>JAFKAC010000030.1:0-714219 GCA_025766275.1 Lactarius indigo
TTCATGCCAGAAATGATAATTTAATTACGGAACAGAGGAATTTGAATAACGAAATTAAGTCACTCGGCATTTGTTCGGTCCAACGGGACGAGGAGTAATAAACGTCTCGATGATCTCGGAACGAGCAGAAATCGCAGAAATTTTCAGTGCCTAACACGTCGTACAACCTACTTGCATCAAACAGAGGCGATGCCAATCACAATATATTTATACGACACGTGGAATTTGGCGCTGGAATGGTGACTGAAGTCTTTTCCCAGACATGGACAACGGGCATGGAAGAAAAGGGGGCCAAAGTTAGACTGATGGGCTAACTATCTGACGTTACAAGCAATTTGGGGAAAGTGTTCCGCTTTCAAGACTAGCGTCTGTATTTAGTTTCATCCATGCGATGCAACGAGGCTGGCGCGCCGTGGCGCAAATAGTGATCTCATCTACGTGAGTGATCATGAGCTTTGCGGCCTTAAAGGCGGAAGTGCCACTGGCAGCGCGGGAACATTTACGAAAATCCCACAGGGGGGTCGTAATGCATAATGCAAAACCTTGACTGGAGTCCGAAATAAATGTTCACGTTTCTTCATGCGGACAAATCAGGGGGTGGTTCGAAAAGGAATATCAGACCCATAGGCGTATTTCTATGTTACAAGGATAGGGATCACTGCAAAACACCAGGCGTTCTTTCCTGAGAACAAACAGGAAGCCCCGCAACTGCAACGTACTTCTGTTTCTACCTCACAATATCTGGGCGCGAGCTTGTGCGCCCAATGAGAAATCACGATGATTGGGCATTGCCATTGGGCAGCTGGTGTCGTGTTTGCACAATGGTCTACAAAATAGACGTGAGCGGCGTCGCTCAAACCCGACGTGTCATCGCGAAAATAATAACCTCGACATTCTGCAATGCTTTATTGGCCTCTTTAGCATACCGCTTTGCTTGTCGTATCGTGCCAGGAGAGACTGGCCGTCCTCGGCCTGAAATCTTCAGCACTGCGACGACGTAATGTTTGAGCCTGACTATCATCGCTGGATGATGCGAACCCGCCACTCACCGCTCGATCCATCCTTCCGCTGCCGCTCTGTCGTGGGGTTCCACACGAAGTCGAGTAGGTATTCGGCACCATGCATCCGCCCATCGCCACGTTCCAATAGTTTTCCAGGCATCAGGTTGTCGAGCTTTTCATAGACAAAGGGCCAATGTTCAGATGTAGGGGGAGAAAAACCGATGATCCATCTTCCAGCGATGCTGCGAGCTTAAATAGGGGAAAGTGCAAGGCCCTCTACTGCACCGTAGAACAAAAAGCACACGATGCCGAGTGACCATTACGATTATGAACAAATGAATCCGCAGGGTACCGAGATTCGGGACCGATTTGGTTTCGTCCCTCTCGGTGCCAACTTACACCCTTGCGGGGATTCAGCGTCCGCCGAAAAGGGGAAAGGCTGACACCTTCATCATTTGGAGCATTGAGGACCAATTAATCAACGCTTCAGACGCTCCGATTCGTCACGCGTCAAGTAAGGTGTGCTGCGGCTGTGATGTACTGTAGTGCGGAGGTCATTAAGGGTCGCAGCAAAGGGTGATGGGTCCTGGCCAGAATAACACCGTGGACGACGCTGAGTCGCTGACAAATAAGTTGACCAGACAGATGTGCGCCCATGTACAGTTACAGAAAACTGAAACTGAAATCTATACTTTACCCAAATTGATCTAAACGTACGACTGTAGGGCGAGCCGTTAGCGAGCCAAAAGAAGAGAGCATGTGAGAGTGGCAGCGCCAGGGTACATACTTAGCTTCTGTTCGCTTTTGTGATCATGGACATAATTAGGTGTGCTTCGATCCGGCAAGCACCCCAGATCGCCACGGAGGTAACGAGCAGCTCGGAAGCTCCGAACCGGGAAGCCGAATCCAACAAGAGCCTGGAGGCAGTGGACAGGTGGCTGTTGATCATAACGTAACCCAATCGGAGAGAACATGTTCCGGTATGGAAGCTAAGAAGCACTTCACTGCAGCGCATGCAGCTAGAGCGGTTCTTCAAAAGAACATGAACACAAGCGTAGCTGGGCTGAGAAGAGTAACTAGAAGGGGGCCACGTGTGCACACCGGGCGCTAATTTATAGACATGTCGTCAAGTAACCAACGACCAGGCAACCTCATAGAACAAGCCCATAGTCAAGATGCGAAACGACGCAACACATAGCAGCACAAAAAAGCGACGATTGGTCGTCCTCCACTTCGCCGTCAGAGGGATGCGTTAATGGTGGGCCGTAAGCGTTTACGTAGTGTGCTGTATACAATGCAAACTCGCTGAACCCAAACCACTTGTCCCATGGAGCTTCAAGGACGATGCGTTGTATGAGAAACCTACGCCAGTGCTGGTGGTACAAATACACGCTTGCCATACTTGAGCATTGCATTGTCCGGAAAAGGTGTCATTAGATGTGTTTGCCACAAATCAAGATTGAGCTAAATCCACTCCTAGGTGGGATAATTAATACAAACGAACGGCTTAACAGCGGGAACTACGAACCACTATAACCGCAGTAGGGTCTAAACATTCGTATGTTCACAGCAGATGTCGTGCTTCGCCAAACGTACAGAACAATTGTGCCGTGAAGCCGCCATCACATGATGACGCGAACGCCACCGTACTCGGCTAACTCCCATGGATGGTCCCGGCCGAGTGAAACCACACACATTCGGCTTCGTGGAACTTCGAGGGTGTGAGAAGTTGCTTCAACGAGCTGTTTGTTTGTTGTTTTAAGTTACTCCATCCACAGCCAAATCAAGAAAAAACTGCGAACTCACCGTCGGGTTGAAGGCGCCTGAAACGAAGGCGAGACTTGAAAACGAGTTAGAAAGATGGGACGCACGATAAGACGGAATGGAATAGGCAATAGTTAAGATACGGACTCGACAGTGATCGTTGGAAACGCTTCATCTAAGAGACGCGCGTTCGGATGGAGCTCGCTGGGTATCGCATCAATGGTTCTGTACGCATGGACGAATATGACCGTGCGTGCATCCGGCACGTTCTTCTGCACGGAGAGTAATGCGCGAAGCATGACATGGATCTAGATAAGAGTGTTATAGCGTTATAGCAGAACAAGTGCAGACTAGGTTCAAAATAGAGACGCACGTCGTCGTTCTTTATCCACACACAGACACGGGCCGCTCGACGCGCCTTGTACCACGACACCAACCGGCGTTGCCACCCCCGGGTCAACCTCCATCGCAAAAGCGGGCCGGTCGAGTAGAGTTGTAGAGCGAGCCTCAGAACAGTTGGCTGAGCACTTGTTGCGAATAATGCGATGAAAACCACTGCAAAGACGCAGCAAAAACGCCAAGGGAAATGGGGCTGCGCATGCACATAGAGGATGAGCGAGGAGAGAGGTAAGCAAAGGACATCCACGTACGCGAGCGCGATGTTGCCTGTAAATGTTACAATGACCACCACGAAAGCCATCAGGAGTGTGAATATTCCTGAGTATGGTGGGCGGGACAAGCCGGGACGGTTTAACTTCAGAAGGAGACAGGAAACCGCGAACTGCGACGCGATCAGACAAGATTCTACGACAATCGACGTTACTTACCAGAAGGAGCTGGAATAAAAAGGCTACAGAGAACACGTATGAGACAGTCAACAGGCTCATCCCCGAGCCAACGTAAAGTAATAAGGATAGTCCGGTAGAGAGTAGCGTTGCAATGTGCTGACTTCCCGTTATTGGGAGCCTCAGACTGAACCAATGTGGCAGAATATGGTCGCTGCGGAGAATCGCACAACGTCAACATCCTCGATGCGACATAAAACACATTTGACTTACTGGGCCATGCGGTCGAGTAGCTGGATAGCTGTGACCGTTCCGGTCATCACGCCACCGAGGAGCACGGAAACGGCGTCTATCAAAACTAAAATGCGAAGCCAGTTCCCGCCCGAGAGGCTCCCAAGGGCCGACAGGACGTTCGACCCATTCACGATAGCGTCTACCGGAAGCAACGCGCACGCAAGCAGGGAGAGAACGGTGTTGAGAATAGCCGAGACGACTATCAGGTTTCGCAGTATGGCGGCGTAGTCTTTGGGCGGATCATTTCGATATAGGACGGCGTGCATTCGAAGCCTAAAGAGTCGGTTATATATTATATCCGGGGCGAGGTGTCTCCACGGGCCAACACAAGTGCATACCCGTGACTCCGAGAAACGCAACGCAAACGCCATAAAATATTGCGCGTGCGGTCTCAGCCGCAGTGCCGGGGCGCAGGGCCCAGT
Organism: Lactarius indigo; assembly: GCA_025766275.1. Classification (NCBI taxonomy): domain Eukaryota; kingdom Fungi; phylum Basidiomycota; class Agaricomycetes; order Russulales; family Russulaceae; genus Lactarius; species Lactarius indigo. The sequence continues at coordinate 4,267 of JAFKAC010000030.1, forward strand.
TTTGCTTCAAAATGGTAGAATGGGGATCGTGGGTAGCCCAGTGCACGATACCCGTGACCGCTAGCGCGGCCATCACCAGAATCTAGAGAGTATTTGGTCAGGACTTATGGGGGACCGCAGAGTAAACGAGTAATGCGTGCATGAAATACGAATACAGCTGCTGTTGCGGAAGCGTTTTCTTTGATCCCAGCAAGGGCCAGAACGCCAAGCGCGACAAGGAATAGGATTGCCAACACGCTCGCTGAGACGGGCATAGAATGGATCTCAGCGCTGAGATAAGCGCTCGCGGTCGCTGCGGACACCGCGGACGTAGCCACCGCGTCTAAAAGCGTTGCCGCTGCCCCAATAAGCGCCATCGTCTTCCCCGAAAACTGTAAGAGGTAGATGTAGTTCCTAGAAAGTGACGTGAGCTCAGGTGTTGGTGCAGATAGAGAAGAGACACACGATCCGTTGATGCGAACGCTAGAAGCAAGCTCAAGCAGGAGAGGTCGGAAAAATAGAAGGAGTAGTGAAGCCGTCAGCAAGCAAAGCGGTGAGTATATTCCTGTCTCCAAATCGTCAGGCAGGACAGATAGTCAACGAAAGAGACATTACCGGCCGCGGCGACGACGAGTGGAAACGCGTAGAAGACGCTTCCAGAGACGTCATTACCGGAAACGGACAATGCAGCCAGATGTCCGAGGACTTGGCGCGGGCCGCTCAAACGACTCTCAGCGTCTCTCAGGTCCCCGAGGCTAATGTCTAAGTAGCGCATTGAGCCCCATCCCTAAAGGTAAAAATTCATTTTAGGAAGGACGACGCGGGATAGAGGGACTCGGAATGTTTTACGGAAAACTCCCACTCAGCGTTCGAATGAGGCACACGAGAGTGAGAAACCGTCATCTTGAGACTGTTGTCTCCTCGTCTACGGCGTTGGCGACGGACAATCTACGCGGAAGGACGAAAGTGGAGGGAGTCAGCACGCGCGTAGACGCAAACGCGTAAGAGCGCGCGAATCGAAACAGGGAGGCAGGGGTGACGAGACAAAACATTACCGTGTAGAACTCGCTCTGGGCGAACGAGGGCAGACCTGGCCGCGCATGTGCGGTGGTTTTGACAGTATCCTCCACCAGCGATGGCCCCGGCTCGACATCGACGTTGTTCCATTCTGACGAGTCGTGCGGTGCTGTACCTTCGACGAGTGAAGGAGGCTCGTGTCCCTCGTAAACACCCTCCAATGTGGGCGACTCCTGAACCCCCAGCTCCACCGAGTCCGACACGTCATCGCGTAGGCATTTTTCGTCGTGATGCTCCTGAGAAGACGGTGGCACGTCTGACTCGGGCGCACAAACTTCTTCAAGCCCCGGTGTTTCCACGTCGGTCATTGATGCAGTGATACAGGCAAGCGCGTTATTTGGACGCGAGAAACTGGCGAAAGGGAGAAGGCCCAAAACGGGGTCGTCAGGAGTAATGAGATGGACCTAGAGTGGGACCAGAGCCACTCAGATGAAAGAGGCTCGGGCTGAAGTCCTGCAAAGGGGCAATCCCCGATCAGACATACAGTACAGTAAGCCGTGGCCAGCAAGTTTCCATTATTCTTGTTGCCCCCCACAACAGGAGACTTTCAACTCCGACCATAATTTTTTTCCAAGAATTATTTCAGCCCAGAACGCTGCAGTGACGCAGAGACCGTCAAAACCCACTCATGAAAAAAGGCAGTGGAAATCAGGGCACAAATGTTAATGCATGCTGTTGCATATAAAAAGGAAGTCGCAGTCTATTCAAAAATGTTTCCCCATCCGTGAAGATCTAACTTAGGGGTGACAGAAGCTTTCGTAACCATTACCAGGACTTACTAATTACGTAACAAACCCAGAGCCGCCTTTTTACTTACCTCTGCGGGCTGACTTTCTCGTCCCGTCGATAATCGCGAGACCATTTCAAGTCCACTCGAGGCCAAGGTGGGAGGCGCTCAAGTTGGTATTGTTTTTTTTTTTTTTTTTTTCCGTTGCATGCTTGGTTTTATGTTGCAAATCTACTAAAGGCACGTGATCACTGTTGGGGTCTTGGCGCAATAAGCTGGTGCCTGATTTCATTCGTCGATGGCGGGACAATCATGGCATCAACTGCACCACTACCAGACGACAGGAATCGATGGCATCTAGTAACACATCCACAAAGAACATACACACAACAAGACTTTGTCGTCGCCGTCTTCTCTTGTGCCAATTCAAGGTTTACGCTCGCATCCTACTAAAACCCACGCCGTCCTCCCGCTTAGGCGGCCGCGGCGTTGTTGCGGATGCTGAGGTTCCCCGTGGCCTCGGAGAGCTCGTCGGTGTTGCCTTCAACGATCCTTGTAACCTAGATATAAAGTTAGATAGAAGCGATCAGTTTCCTGTGACACGCGAACCTTTCCAATGGCCACCGTTTTTCCTGTTCAAGAGGTAATGTTTAACGAAACGATGCCAAAAGGAAGGAAGATACGAGTTATTACCTTCGTCGCGCAGTGTGAAGCGGCCAAGTTGGGGATAATCTACGAAGCGCTCTACACATATTGGCGCTGTCGTCTCTATTAATGCGACGATGCGTTGGCCCTTCTTTGCAAACTGTGGCGGCTTGCGCGACTTGCGACCTGTCGTCTTGTCAAAGTAGTGCAACAATGCCTGGTTCCATGGTCAGGTCTCTCGACCAACGCGGACAATGGCGCGTAAACGTACCGAGAGCGTCACCTCCTCCGCGAGGGTATGCACGTGCATGACGGCCGAGTATCCCGCGCAAATGATGTTCTTGTGGTCCAGGACGGCAAGCTGCGCCTCGAACTGACGCACGGCATGCACCGGCTTCTGCAGGCTGGTAAGCACGAAGCCCGGGCTGATGTCTTCGTCCTCGACACCGCGCAGGCGGATGCGCACGTTGTCCCCAGAGACGGCCAGGTTCACCTCCTCTTCCAGTTCGTTGTACATCGCCGCGACCTCGACCTCGTCTCTGTTCGGCATGAGCAGGAGCGTGTCACCTTTACGGATATGACCTGATTCGAGCTTGCCGACAGCGATCGTGCCCATGTCTTTGTATTTTTCGGAGATCGGAATCATTACCGGCGAATTCGTCTTGCGATCGACCATCGGCATTTTATCGAGGTGCTCGAGAAGCGAAGGCCCCCTGTGAATCACGTTCACCTACGAGGGGAGGCCAATGATAGAAATGATGACGCACTCCCACCACGCACAGACCGACTTTTCGACCCGGTCCTTGAGATTGGCACCTGTGTATGCGGATACGGGTATCCAGGAAATGTCCGTCTTGACGTGGAACCCGGCGCCCCGCACAAAAGGCGCCAGCTTCTCCTTGATCTCCTCGTAGCGCGCCTTGTCCCATCGGACCGTAGGGTCATCCATCTTGTTGATAACGACGACGATCTTATTCACGCCAGCTGTCTTGACGAGCATGATGTGCTCGCGGGTCTGCCCGCCCTTTTCGAAGCCCGTCTCGAACTCGCCCTTACGCGCGGAGATGACAAGCAGCGCGACGTCTGCCTGCGCGGCGCCGGAGATCATCGATGGGACGAACGTCTTGTGTCCCGGCGCGTCGAGAATGGTGTATCTCCGCGCCTTGGTCTCAAAGTAGGCACGGCCGACTTCGACAGTCTTGCCCTTGGAGCGCTCCTGGGGCGTCGAATCGAGCGCCCAGGAGAGGTACCAGGTCTCCCGGCCGGCCTCCTTCGCCTCGCGTTCGTATTTCTCCATCGTACGCTTGTCGACCGTCCCGCTCAGGAAGAGGATGTTCCCGCCCATCGTACTCTTCCCCGCATCGACGTGTCCGATAAAGACGATGTTCAGATGTTCCTTTACTAGACCCAGCGCACCTCGTCAGCCCGCGCGTATGAGGAAAATGGGGGAGAGAATCGAGAGTGAAGGAGAAGGAGTGACGCACTGTCGCCGAATAGATCATCCAGCACTTCCTGGTCTGCGACCGTCGCCACCTCCTGAGCCACCGCTGCCGTGTCCGTCTTTGCACGCCCCATCGTGAACGTCTTGGATACTGGCGCAGGAGACGTAGCTCCGGGCGTCCGTGTAGGCGTGGAGGAAGATGACGGGGGAGCTGCTTTTGCTTGCGCCGTTGGAGGTTTCGCGACGGGTGGTGGAGCGGCTTGTGCGGCACGAACCGGCTCAGGTTCTCGAGCTGCCGCAGCCGGGGGTGCTGCGGGGGGAGGCTTAGGTCCCCCGATGTTGAGGCTGATCGTTGGTGGAGGCGGTGGGGGTGTATCCGGCTCTTCAGGACGAGAGAATGCAGGGAGAGGTGGTTGCTGAGACTGCGGTTGTTGCTGCGGTGGGCTGAACCTCTTTCCTGGAACGAATTCGAAAGCAGAAGCGTTGAGTCTGCTCATCTTTGAAGAAAAAGCGAAAAGAGTGTTAGGATAGACGTGGACGAACACAAGGAAAGTAAAAAGATTTTGGGCGTTATAATCTTATCACGGAGCGGCCGGCCGGCCATCTGATCAGACGTCATTGACTCATTGACGGCCACAAGACGATCCTATACAGTGACAATACAGTACTCCTACGTTATGTTCTCTCTTTTCGTGCCCAGGCATCTACCATCTCCTTATCCAAGCTAATACCATGCGCAGCCTGCAAATGCCGACGTAGGTCGTACGCACGTCTAAACACATACTCACAAGGGGCAGCATCTTCGCCCCACAAATTCTGCCTATCCGCTGGCAGTGATGACGGAAGGCCCTCCATATTTGGATGTGGGCATTTCAATGGCGCATGACCGCTGGTAGAGCGCTTCGCATACGCGACCCCGGTGATCTCGTCGATAATTGATGTGCCATGCGACGTCGCATGTTGAGTCTTTCGTTTCTTCGGCCGGGTCCGGGTCCCCTCCCCATCGCTAGACTCGCCATCCGCGTCTGCATGTCGCTCAGCGTCCTCGTCGTCTTCATCGTGACCGTTGTTGTGCCCGCGAGCTTGATGCCGTTGTAAGATGTGCTTGTAGCCAAACGCACGTCCACAGCCATCAACCGTACAAACAAAATCCCGTTTGCCCAGATGCGTAATGGCATGGTGGGTCGTAAGGGCCTTTTTCTGCGAGAATTGAGGCATCAGGCTACGATCGCGACCAAAAAAAAGTTGCGCACAGATTTAAAGTCTTTCGTGCATCCCTCCACCTCGCACTTCCAATCGCGCCCAACTTCGCCGCCCCGCCGACGCTTCCGTGGTACCGCCTCATCTTCCTCCGAACTCGCGTGCTCGTGCTCCTCAATCGCCCTCTGCTCGTGCAACCTCAAGTGGGCGCGAAGGCCCTTTTGTGCCGAAAACGTCCTGCCCGCACATTCTTCATGAGGGCACGTGGGCGGATGCATCGTGCGGATATGGTGTTGTAGCGCAGTCCAAGTTGGGTAAAACGCCGATTCTGGACCGGCGCGGCAGGTAGCATTCACGCAGGTATAACGATTTTCTGCAGAATAGAGAGTGAGAATGGGATCCGTGCAACGGCGTAAAGTACCCACCCTCGTGCACTTTTAGATGGGCACGGAGTTTTTGATTTGTGCTGAACGACTTGTTACACTCCTCGTGATCACATTGGAATGGCTTTGTCCCCGGCGAGGCGTGTTCGCTCGCCAGATGAGCCCGTAGCCTGTGATGCTTGAGGAAAGCAGCTGTGCACTCTGCATGGTTGCACTACATAACGGTCATCTCATGTAGAGAGGAGCGAACCGACAAACCCCACCTTGAAAGGTTTTTCGCCAATGTGTATGACTTCTTTATGCGCTCTGAGGTGCTGGGCCGTCCAGAATCGCTTGTTGCAGTCGGACTCTTCACAGACAAAGGGTCGGTCCGACTCAGGCAGGTGGGAACGCACGTGAGCTTGCAGATGGGTTTCGCGAAGGTATGACTTATTGCACGTTGTGCAAACGAACGGGCGCTAATTACAAAATTTTATCAGCCCGACGATACGGAAGGGGGTGTGATCGATCTGCCCTACATCGCCAGTGTGAGACCGCTCATGCTCTTCCAGACGGGAGGGTTTAGCGTAGGATTTGTCGCAGCCATCGAAAGTGCATTTGTATATGCGCTTGGGGTTAAGCAGGAGCCTCCCATTCACGATCACGGGTTGGCGAGATGTACTTGCGGTGGGTTTAACGACGGGCTCATATTCAGACTCTGACGCAGCAGATGCGCCAGAGAGGTGCAAAACGAGTGGACTAGGGACCTTGCCCGCCTCGAGCACAGAGGTCGCAGAAAGAACGGGGGAGACAGACATTTGGCCAGTGAGGCTCGTGAGTCGGTCACGGGACTCCGTCGCTTCAAAAATTTGCGATTGCTTGGCTTTGTTGTGACGTATTGGTTAACACCCTAACCTTTGGTGAATTGTCGTTGAACTGACCCTGAGTGTCTTCTGCACGAAGACCCGTATTCCCCACAATGTCACCATTCCATGAATAGTCGTGATCCCAATACACCCTTTTTCAGATGAAGCGATGCCCATCTACTGGACCTTTCTGGAAGTTTAACAAGCCTAACCAAGAGACTAACCGTGCTGCACTCAGTGCACTTCCAGCGCTGGCATTTATCCCTAACGGTACACATAGTTTCGGGAGTACGCAACCCTATACATCACATCAGAAAATGGCCTCCGGTACAGTACAGACCCGTCTTTCGTCAACACCGAAGGCGAAGTAAGGCAAGATCTGCTTGCCCGATTTTGCGCCGACGCATATAGAAGGCTCGCTTAAGGTGTGTCCGGTTCTAGAGAACGTTCTTGCAGCAGGGGGCACTGCGCAGAAGTTGTTCTAGTCAACCATGTCTATACACGGGGCCCAACATTCTCTCCGGTGACATATCACCGGTCACCGCATTCCACCGGCACCTAGTGTAGCCTATGGCCCTACTTCTCGGCCCGGAGCCCTTGATCGAACCATAGCCATATCGGTCTGGGGCATCGGCCAGTCGAAGCACGCACGCCCAACCAGATCGCGTACTCACTATCGATAACGCAGATAACGCGAGGTATGGAAGCTAGGATGTTGCGGCTGTTCTTACCTAGTTAGTACCTTTTGCGGCCCACCGGAGACCACCACCGTGACGCGTGAGGTCGTTCAATGCCTAAATGAGCCTACGCAAGGACGTGTTGCCGTGTCTGAAAATCGGCTCACACCTAGCCGCCTCGCCGGAGGACGTGGGCCTGCGAACTCTGTGACTGCCGTCATTGCGTCCTCAAGACTCCCCAATTAGACGTTATTCAACACGTTACACATGTATGAACTTCCATTCCTTGCCTGATTAGTGTGTAGGACAGGCCCCCGGCACGGGTTTACGAACAGCAAGATTCCAGACTTGATTTCAGACTACCATTACCACTGGGCTGTTGCCACCTGTAAGCAGCCCTACGATCCTCCTGAACCCCCCATTTGCCTTTGTCCGTGACACAGAAGAGTCGCGGCTGTACACCCGGTGTTAGCGTTGTGAGTGTCTGCTATACTGCGTGCGTCCCTGACGCTGACTTGGTATCGACATCAGCGTCACACATTCTGGGCCTGGGCCTAGACTATCTAAAGTTTCCCCAGTCCTCCGGTGAGTGAAAGGATGAGTCCATCTTGAACGGAATCTCCCGACAATGGATTGACCGGGTTTCCCAGTACAGTTAGTTCAAGTTCGCCTGCTCCGGAACAGCCACCTACCTGGCTGTACCCGGCGACTATATGAGTGGACAGCATAATCCCACCAAAGCTTTAAATAAAGGCCCGCATTACTACGCTTATTCCTCAACTCCTTACTCAACTCACAACATGTCGCCCATTCCACCTATCGATGTTCCATTCTTCAGACCTTTGAAAACCGTAGAGGAAGCCGACAGACTAATGCAACACGCTCACGTCCTCTACGAACAACACGGGCACATCCTGAGACCCACAGAGCGCACTTTGGCCGACGATAGAATGACATTGTGAATAGCATTTTCCTCACTGCGCTATGCCCGATTCTGAAAGACCCTCTTCCACAGCGCCACGGATGTCAGACACGGTGTAGAAGAGAAGTTTTGGCTGGCCCAAGCAAAGCAGGCAAGCCTGTATTCCGGCCGGGCCCAAGAAGCATCTAGACTGTCAAGGTTGTTGGCCCCATCCCCTCCCCCCGCCGAGGTACTGATGAGTTCTTTCTTGTTCCACCAGAGGTTTGTCGACGATGCAATCGAAATTCGGGGCCGGAAAGAGGGGCCTTTTTGCGCCTGTGCCGCAATAGGGGTAGGAGGTCGTGTGCGGGCGGTGCAGACGGGTTCAGGGTTGTCCCTTGGCTCGGCCAGTCGGTTCTTCGTCCAAGCTAATGGGCTACTTATAACCTCACAACTATTGTACCGTAATTCTAATGTCTGTCAAGTCTCGATGGCCAAGTCGCTAAACACTTGAAACACGTGGGCTTGCACGTGGAAACGAGGAACGATGAATAGGCATCGTCATGTTTCGTTGGACCTCAAAAGGAGGCACCCGTCAGCTCACAAGGAGGGAGCTTCCTCCACACCTCAGTCCAGCCCAGGCACAGGCGGAGGATTTCACTCAAATGACTGGAGCTTAAATGAGCAAAAAAAAACAGAGACCACGCGGTTTCCCGGGCCGTTGATCCGCGATCCCCTTTGCCCCTGCACGACCGAGCCGCATGTTAGTCAAAAGAACTTCGGTACCGCTATACGGGCTCCACTTTTCTCCCACTTTTATCGGGCGATTTAGCGTTTGATTATTTGTGGACTGACATTACCAGCGGTCGTGGAAATTCCTGAAGAGCCTAAGTTGGTGTAGTGCTCAGCGGCCTTTAGCTGCCAGTGGCGCTGAGCGCTGGGCATTGGCTGCTGGGTCTTTCATTCACTCATCCCAACTGAAGAGCTCTGCTATTTTTTTTGTTTTACGGCTTTCCAGACCGCCCAGACAGAAATACCAATATCCATGGTGACTCAAGAATCTTGAAAGATCACTCAGCACTGCCGTCTCCGTCGCACCTGTGCCTCCGGGTCCTGGGTCTGTCTTTGTGAACGCAGAGAAGGTAAATGGCAATGCTTATCCATCGCCCCTGTCTTTATCTGAGCCATTCCTCACTACACGTGTGTGCTAAATGAATCCTGTGTACTCCCTCTTCTTCCCGTCACATCTCGGCTATCATGCGGTCCGCCAGGGATGGGACTCGATATTGGCGCCGGCGATCTGAGGCGCCGAAAATTGGCTAGGCATTCCGCGTGAAGACCCCAGACACCATATCACAATCTCTGTTTCCAGCAATGACGTCTCCATACAAGTACCTGGTCCATGTTGTCCTCCGGGGACTCTGTCTACCTCCTACAATTTTCGGAGACGATACCGGTGATCATTGGAGCGGACATCTATTTTATGAGAATCCTGACAGTCTTATTCCTCACTAGGCCTGGTGCTCCCGCGTCCGTTCCATGGGGTATCAAATTGTCGGTGAGTCGTTTCCTGCGTTTGTCAGAGATGGGGCGCTCAGTACTTACTACTCAGCCCCCGAGGAACAATGAATCAGGTAATCGCCGCTTGTCAGACAATCTGTTACGCATTCGGGGTTCCGTGGACGCGATGGTTTCACTTGGCGAGACCATCTCTAGGGCCCCTGGGGGTTCGCCGAATAGCAGCAGACGCGTCGTCGCGCACTGGCAGCCTACAGTCTCAGGACATGATGTGAACACAACTATGACAATCTACGACTTGGGGTATAATCACGCGCATCTGATTGCGGTTGTTGCAAGTCGTTCTTCCTCAGGCTAACAATGACTCATCCCCCCACTGGAACATTTCCTATAGTTGGTTGCACGTGCAGGCCCCATTTTAAACGACACAAAGCCTAGTACGCTAAACTTTCCACAATAGGCGGTGTTGCGCCCCGAGCACGGGTTTCTCGCACCACGTGGCATCTCCAAAGGGATTCGAACACGAGGTTCAGGTCCCTCAGTGCACAACGCAACGTGTACTGCCGGACACCCTAAGAAATACTTCTGCCTTCGTTAATTCTGGATGTAAAGTCCAGCATGATCCGGTCATTACTTCTGCGTGCCGCCGACGTTCGCCTGGGTCGGCGCAATAGCTGAGGTGGAGTCATGGTCCCGATTCAGCGCTAGTGCGTGCATCAAGCTCACTCGTTGTGCCTAGCCCCATCCTTGGTTCATCAGCAATTCATTTTGTTCTAGAAACCTGCACCCTTCCTCCGCTACCCAGGCATCAGGTGATCTTGTCCATACTGTAGATTTGCGCACATCGGGCCTGCCTATTTTGAGATTTTGGGCTTGCCGGCTCCAGTTCTATCCAATAACCTTCAATTCGCCTACCATGTCGTTGAAATGATCTCCCTTCTTCACTCTATTGTGATATGCGCGCATTTTTTGTTTATGAGCAGCAAGCCGTGCCAGGACCATTTCTACCAGAGTGCTGCCGTACTCACGAATCGTCTTACAATCTTCTTAAAGATCTTCTTAACTTGCTGTGCTATATACGCACGGCATACTAGAAGGGTTTCGTCCGCACCATGTCGTACATATGATCGCTGTTGTAAGCGAGGCTGTATCACTAGGTCGACGCTCGTGCCATCCATGACAGGAGCAGCATGGAATCACGGAAATTGAAATTTCTCTCGGCCTCGTAATCACTGAGCACAGGTCTGTCTTGTCCTAAAATGGCCAAGCTTCGACTGGCGCTTCAGGCCGGCGCAAAACCGTTCCCGGACACACCTGAGACCGAACCTGTCGACAATGAATACAACAGATCTTTCTTTCCAGTTATCATTAATTTGTTCCGGTTCTCTGATAGCGATCACTGCACCTGCTCCAACCCTGTCCAACAGCTGCTCTATGAGGATGAGACCAAGGACGGGACTGAACAGCATTCCACTATTCAAACTATTTAAAACCCTTTTACACCAAGGGAGAGCACCCTCGCTGTTACCACCTTCCCTTATCACATGCACTCTGCAATCATCGACACCCCTTTCTCCTTGAGACCTACGAAGATTTTGGAGAATGCAGACAAGTTAATGGAACACGCCCGAGCGCTCTACGAAAACTACGAGCACGTCATGAAACCTATAGATCGTACTGTGGCCGAAGATAAAATGACTATGTGAGTAGCATATCCCACCAGGTTATTGTAGGCCAAGACCTGAACTAAAACGTTTTTTTTTTTTTTTTTTCACAGGGCCAACGATTTCAGGCACGGTGTAGAGGGGAAGTCTTGGCTCGCTCAAGCAGAGCAGGCGAAACTATACTACAATCAGGCTCAAGAGGCGTTGGCGACTGTCAAGGTAAGTACGACTCCATTTCTAGGGTGGGGTGCTTATAACTCATCTCTTTTCCAGAGATGTGTCGATGAAGCGATTGAAACCAGGTGTCGGAAGGAAGGCGCCCTCGTATCGCATTCAGCACGGTAGCTGGTTAAATAGCTGTGTCGGCGGATCCCGGGTCCTGCCTTCGTGTGTATCGTGGTCGTTACTATATTATATATCTTAGACTCGAGCTGGTGACAGCGGAGAATGAGGATGAGGAGTCGCAACTGCAGGATCCTCGCTCTATCGAGGGTCCTAAGCGCACCCACTTAGAGCGAGCAGCCACCGCCGGTCTATCATACTGGCATTACGTCACTGTATAGTATATGTACTGTATCGCTGATTGGGAGGCCAGCAGCCTGGGTCTTACCTTCAGAGCTTTCCTCCTCAACGGCAACTTGGTACAGTAGCAGGGGTGCTAGATACAGAATGTTGCTAGCTGCCAGTCACGGTATTAGTGGTGAAGTGCAAGTAGGTCAATCTCCCTCATACTCGGTATCTTCTAGATGGCTCTTGCAATGGGTATGTCTGGATCAGTAATCGGTAGCGGTGACGAAGATTGTGGCGGATGATCTAAGGCGGCCATAGTACTTGCGTCGATTGGCGATTCGCCTCCGGGGGACGAGGTGCGTCCCTGTCCTCGCGCAGACCGGGCTTCGGGCTACCATCGTCCTTGGTAGCAGCGCTCATGTCAGAAGCGTGGTAGTAGTCACTACTTTAGAGCGACGAGATTTTTCCAAGACAGGGAGAGGTCGGATCGAGTCATGGGCGGATGTGAAGACAGCGGCGGACATGTAGGGAGCGTATTTTCGAGAACTGGATTAGAAGAAGGGACGATCGGTGTATCGGAAGGCGTCAGGAGCTGGAGGGCAACGGTAGCGGGTGGGGAGGTAGTGGAAAGAGGAGGAGCAGATGTGGATGTGGATGTAGATGTTTCGGAGGGGGTGGGGCGTTGTCGTCACTAAGTTGATAATGTCCCGTATTGCGCTCGCAGCGGCTGGATTCGGTGATGTAAATGGAATGCGGGGGCTTTCGGTGGTTGTCTGATGGACGAGATGGAAGTTGTCGAGTGATGGCAATCCGCGAGGCTTTCGACTGCATGGGGAAGGGGTACGGACAAGGAAGGCGTATCGGGACTGGCAAGGGAAGCAGGGGACAGCGCGGCGCTATCGTGCAGACAGTTGGAGTAAAAGAGGCGCTGTAGGTGTGAGGTGTTGGGTCCGGATGATGACTAGGGACATTGCATGCCGGATACGACGTCGGGTCGAACAGAATCCGGTTGCGATTGCTAGTAGAGGCGGAGTACCTTGTTGGGGTGGCATCGGTATCTTGATGTAGGGCGCTGTGACGTTACGGATGGGTCTGAGGATTTGGAACGCCATCCACGATGGTCATCGTCTTGCGCTTTGAGAACAATTTGATTCCAGAGCGCACAGAACTCGTGCTGCAGTTGGGGTATCGTATCTAGTACATTGAAATTCGAAGCCGTCTCTAGAATGAACGAGAACTCGACCGACGGCCAAGACGATTCCCCGTAATGGTCAAATTGGCGACGAGTGATATGGATCAAGATGACAAGTGACAGGCTGTCGCCGTGCGTGGCGTAGTCTCGGAGGACAGCTTCTTGGACGCCGAGTTCAGTCGAGGCAAGAATAAACCAAGAGTCATCGCGTTGTTGCGGCCTGCAAGATTTTGGTGAATGTAGCTTCAGCAACCGAAACAATATCCTCGCGCATGTTGTAGCCCCAGCTCCTCACAGTCCGCACAATTTCGGCAACAAGCGGACCGCTCTGTTGGTAGTTGGCCAAAATCCTCTCGAGAATTATCAATGCCGTGGGAGTGATTATCGGATCGGTGGCCTTCGCGCATATTATGGCCCTCCGCTTTTTGACGGGCTCGGGTAGCAAATCGGATGAGAAAGTGCGGTCAAACAACCCCATCAACGCCGTCGAAAACTTCTTCTGTTGATCCCAAGGAGACTGGGCAGTGGATCGTTGACCACTTTCGAGCTGCGGAAGCCAGGTAAGCCGGCAAAGAAGCGCTCCAGTTCGTGGTCTTCGTCCAAACTGTCGAACGTCCACATAAATGCGCGAGTATCAATCTCCAGTGGTGAGTTCAGGGCAGTTTCTTCGGCTGTCTTCTGTATGCCTTGCACAAGCATTTTGCGATAACTTTCCTCCAAAAAGCGACAGCGACGATAAACTTCGCCACTGAAATAATCCAGTTGAGTGAGGCGCCGAAGAGCCCGAAAGACGACGAACGGTATCCCAACGATGATGGGCCACGTCAGCGATGTAAGCGGTGTGTAGTACGGGCTGTCGTGGAAAAATTGGAATGAAAGTGAAACATCCGTACAGGGCGTGCAAACGCCGACCCACGACAACACCATTTTGAAGATAGTGAGATTGACGTTGCATAGGAGTACCACCAGGCCGGCAAAGAATAGAAACAGAGAAACATGTAGCAGTGTGGGCAACGCTTCGATCACCCAGGAAGCAGAAACTTCTCGACCCCTTCAAAGTAGAACGCACGGATCCGGGCTCGCTTGTGTGGACTGTAACGCGGCTGAGTGACCTTGAGGTACCTCCGTGCCCACTGCTGTAGCAATGTCGCGAGGAGAGCACAGGTGAGACTGATAACCAAGCTCATACCCAAAGTGAGTTGACCCAAACTGCATAATTTGGCGGGGAGAATGTGGGTGGAGAAGCAGGAAGAGAACCGAAATGTTGGATCGATTTGGGTCGGAAACGGTGTGATAGATATTTGCAAGGTAGAAATTAGAGGTGTCTTGCAGGTTAGGTCGAATGTCCTGAATCAACACTGAGATCAATGACATGACAGCAGCAGAGAATAAACCAGTCTTTGAAAGATGAGTGCTGAGTCAGAGTGAAGAATGGTATTAGAAGATTGTGACGCACAAAGATGAGGATCCCGTCAGCATCCGCTTTCCATCCATCAGCCATCTTTTTGTCTTCCTCCGAGGCCATTTCCAGATACATTGAAAAAATAGGTCCAGAGCCATCAACAAAATTAGACATGCCATGCAATGCTTGATTCTGTACCAACTGGGGTGGGTAGTCACCTATTTGGGGGGTAGGAGTATGTGGGAACAGCGATGACAGGGCCACGTGGAAGTAACGCACCTATACCAAATCCTACATTGGGTAGGTCGGTTGCCTCGTGAGGAGCCCGCGACATGTTGGTCGTTGCGAAGTGCTTCCGCGCTTACATCATCACCATGCGAAGAATTGGCCATCTCAAGAGTTTACCATCACTCTCTCGTTTTCCGCTACACCCTTTCTTGCTACCAACCTCCCCTCCTGCCCAGTGAAGAAAGAAAGAAAAGGTGGACGAAAATGTGAGAATAAGACTTTGAAGCTCACGCACAGGAAATGGACAGATCGACATACTGTATATCTCGGATGCGTATCGACCATTTACTTTGAGCCTTCTGATCTTCTTCCAGTCCTTCAATTCCGTTGCTCGACGTTTGGCCCTCGTTATTTTCGAATAATATTCAAGTGCCAGTTTGCCCAGGTGGAATAACTTACTCCAGCAGACACGAGCATGTGCGCAAACAAAGCAGGGCTTGGGAACCGATTTTATGAGCTCGGAGCGCTCCTCGCATGGGATTTCTTTGCGCCCCATTACCGCAACGACATATTCACCTGCAACGATGGCTTAATTTAGTCGCATACACCAAATTCCGCTCCGTGTGGAATATTCTCAATGTTTTTTTCCCCCCGATATTGACGGCACCCGTGGCCCCAGACTCTCGTCACAATGCGCATCGGAGTATTTCATACCCACCTTTACCTCCCGCATCGTCCTCATGGTTTCAATCGCCCCGACTTACTGAAATTTTCGATACCAACGCTTTCGAGACATAATGCCATTCTCGACAAGTGGCCCATCCTGCTGGTTATCGCGGTCAATATCGATGTTCGAGAGTTAGAAATGTCTAACCAGGTGTGTACAGAGACTCCCGTATCACTGCTCATCAGCATACAATGGTTCAAAAAAGCGAGCCTTACACCATACACCTTCTGCTCTTCGAACCATGATCGTGAGAATGTCAGCATCTCTTCGCGCAGTCTCACACTATATACCCAACATCAAGCAGCTGTCCATAGCCTATCACATTTTTCCTCATGCGTGGACAAGATCGGGACCTCCCAGCCAGGACCCATGGTTCCAAGTCTCCCACCCTGCACCATCGAAGGACACTCCAGGCAGCGCACTCCCTGAGATTGGGAACTTCGATCTTGGTTGTGGCGGGCTTGCAATCTGATGACCTCCCCGCCATGTCTGCTTTCCGCTCCTTTATTTTCCTTCTCGTGAGTCCTGTTTGTAGGCTCATAGATCTCGCCGAGGAATAGGAAAATGAGGACGACGGTGTTGTCTAGGATGAAGGCGGGTCTCACAACAACGTTTATTGGGGGCAGCGCCCCGGGTCTCACTCCGGGGCTTCCGTCCTTCGTCTTAAGACGACTCTCCTGCGTTCGAGTCTCGGCGTTGGAAGTGGAATTGTAACTCCCCCTCGCATTTTCCTACGCGACGTCCTACGCCCTGTTGCCTACTTAGCGCTCTCCATCTCGAACAACAGTCAGCCGCACATGCTTGCGCGTTGTCCCACTTCACCACCTAGCCTATCACGTGCTTCGCGTTCGTAGGCGCCTGAGGCTGTTGGGTGTCGTAAGTCACTTCATTGCTGGTGATCGACATGATGTTTTCACGTTCCCAGGTCTCTTCAGCCGGCGTGCGCCCCTTCCTCATTGACGTGTTTCCATCCTTGACTTCCCACTCGTCCCGACCGACCTGGTCATAGATGTGTACCCTCTTTGCGCGGACATTTTCCACCTGGCTTCAGAAAGCAATACCATATCTCTCACCGCTCCCGCTCATTTCAAATTTGGCCACATAGCCATGCACCTCGGTTTCCGCGCCTTTTCATACCGACCACTTCGATAGCCTTTGCACCTAATTGAACAATAACGGAGCTCCTATCGACGTGGCCACTGGTGGCCTGTATGATTCCGTAAGTATGCAGCTGACTAACCCCTTTATTGTTCGTTTATGATAGCAACTGTGGTGGTTCGCTATGCACCTTACGTCTGACGGGGTTGCGGCGTGCTTCGCTATGCTATGGTTGCCCATATTTTACCACATCATTCGTAGTCGTACAATTCCGAGCCAAAAGTACCATGACGGTAATATCGAGGTTCCAACAATGATTATGTACACTATTCTATCATAGAAGGACACGTTACACGATATCGTATTGGTTATAAGATAGGTGCAGAGGACGATCCCCTGTATGTTTGGCATCAAGAGAGCGCCGTGAAGGTTCGAAAATAGCTACACCGGTAACTGATGGCGGTGACCGTGACTGTGATGGAAGATCCGGGATGGCCATGCTACTTTCATTCTCACGAATAGAAGAAGAATCAAGAGTCCCATTGTCTTTGCGCAAACCAGACTTTGGATTAATACCTCCGTCCTCAGCAACAACGCCAAGATCAGGTGGAGGAGTTGGCTGGAGAGAAGCGAAGAGAGAAGTGGGAGCTAGCACCAGTGAATGAGATTCTGGCGAAGATGATGCGTGGTCAGGTTCAGTCGCGGGAGAATCGGAGGACAACGACGGACCTGTAATGGGCTTATCAACTAGAACCGAAGTGGGAGAAGGTGACGATGGAATGTTTGGATCATCCGAAGGAGTGTGGCGGTGTGCGTTGCGTGGAACGGCAACAGCATCTGGTGGGGAAGTTGAGGCCTTTGGCTTAGGAGGAGGGTTGGACGTCGAAAGATCTAGGGTGGGGGGGTGCGTTGCTCTTGCGCAGGTGCTAATGCTCCCGTATGTCGCACAAGTGGCGACTGGATTCGGGGAAGTGGAAGGGGTGCGATATCTTCCCGTTGTTGACCTATCAACATGTAAGGAAACTGAAACAGATATGCTGTTGTCAAGCGGCGGCACATCTGTGAGGTTTCCTTCGACACGAAGTAAGGCACGTGTGGAAGAAGGCACATCTGGTCTACTGGCAAGGAAAGAGGGGACGGGTGCCGTGTCGTTATGGTCATGCGGGGCTGCGCGCACGAGGGCCGTGGAGGTAGAGACATCATCTGTGTGGGATGCCCCGTCAGGATGATGGCCAGGGACGTTACACAGTGGATACGAAGATGGCTCTAACAGAATTTGGTCGTGATCCGTAGTGGTGGAGGAGAACCGTGTTGGGGTAGAAATGGTATTGTGATGGAGAGCAACGTAAACGTTGCGAATCGGTCCCAGAATAAGGAGCGCCATCAATTGGTCGTTGTCGTTCTGTGCTCTGAGAACGATTTGATTCCAGAGAGCACAGAACTCGCGCTGCAGTTCAGGTGACGTATCTCGTACATTGAAATTAGAAGCCGCTTGTAGAATGACCGAGTACCCGAACGGCAGCCAGGATGGATCCCGGAAAAGGCTGAATTGCTGACGAGTGACGTGAATCAAGATGGCGAGTGATAGGCTGTCACCGTGTGCGGCGTAGTCTCGGAGGACGGATCCTTGGACACCGAGTTCATTGGAAGCGAGAATAAACCAAGAGTCGTTGCGCCGCTGCGCCGTCGCGACAATACTGGTAAGTATGGCTTGTACAACCAATGCGGTGCCTTTGTCTCCACTCTGGCAATCGGCCCAGCCTCTCACGATAAGGCCAAATTCGGCAGTACGCAGTCCCTCGTATTGTTGGTCTCCATACACAATTCGATGGAGGATCCACTGATATGAATAGGGAATTTCAGCTGGATCAAGGGCCTTCGCGCAGATGACCGCTCGCCGGTTTTTGACAGGCTCCGGAAGCAGATCGGACGAGAACGTACGGTCCGACAATCCGATCAATGCCCGCAAAAGCTTCCGTTGTTGGTCCTCGGTGAGAGCGGGAAGAGGATCGTCGACCACTTTTGAGTTGCGGAAGCCGGGTAAGCCGGAAAAGAAGCGCTCCAGTTCGTGATCTTCGTCCAAACTGTCGAACGTCCACAGAAACGCGCGAGTAACAAGATCCGATGGTGAGTTTAAAGCGGTTTCCTCGGCTGTCTTCTGCATCCCCTGTACAAGTAGTTTGCGAGAACTTCCCTCCAAATCTAGAAAGTGGTTCAGGGACCCATAACTAAAGCACGGAAAGCCGGTCAACCATCGAAGGACCCGAAACGTGACAAATGGTATTCCGGTGACGATATTCCACACCGGCAATGAAAGCGGGGTGTGGTATGGACTGTCATGACGAAAGATCGGCATGAATGTGATACATCCGTAGAGAACCGTGCAAACGCTGGCCCATGACAGCACCGACCTGAAAATCGTGAGATCAACGTTGCATAGGAATACAACCAGGCCGGCGAAGAACAGGAACAAGGAGACGTGGAGAAGTGTAGGTAATGCTTCAACCGCCCACGGAAGGAGAAACTTGTCAACCCCTTCAAAGTAGAACGCGCGAATTTGTGCTCGCTTGTGTGGACTGTAACGCGACTGGGTGACCTCGAGATATCTTCGTGCCCACCGTTGTAGCAAGGTCGCGAGCAGAGCACAGGCAAGACTGATGACCAAGCTCAGGAACCATAGCAAGTTTACCCAGACCGCAAAGTTCGGTGGAGAGAATGGTGGTGGGGAAGCAGGGGGGGAACCCGATATGTTGGATTGATTTGGGTTGGCGAGAGTTTGATAGATATTCGCGAGATAGAAGTTGGAGGTGTCCTGCGGGTTTGGTCGAATGTCCTGAATCGACACTGAGATCAACGACGCAACGGCTGCAGAGAATAAACCGGTCTTTGGTCGGTGAGTCGATGTGAAGCACGTATTAGAAGATTGAGGCCCACAAATATCAGAATCCCGTCCGCGTCAGCTTTCCAGTTCTCAACCATCTTCTTGTCTTCTTCTGTCGCCATTTCTAAATACATTGAAAAAATAGGTCCGGAGCCATCAACAAAGTTAGGAACTCCTTGTGATGCCTGAGTTGGCGCTGACTGGGGTGGATACCGGTGGTCACCTAGCAGACACGTTAGAAAGCAAATTCAAGTCAAGTGCCAATGGGACCAAGGTTGGCTGTACCTATTCCTACAAATGGCACATTGGTAGCCTCGTGAAGCGTTCGAGACATTGAGGATGATATCAATGACGCGGATACAGTGAAGGGTGTAAAAAATACATTTAGAGTGACCGTGATCCTTCTGGATGTGATCCTTGGGGGCGGTGCTGTACCGCTTCCCGCAGCAACGCTTTTCCGCTCTGAAACCTGGAAATTTTCCCATTTCAAAAATGGACTTGGCTGATGGTTACCATTAGAAACTACTGTAAATTTAAAGCGGTGCGCACTATATTGAGTGCTACTAGTCCTGACTAGTATAGTACCGCCTACTGTAGTAATGTCCAATATTCTTTTCCTGATGCTTGTGAAATCCGGGTTGTTCCTACGGGACAAATGGTCTTGTGTAGTAGAGAGATTGAAGTAAGGAGACAGCTTCATTCACTCGACCTGACCTGGGTGAGGAGGATTTACTTTGCGCTTATCTGATTACTGTATGAGTACGATATTGTAGGCGTACACTAGCCCCCTCTAAAATGAACTATTCTGACCTTAGGTCACAATGCGATGACAGCAGCATTTGGTGAACGGCTCAAACCAAGGGAACTGCTCTTGGGGTCCCAGGCGAGCGAAAAGCGATGGAGGGCTATGGTCAATAGTGCAAGGGACGTAGCTTAGACTTCATGGGCGCGTCCGAGGATCCGGGACTTCGCCAGATACAAAACAGAACTGGGATGTTGACACCATGACAATATCTAATATCTGCACCCATTGGAAGTATAAAATGGCTCGCACGGATCAAAGTACGAATCCAGTTGTAGGCTAAGCGAGTTCATCTGATATCGTGAATCATGTCCGGGAGACGAAGCTCTTTGAGGGCGTTGGACATTTTATGTACGTTTTCCAGGTGTCTGGGAACAATAATACTTCAAGTTCAACCCAGAGAGGTGAGAATGAAATAGGGAATGTACAGTGCTGATGGGGCGCAAAGTTTGGACAAAGAGCCGGAGAAATGAAAAGCGAGAGAAATGGAAAGGCAGTGCGACATTGTTTGGCTTTGTTATTGTTACAGTCTCGAGAACTTGAAACGGCAAAGACATGCAATATTTGAGGAGGACAAGGCGGAGGGTACCTTTTTGAGAACAGGTGCGTGGATACTTGGTCGTCACCTGTGTCTTATTCAGGGCGAAGTACAGATCGCCAAGCTCGACAGTCCATCTCACTGGGCAGACCAGCACCCTACACCTATGAAGCGATACGGCACAATAGTGGAGCTAGACTGAGCTAGTATGATGCAGCAAGTACACAGCTGGCTATTCACTTTATAGTTAGCTACCTCGCTGTGTACCATACGTCTCAATAGGACCTGTGGCTTACCCTCCCAATTCTGCTCACGGTTACCGCATATTTTGCCATACCATTTGTATCTTGTAGCCAAAAACTCCAAGACAGGGTGCCGATGGTGGAATTGGAGGTACAACAAGAACAACTATTCTATCATTACGGAATGCTGTACATGATATGATACTAGCCATTCCAAGGGTGCGGTGGGCGATCTCCTGGAATCTCGGCACCAGGAGAGTGCCACAAAGGACCCACCATACCCACATAAGGAACGGACGGCGGTGGCAGTGACTGTAGTGGAGGATCTGGGGCGGCCATAACATTATCCCGAATCACTGAGGGATTAAGGGTATCCCTTTCCATGCGTAGTACAGCCCCCGTGCTGCCCTCTCCATCAGCGGCAGCGCCCAGATCAGGCGTAGAAGGTAGCCACGTGTCGGGAGCAGCGTTAGGCAGCGGCGTTGAACGAGATTCTGGAGAAGATGTGTAGTCAGATTCAGTTACGGGCGAGTCTAAATATAGTTGCAGACCTGGTGGGAGAATATTATCGAGTACCAGGGTGGGAGAAGGCGACGATGAGACCACTGGGTCATCCGAAGGGGTGAAGCGGTCTGCAGTCTGCGGAACGACAACGGCATCTGGCTGGGGGGTTAAGAGCTTTGACTTAGGAGAGTCGGGTGCCCAAGGACCTGAGGTGGAGAGATGTGTTAATTTCGCGGAGGTGCCAGTGCTTCCGTGTGTCTCATGAGCGGCGACTAGATTCGGTGAAGTGGCAGGAATGCAGAAGTTTTCAATGGCCGTCGGACGAGCTGGGTGGAATGACCCTGGGGCATATATATCGTCGGCATGCGGTGGCACAGCCGTGAGACCTTCATCAGCATGTAGTAGGACGGGTAAGGGCAAGGAAGGCGCATCAGGTCTGGCAAGGGATGCAGGGACCACCGCAGCGTTGTTGTAGAGGACGGTGCGAGAAAAAGCCGTGGAAGAAAAATCGTCATGAACATGGCTAGCGACTTTGCACACTGGATATGAGAACGGTCCAGAAAGAGTATCGTGGTTGCTGGTAGAGGCGGAGAATTGTGTTGGGGCAGAGTCGGTATCTTGGTGTAAAACGATATAAACATGGCGAATGGGTCTGAGGATTTGGAATGCCATCCACCGATCGTTGTCGTTCTGCGCTTTGAGAACGATTTGATTCCAGAGCACACAGAAATTGCGTTGTTGTTCAGCTGACGCATCTTGTACATTGAATTTAGAAGCTGCTTCTAGAACAATCGAGAACTCGTACGAGGGCCAGGATGGTTTCCGGACATGGCTGAACTGTTGTCGAGTGATGTGAATCAAGATAGCAAGTGACAGGCTGTGAACGGTGTAGTCTCGGAGGATATCTTCTGGGACGCCGAGTTCACTGGAGGCGAGAATAAACCAAGAGTCATCACGGGATGGCGCTCTTGCGACGATACAAGAGACCGTAGCTTGTGAAAATAATGCAGTGTCTTCCTGTCCACCATCGCCCCGGCCTCTCACGATGCGGGCATTTCGGCGGTTTGTAGCGTCCTATATTGGTCTTTGGACAAGATGCTAAACAAGATATGCCGATATGTGCTTTTTGCCGGATCAAGGGCCTTCATGCAGATGATGGCTCTCCGGATTTTGACAGAATCAGGAAGCAAATCGGATGATGATGTGCGGTCCAAGAACCCGATCATTCCTTGAAAAAGCCTTCCCTTTTGCTCTTCGGTGAGACAGGGAACAGGGTCGTCGACTAATTTCGAGCTGCGGAAGCCAGGGAGGCCGTGGAAGAAGCGCTCCAGTTCGTGTTCTTCGTCTAAACTGTCAAATGTCCACATGAAGGCGCGGGTGTCGATTTCCGAAGGGGAATATAGGGCAGCGTCCTCGGCCGTCCTCTGCATGCCTTGCAGGAATATTTTGTGGAAATGGCCTGACAATCGCCAAAAGACCGGGCGGCGATAGCGAATCGACAAGTGGAACCAGAAACGAACCTGAGAGACGATATATAATACCCCAATAACAATAGGCCACACCAACAGTGTAAGCGGGGTATAGTACGGACAATCATGGCGAAAAAGTGGCATGACAGTGATACATCCGTATAGAGCTGTGCAAACGCTAACCCATGACAGCACCCATTTAAAAATAGTGAGATTGCCGTTGCATAGAAACACGACGAGGCCGGAAAAGAAAAGGAACAGGGAAACATGCAGCAGTGTCGGCAGTCCTTCGATCGCCCAGGGAAGGAGGAACCTCTCTGTCCCTTCAAAGAAGAACGCACGGATCCTCGCTCGCTTGTGTGGACCGTAACGTGGTTAAGTGGCCTTGAGGTACCTCCTTGCCCACTGCTGCAGTAATGTCGCGAACAGAGCACAGGTAAGACTGATGACCAAGCTCAAGAACCAAAGTGCGTTTACCCAGACCGCATATTTTGGTGGAGTAAATGGGGGAGGTGAAGCAGGGAGGGGATTCGAAGCATTGGATCCAGAGTCGGCGAGGGTCTGATAGATATTTGCGAGGTAGAAGTTGGAGGTGTCCTGAGAGTTTGGTCGAATGTCCTGAATTGACACCGAGATCAGCGACGCAACGGCGGCGGAGAATAAACCAGTCTAAGGCCATTGAGTAGGTTAGCACGACACTAGGACTAAAGATTGACACTCACGAAGATAAGAATTCCATCAGCATCCGCTTTCCAACTTTCGACCATCTTTTTGTCTTTTTCTGCCGCCATTTCTAAATACATAGAGAAAATAGGTCCGGAGCCATCGACAAAATTAGGTACACCATGTGATGCCTGGGTTGGGGTCAACTGGGGTGGATGGCCACCTGCGAAGGCGACAACGATGGGTGAGAACGGTTAGGATAGCGCAAACAGGAGGAGGTACCTGTTCCTGTTCCCGGGCTTATACCTGCCTCCATTACGCCGATATCTGGAGGAGCTCGGAAAATTGGAAAATATGGGGTGTGAGGTGTAAGAATGACCACCCCCGTGGCAGTTGTTAAAATAGCCAAAGTACTATGGCAGTATAAAGGGTCGACCGAGCCGCAAACGCTCGATGTCCAAGCATATGCAAAATCCGCGGACTTGATTCAGGGGAAGATCGGCCCGGTCGTCACGTGTCACGAGGCAAGCTTGTTTGGCTTTATTGTGTCGAGATAACACATCCTCAACTGGCAAAAACGGACGCAAATCGCAATTGCGGACGGCGTTCTTGAGGACAAGGTCACCGTACTTACCCGGCCGGAATGTGCACTCTATTATGATTCAACAAGATGCTTGTGATCGAGGAAGTCAGACGCCCATATCCGGCAACGTTGCAAGGCGAAGAGAGTCCTTTGTGACGTCAAGTGTCTTCACGAGGGTACGACCGCGGTGCGTATGGTAATTTTTTTTTTCCCTCGGCGCTCTCGTCTTACAGTCTCTTTGCAGCAGAGATAGAAGGAGCTTTCTACATTCTATATGTCTACCTCTTGAACCCGTGGCCGATCTATTCCCTATAAATCCTATCATGACACCCAGAATTTGCGGTCAAGCACTGCGTGCTCCGTCTCGATATTTGTCCCCTATCCCTGTTTGCTTATTCATCACTGCCTGACGCACATCAACACGCCCCCACGAAATTTTTCCTTCCGTCTCCTGGTTACAAAACGCGCTCCGAGATCTCGCCAGCACAAATGGCGAGCAGCGGGTGTTGACATCGGAGGCTACAACATTCAGATGAGAGCCCTTTCTTGGAGGGCCTTATCGACGTCTTGGTCTTTTCTAAAGCGGGGTAGCCGTACGTCCCTTACCTATCACCCCCCATCACCTACTGACGTGCTTCGCTCTCCGTGCAGACATGGCACCACGAGCTCTTGCACATCCACTCGATAGAACCCGGGCTCGACTCGGTCACCCTAGCCCTGTCCGACCCGACCATCTTCGACTGGACCCGCTCTTCAAGCTCGACGCGGTCATCGCTGCGCAAGCGCACTTGCTATTCGCGCTTCGTCGGATATTCCTAGGTTTGGCGCATCGGAAGGCATCAGGATGTCTGCGTTGTGCTCGAGGGAAACGGCAGTAGGCGGAGAGGTAGCGGAAAGTGAAGGGGCGGATGTCGAAGTTTCGGGAGTGGGATGGCATATCGTTATACCTGACGTGGCGGCGACGGCTGGATCTAAGGGGGTAGCAAGAATACGGGGGCTTTCGATAGAGGTCTGACGGGAAGCGTGGAATGACCCTGAAGTATATATATCGTTAAGTGGTGGTACATCCGTAGGGCCGTGGACGATATGAAGTGGGGATGGCACGGACGAGGAGAAAGCATCGGGGCTGGCAAGGGAAGCGGGCGTAGCGATGTGAGCGAAGGTTGTGGAGGCAGAGTCATCGTGTCTCGAGTCCGAATGATGGCCAGGGATGTTGCATAACGGATACGAGGACGGTCGTCGCAGGATGTCATCCTGGTTGCCCGTGGTGGCGGAGAATCGAGTTGGAGCAGCTTCGGTATCCTGATGTAGCACGACGTAGACGTTGCGGATCGGTTTCAGGATAAACGCCGCCATCCACCCGTTATTCTCATTCTGTACTTTGAGGACGATTTCATTCCAGAGAGCGCAGAACTCGTGCTGCAGTTGGGGGGACGTATCTTGTACATTGAGGTTGGAGGCTGCCTCTAAGACATTCGAGAACGCATACGACGGCCAGGTCAGTTTCCGGTAATTGCTAAATTGCTGGCGTGTGACGTGGATCAAAATGGCAAGCGACAGGCTGTCACCGTACGTGGCGAGGTTTCGGATCACAGGTTCCGTGACGCCGAGTTCATTAGAGGCGAGAATAAACCAAGGATCGTCACGCTGTTGCGCCCTCGCGAGAACGCAGGAGATCGTAGCTTCTGTAATTGAAACAGTATCTTCGTCCGTGTTATTTTCCCAACTCCTCACAATCCGCACAATTTCGGCGATGAGCGGACCACTATCTTGATAGTAGGACAAAATTCTGTCAAGGCAATAGAACGCCGCGGGAATGTGTGCTGGGTCGGTGGCCTTCGCGCATATCATGGCTCGTCGTCTTTTGACAGACACAGGCAATAAATCGGATGAGAAGGTACGGTCCAGCAACCCCACCAATCCCGTAAAAAGCTTCCATCTTTGCTCTTTGGGAAGATTGGGGAGAGGATCGTCGACGACCTTCGAACTGCGGAAGCCAGGTAGGCCGGAAAAGAAACGCTCCAGTTCGTGATCTTCGTCCAAGCTGTCGAACGTCCACATGAATGCGCGAGTATCGATCTCTTTTGGTGAGTTCAGAGCGGTTTCCTCGGCCGTCTTCTGCATGCCCTGCACAAGTAGCTTGCGATAGCTTTCCTCCAAGCCTCCAAATTGATCCCAGTCCCCGTCGCTAAGGTAAACTGACGAGGTAAACCACTGAAGAACCCCGTAGAAGACATAAGGTACCCCAACAACAACGGACCACACCAATGACGTAAGCGGAGTATAGTATGGGCTGTCGTGACGAAATATGGGCATGATCGTGGTACATCCGTAGAGGGCCGTGCAAGCGCCGACCCATGACAGAATCAGCTTGGAAATCGTGGGGTGAACGTTCCAAAGGAACACAACGAGGCCAGCAAAGAAGAGGAACAGGGAAGCGTGAAGGAGGGTGGGCAATGCTTCAACTGCCCACGGCAGTAGAAACTTCTCGACGCCTTCAGCGAAGAACGCTCGAATCCGTGCTCGCTTGTGTGGACCGTAACGTGGCTGAGTGGCCTTGAGATACCTTCGTGCCCACTGCTGTAGCAATGTCGCGAGAAGGGCACAGGTGAGACTGATGACCAAGCTCAAGAACCAAAATGCGTTCACCCAAACGGCATAGTTTGGCGGGGAGAATGTGGGCGGAGAACTGGGCGGAGAACTCGAAATGTTTGGGTCAGAAACAGTGTGATAGATATTTGCGAGGTAGAAATTGGAGGTGTCTTGTGGGTTCGGTCGTATGTCCTGAATCGATACGGTGATCAACGACGCTACAGAAGCAGAGAATAAACCGGTCTGTGGGAGGTGAGTTTGTGAAGCAGCACATGAGGTTGGAAGATATTGACGCACAAAGATGAGAATTCCGTCAGCGTCCGCTTTCCATCTTTCAGTCATCTTCTTGTCTTCCTCCGCCGTCATTTCGAGATACATTGAGAAGATAGGCCCAGAGCCATCGACAAAATTAGATACACCATGCGATGTTTGATTTTGCGTCGACTGAGGTGGGTACCGGTCGTCACCTATTTAGGTGACAGGGGTAGGTGACCATGGGGCGGATAGCATCTGGGAGTAACATACCTGTGCCACTGTAGAATCCTGCGTCGGGTTGGTTGGTAGCCTCGTGAGGAGCTCGGGACATGTTGGTCGTTGAGAAGTGCTTCAACGCTTATGTCATCAACAGATCTCGTTTCGAGCCAACTCACGACTGGTACATGCTGCTCGCCACCAGTGACCTGAAAAGCCAGATATCGCAGACAAGGTTGAGGTTGTGATGTTAGATGGCTCGATTCCTTCGCGAAACCCCGTCGGTAGTAGCCCGCGATATTCAAGAAGCTGCGCACTTCCGGAAATCTCGAACACGAGGGCCATTTCATCGACTTTGTCGGGATTCGGGCAGAGATCTCGGTGCTTCGGATGGAGCACCAGACGAGCTAGGGGAGTTCCCTTTTGTGTCGGGAAAGATCGGCTTGATAAATAAGCATCCCTCGTCGCATATGGGTCATCCTTCCATTGTGATGTCGCCTCCACGGCCTGTGAGATAGTCGTAGCGGAAATGGGTAGCTTGGTTAGCGTGGTCAACCACGTAAGCGAGGCATTTCGTCACGAACCTACCAATCTCCAGCGCGAAATACGCAAACGCGGTCCTTCCTGCCTCTATCTCCCGTGAGTCTACGCTGAAATTCGGCATGTTCCAACCCGAGCCTTGTGCAGAGTGATGTGATTGGACACCGCGCTGGTGTTTAATATGGCTCGGACAAACATGAAGGCGACACGAAACTAGCCGCGTCATTTGGGAGGACGGTTTTACTTGGATGACGTACTAGTATACTGGGAGGTACGGGTGGGCAACCGTCAATACTTCTAGTAAGATATCTGGGTCCTCCTTGGCTCCGGCGTCTGCATAGGGATTAGATTTGCCGTTTGTCGTCCTTTATCCCGACATTATATTTCTTCGACCCTCTCCTCTCATGTGACTCTTGACGCCTTCGGCATATGCTTCCTCTCTCAAACCCATCTCCCCTTTCTACCTCCTGCATGCTTCCCTCTTCCTCGGCTTCTAGCTGCTGCGGCAGATTCTTTGCCAAGAATACTTCGTTTCTAAGATATTGAGGGACTGGAAACTACGCCTGTGGACGCTATCTCTGCATCTGTAAATTTGGAGTCCGCGATCCAGCACTGCATGTCTGTCTTCGCATCGCCATAATGCCTCCTACCTATCCCCAATTTCCCGTCTATTGAAACCTTGATGGACTTCAACATGCTCCCATGACAATGGCCTCTCTGTCTCCCGGTCTATATTGTGTTCCCAGACTCCGCCAGCACAAATGATGGGCGGGTCTCCCGCGACGACGCCAAGGGATAGGCAGATCGGCCGTCACCTTGTCACAAAGCGGGGTAGCCGTACGCCCTCTTCCTCTCCGAGTCGTTTGTTTCACCTGCTAACGCGCCTCGTTCTCCGTGCAGATACAAAGCTTGCCACTACAGATTTGTGCACCTCCACTCGCTAGACCCCGCATCTCAGGCGACGCATCTCATTGAGCTCGGTGTTATCGCCACGACTCTGTCCGACCCGGTCATGTTCGATTTTGGCTAGCTCTTCAAAGC
Organism: Lactarius indigo; assembly: GCA_025766275.1. Lineage (NCBI taxonomy): Eukaryota > Fungi > Basidiomycota > Agaricomycetes > Russulales > Russulaceae > Lactarius > Lactarius indigo. The sequence continues at coordinate 32,807 of JAFKAC010000030.1, forward strand.
GCATCACGACCCTCGCGGTGCGAGCGCACCTGATCTTCGCGCTCTTCCGAAAGCTCTTAAGTGGCAGGCCAGACGACCTGCAGACACCGTACGTAGACATCACTGGTGAATTTGGTATGTGACCGCAACCCAAGTAGAGCGCTGGGTCATTGAAGGTGAGCTTTCCATCCGTCCCGCCCCCATATCAACTCTTTTCGTTTTTTTCCAGGAGAACGACCCCAGGGCTATGCGGTCATAAATGAAAAGCGACCCGCGCCGGCTTGTTAGCTGCCAGGCGCACACAGACGCCGAGGGTGTATTCGGTCCTCAGGAGTGAGTGCTGTTTGTCAGGCCCGTCGCGGGGGTTTGCACGTCCGGATTACAGATTTTCTCGATATCGTCATCTTCGCCCTGCGTTGTAGCGGGGTAGTCACAGCAGCGGTGGCGGGGCAGAGAAGCAGTTTTCTGAGACTCTTGTGGTAGGGTGGTGTAGCCACATAAGTTTCAAAAACCCAGAGGGATTATCGTTCTCGATGTCGACAGCAGCAGCGTTCTCTCGGCCACCTACTACAGGTCTACTCGTACTCAGCGACCCCGTTAGTGCAACATACCATGAGCTCTCACTGGCACCACTCCCATGCAACGTCCCCGTCCCCCATCTTGGAATGGCTCCGTCATATCTGCCCTGCAATATCCTTGACGCTACTCTTACCAAGAGACAAACCAACTAGTATTTCGTGGACACCATCAAAGCCGAAGAGATGAGGATGGCTTACCCGTATGCACGCAGAGCCTTCCGCGTCATTTCCAGGTACGTTTGTCAGCCCGCAGCCGCAGTGGACCAAAGTAAAGGTTGAGACTGCTCCCTCACACACCCCACTCTATTCGAGTCCGAGTTTATATATATTTCGACACAGCGTTGCACCGCATAATATGAAAGTACACATAAAATGAGAAAGGGTATTAAATGTAGCGGTATGGCGATATCGAGGGCCTAACAAGAATACATGCCCTATCCCACGCGCACATATAAGAGATTGGGGGCCGCGTTAAACTATATCATACTGGGAACGCGAAGGATGTGGCGGATGATCTCCTATATGCTCGGTATTTGGTTCTCGCATTGAAGGAGCTACGATGACTGCATTCGAGTCAGTAACCGACAACAGTGACGGGGGTTGTGGTGAAATACCTAGAGTGGGCGTAGTGTTTGAGTCGATCGCCGGATCCGCCAAAAGGGGGTCAAGAGCATTATCGTCCCCACGCAAACCAGGCTTCTGACTACCATCATCCTCAGCAGCAGAACCTAGATCGGGTGCAGAGGTCAGCCCTGGAGAAGCGCTGGGAGTGACGGTGACCATTATTGGGCGATGGGATCCTGAGAAAGACAGTGAGGGGTAAGATTGGGTCGTCTGCGAGAGTGAAGACATTAGCGCACCTGTAGGAAGTATACTGCCGAGAACTGGATTATGAGCAGCTGAAGGTGGGAGATTTGGTGGATAGGAAGGCGCCAGAGGGTCTGGGTTAAGCTGGAGGACGGCGGCAGTAGATGCGGATGGGGAGGTAGACGAGAGACGAGAGACGAATGTCGAGGTTGCGGAAGTAGGGAGGGGTATTATACCAGAGGTGACAATGACATCAGTGGTCGTTGGATTCGGTGAGGTGAGAGGAATGGAAAGGGTTTCGGTGGTCGTCTTGGGAGTAGTCTGGGGGTGGAAGTTGTCAAGCAGTGGCACATCCGCAATGGTTTGGTTGGCACGAGGTGGGGTGGGCACGAACGAGGACGGCACTTCGGGACAGACAATGGGAGCAGGGACTGACGAGGCAATGGGAGCAAAGGACATGGAGGCAGAGTGGTTGTGGATGTGTAGTGTCGAATCTGGACGGTGGCCAGCGGCGTGGCATAATGGATAAGAGGATGGGTCCCAATAACGCATTGGGGCGGAATCGGCCTCTGGATGTAGCGTGACGTAGACATTTCGAATCCGGTAGAGGATATACCCCACCATCCCCTCATTGTTGTCGCTCTGCGCTTTGAGAACGATTTGATTCCAGAGAGTACAGAACTCGTGCTGCAGATCAGGTGACGTATCTTGCACTTTGAATTTCGAAGTCGCTTCTAGAACTTCCGAGATCTCGTACTTTGGCCAGGTCCCTTCCCCGAAATGGCTAAATTGCTGGCGAGTGACGTGAATCAAGATGGCAAGTGACAAGCTGTCACCGTGTGCGGCGTATTCTCGAAGGATGGGTTCTTGGATGTCTAGTTCATGGGCGGCGAAAATAAACCAAGAGTCATCGCGCTTTTGCGTCCTTGCGATAATCTCGCAGTCTGTAGCTACAGAATTAGCATTGTCTCGTCCACTCATAATCTGCACAATTTCGGCGGTCATCGGAAGACTATATTGGCGCATAGACCAAATCTTGTCAAAGACACCAGATGCCAGAATGTGTGCCGGGTCACAAGCCTTCGCGCAGATGATGGCCCTCCGGTCTTTGACGGGTTCAGGTAGCAAATCAGATGAGAAAGTGACGTCCAATAACCCCAACAATCCCTCCGAAAGCTTCTCCTTTTGCTCTTCGGTGAGACTGGGTAGAGGATCGACGACAAATTTGGAGTTGCGGAAGCCAGGTAAGCCCGAAAAGAAGCGCTCCAATTCGTGATCTTCATCCAAACTGTCGAGCGTCCAAAAGAGGGCGCGAGTATCGATCTCCGATGGTGCCTTTAGAGCAGCTTCCTCGGCAGTCCTCTCCATGCCTCGCATAAGCATTTTGCGAGAACTCTTCTCCAGGGATGTGCCAGTGACGAGACCATAGGCGCCTCTAGAAAAACTCCTAATATAATAGGGAAAATAATAACAGTGAACGTTCAGAGAACGAAGGCACCAAAAACAAACGTGAAGAAAACCATAGCACGGCAATAAAAAGCAACACAATATAAAAATGGTGAGCCACCGAAGGACTCGAAATGTGGCCAAAGACATTCCAGCAACAATGTACCATGCCGGAAATGAAAGTGGCGTGTGGTATGGACTGTCGTGACGAAAGATCGGGACAAATGTGATGCATCCGTACAGAGCAGTGCAAACCCCAATCCATGACACCACTGACTTGAATATCGTCAGATCAACGTTCCATAGGAACACAGAGACGCCGGCAAAGAACAGGAACAAGGAAACGTGCAGCAGCGTCGGTAGTGCTTCGACCGCCCATGGAACGAGAAATTTCTCGACGCCCTCGAAAAAGAAAGCACGGATCCGCGCACGCTTGTGTAGGCTGTAGCGTGGTTGAGTGACCTTGAGGTATCTTCGTGCCCACTGCTGGAGTAGCGTCGCGAGTAGAGCACAGCTGATACTGATCACCAAACTCAAGAAAAACAGTGCGTTTCACCCAAATGGCATAGTTTGGCGGAGTAAATGGGGGAGGGGAAGCAGGGAGGGAAGTCGAAACGTTGGATGCAGGGTCGGCGAGGGTCTGATATATATTTGCGAGATAGAAATTGGAAGTGTCCTGAGGGTTTGGTCGAATGTCCTGGATGGATACCGAGATCAATGAGGCGACAGCAGCAGAGAATAGACCGGTCTATGAGAGATGAGTGTGGGAAGTAGTATAGAGGATTGGAAGATGGTGACACACAAAGACGAGGATGCTGTCAGCGTCCGCTTTCCATCCTTCGGCCATCTTCTCGTCGTCTTCTTTCGCCGTTTTGAGATACATGGAGAAAATAGGGCCCGAACCATCGACGAAGATAGGCGTTCCATGTGATTCCTGAACCGGCGCCGACTGGGGTGGATATGGACGGTCACCTATGGGGTGGTAGTGGCGGGTGAGGACGGCGAGGATAAAGCCACGTGGGAGCAGGTACCTCTGGCTGGGCCTATATCTGCTCCAGTGACATTGACACTTTGGAGAGCATGGGACATTGAATAGTATGGAGTGAGACGAGTATAGACAGTAAAATGTCGGAGGGTGGAACACGTTAAGAGTGACTGGTGATTGCCCTTCGCCTGTTGTAGGCTGCCATGAGGGCACCATGAGGTAATGGGAAGCGCCGAACCGCAAGCACTCGATGCTCAACAGTTTGTCATCCCCCACGCCCCACCTCTCTGCAACTTCCATACAGACGCGGTCGAGACGCTCAATGTCATTCTCAACGACTCGGAGGGTTTCATCCTGCCAGTTATTGCAGAGTTAGAACTGGTTACCCAGGTGCGTGCTGCGTGCAGACGCTTCTGTGTCACTCCTAAACATGCTCACAAACCTCCAGTAGTTCAAAGCTGAATGTTGGTTCCCTTTGCCATGCACACGTCCTGCACATCCTGCAACTCAAACCCTGTTTAGTATTTATGGCATTCTCAGCGCCTCTCTGTGACCGTCGACCACTCTCTTCCCAGCAGCCGACCGTTGCCCAACGGGACACGGATCACATTATCCATGTGCGTGGACCGGATGGGGACATCCTGGCTCGGTACTTATTGTTCCGAATCTCCCACCCACAGCTGGCATAATATTTGCCAAGAGATTGGAAATGTGAACCCTTTTCACGGTTGGCTTGCTGCTCGATGACCTCTCCACAGGCTCTACCTGCTACTCATTCAGACTTAGTCATCTCTTCACGAGTTCTTTCGTGAGCTTGTAATCTCGCGGAGGGAGGGAGGGAGGGACAGTTGGGGATGGAGATGTTGTCGGGGACGAAGGTATGTCTTATTGTGTGGCTGGACGGGAGGACATTGGTCAGGAGCTTCCGACCGAAGCCGCTGACACAACCTCTATATATCCACTGCACTGTGTCTCCCTCCCTTTTACCCGCAGGGTTACGTCTTCACACACAGGCCTGTGTATGCTGACCCACTATACCGCTCACTCGAATCCATCCCAGGAATTGCCGACCTTGCCATGCGGCACCTCGTGGACCCATAGGCACCGGTAGGCCTCTAGTCGCATACTGCACCGCTGGTAATTAACATCACTCGTCCCCACCTGATATAAGCGCATTAAGGTTTTCCACGTTTCTCCATCTGGTGTTAGAATGTGCTCAGTCCCTCACTGGTGTGTGATATAGCACTTCGCCTCAGTTCCCGCTTCTTTTAATACCGACCACCTTGGAGCTGCCACTTCTTTCTGGTCAAAATACAACACCTACAACATTCCCGCCGTTTCCCCACAATGGTGGAACTTGCATGATGTTTGGAGCGGAAATTAAACACACCAGGTCATGGTGCCTCGGTACGGAGGCGACACGATGTGTCCCTCTTTGGTCTCTCTAAGGCCGCCAAAATCAATTCAGCTGAGTACTCCCCCGCCCCCCCTTTTCCACATAACACGCTTTCGATCGGACCTCCCCCTGGAATCGCTCACCTGCACCTGCAGGTACCGGGACCAGTCATTCCACTACCTCATCTACATGTGCCCCCGCTTCACCCGGCCACATGAGAAATACTGCTAATCCCACTGGAGTGTCTCCCACCTTTACCCTGGGAAGCGCTTCAGATCATCCATTATCCATAAAATCAACTCTATCAAGCTCTTCAATGGGGGAGGCGGAGGGGAACGCCTACACATTCCTATCCTTCCTACAGGACGGCGGCGCAGCTTCAAGACCTGAGATGGGGCTTACGGCACCATTTCATCCGGGATGATCTCTCGGAAGATATCAACCCTTGACCCAGCCATGTGGCTGCCTGTAAGCTTATTTATTGTTCTAGCCTTTCTGTTACGACCCATGCTCCGTTCTTCTTTTCATTTGGAATGGTCCCGACGCTCTGATCCGATTATTTACACGATTACGACAGCGCGTGAGTCTCGGCTCTACATTACCCTACTTAAATTATTCTATCCGAAAACTGGTCTTGTATTTCTGATACTGTCCCGGAATAAATCTGCTTCAATAACAAAACTCGCATGATGCTACAAGTATGTGGCTGGCTAATTTCCCTATGCTTTCCTTAGCTATCTTGCTGTGTACTATATGTCTCAACGAGGCTTGCGGCATGTCCTTCTTGCTGTGCTCACGGTCAGCCCTTATTTCGCTGTACTCTCCGCATCTCGTATGTGTGAGGTTATATACATCAGAAGATTCCAAGGCAAGAGTGCCATGGTCCATGACGGTGATATCGAGATACAAAGAATACGTATTCTATCATAGAGGGACGCATAACAGCAATACGATGGATGTAGAGAATGATCCACTGCATATTCGACATCAAGAGAGCAACGTAAAGGACCCACAGAGGCTACATCAGCAATTGACAATGGTGGCGGCGACTGTGGTGGAAGATCTTGGGCGGCCACAGTATTTTCCTGAATCGCCTCAGCAGTGTCACAAGCAGCTCTTTACTTGCGTAACACGACCTTCGAGCTACCCTCCCCTTCAGCCGAGGCGACCAGATGAGGTGCAGAAGACAGCTGTGGCCGAGATGGGCCGGGAGTAGCGGGAGCTAGCACTGACGAATGAGATTTTGGCGAAGACGTGTGGTCAGATCCAGTCACGAAGACGACAACGGACCTGTTGAGAACATATTGTTGAGAATCGAAGAGGGAGAAGGTAGCGATGGAACATCTTAAACCTCCGAAGGAGTGCGGTGGCCATTTTCACCTCAAGAGATGTCTCCTATCCTTAATTGTTCACTCATTAGAGTCTGATGCAATTCAACACGCTCCCACGACAATTTTTCCTTCTATCATCTGGTTACAAAACGCGCTCCGAGATCTCGTTAGCACAAACAACGAGCTGCGCATGCCAACGGCAAGAAGCCGCTAAATGAATAGGGGATCACACCTTCAGAGGAGTGCGCCTTCTTGGAGCACCCTCTCGACGTCATTTCCTAAAGCGGGGCAGCGGTACGTCCCCTGTATCTCACTCCGCGTCACCTACTGACGTGCTTCATTCTCCGTGAAAACGCAGCACTACAAGCTCTTGTAAGTCCACTCTATAGAACCTGTACTCGGCCCGGTCATCCCAGCCCCAAGCCCAGCCCAGTCCGACCCAACCATCTTCGACTGGGACCCGCTCTTCAAGCTTGATGCGGTCTTCGCTGCGCAAACGCACTTGCTATTTGCGCTTCGTCGGATATATTCCTAGGTTTGGCGCATCAGAAGGTATCGGGATGTCTGCGTTGTGCTCGAGGGAAACGGCAGTAGGCGGAGAGGTAGCGGAAAGTGGAGGGGTGGATGTCGAAATTTCGAGAGTTGGATGGTGCATCATTATACCTGACGTGGCGGCGACGGCTGGATCTATGGGGGTGGCAAGAATACGGAGGCTTTCGATAGAGGTCTGACGGGCACCGTGGAATGACCCTGGAGCATATATAACGTTGTTAAGTGATGGTACATCCGTAGGGTCGTGGACGATATGAAGTGGGGAAGGAACGGACGAGGAAAACGCATCGAGGCTGGCAATGGAAACTGACGAGGCGATGTGAGCGAAGGTTGCGGAGGCAGAGTCGTCGTGGATCTGAGGTGTTGAGTCTGGGTGATGCCCAGGAATGTTGCACAACGGATACGACGACGGGCGCCGTAGAACGTCGTCCTGATTGCCCGTGGTGGCGGAGAATCGAGTTGGAGCAGCTTCAATATCTTGATATAGTACGACGTAGACGTTGCGAATCGGTTTGAGGATAAACGCCGCCATCCACCCGTTATTCTCATGCTGCACTTTGAGGACGATTTGATTCCAGAGAGCGCAGAACTCGTGCTGCAAAGATGGGCGTGAATGTGGTACATCCGTAGAGGGCTGTACAAGCGCTGATCCATGACAGAATCAGCTTGGAAATCGTGGGATTAACGTTCCAAAGGAACACAACCAGGCCAGCAAAGAAGAGGAATAGGGAAGCGTGGAGGAGGGTGGGCAATGCTTCAACTGCCCACGGAAGTAGAAACTTCTCGACGCCTTCAGCAAAACGCTCGAATCCGTGCTCGCTTGTGTGGGCCGTAACGTGACTGAGTGGCCTTGAGATAGCCCCGTGCACACTGTTGTAGCAATGTCGCGAGCAACGCACAGGTGAGATTGATTACCAAGCTCAAGAACCAAAATGCGTTCACCCAAACGGCATAGCTTGGCGGGGATAATGTGGGCGGAGAAGTGCCAGTGGGAAGAGAGGTCGAAACGTTTGAGTCGGAAACAGTGTGATATATATTTGTGAGGTAGAAATTGGAGGTGTCCTGTGGGTTCGGCCGAATATCCTGAATCGATGCCGAGATCAACGACACTATAGAAGCAGAGAATAAACCGGTCTACGGGAGGTTAGTGAAGCAGCACATGAGGTTGGACGATATTGACGCACGAAAATGAGAATTCCGTTAGCGTCCGCTTTCCATCTTTCGGTCATCTTCTTGTCTTATTCCGTCGCCATTTCGAGATACATTGAGAAGATAGGCCCAGAGCCATCGACAAAATTAGGTACACCATGCGCTGTTTGATTTTGCGTCGACTGGGGTGGGTACTGGTCGTCACCTATTTGGGTGGCAGGGGTAGATGACCACGGGGTGGATAGCATCTAGGAGTAACATACCTGTGTCACTGTAGAATCCTGCATCGGGTTGGTTGGTAGCCTCATGAGGAGCTCGGGACATGTTGGTCGTTGAGAAGTGTTTCAACGCTTATGTCATCAACACATCTCGTTTCGAGCCAACTCACGACCGGCGCACGCTGTTCGCCACCAGTGACCTGCAAAGCCAGTTACCGCATACAATGTTGAGGTTGTAATGTTGGATGGCTCAATTCCTTCGCGAAACCCCGTCGGTAGTAGCCCGCGATATTCAAGAAGCTGCGCACTTCCGGAAATCTCGAACACGAGGGCCATTTCATCGACTTTGTCGGAATTCGGGCGGAGATCTCGGCGCTTCGGACGGAGGCACCAGACGAGCTAGGGGAGTTCCCTTTTGTGTCGGGAAAGATCGGCTTGATCTCGAAATGAGCATCGCTCGTCGCGTATGAGTCATCCGTTCAATGTGGTCTCGCCTTCACGTCCTGTGAGGAAGTCGTAGCGAGATGGGTAGCTGGGGTAAAGTCACCCAACGTGTAAGCGGGGAATTTCGTCACAAACCTCCTAATCTCCAGTGCTATACGCGAATGCAGAGGTCGCGTTCCTTCCTGCCTTCACTGTCTCCATGAGTTCACGCTGAAGCTCGGCACGTTTTTGCTGGCCGAGCCTTGTTGTAAAGCTTCGCGAGGATCTAGGGACATTGATGGCCTTGAAGCTTTAGATTACCAGGGTCCAGTCTACTAGTACTGTACCGAATGTATGATGTTGTTGAGAGTGTTCAGGCTTACACCATCTGCGTGCCTCATCCCGGGTTGCTGTCCTCGGTACACGTTCAAGTTTGCCAATTCTGCTCTGCCTCTAATTCGGACGCCGAGCCCGCAGGATACATCTCACCAGGTAAACCAGAATTGGAACGTGTACCTTATGTCCAATTCTATTCAACGGGAGCTCCTGGTCTAAGAGTGTCACCCTCTTCTATATGATGATGCTACGCAGTGTAGAGAGGTGTTCTCTCTGTTGTATTTGTGGATGTCGAGGGGCTAGGTGATGGCACTGGCCGTGATACATACTGATTTTTTTTCTCCACTTGACGCCTTTGTCTCACTACTACCATCTTGCAATTTATATTGAACGGTTCTACGGCCTCCTATCATAAGTTACGCCTATCTATTAAGCCGATGGTTGATCGATTCTCCGGGAATGAAAAAGTATGTAACTGACCTCTCGCCTATTATTGCATCCTTGACCGTCGAGTCCGCGATCAAGTACCGCATGTCTGTCTTCGCCTCGCCATGATTCCTACTACCTATTCCCAATTACCCATCCATTAAAACCTTCAACACGCTCCCACGACAATCGTTTCTCTATCTCCCGGTCTACAATGCGCTCCCATAGTACTCTGCCAGCACGAACGATGGGTGGGTCTCCCGCGACAATGCCAAGGGAGAGAGAGATCTGCCGCCAGATGAGCACTTTCTTGGAGCACATTGTCATCGTCTTTTCCAAAGTTGGGTAGTCGTACGTCCTCTGCCTCTCCGAGTCTTTCGCGTCCCTTGCTAACGCGCATCGTCCCCCGTGCAGATAAAAGGCCTACCACTACTAACTCGTGTACATCCGCTCGCTAGATCCCGCATCGCAGGCGACACAGCTTGTTGAGCTCGATGGAATCGCCACGGTCCTGTCAGAACCTGCCGTCTCTTCAATATGCATCACAATCCTCGCAGTGCGAATGCGCCCGCTCTTCACGTTTCTCCGGACGCTCTTAAATAGCGGAGAAAACGACCTGCATGTCTGGTAGCAACCGTATGTAGACACTACCGGGGAATTTGGTACGTGACCACGACCCAAGTAGAGCGTTGGGGCATCGATGGTGAGCTTTCTTTTCTCCTAGGAGAACGACCGCACATCTAGTATGCGGTCATAAATAAAAAACGACCCGCGCCGGCTTGTTAACTGCCGAGAGCGCACAGACGTGGCGGGTGTATCCAGTCCGCGGGGGTGAGTGCTGTTGGTCAGACACGTCGAGGTGGTTAGCGTGGTTAGCACGTCTGAATTGCGGCAAATCTCGCTGTCGTCGCCTTCGCCCTGTACTGTGGTGGGGTGATCACAGCAGCTGTGGCACAGCAGAGCAGTCCGCTGGGACTCCTGTGGTAGGGTGGTGTGCCCACATAAGTTTCAAACACCCACAGGGATCTATCGTTCTCGATGTCGACATCAACCACGTACTACAAGTCTACTCGTACTCAGTACCCATTTGAGTAGCATACCATGAATGCCGTGTAGCTCTCACAGGCACTACCCCCCCTGCAACGTCCTCGTCCCACATCTTGGGGCCCCGTCGAAATGGCCCTGCAAGATTTTTGACGCTACTCTTACCAAGAGATAAAGTAGCAAGTATTTCGCGGACATCGTCGAAGCTGAGGAGATAAGGATGGCTTACCCGGATGCGCGCAGAGCCTTCCGCGTCATTTCTAGGTATGTTCGTCAGCCCGCAGCCGCAGTGGATCAAGGCAAAGGTTGAGATTCCTCCCTCACTCCTCCCACTCTACTCGAGCCGGAGTTTATACATATTTCACCACAGTATTGTATCGCGTGATAGGAAAGTACACACAAGATTAGAAAAGCTATTAAATGTAGCAGTATGGTGATATCGAGGGCCTAAGAAGAACATATGCCCTATCCCACGCGTACATCTAAGAGATTGAGGGATGCATTAAACGATATCATACTGGGCACGCGAAGGATGTGGCGGATGATCTCCTGTACGCTCGGTATTTGGTTCCCGCATTGATGGACCTGCGATGACTATGTTCGAGTCAGTGACCGACAGCAGTGACGGAGGTTGTGGTAAAAGATCTAGAGTGGGCGTAGTGTTTGTGTCGATCGCCCGATCCGCCAAAAGGGGGTCAAGAGCATCCTTGTCCCTGCGCAAACCAGGGTTCTGACTACCATCATCCTCGGCAGCAGAATCTAGATCGGGTGCAGAGGTTGGTCCTGTAGAAGCGCTGGGAGTGACGGTGACCATTGTCGAGCGATGGGATCCTGACAAAGACAGTGAGGGGTAAGATTGGGTCATCGGCGAGAGTGAAGACATTAGCGAACCTGTAGGAGGTATACTTCCGAGAACTGGATTATGAGCAGCTGGATCTGGGAGATTTTGTGGGTAGGAAGGCGCCAGAGGGTCTAGGTTGTGCTGGAGGGCGACTGCAGTAGATGGGGATGGGGAGGTAGAGGAAAGAGTGACGAATGTCCAAGTTGCGGAAGTAGGCTGGGGTATTCTTATACCAGAGGCAACAATTACATCAGTGGTCGTTGGATCTGGTAAGGTGACTGGAATGGAGAAGCTTTCTGTGGTCGTCTCAGGAGTAGTCTTGGGGTGGAAGTTGTCAAGCGGTGGCACATCCGTAATGCTTTCGTTGGGATGAGGTGGTGCGAGCGCGAACAAGGACGGCACTCCGGTACTGATAATGGGAGCAGGGACTAGCGAGTCGATGGGAGCAAAGGACGTGGTGGTAGAGTGGTTGTGGATGTGTGGTGTCGAATCTGGACGATGGACATGGACGTTGCACAATGGATAAGTGGATGGGTCCGAAAAACGTATTGTGGCGGAATCGGTCTCTTGATGTAGCATGACGTAGACATTTCGAATCGGCCAGAGGGTAAACACCGCCATCTCCTCATTGTTGTCGCTCTGCGCTTTGAGAACGATTTGATTCCAGAGAGCACAGAACTTGTGCTGCAGATCAGGTGACGTATCTTGCACATTGAATTTCGAAGCCGCTTCTAGAACTCCATAGAACTTGGACTTTGGCCAGGTCCCTTCCCTTAAGTGGCTAAATTGCTGGCGAGTGACGTGAATCAAGACAGCAAGTGACAAGCTGTCGCCGTGTGCGGCGTAGTCTCGAAGGATGGATTCTTGGATGCCCAGTTCATGTGCAGCAAGGATAAACAAAGAGGCATCGCGCCTTTTCGTCCTTGCGATAATATTGCAGACTGCAGCTGCTGAATTAGTATTATTGCCCCATCCAATCATAATCTGCACAATTTCGGCGGACATCGGACCACTATATTGGCATCTGGACCAAATCTTCTCAAAGACATCATATACCGGAATGTGCGCTGGATCGAAAGCCTTCGCGCAGATGATGGCCCTCCGGTCTTTGACATGGTCAGGTAGCAAGTCGGATGAGAAAGTGACATCCAATAACCCCATTGATGTCGTCGAAAGCTTCTCCTTTTGCTCTTCGGTGAGACCAGGTAAAGGATCATCGACAAATTTGGAGCTGCGGAAGCCAGGTAAGCCCAAAAAGAAGCGCTCTAGTTCGTGATCTTCGTCCAAACTGTCGAGCGTCCAAAAGAGGGCGCGAGTATCGATCCCCGGTGGTGCCTTTAGAGCAGTTTCCTCGGCAGTCCTCTTCATGCCTCGCATAAGCATTTTGCGAGAGCTCTTCTCCAGGGATGTGCCAGTGACGAGACCATAGACGCCTCTAGAAAGAATCTTAATATAATCGGGAAAATAATAACAGTGAACGTTCAAAGAATGAAGGCACCGAAAACAAATGTGAAGAAAACCATAGCACGGCAATAAAAAGCAACACGATATAAAAATGGTGAGCCACCGAAGGACCTGAGATGTGGCCAATGACATTCCAGCAACGATGTGCCATGCCGGAAATGAAAGTGGCGTGTGGTATGGACTGTCGTGACGAAAGATCGGGACGAACGTGATACATCCGTACAGAGCAGTGCAAACCCCAATCCATGACACCACTGACTTGAATATCGTCAGATCAACGTTCCATAGGAACACAGAGACGCCGGCAAAGAACAGGAACAAGGAAACGTGCAGTAGCGTCGGTAGTGCTTCGACCGCCCATGGAACGAGAAATTTATCGACACCCTCGAAAAAGAAAGCACGGATCCGCGCACGCTTGTGCAGGCTGTAGCGTGGTTGAGTGACCTTGAGGTATCTTCGTGCCCATTGCTGAAGTAACGTCGCGAGCAGAGCACAACTGATACTGATCACCAAACTCAAGAAAAACAGCGCGTTCACCCAAATGGCGTAGTTTGGCGGAGTAAATGGGGGAGGGGAAGCAGGGAGGGAAGTCGAAACGTTGGATGCAGGGTCGGCGAGGGTCTGATAGATATTTGCGAGATAGAAGTTGGAAGTGTCTTGAGGGTTTGGTCGAATGTCCTGGACGGATACCGAGATCAATGAGGCGACAGCAGCAGAGAATAGACCGGTCTATGAGAGATGAGTGTGGGAAGTAGTATAGAGGATTGGAAGATGGTGACATACAAAGACGAGGATGCTGTCAGCGTCCGCTTTCCATCCTTCGGCCATCTTCTCGTCTTCTTCTGTCGCCGTTTTGAGATACATGGAGAAAATAGGCCCTGAACCATCGACGAAAGTAGGCGTTCCATGTGATTCCTGAACCTGCGCCGACTGGGGTGGATATGGACGGTCACCTATGGGGTGGTAGTGGCGGGTGAGGACGGCGAGGATAAAGCCAAGTGGGAACAGGTACCTCTGCCTGGGCCTATATCTGCTCCAGCGACATTGACACTTTGGAGAGCATGGGACATTGAATAGTATGGAGTGAGACGAGTATAGACAGTAAAATATGGGAGGGCGGAACGCGTTAAAAGTGACTAGTGACTGGTGATTGCCCTTCGCCAGTTGTAAGCGGCCATGAGGGCACCATGAGGTAACGGGAAGCGCCGAACCGCAAGCGCTCGATGTTCAACAGTTTGTCATCATGTCATCCCCCACGCCCTATCCCATTCTCCCACCACAACGTGCTCACTCTAATGTTCTTGTCCGAGTCGCTCCATCGTCCCACCTCTCTGCAACTTCCATACCGACGCCGTCGAGACGCTCAATGTCATTCTCAACGAGGGTTTCATCCTGCCGGTTATTGGAGAGTTAGAAATGGTTACCCAGGTGCGTGCTGCGTGCAGACACTTCCGTGTCACTCCTAAACATGCTCACAAACCTCCAGTAGCTCAAAGTTAAATGTTGGTTCCCTTTGCCATGCACACGTCCTGCACATCCTGCAACTCGAACCCTGTTTAGTATCTACGGCATTCTCAGCGCCTCTCTGTGACCGTCGACCTCTATCTTCCCAGCTGCCGACCATTGCCCAACGGCACACGGATCGCATTATCCTTGTGCGTGGACCAGATCGGGACATCCTGGCTCAGTACTTATTATTCTGAATCTCCCACCCACAGCTGGCATAATATTCGCCAAGAGATTGGAAACGTGGACCCTTTTCACGGCTGGCTTGCTGCTTGATGACCTCTCCACAGGCTCTACCCGCCACTCATTCAGACTTAGTCATCTCTTCACGAGTTCTTTCGTAAGCTTGTAATCTTGCGGAGGGAGGGACAGTTGGGGATGGAGATGTTGTCGGAGACGAAGGTGTGTTTTATTATGTGGCTTGACATGAGGACATCACTCAGGAGCTTCTGACCGAAGCCACCGACACAACCTCTGTATGTCTCTTATACTCTGTGCACCGTTTCTCCCTCTCACACGCATTGTTAGGTCCTCATACAGAGGCTTGCATACGCTGTCCCACTCTACCACTCACTCGAGCCCATCCCGGGAATTGCCGACCCTGCCATATGCGGCGCCTCATGCACCCATAGGCACTGGAGGCCTCAAGTCGGATACTACACCGTTGGTAATTAACATGGCGTCTTCACCTTTCTAGGTCTCGTTAATTCTCACTGGTGTGCTGCTATCGTCCACTCGTCCCCACCTGGTACAAGTGCTTATGTTTTTGCAGGCAACCCCAGCCCTCCCACGTGCATCGCCTCATGCACGCAGACGCCGTGTGCACGGATTTGTGGAAGCCGTGAGAAGGAACAGGAGACCTCGGTAGCAACCTGCGGTGCGGGAGGCATAAGCGACGGCGATGCGATGAGTGAGCGTCACCGCCGAGGGATAGAAATGGTTGCCCAAGAGCATAGAGAGGGTACGTGTTACACCTCACTGGGAGGGACGCTCATCAGCCCGTGGTCTACTCATGTTTACATTTTCGTCCACGATTCAATAAAATATTTAATAGTATCAGTATGGTGACATTGAGAACCCAACAGGAGCAAGTACCCTATCTTACACGCACATATAAGGGATTGGGGGATGCGTTAAACGATTTCATATGGGAATTGCGAAAGGCGTGGCAGTGACGGAGATTGTGGTGGAAGACCCCGGGCGATCATAGTCTTTCATGGATCGCGCGATTTGCCGAGGGGATCAACGGCACTCCCTTCTTTGCGCAAACCAGGTTTCTGGTTCCCACTGCCCTCGACAACAGCACCTATATAAGATGCAGACGCCGGGCCTGAAGAAACGCTAGAAGTATCAGTGACCATTGCCGGGCGACGGGATCCTGGGAAAGACAGTGAGAGGTAGGATCGGGACAATGGCCAGAGTAAAGACATCGGCGTACCTGTACGACGTATACTGTCGAGAACTGGATTAGAAATAGTTGAAGGTGGGAGATTTTGTGGGCCGGAAGGCGCTAGGGGGTCTACGTTGTCCTGGAGGGCAAGTGAAGTGGATGGGGATGGGGAGGTAGAGCGGAGAGGAGAGCGGGATGTCGAAGTTGCGGAAGTAGGGTGGGATACTATCATATCAGAAGTAATGAATCCATCGGCGGTCGTTGGATCTGGCGAGGTTAAAGGGACGGAGAGGCCTTCGGTGGTCGCCTGATGAGTGGTCTGGGGGTTGGAGTTATCGAGTGATGGTACATCTGTAACGCTTTCGTTGGCACGAGACAGGGTGGGCACGGACAAGGACAAGGACAAGGACGGCACTTCGGGACTGACAATGGAAGCAGGGACTGGCAACGCGACGCGAGTAAACGGTGGGCAGGTAGAGACATTGTAGATATGAGGTGTCGAGTCCGTATGATGGCTAGCGGTGTTACACAATGGGTATGATGACGGGTCCAACAGATCCGCGCCAATCAGGGCCGAACCAGTCTCTTGATGTAGTGCGACGTAGACATTCCGAATCGGTCTGAGGACAAGCCGCGCCACCAGCCGACTATCGTCACTCCGCGCTTGGTTCCAGAGAGCACAGAACTCGCGCTGCAGCTCAGGGAATGTATTTTGCACATTGAATTTCGACGCTGCTTCCAGAATATCTGAGAACTCGTTGTCAGGCCAGCGCCAGTCCCATAAATGGAGAAATTGCTGGCGAGTAATGTGAATTAAAATGGCGAGTGACAGGCTGTCACCGTGTGCGGCGTACTCTCGCAGGATGTGTTCTTGGACGCCCAGTTCATCACATGCGAGGATAAACCAAGAGTCATCGCGCCGCTGCGCCGTTGCGACAGTCCTGCAGACGGAAACCACCAAATCAGTATTATTCCGCCTGTAATCGCCCCATCCACCCATAATCTGCACAATTTCAGCGGTCATAGGACTAGAATATCGATATCTGAACCAAATCTTGTCGAAGACACCAGATACCCCGGGAATATGTGCTGGATCGAAGGCCTTCGTGCAGATGATAGCCCTCCGGTCTTTGACAGGGTCAGGTAGCAAATCGGATGAGAAAGTAACATCTAATAACCCCGTTAGTGCCGTCGAAAACTTTTCCCTTTGCTCTTCAGTGAGACCGGGCAGAGGATCATCAATGACTTTGGAGTTGCGGAAGCCAGGCAAGCCGGAAAAGAAGCGCTCCAGTTCGTGATCTTCGTCCAAACTGTCAAACGTCCAAAGAAATGCGCGAGTGACAATCTCTGTTGACGATTTCAGAGCAGTTTCCTCAGCTGTCTTGAGCATCCCTTGCAAGAGCATTTTGTGATAACTAGTCTTCCGACCTCTAAAGCGAAGGCAGGCATCGTAATGAAAGTAAACCGACCAAGTGAACCACTGAAGGACCCGAAATATGACAAATAATATCCCAGCTACCATGTGCCACGCCGGCAATGAGAGTGGGGTGTGATATGGGCTGTCATGACGAAAGACCGGGACGAACGTGATGCACCCGTACAGAGCAGTGCATGCGCCGATCCATGATACCACTGACTTGAAAATTGTCAGATTAACATTCCACAGGAATACAGAGATGCCGGCAAAAAACAGGAACAGGGAAACATGAAGCAGCGTCGGCAGTGCTTCAACCACCCACGGAACAAGAAATTTATCGACACCTTCGAAAAAGAATGCGCGGATCTGAGCTCGCTTGTGCGGGCTATAACGTGGCTGAGTGACCTTGAGATATCGTCGTGCCCACTGTTGAAGTAATGTTGCGAGTAGAGCGCAACTAATACTGATGACCAAGCTCAAGAACAAGAGTGCGTTCACCCAAACCGCATAGTTTGGTGGAGTAAACGCGGGCGGAGAAGCAGGGAGAGAGCCCCCTATGTCAGATCGATTTGGTTCGGCGAGAGTCTGATAGATATTCGCGAGGTAGAAGTTGGAGGTGTCTTGGGGGTTCGGTCGAATGTCCTGAACGGACACTGAGATCAACGATGCAACAGCAGCAGAGAATAAACCGGTCTATGGGAGGTGAGTCTGTGAAGTATTGTAGAGAATAGGAAGACGATGACACACAAAGATGAGAATACCATCGGCGTCCGCTTTCCATCCTTCGACCATCTTCTTGTCTTCTTCTGTCGCCATTTCGAGATACATGGAGAAAATAGGCCCCGAACCATCAACGAAGTTAGACGTTGCCCGTGGTTCCTGAATCGGTGCCGACTGGGGTGGATACGGGTGGTCGCCTGCGGGGTGGTAGTGGCGTGTGAGAACACCAGCAGCGATGATAAGGACAAGTGGGAGCAAGTTACCTCTGCCCGGGCCTATATCTACCCCGGTCACGTTTACACCTTCGAGAGCTCGAGACATTGAAGAGTATGGAGAGTAAAGCCTGGGGGGTGGAACACGTTGAGAGTGACTCAGGCTGCTCTTCGCCTATTCAGTACTGTAAGCCGCCATGAGGCACCATGAGGTGACGGGAACAGCCGAACTGCAGGCGCTCGATGACTCAACGGTTTGTCATTGCGAACTCAGGTCGTTTTTGCGCTGCGATGTTGATGTGAAGACCTCTGAGAGACTCCAGGCCCCTGAATCAAATCGTTCTCAAAGCGCAAAACAACGACGAGGCGATCGCATCGTATGTCCTCGGACGGTTTCGCAACGTTTATGTCACTCCACATCAAAATACTGGTTCTGCACCAACCAAGGGGGGGCCGGAATTCTTAAAATTGCACGGGGTTGGTAAATTTTTTTAAGGGGTTGGGCCGTACCCCCCCGTGTGCAGGTCGTCCGGCCCGCCACTTGGAGGGTATCTGGGGGTCCACGAAGAGCAAGTACACTTGCGCAGCGAGAGCCCTGTTGAGCTGGAAATGCGAGTCGAAGTCTAGGATTGTCGTACGGCTGTCCCAAATTTCTAAAGGTGTCGACAAGGCACTCCAAACGAGCGTTCTTCTCTGAGTGTGTAGTCGCCCTCTCCTTCACCCATTTCTTGACATTAGGACGGGAGGGGAGATCTTCAGTACGTGCAAGTGTGCAGCTGTTACGCGCAGTAAGGCGTATCGTTCGGATTCGAGTCGGAGATCGAATCGGAATTCGGATAATGCCGACAATCGGACGGCGGAGCAATGATGCACAAGACGAGAGGGAATCGCGAGTCAACGACGAGCGATCGTTCGGGTTCGTGAAGCCAAAGATGTTTATACGAGAGTGTTACTGCAGTTGAATACAGTAAGTCAAGCTTGAGCTCTTGGTACATGATAGTCAGTCCTTAAGTACTACTGGTACGAGTCATATAGAAGCTACGAGAACGTCCTTCGAAGCATACAGAAAGTGTGAGTCAACAAGTTGGAAGGACGTTTAGAAGTATGGAGAACAATCGAGAAGAAACGAGAGGTAAAAGTACGTGGCGTAACATCACCCCCTCCTTTAGGCACGTTGATTGGTTCGTCGAATAAGTCAATCTTCGCAGGCTTGCATCCGGCGGCGAACGGCATCGGTGGGGTCTTCACTAAAGGGGCGCGAGTGGCACGGTTTGGAGAAGAGACGATGAGTGCGGGGTACTTTGCACTCGTCTTGACATTTGCAATGGGGTTGATGGCATTTGGCATCGGCATGGCCATACCGCTTACAGAGGGTACACTGAACGAACATAGTGCAATCTTCAGTGTTATGGGTAGTATGCTGGCACCAACGACAAAGTAGTTCGGCATGTTGCTCTTCAATTTGCTGGAAGTGTTCTTGAACTTGTTGTCGGGTTTCGTCATTTGGTACCCACATGAGGTGGTCGCCTTCGTTCTGGATGACTTGCTGAAGACGATGGTAGATGTTGTTCTGACTGAGCCGTCTTACTGAGTCCTTGATTTCTCCCATTGTCCCGGCGATCTCTACTCTAAGTTTGTCCAAGATGTCGTGTTGGCTTTGAAGGTCCTCCGTCATGGTTTGGAAGCGTTGTACCTCGGCTTGCATGCGCCAGTCATCCATGATGTGCAGCGCGCGGTCTACGTCGGTGCGCATCGTCATATCTGGATCGAAAACGCGGATTTGATAAGGCTTGAGTGCTGGATACCCTCGGTTATTGTCAGCTGCCCTCAAGGATTCTTCGTAGACGTTCTGGTTACATCCCATGGTGCCGCAGATGGTGGGGTAAGGAGCGAACCGTTGATACTTGATGTATTTGGCGCGTATTGGATGACGAGTACTGGCGGATATGTTGAAATCATAGAAGCGTTTACTGGATGGATGGTTAAAGTGCCAGTCGTCGCCCGGGTGATCGTTGGGAATGAGGGATCGAGGAGGAGATTGGAGGGGTGAAATGGATGGGAGTTCTCCCGCCAGCTGAGCGTTGATCCACTCTTCTCGGTGGATTTCTTCGATGGTGGGCGGAGGTGGCGCGATGTAATCGGTGAAAAGATTGGGGTGAAGGATTTGTTGTAACGTAGGAATGTCCCCCTCATCATGCGTTCCAGTGCGAACGGCGATCCACAGCTGTGCGATGGCAGCTGCTTCTTGGACAATGTGACTGTAGTTGGAGAAGAGTTGAGACGGGTGAGAGGACATTGTTGGGAGAAGTGTTGGTCTACTCTCTTCAGTTCGTCTTGGTATTTATGCGTTTCTGGAGGTAGAACTGTTTAACAAGGTCGTCAGCATGCATATCCTCCTTCCTGACCCACTCGTTCTCTGACGATGGAAATCCCTTCCATTTGATCAGGTATTCCAGTTTTTGCCCTTTATGTCATCGCACATCTAGGATGGCTTCGACTTCCTGCTCTTCTTCACCATCGATTAGGTCAGGTGGTGGTGGTGTGAATGCGGGTCCGTATGCTTCTGTCTCACGGAACGGGAAAAGAAGGTCCACATGGAAGACATCGTGTATCCTCATGGTTTCTGGAAGTCATAATTTGTATGCCACTGGTGATACCTTCTGCATGATTGTGAAGGGGCCGTATCGCTTCGGTGACAGTTTCTTTGAGGGTGCTGTCACTTTGAGATTACGCCCATCCAACCATCAGCAAATTCCCGTGAAAGTTATGACGCAATATAACGGATCACGGTTATTGTCACGGTTTCGTCGAAAATATAATTACTAATCTATGAGTGTAACATCTGTAATACCTATATGTCATCAATATATTGCTTTGTGGTTTTCATAACATTTGTACTGCCGTTATACCAAGATTTTACTTGTTATACTGTGGTCACAATGCCTTTATAACGGAATATAATTTTTGACCCATTTGGGCTGGCGCATTGGGTCATCTCTGCGTGGCTAGCTGCCATATTGGACATCGGACCCCCGACGTTGCACCTCCTTTTTTGCCTTACAAATGGCTGCTGCGACTGCTGGGCCCCACTCGGTCGTTACTCATTGTATTGTACCAGTCATGGGGAACGTAGCTATTCATATTTGAGTCGTCCATTTACAATCAATGTCCAATACCGAAGTCAACATCTGAGCCCTGATCTGAGCCGTCGCCGTTACTCTCAGTGCTGGAAATATCATCGTCGCCGCCTTCGCCGTCATCCTCAAAAACTCCAGTGTGCCCCATTGCTACTGCGTTTTCGTATTGAATGAGTACCCTATCACTGTCTGACGCTATAAGTTCATTGGCCTCATGAGGGAAATCAGGTGGATTGAGATGCCCGATGCCCCAACCGAGAAAGCGCATCATCATATCTCTGTCCACGAACCTAAGTGTGTAACTCAGTAACATACAGTCTCAAAACCTCAGAGAACTGACCTCGAGACATAATAATTGACCCAATCGCCCGACCACGAATCCCACATTTGAGAAGGAGCAAGTAGGCATGTTGTCTTCCCCTCAGTAAAAGCTGGTATTAGGTGGCACGCCCGTACAACGCAAGCCGGGTTAAGGAAGCCAAATGCGCCAGACGCATCGTGCTCTGGGACCCAGCCAATACGGTCCAGCCTACGAGTGGCGGGACCTCCCTTCCAGTCTGGGTCAAGCCCAAACCACCGTACAAAGAAGAAGTCGATCCGTTCCGATTGGTTCCCGAAGTGGCCACCAAAGTAGACATTTGCATGGTAAATGCCTAAGACCCGTGCATACCAGAATGGGTGCTGAGTTGGGGTGTCGTCACAGGCCTTCAGCATGACATCGCATCGTCCAGTGTTGCAGTTAATCACGTCGAAGTCTCGCCTTATGTCATATGTCGTGTAATTAATTCTGGCTGTTGCGTGTGAGTAAATCGTGTTATATTGTATATGTATGTCAGCAAGTTCCGCATTTGAGTACTCGGGTTCATCGCTGACGCTGACTTGCTGGAGATGACGGGCAAGCAAATGGCGTAATAATTTGTGCACAAAATCCTGTCAGTCACATGGTTAGACATGATATATTTTCTGCGTGTTGGTACATACCTTGAAAGCAGGTTCAGTGGCATTTTTGGGGTCCTTGAGAAAAGCGGGGAGATAAATCATATTAGACTGATCTTGAGCGATGTGATACCGCTTGCCAAAATTCTCCTTAGTGCCAATAGTGTCGCCTGCGGTGTCGCTCAGCCCAGCTGCTGTTGTATCACTCCCGGCATTGGCCAACTCGGCGTGCATTCGCTCATGAACTGCCTCAAGGGTGTCCATAGTCACCAGCTGATCAATAAATCGTTGCTTGTTCGTGTGTGCGTAGCGCCTCTTGACTGTGCGATGCTCGAGCTCACCCTGTTTATCGCAAAGTTAGAACTGTTCATATGGGTCACACACAAACACACAATTTGGGTGCTATAGGAGTCTGTCGTACCAAACATCTTGATCGTCTTGACATAGTCCCCAAGAGAGTGTAGTTTGAACGTAGTCAAATTGAATGTTTTCGGTCGCTTGCCACCAGCGCTGGCAGAGGAGGTTGATTGACAGGACACCTTGTCAGTTGCCCTGCGTCTTGCATTGTACTCACGATTGGTCTCGATGGTATCAAAGGATGGGCAGGTAACTCCAGCGAAGTGGCGAAGTAACTTGGCAAAGACGATGGTAACATTATCGAGTATATTGAGTGTAGTTTCCGAGTGAAGGCGTAGTTTGGCAAGCGAATGCCAGTACGACGCGACAAATAATAATTCGGCAGTGGTCTTGTCATGCGTGGTGGGTAGTAGTCCTTCAAAGCATGGGATGCAGCACTGATAAGAGTAATTAAGTCGCCGAATATACGAACAGATAAAGCAGATTCACCTGAAGAATGTCCTCAAAATCTCGGGCAGCAAGCTTCTTTAAGTCCGCGACATTGTGAGTAAAACGACGGATCGTCGAGCGACCAAACAGCACAATTTCTCGAAAGCTCATATAACAGTGAGGGTCAGGTAGTGCAACACGAGAATTTGCGTACATACCGAGAATTGAACTCCTGGACTTGCTTCGCGCCAAGAGAATGGAGGATCCGTATAAGATGGGTGAGGAGGGCCTTCCATACTCCGAGCTCGAACTCATGCAAGATGTCAACGACAAGGGTGAGGAAGATGTCAAAATTGAAGTCCTTGAGGGAGTGCGAAAATGTGTTCTGGTGTTGAAATGAGCTCATAATACCCTGCATCCGGAATCAACTAACTTACGAGGGTTGGAACAAGAGAGTCCCCCTTGAGGAGGCGCTCAACGCCAGGTTCACTCTGGAGCGTGTACCCCTTTCGATAGATGTTGTCGCGTGCCTCTTCAACAATGGACCGAAAGTCGTCATTGTCACGTCGAACCTTGGAGATGCGATCAGAAGTATCACCCGTTGTCCCAAGAGCGTAGAAGTTCTCTTTTTTGATTGTGCACTGTGGACATGGACATCCCCCCATGTCACGGATTGTCGCGATCAAGACCCTATGTATTGGCGTGAATGAAGTATGGCCTAAAGTGAAGCGACCTACTTCTCTGGGTAATCGGCTGAATATGTGAATATTCGAGGGTAAACATGACGAAGGATACCATCAGAACATGTGAGTGGTACACCGTGCTCATACGCGTTGAGGAAATCCGGATCCAATATAAGCCTCCAGACTGAGTGGAATAGTTCGCGCCGACAATGTGTAAGGAGGGAGGGTGTTTGTGGGACACCGCAAGCTTTTAGCTCCTCAGCGAAGGAATCGGGGAGCTAAACAATATTACATTAGATCAGTATCGGAAAGTAAAACACACATACTGGAGGAATATAGCCAATAACTCGAACCGATCGCGCAGAGGGTTTGCAACGTGTATACTTTGTCTGATTCCCTATGTATGCGTAGATGGGCCATGCCTTGGCTTGTCCGAATTGTGCGAGGTGGGTAGAATCTGACCAGAACATATAGGCAACGATGACGCAAAGGCGCGACGGATCGACTTGTGAGCTAAGGAGGTCACGTTCTGCACTCAAGAACGCATCTGAAGTGTAGAGATCGCCCCAAACACGTTCAGAGGGAAAACCAGGATAGGGAGGTTGCCAACGTTCTTCATAGCCATGCCAGTGTACCTCTCTACTCGGTAAATCTTCCTGGACGGCTTCGACCATAGAATGGAGGAGAGATCGTGTGCGGACATTGTGAATTGGAATTTTGTGTCGTGGATAGGGGTCAGCATCGGGGTCGACCTGGTCGTGTCGTCGCATTTGTGCACGTGTGTTTGCCTCTGTACGGCGTGAAGCTATAGTTGGCTTCTTTCCTGTAGGGACTTCGATAATGATGTTAGTACGACGCCACCCATTACCACCCCACGGCAACTGGACGTCATCTGTAATTTTCTTCTCTATTCCAAGGAAATTGACGCCTTCAAGGTCGCATGTCTTGAAGCGTTCGTCTCTCAAAGTCTTTGTCATCGATACCCGGCTTGAGGCTGACATGATACCGCCCATCCGCTTCCAGGTGTAATTGTACAAAAATGAGCTGATATTGGGGTATGGGTAGATGATGTCGGATACCTTCCTGTGTTTCCTGGGAAGTACGTCAGTATGATTGGGAACTAGTGACTCCCATGAAATCTGGGAATCTGGTATCGCCGAAGGGTGTTGTTGGTATTCCCGTACAAGTGCAAATTGGTTTGCGATGGTGCATACTTTAGAGAGTATATGTGGGGAGGTGGGTGGTGGTGATGCAGGTCCGGAGTCTGTTGACATGGGTCCAGTGTTGTTGGCTGTAGCAACGTGATGAACAGCACACAAGAAGGATATACTCACAGTGGCAAGAAGACTGTGGTGAGATATATCAAGGTGGCTGGAAGCAGCAACAGGGAAGTCTAGCAGAGTGAAGCAGAGATGAAGTCTGGCACACAAGCAGTGAGAACTGATGTTATTACATTGGAGAGAAGGGAGCTTACCTGGCACACAAGCAGTGAGAACTGATGTGGACCAGGAGCGTACATGGTACTCTACTTATACACTTTCTGGTAGTGACACTGTACAAGGGTTGTAACACTAAGTCACGCAGTACAAGGAAGTATTGTTCTACAAACGGACAAAGGAGTGGACGTTCTGAGAACAAGGAAAGAAAGAATAAGGAGAGTCCAGAAGCAAATGATATCATAGTGACATCATAATAAAGATAAAGCTAAGTACGGAACAAAGGAAAGTACAAAGGCGTTATACAACGCAGAGTCCGGATGTATGATGTCATAGAAGTACAGTGATGTCATGGATGACGCAATAGTAAGTTCAGATTGTACAGATCAAACAGTATCTAATCTACAAGTCCTGTATATCTAATCTAAAGCAGTCCATGCTGCAAGTCCGGTCCATACGAGCCGCTAAGTGCGCAAGGGTCACTTATCAACACAACGGCTGGTGAGGTGAGCGCGCCTGGCCCCTCAGGCAGGTCGTCTCACATGCTCTCTCTTATTTTCCAGGTTGGTCGTCGGATACGCCTATCAGGAGGTGGATCAGAGGCGTCCATTGCATCGACACCCTCTGGTATGACATCCTAGACAAAACCTAAGAACGACCCTGATGCTACAAACGATAGGTCGTGACACATACCATTGTTGTGTGCTGGGGCGAGTCGATTGGTTCGACATGAGATGAGTGGCCACGAGAAAGAGGTTCATCTTGTATATGGCTTTGATTGTTCCTTGAGGAGCGAATGAGCTTTGCCAAATTGTGATTGCCACGCTTCCACTGTTCTCGTGAGCGTCTGAGGGCAACCTCACAATTATTACGAAGGTGCCTTGTGAGGTTACCCTCACGTGCAAAGAACCGACCACATGCATAGCACCGGCCTGTTTCTGCCATGGTGGAAAGAGTGCGAAAAATGGGTGGTGAGTGATGTAAGATGCCGCCTCGTCAAAAGCCAAAATGGACCGTGAACCAAACTGAACCGTGGCTGTAACTTGAACTGAACTCTTGGTTCACTAGGATTGTTCAATATTACACTAAAACAGTAAGAGTTTAAAGAGAACAGTGGACAACATGTGGAGCGATATGCATGTACGGACAAGAAAACCGGAGAGGCAGGAAGGAGGGAAGTGTGAAATACATCTGTAAAATGTGAGTGTGGCCTAAGTGAGCCCGTTTTGACACTCTGACTGCTCTGAACGCTTCCCAAATGATCGAGCATTTTTTTTTTTTGGAGGGGGGGATGATCGAGTAATTAGATTCTGTGCTAAATCGAGATTCGGATCACGTTCCAGGTTGTGCCACCTTGCCAGACCACCAGACGGGAATAAAAAATATAAATTAGGTCTTTTGAAATTTGGAGTTCTCATCTGTCAAGAATAAGTGCAATAGATATGGTTGTGTAATATTAATACTTAATATTTAATGTAATATCTGTATCCTAATAGGCTAATACGAAGTTGGGGGGGCACGGCGCATTCAAGACTGGCGGTGCATGTGCCGCCGATTTTTGTAAACGACTCGGACTTAACAGTATTGTAGTAATCATAATATATGGCACGAAGTCGGCGCAGCGGCGGTGGCATGGTGCGAAAAAAAACTCTCGAGTCTGAGTCCTTAATGCCCTTCAAGTTCTGGTTGCTGCCAGTGCGTAAAAATGTGAGCCTGCAAGTTGATTTTGCTTGAAGCAATGCCAGTGCCATGCGGGTCGACACCGGCGCTCGTTTACCCGTACGCGTCGACGCCGGCGCTCGTTTACCCGTACGCGTCGACGACGGCGCTCGATTACCCACTCACTCATCACCGTCGACTCCCCAATCATCCCTACTCAAAACAGATTCCAAATGTGAGTTATCCCTCGCATTGTCGCAAACAAACGACTTACCATTCGTTTAGTATGTTACTTGGCCTTGCAAGTAGGCTCTTGCGCGCACTCCTAAAGGCGGTGTGGAAGGGCTTGAAGGGAGCCATTGGGTCGCTTGTAGCTAGGGTGAGTACCTCCCTTTGCGCTATAAAAACCGCTAACTTACCTCTTCCATAGATATATGCAGGATGGCGTATCAGGATGAACTTAAGGGTCCACCTGAACCTTGCGAATGGATCGGGCGATGAGATTGATCGGTCATTTGAACCGATTCGATTTGAGTTGTCCTACGGCGAGGCGGTCCCAAGGGTGGTAGAAGGCGCAGACCAGGTCTGAAGTGGTGCTAGGAGGTTGATTAGAGCATCTAGTAGATAAAACAATGATCTTACCCCAAGTTTGCGGATTTTTGACAAGAACCCATCGTTCGCTACGTGAACATGGCAGCTATATCCTTTCCTATTGGCACCGTCTTCCACGACGGTGCCAATAGTGACCATCCTGCGCTCGCTGCGAGCAATACTTACATCGACAATACCTTGCGCTGGGTAAGTGGGGGAAACGATCGAGACCTCCGGCAGTCCTCCGACCAATTTAATAAAAACAGTCACAATTCCAAGCTCACCGCAAAGAAATTTGTTGGGTGTATGGCCCGACATCTCTGCTATCTTGCTGGTGGCGCATCATCCAGATTCAGACAGGGGCAAGATATCACGTGATGACCTGCATATCAACAACTATAGCACGATAATTCTCGATACACCAGAGCGAGCCAGCTGAGAGTTGCAGTGTGTCACGAACGGTGGTGCTGGTGGCGGCGGTACAGAGCCAACTTGAAGTGCAGAACAAGTGGGTATGTTGGCCGATATGGGCTTTTTGCCAGCGCAGGTACGCAAGGTGCTGCATGAGACGGTCCGTAAGTGCCAGTGAGAAAGAGACCTGTTTACAAGTCATGACCGGGGCACCATTTTGGAAATGGCTGCGTCTTCTAAAGTCTGATCCTGTGAGTTGCTTGCGTCACCATCCTGTGAGTCGCCATCCTGTCAACGCGTGTTAAGTGGCGTGGATTTGCAAAAAAGAGGTTAAGACTGACCTCCAAAAACATAATGGAGGCGGCTATGTGCTCTATATCAGGGATGAGGACACCAACTTGATCCATATAACAGTGCAAGGTGGTAACTGCACGGGTGGTGCACTCTATGATTTCATGCTCTAAAATCTTCTGAGATCAAGCGTTTCTCAAGGTGCAGGGAACTACACTGCAATTGGGTAAGGTGGGAGGAGTAACGAAGATTCCAACCAGACTCTTTTGCAGAAACACGTACTTCGGGCATCTAGAGCAATCAAACATCTCTCTATATACAGGTTATTCCCGAAGGCTCACTTTCCAAAGTCGTATCCTCATTATTGTACTCAGGGCGCAACGATAACACAGAACCGTTGTGAAACGTGGGAAAGGGGCGAAAGCGATGAGGGGCTAGTGCCCGGAGACTCCTGGAGAAGCCACTTTGGGGCAGTGGTAGCCCTCAATGGGGATGTGTATGGCAATGTTGGTGGCAAGAGTGCTGGGGATGAAGGGGAAATTGACCAGGTCTGTGTACATTAGAATGGGTGTAGTAGACCGAAAGACGTATTGACAGTTTGTTGATCAACATTTGTTGATTCAAGATACAGACTCAGTTTTCTCACGCACTGACTCCAACTCGTCCCAGTCAAATTTGAGGTTGCCAACTACAGGAGCTTATATACATCTATTGCGGACCCCAATCTACAAAAAAAAAAAAAAAGTACAATCTCCACTACTGGAATAATGTCCACTTTGAATCTCCCACTGCCATATTTTCTGCAGGCCTCCGCTTGGCCCTCTGCACCCAGAAATGAGTGTTGAGGGCTCTGCAGTGAATAGGGAGTCGCCACTGCTTCTCCTCTGGCCAAACCGCTGAGAAACAGCGTACGCGGTGAATACTATTGACACGCAAGTGAGTAGCAAGACGAGTGTGCCTTGTCAACGCGAGAAATGGGAGAAAACAAATTGGTGTAAAAGAGACAAATTGGGGACGATGAGACAGAGATGTCGACGGAGGCCGGGAATGGGAAGGAAAATGGAGACGATCCGGGACACGGCCTTCACATGTCTGAGCTTCTTCTCGTGAATCGAAGAGGAGAAAATAGGGAGACCGTTGGGGGACCTTAGTAGGTCACGAAACGTGAATTGGAGGAGTACACGCACCTCCCCTCTCAGTGACTTCCCTCACCCAACTAATTTCTCGCCCCCTTACCCCTAAGCACCACGAGACATGATAGCACATGGTGAGCATCGGCTAAGCAAAAAAGAAATAGTCAATACAAAGGACGCAAAATGTCTTGACGCAATGCACTGGCACTCGTAACCAAACCTAGTAAATTGGACCGCTCCCAACATCCAATCATTTCACCAGCCAGTACCTTGGACAAATTGCGATTGAGGGTGACGATGGGTCATGAAACTTGAGCTATGGGGGGAGTTAAGTAAGAATTGTCATTGCAGCATGAAACACGCACCAATGCAGCACCATACCACATAAGTATTTTCCTGCTTCCATTTCCCAGAGAGACTTTCAAATAGAGGGACTAGAAGTATGCAGAGACGAGAGGAACGTTGACTCGGATAAATTTATGTGTATTGTCCATTTCTGGTGCTCAGAGCAATCAAATTGAGCGACTGAGAAGAGAGATGGCAAGCCCCAGAAGGATATGACCACACAATCGTGCTCAACAGAAGCCGAGTCCTAGAAATGTCGAATGAATGGTGAGAATGAACTTGAGCGTTTAATTCGAAATTACGATGAGTTTGTGATGGCATAACGCATGGATCACATGTCACAACCGTACTAGTATGGGCCACCAATTCAGTTTGCAACTCATGCCAGTGTCAGACCTTTCGGACGAGTGCTCATCAGGACTAACTCAGTGTACAATTCCTATTAGCTCTCCCGTCCATGGTCACTAACTTGGTGCTCATGACCACTGGATCGGCACCAATTTTGCTGCAGTGACCACATATAGATGGCCAGCATTGGTGAGTCCTTTTGCATCCCTCTCTTGCTTTATCCCGATGTCTCTAAAGCGCATACGGCCAAACGAGTCGGAAAATAGACGTGCGTCTCCCTGCTCAAGACTGTGGCCACCACTGCCGCAGACAAATTGGGTGCACCTTCAGAAACACGGTGGACCCCACCATCAGAGTCGCCCACGCTTCCAGACATCTCCACCTCCAAACCCCGGTTCCGGTGACGACGACAATCCCTCTCCTAGGAAGAGACAGAGGGAGGGGTCGGGGGACTCGGACAATGAGTAAGACTTTTATTTCCCATTCACAGACAAAAACCTGATGTAAGCCTATAGGAGTCCTATTGACCACTATGAGGACGCGTTAGCTCTCATCAATGACAAGCACTGGAAGAAGAAAGGGATGATTCTTGGTCGTTGTGTGGAGATGTGGGACAGGTTTAACGTGATGATCGATGAGGCTGTGTCCCGCGACCCTACCACTGACGAAGACGACATACACACTGAGCAGTAAGTTGTTTTCATAGTCATTGAAACATCTGACCAACTGCTTTAGTTCGAACCAGCAATACAGGAAGTATCACCTCCTCACCAAGGTAGCACCGGAGATGAACAAGCTGATTTGGAGGGCTGGGGATTATGCTTGCCCCGAGTTCTCCATCAACCTTGACTATATAGTAAGTCGTTAATCGCCTCGTATTGTTTCGCTGACTTTCTGTCATCACAGATTGACATTGGTCGCAAGCAAGCGCGCCGCACAGATGTGAGCGGCATCCGAAGTTCTATTGGCCTGTGGCCTTGCATCGACTGGGAACCTGCATTTCCTCGTTCGCGTCACCTCCTGGGTTTCAACCACCTTACGTCTGGTAGGCTCCTGTGTCCTATCACATTCGATTGGGACAACGTCAAGTGAGTTTTTTTTTATTGGCTTAGACACCGTATTCACTCAAGTCCTTAGCGTTCGTGAGGAACTTCGTCGTGGCATGCGAGAAATTACTGCCGCTGACCTTCCTTCCTTCCTCTGGCCAAAGGGAGTCTTCGAAATTAATGACTATTACAAGGGGTTTTTGTGTAGCGATTTGCTCATTGTGGTAAGCTTTTAAATTCGTTTGTGGATTCACCGCACTAATGATGTGTTCTAGGCATACAAACACGTCTTTATTTCCCCAAGTTCTGCAAGAGTGGCAAACAGATCATCGCGTGGAGGAAATGCAGCCTTACATAACATAGACTGGGTGACATTCGAATCGATCGCCTACATTGCAACGTTGGTAAGTGAGCTCTCTACGTTTGTGAACTAAACTCAATGACATGTAGGTTCGTTTTGCGCTCTCCACCGACCCCGTCTTTTGTTGATAAGTGACCCTTGCGCACTTAGCGGCTCGTACGGACCGGACTTGCAGCATGGACTGCTTTAGATTAGATATACAGGACTTGTAGATTAGATACTGTTTGATCTGTACAATCTGGACTTACCATTGCGTCATCTATGACATCACTGTACTTCTATGACATCATACATCCGGACTCTGCGTTGTATAACGCTTTTGTACTTCTCTTTGTTCTTTACTTGGTATTATCTTTATTATGATGTCAGTATGATATCATGTAGTTCTGGACTCTCCTTGTTCTCCTTTCTCTTGTTCTCAAAGCGTCCACTCCCTTGTCCCTTTGTAGAACAATAGCACCTTTGTATTCTGTGACTAGCGTTACTTACCTTGTACTACTGTCACCCTCTGTAGGAGTATAAGTAGAGTACCATGTACGCTCCTGGTCCACATCAGTTCTCACTGTTTGTGTGCCAGGTAAGCTTCCTTCACTCCAATGTAACAACATCAGTTCTCACTGTTTGTGTGCCAGACAACCTCTCTTGCTTTCACCTGCTTGACACCCTGTGCTGCTTCTCAGTCACCTTCTATATCTCACCACAGTCTTATCAGTCCACTGTGAGTATAGTTCTTATGTGTCTGTTCATCAGGTTATGGGCCCTGGTGCCCTAGCCACTCCACTTGGCTGGTCACTGTCTTCCTAGGAGGACACACCAGGCTAAGGTCTGTCTGGGGCCTTACCAGCCTTGCCCAAGGCAGAGAGCAGTGGGGCGCCACTTGTCTCTGCTAAGGAACCTCCTGTGTATGTACTGCCCAGTAGTCCTACTTTCACCCCTACTGTTTTCCTAGCCCCTGCGCTATGCGCAAGGAGACTGGGTCTGGTAGCCCCTTAACTTCAAAATATCCAGGCGTGCATGGCCCACTGGGCTGTGTATTGTGGAGCTTAGCGCCAGCTGTCTCTGGTGCTCCACACTGGGCGCAGGATCTCCTCACCATGGGAGTGTAAAACCTGGTTCAGGCTCTGGGGGGTGTTCACCACTATGGTGTTCTGCAACCAGATACCTGCCTTGTAGCGGCAATGGGAAAGGATTCAGTAAAGCCACTTGTGGCGATGAGGCAACCAACAGGCCGAGGAGGCTGAGGTAGACAGCCTTGGGCTCTGAAAGCATTCACTTCACCTTCCCCCTGACGCAAACCATTTGAGCTGTGTCTTAGACACATCCTGGCTGGCAGCTAGCTCATGGTATGGCAAAGGGACCCTCTCTCAACCTGGGCCTAGCCCTTGTATCACTGGCATACTATTAGGAGGCAGGACGCGTTAGCGTTCTGGCCTTACAGAATCACAGACAGGAGTGGTACCCCCTCTATCTCTATGTCTTGCAACTATGAAGCACTGTCGCTGACTGCTCCTCGGCGACAGATAAATCATCCCAATGTCTGGTTCATCCTCTACCCCTGCTGCCGGTGCTGGTGCTCCTCCCAGCCCCACTGGTGGCTCTGCAGGAGGCTCACTCCCTCCTCCTTCTGGATCCACACCCTCCACACGTCTCTCTCAGGCCCACAGTGCCAACTTCGGCATGCCATCAGGCATCCATCTCACTCAGTTTGACGGCACTGGCTGGAACGAATGGTCTGGGACCATTGAGGCTATCCTCACGCTGCATGAGGCTGAAGATGTGTTCACCTTGGACACACCCCCATCTGGTATCACTACCGATGAGTGGGACTCAGTCCAGCGTCGCTCCAAGGCGTATCTCCGCCTTTACTTAAAACCAGATGTCTACTCCCTTGTGGCGGACAATATTGTCTATGCCACCTTCAAGGCGAAGTGGGACAAGCTGAGAGACGTATATGCTGGTGCTTCGGGCAGCACCACTATCTTTAACTTGTGGATTCAGTTAACGCAAGCCCGCCTCGACGACTCAGCACCCATGGCCGCTCAGCTGGCCAAGCTCAATGAGCTAAGGGTTGCCCTTTCCAACGCGCAGATGGGTGTCTCTGACGTCCAATACTGCCTCATTCTCCTCCACGCGCTGCCGCCCTCTTATGAGGTGTTGGCCTCCACCATCCTTGCCAGTGGGGCCCCTTCCGCACTCAAGCACGCTGAAATAATTGCGCGCATAGTGTCAGAAGAAGCTCGCCGCGCCGGGCCCTCTGGCTCTTCCCTCAACAAGGTGGCCCCCATCAAGTCGACGGGCAAAAAGGGCAAGAAGGACCACTCTGGTCTGACTTGCCACTATTGCAACAAAAAGGGCCACATCAAGCCTGACTGCAGGAAGAAAAAGAAGGATGAGGCTGACGCAAAGGAGAAGGAGAAGGCAGGCAACAAGGCCGCAAATAGTCATATTCTTGTACCTACCACCGCCTCCATTAAGGAGGTCGAAGAGCCCGCCATAGACTGGGCTTCTCAATCTATTTCTGTTGCCTTGTATGCTGCCTCGCGTGTGCGTTGGATGATGGACAGTGGTGCCACACACCACATTACACCACATCGGTCTGACTTCAAGGACTACACCCCAACCAAAGGCACTGTACGCCTGGGTGACAAGTCCACTATAGACCAAGTGGGTGTCGGGTCTGTCGTCTTTACAACGAGCCAGGGTATCTCTATCACCCTCAGCAATGTGCTACACCTACCGCAGGTGAAGACGCGCTTCTTGTCGACGCGCGCCCTAGCACAAAAGGGTGCTGAGATCGCCTTTGATAGTGGCTCGTTTAAAATATCTATCAATCAAAAGTGTGTGGCCAAAGGCTACCTTGAGGACAACCTTTACTGGTTGGACGCAGCCAGCGTCGGCCTCAATGCCCACACAAAATCAAATGCTGCCACACTTGATATCTGGCATCAACGCATGGGACACATCTCCTCTGCGGCGCTGAAGGCGCATGGTCCCTCTGCCACTACTGGCATGGACATAGATAGCTCTACCACGACCCACACAGTCTGTCGTGGGTGCGAGATGGGTAAATCCACTCGCCAACCCTTTTCTGCGTCCTCCACCAAGAGGACAACTCGTCAATTTGAGATTGTGCACAGTGACCTCGCCGGTCCTATGCAAACTCAGTCCCTGCAAGGCTCAATGTATACAGCCACCTTCATAGACGACCACACTAAGTTCACCATGGTCCACTTCCTTAAGTCGAAGGATCAGTTTGCTAAGTCGCTGCAAATGTATTTGGCCTGGGGTGAAACCCAGTCTGGCCATAAGTTGCGCGCTCTGCACTCTGACCGCGGTGGCGAGTACATGTCGAGTGTCACGCAGGACATTCTTAAGCAGAAAGGGATAGAGCATCACCTTACGATGCCGGGTTCACCACAGTCTAACGGAAAAGCCGAGCGGTTTAACCGCACCATTATGGATAAGGCAATGTCCATGCTGCACACAGCTGGCATGTCTAAAGGCTTCTGGGAGCATGCGGTGTGCGCAGCTGTGCACATCTACAACCGCTCTCCAGCCCGTGGGCTTAAGTGGCGCACTCCTTATGAGCTCTGGCACTCTGGCAAAGTGCCTGATGTCTCACATCTTCGCGTCTTTGGATGCAAGGGGTACATGCACGTACCTGCTGATAAGCGTCGCAAATTGGATGCGAAGGCCATTGAGGTCACGCTTATCGGGTTTGAGCCCGAATCTAAGGGCTATAAGCTCTGGGACCGCTCAACCCGCTCCGTCCGAGTGTCCAGGGATGTGACATTCGACGAGAGTAGCTTCCCATCCCTTCAGGGTGCTGAGACACACCCCACACCTTCACCACCAGTCGTGCCTAGCACAACAGTGACTGCCGTGCCTCACCCGCCGGCGTTACCACCAATGCGAGCCCCCTCCCCTGCACACTCCAGTAGTAGTGAGGAGGAGGATGTTGAAAAGCTCCTAGACCCCCCACAAGTCCAACCACGCCCCACCACTCCACCACCTGCTTTACCAGCCCTGCCCACCACACCTAAACGTGAGCAGACCACTCCCACTTCACCCCCGCCGCGTCCTAGTGCAACGCGCATTATGCGCCATGTCCCTCCTCCCTCACCAGAAATGCCTGGGGGATTTGAGGATCGTGCACAGCGTAGTCAGCTGTTGCGCGAGATGGACAATGCACCAAGGCGCAGTGCTCGTGCCCCTGTCCCTAATCCGCGTTACTTCAATGCGGACAATGCGGCATGGCGCGGCAGGCGTCTGGGGTATGCGGAGTTACTGGCTGCTGCCTTTGTAGGCCGAGACCCTGCAACCTATGCAGAGGCCATGCGGTCTGCAGCTGCAGATGAGTGGACTAAGGCGTGTCAGTATGAAATGGACGCCCTAGCTAAGAATGGGACTTGGGAGTTAGTGGATCTCCCGCCTAATCGCAAGGCAGTAAAATCCAAATGGGTCTTTAAGCTCAAAGCGGATGGCCGCTACAGAGCTCGCTTGGTGGCTAAGGGATTCACGCAGATCCCTGGCGTAGATTTTGATGAAACCTTCTCTCCCGTCGCACGTTTTGAGTCGCTACGTTTACTTCTGGCGTTGGCCGCGCTGGAGGACTGGCACATCCATCAGATGGATGTTAAGTCTGCTTTTCTCAATGGCGTGCTTGACGAGGAGATTTACATGGAGCAGCCACAAGGTTTCACTGTCACTGGCTCTGAGACGAAGGTGTGTCGCCTAGTTAAGGCGATATATGGTCTCAAACAGGCCTCCCGCGCATGGAACTTGCAATTCCATGGAGTGCTCACTGCGCTCGGCTTTAAGCGGACGTTTGCTGATGCTGGCATATATGTGATGCCTCAACGGGAGGGGTATGATCCACTCTTCGTTATTGTCTACGTTGACGACATCACTATACTGGGTCCCTCGTTGAGTGGAATCAAGCGTTTGAAGTCAGACTTGTCTGAACGCTATGAGATGACAGATCTCGGGGAGATAGAGTCTTATCTTGGTATGCGCATTGTGCGCGACCGCTCCCTCAGACGCATCGAAATAGATCAGTCTGGCTACATCAAGGATGTCCTTGAACGCTTTGGCATGTCTGATGCCACACCACACAACACACCCTTGCCCGCTGGTGCTGACGAGCACCTGGTTAAATATACGTCGCAGGCAACTGCCTCAGATATTTCCCACTACCAATCCTTGATTGGGAGTCTGCTTTATGTGCAGATTGGCACTAGGCCAGATATCTCCTTCGCTGTGTCACGTCTGGCACAGTACGCAGCAAATCCTTCACCACAACATCTGCGACTTGCGCAGTATGTCCTGTCCTACTTAGTAGGAACTATGGATATGCGTATTGTCTATGATGGCGCCAATGGCGATGGCCTTCACGGCTACACTGATTCCAGTCTGGCTGATCAGACTGATGACCGCCACTCCACCTCTGGTTATGTGTTCCTACTAGCTAACGGTGCAATAAGCTGGTCTTCGCGCAAGCAAAAGACTGTTGCCCAAAACACAACGGAAGCGGAATACATGGCCATGACCGACGCGGCTAACCAGGCTGCGTGGTATCAGAGCTTCCTCACGGAACTCGGGTACGAGGTCGACGACCCCATCCCACTTCATGGTGACAATAAGGGTGCCATTGACTTGGCCTTGAACCCTGTCACTGGGAGACGGTCTAAGCACATTGCCATACGGCATCATGTCATTCGGGAGTACATCGAAAAGGGGACCATCACCCTCATTAGAACTCCTACTGTGGATATGGTTGCGGATGGCTTTACAAAGTCACTACCGCGTGTCCTGCTACAGAAGCACAACGATGACATGGGACTCTTGTGTACTTAGATTGTAGATCACGGGGAGATGTTGATAAGTGACCCTTGCGCACTTAGCGGCTCGTACGGACCGGACTTGCAGCATGGACTGCTTTAGATTAGATATACAGGACTTGTAGATTAGATACTGTTTGATCTGTACAATCTGGACTTACCATTGCGTCATCTATGACATCACTGTACTTCTATGACATCATACATCCGGACTCTGCGTTGTATAACGCTTTTGTACTTCTCTTTGTTCTTTACTTGGTATTATCTTTATTATGATGTCAGTATGATATCATGTAGTTCTGGACTCTCCTTGTTCTCCTTTCTCTTGTTCTCAAAGCGTCCACTCCCTTGTCCCTTTGTAGAACAATAGCACCTTTGTATTCTGTGACTAGCGTTACTTACCTTGTACTACTGTCACCCTCTGTAGGAGTATAAGTAGAGTACCATGTACGCTCCTGGTCCACATCAGTTCTCACTGTTTGTGTGCCAGGTAAGCTTCCTTCACTCCAATGTAACAACATCAGTTCTCACTGTTTGTGTGCCAGACAACCTCTCTTGCTTTCACCTGCTTGACACCCTGTGCTGCTTCTCAGTCACCTTCTATATCTCACCACAGTCTTATCAGTCCACTGTGAGTATAGTTCTTATGTGTCTGTTCATCATCTTTGTACCTGGCGGCCAAGACCCAGTGACAGGACAGCACACTGGTTTTCCATACCGTGGCTTCTATCGTGAACTCCTTGTCTACAAGGATTTCATGGCGGTCGATGAGGAATTAGAAAGCCTCCTCCAGTGGTGGAACGAGTAAGTGGTTTTCCTATTTTCTATCTAGTCTATGCGCTAATCCGAATGCCAGGAAAATTTTCCCTCGCTCACTCTACGGTAACAGCGAGGATGTGAACTCGCACAGTGCAGGGGCAATCATGCGGGAGCAGGGAAAAGCAAAACGTGCTGCCCGTGAGATTGCCATGGGAAATACCTCAGAGTAAATTCATTTTCTATACTAGTAGTTTGTTCTCGATAGATATAATGAACTTCAGATTTGGTCTCAGGCTGTTCCCTAAGTTGGTTGTGAGAAGGCTGCCGGCATGATGAAATATATAATACAATAGCATTGAGGTGACAATACGCTCATGACTCGACAATACCCCCATCATAATCATACGATGAACCATTTACAAGGACCATATAATCCCGTCGTAATCATACAGCAACCCCTCTGTGTGCATCTCGTGAACGCGTTACTATGGCATTAGGCCTCCATTATGACCCACTCCCAATCAGGTCACAGCGAAACTGAAACCAACACATAATGAGTGTACAATCTGATAGCAACTTAATCCCTATGGCCTCACAATAAACTTATAACCACATCGTGGGTCCCTCGCAATTCATGTGCAGCGGAATCAAAATTTGATTACTATTACCCCCTAACCCGACCACAACACGATCAGAATCAGCCAATAACGGGTGTGTGGCTATGATATAATTATATTATAACCCCCTTATAACCACCTTGTCGCTCTGTAACAACATGCTTACAATGTGACTATTCTGCTGTAATGATGGCATCACTAAAATAATATAATATACGAGCCAGACACATTATGCTAAATAAGGGATTGTGGACATTATACAGGAAAAACGGATATTATAATGTGAAAACAGATATTATATTCCATCATGATGGCATTGGAATTTCGCAGGGAATTTGCTGATGACCACACTCGATCGCCTTCCTGATAAGTGACGTGGGGTTCTCTTGTTTTGTATCGTTTCAAAATGGCTTGTGCGGCGTGTAGACGTGCTTCTTGAACCTTGAGTAATCGATCCGTTGCTGTC
Organism: Lactarius indigo; assembly: GCA_025766275.1. NCBI lineage: Eukaryota > Fungi > Basidiomycota > Agaricomycetes > Russulales > Russulaceae > Lactarius > Lactarius indigo. Next base: position 71,872 of record JAFKAC010000030.1, read on the forward strand.
GGGGATTTGTTCTCTTCGTCTGCTTCGATATTCACCGTAGGGTTCATGCCAAACAATAATTCGTGGGGGGTTTGTTTGGTTACGTCGTGTGGCCAAGAGTTGTGTGCATATTCTGCGATTGGCAGATATTGGTCCCAATCGTCTTGGCCTTGTTGCCTTACCCAGTGTCGCAAATATTGTTCCACCCAGGCGTTCAACCTTTCTGTCTGCCCATCCGTTCATGGGTGGAAGGCGGTGCTCAGGTTCTGTTGGATACCTGTCTGTTTGCAAACTGCTGTAGCAAAGGCGCTTGTGAATCTGGGATACCGATCAGAGATGATTCGTTTAGGGATACCAAACCATGGGAATACATGTTGGAGATAGAGGGTGGCTATTCCTTCTCCTGTGATTTGTTTGGTACACGGGATGAACTTTGTTGCCTTGCTGCAGCCCTGGTCTACGATGGTGAGAATGGCATCATATTTCCCTGTTGACGGTAGATCTGTTATCAGGTCTAGGCTGATGTATTGAAATGGGCCTTCTTCTGCCGGTACGTTCACGTGTTGCAGGGGTGCCTTGCCTTGTGTTCTGCTTTTGTTCATCTGGCATGTTGGACATCCTTTGACGTATTGTTCTGTGAACTCTTTCAGTCCTTGTCCTGTGTATCGTCTCTTTACAAGTGCCCAGGTGTTTGCTATCCCTGGGTGTCCTGCTGTTGGGGCATTGTGACATTCTTGTAGGGCCTTCCATCGTTCGTCGTCTGTGGATAGTGTGATGAGGCATGAGAAAAGATGGTCGGGGAGAATGGTTATATTGTCATTGATGGAATCCACCCCCTCATTAAGGTCTGGACGTCGAGAGAGTAGGTCAGCGACCGTATTGGAGTGGCCAGGAATATGCTGTAGGGTGAAGTCGAATTTGGCTAGGGTCTCCATCCATCGTGCCTGTCTTCCTGAAATTTTCTGGGGTGCGCGGAAATATGACAGATTATTGTGATCGGTGAGAACAGAGATGGGGTGTCGAGCGCCCAGGAGATGATGGCGCCAATGATGGAAAGCCTTCACGATTGCCAGTAATTCACGATCATAGATGTCGTAATTTATCTCCGCAGGAAGGAGAGAGGTGGAGAAGAACGTGACTGGGTGCGAATGTCCATCGTCTTGAGGTTGGGAGAGCGTAGCTCCAATCGCAAACTTCGATGCGTCTGTCTGGACTGTAAAGGGTTTGCCGTAGTCAATGGTGGCTAGGACAGGTCACGAAGCAAAGCGTTCTTTGAGTGTAAGAAACGCGGTTTGTTGAGCATCGCCCCAGGCAAAAGTGGTCCCTTTTTTTGTCAGATCATGGAGGGGGCGTGCGATTCGTGCGTAATCGGCAATGAACGGCTTGTAGAAATTACCAAATCCCAGGAAGGATCGAACTTCAGTGATGGAGCGTGGAACTGGCCAATCAAGTAGTCCGGCGAGTTTGACCGTATCCATTCCGATGCCTTCTTTCCCAATGATGACGCCTAGATATTCGACTGAAGTGCGGAGGAATTTGCACTTTTCTGGCTTAAGGAATAGATTGTTGTCCTGGAGTATGCGGAGTACTTGTCTGATTCGTTCGAGATGTTCCTCTCGAGATCCTTTTGTCGTGATAAGGATGTCATCCATGTAAACTTTCAACCATCCCTGCGCGACCTCGTTTCGGAATAGGTCGTCCATCATCGTTTGGAAGGTGGCGGGGCTGTTTGTTAAACCGAAGAACATGACTAACGGTTCGAACAAGCCTCAATTTGTTTTAAATGCCGCTTTCCATTGGTCGCCATCTTTGATGCGAATGTTGTTGTACCCCCACCTGATATCCATTGTTGTGTACCAATCATTTCCAGGGGCGTGAGTCACGAGGTCGGCAATAAGGGGAAGAGGGTAGCGGTTCTTCCTAGTCCAAGCGTTGAGTCGTCGATAGTCTTGAACGGGTCGGAGTTTCCCGTCTTTCTTTTTAACGAAGAAGAAGGGAGCTGTGTATGGCAAATTGGAGGGACGAATATACTGTTTCTCCATATGTTCTTTTAGGAACTTGTCTAGTGCCGCTTGTTCATCCTGGGTCAGTGGATAGACTTTACAATCCAAAGTGGCCGGCACATCCTCCAAGAGGTCAATAGCATGGTCCCACCTCTTTGATTCTGGAAATCGCTGAGCTTCTTGTTCGCTGAACACCTTTTCAAAGTCATGAAGTTCTTCTGGGACTAGTTCTTTCCAAGACTTTTCGGTGTTGTCGTGGGCAGCTTCAGCAAGTTTTTGAGAATGAGTTGTCTTGTAAATCCTCATGATGATTTCGTCGTCTTCATCCAGATGTAAGGCCTTGAGAAACCATTGTTGAGGGTGTGCGAATATGGCGGGATTGTTTTCTGGTTCTTCCCAGTTCAATTTTACCAGATTTGAGGCCATCCATGGGTAACCTAGGATCATCTGGTCTGTTCCTAAGTCGGCGATATAGAACCGGTGCAGCCGTCCGAGCGTAATTTGACTTATATCGTGATCTATCCAAAGGTCTAGATCGACATAATGGGTGACGCTTCCACTTTTGTTGACAGTTCCATCGACATTTCTGATAACTCGGGGTCATTGGAGAGCATGCGAGGTTAAGCTTAATTTGTCGACGAGTTCTTGGGTTATAAAGTTGTGGGTGGCCCCAGTATCAACCAGGGCTTCGGCCGTTTCGTATCTTCGTTCGTAAGGGAATTTGATCTTCATTTTCAAAGCATTTACTTTAGGTACAAAGATACTACTAGGGAGAAGAGCTCGGATCCAGGCCGAAGAACCAGAGCTTAGAGAAAATCCACGCCACGAGCTGCAAGCATCTGGGCTAAGTCATCCTGTTGTTCCGTCGTAAGTTTCAGTGAGAACTCAGCGAGTTGTTCAAGGACTTCGCGGGTAACTACGGTATCCTTGTTAACGGGTAACGGAGCGTTAACAACCGCGGGAGTTGATTGAGTGACTGGAGTAGTTGTCATGTTTGGAGCTGAGGACGCGACCGCAATGTGTGGTTTACGGTTGGGACAGTTGCGGCTAAGGTGTCCTTGTTTACCGCAGGCGTAGCAACGTCCTTCGGTTCGATACTTCTGTTTCTCGTCTTCGGTAGTGGCTTTTCGAAGAGCGTCAACGTCCATGGCGTCGGGATCGTTGCGTGGCATGCGATACTGTTGCTGCTGTCTGCCGCGGTTGCCATTTGTCATCCATTTTTGCGAAAAGACGTTCTGGCCAGGACGGCGACCGGTATTTTGCGGGAACAGGTTGTATTCCCTGATAGCTTGCTTCTTGAGCCAGTTACGATGGCGTTTCTGTGCGCTCTGAATCCATTGTGCGAAATTGTCTGGGCTGTCGTGATCGATACAAGATCCTGCAAGTTTCGGAGGTAGACCTTGCGCGAACATCCGGAGGACGTTTGGTTCGTCAGCGTCCATTCCGGCGCGGTCAGCGAGGTCTTGGAATTCTGAAATGTAGTCGTCGAGATTGCTCTCCTTCATGTGTAGCTTAAGGAGAGCTTGCTGAGCTCTTTCAGCGTCGGATACGTCGGTAAAGGCATCTTTGAATTCGCGTAAGATGAGCTGCCAGACATCGTGGCCGAATGGGACCGTCTTCGTGCCGGCGTCGACTTGGGTGAGCCAGTCTGTGGCGCATGTGACCCATTTCTCGGCCCCTCCTTCGCAAAGATTGAGGAACAGTGTCGCGCGCTTGTACGGGTCTTTGATTATTGATGCGTCTTTGTTCATGAAGCAGTATCGCTGAAACGCGCCAAGAAAGCAGCGCGTGTCAGATCGTTTACCGGTGAAGGCTCGAGGGGCTGTTCCTTCAAGTCGTTCTCCTCGGATTGATCTGAGGATCTTTTCAAAATTGCGTTCGTCGGCGGTAAGTCCACCATCATCGCTATCGTCACCGTCTCTGTCGCCTGGAGCTTTTCCAGTGGTGTCTCCTGGGGTGATGGTGGTGCGACGGGACGGCGGCGTTTTGTCATCATCTTTTTTTTTGCCTTTGTCGGTGGTTTTGTCACTGCGGTCGAAGTTAAGACCGGTACCGGTGATGATTTCTGAATGGGTGCTCGGGGGTCGAGATGCGTGCGCCGCTTCTTGAGATGACGCGGCATGTTGAGCGAACTGAGTTGGGACTGGAGAAACAATGATTGATTCGGCGGCGGTTTGGAGGACCGTCTGGGCTTTAAGTTCATCAATATTCATGTTAGCCCAAGGAGCGTGTATGAGTCCTAAGTTTGCTGCTGCTACTCGGACCGTGTAATGTCGTTTCGAGTCTGGGGTGTTACGGTTGTGCGCATTGGACCCTTACTGTACCGGTTGTGACTACGGCGGTAAGGTAGATTAGTCACGGACTCGGAGTTTACGCAGGAGTTAGGTGTTTGCAGATGACTCGATCCTGATACAGGTAGTAGTAGTATTAGGATTGCGGTACTTACGCGATACGTTGGACGCTACTTTACTGTGACTCATAGCAGCGCTTGAAAGCCTGCTCTGTCTGTATTTAAGATAGCTGCGGAAGACCAAGACACGCCATCTTGGTCTTCTTCAATCGTCACTTCTAGCCTCTTCCATTTCTCATCTCTAAGACGCGCCTTCCATCAAGGGGAGAGCCTTATTCGATCCTAGTGTCTGCGTACATCTAGAACTTGCCTTCGAAAGCCATACGCCTTCGCGCGTGATCAGCTAAGTCGTAGAAGTCGCCTTAATCGAGCTCAAGTCGAGCTAACGTCGTGACGGCGTTACATTAAGACCAAGATATTCATTGTGGCGACTGTCAACACCCGAGAACAGTGGACGAGCTTCCGTCCTTATCATCTAGACCGAAGAGGAGATCGCAACGTACCAACCCGATTCCTAGGAGCAGCCAGGTGGAGAGACCGAGGAGACGAAACCGGATATTTCGTGGAATTCAACGGACCTACAAGGTTCAGACCTGTTGAGTTCAATTTCGACCATCTGTGCTGGGTGGAAATTACGTGGAACCCCATAGACCATCGCTGGGACGTCATCAGACCAGCAGGAAGACAATACCAGTGCAACATCGACGCACGAGAACTTAATTCGCGAGCCGACTGGGGCCCTATTGACGGCCAACTACGAGAACACTCTACCGGAGAAGCGGTGAGCGAAGAAACTGAGGAGGACGAACAAAGCGAAGAAAACCGACCCGCGAGTGTCGGGCCTATTGAGCAATACACCATCCAACAAGCTGAGTCCCTACATATCTCAGAACCACCAGAAGTCATTCACGTACAATCACCGGCAGCAGAAATGGCAACTACCACTATGACGGCCGAAGAAATTATGACCGTCAGGGAGCAAGCGGCGCGAGAAGCGGCCGAAGCTATCAGACAAGAATCACAGCGGCATCTTATGCCTATTAACCCTGAAACAGGGCACCGTATGACTGCAGACGACGCAGCAATCTTTCGGGCCATCGGACCCGACCAAGGAGACCCCCCATCAGGGGATGGGAGAAGACAAGGAATACCACTAGACCCCCCACCGGGATGGGGAGGACCGCCCGGAGACGACTTTCCCCAACGCCCAGGAAGGGGAGGAAACCCACCTGACCTCCCGAACAACCCACCAGAAGGAGGACCCCCAGGAGGAGGAGGAGGAGGCGGTGCAGGAGGAGGTGCAGGAGGAGGACACGGGCATGAAAAGCTAACCGGTGAACCTCCCACCATCTTTGACGGAGATCGTACTAAAGTGGATTCGTTCCTCACGCAATGGCATGTCTATTGGGGGATGAACCTCGACACCCCCGTCATGTGCAACGACTACCGACGGAGCCTCCTGTTCCTGTCCTACATAAAAGGAGTATCAGTCAGCGAATGGGTACTTTCGTACCTCAAGTGGCTCAACCGGCAAATACAACGAGGAATCGACCAACACACGCGCGATCTGTGGAATGCGGTGGCAGAAGGGTTTAACCAGAGGTTCGTCAACACCCTTGAACGCGAACAGGCTCAAGCGCTCCTTAGGAAAGGGCTCAAAATGGTTGACGGAGACATTGACAAGTACGTTAACGAGTTCGAAGAAGCCGTCAGAAAGGCTGGGTATCGTCTCAATGACCCCCAAACAATCGACCTCTTTACCAAGGGGCTACCCAAGAAACTCTACGAAAAGACCTATGATCTGGACGAGCCAGAGACGTTCGACGAATGGAAGCGAGCAACGCTCCGAAGGCAACGTAACTACATCCACATCCATGCGTGGGTGGATGAATATAAAGACAACAAGCCTAAAAAGACAGGAAACGCCGGATGGACCGTCCCCCAGAATCTCGCCAACCCGTGGGCAATGGACACCTCCGCTGACCGAACCAAGGCACGACTAGCAGGATCAGAGGAGATCGACTATGGCAAACCACCGTATACCAATTCACCCCCCTTCCCGCCAAGAGGAGGGCCAGGAGTCCGGGGCCGAGGAAGGGGAGGGTCGCGACGAGACCTAAGGACGGTGTTATGTTATAACTGTAACGCGCCAGGCCATCTCTCACGAAATTGCCCCCATCCTAGGCAGCCGCGACAGTGGCAACCACAAAACCCCAGACCCCCCAGTGTCCGGATGACGGAAACCGACTACTACACGCAAGAGTCATCGCCAGCCCAGATACAGGCTGCCTCGACTAGCAAAACAGCCGAAGAACGTGCCAAAGAATGGCTCACCGGAGTTGCAAACGCGCCCGACGAAGTAAAAGATCTGATATTGCAGGATCTGTGGGGAAAAGAGGGTTTTCGGAACGCCTGAACCCATCGGCCTGGGTGAGGGCTTTAAATTGTAATTCTGTAATCATGACGCGCTTTCGTTCTCTTCGAATTCCAGTCTCGATTCGTACGAATTACCGAATGGCCGACATAAAAGCATTGGTGGACTTGGGGGCCACCGACAACTTCATACACCCGAATTTTATCAAGAAAATGGGTATAGGGACCCAACAACTGACCCAACCGCGGAAGGTCTGGAACATAGACAGTACGGAAAATAAAGCTGGGTCTATCACTCACTTCACCGATCTGGACGTATACGCCAACGGATACCACAGGACCATGAGATTCCTCGTCACGAACCTTGGAAATGAAGAAGTTGTCCTAGGGTATCCCTGGTTGGCGACTTACGAACCAACCATCAATTGGCGAGACGCAGTAATACATGAAAAGGTCATGCTGGTCGTGATCAGCACACAGGACAGTCTGGACCGTCACACCGTTATCGCGGCCACTCTAACTAATGACGAAAAGGAAGCGATAGTCCTCGAACTAGACGAAGAGGACACGTACTTGCGAGCAACTACGTCCACAGAATTGGCTATCCAGGCCAAAGGAGAAGAAAGACCCGTAGAACTGCCGGCAGTCTACCACGCTTTCCAACAACTCTTCAGCAAAGAAGCGTCACAGCGATTTCCCCCCGCCAGGCCGTGGGACCACGCAATAGACTTCAAACCGGGTACCCCTTCAGCAATAGATTGCAAAATATACCCGTTGACACAAGAAGAAGAAGGGAAACTCAAGGAATTCTTGGACGAGAAACTGCAGCAAGGATATCTGCGACCTTCCATATCTCTGTATGCGTCTTCATTCTTCTTTGTCAAAAAGAAGGACGGAAAACTACGTCCCGTACAGGACTATCGCACCATCAATTCGCATACCATACGAAATCAATATCCACTACCACTAATTCAAGACCTCATTTACGACCTCAGTAACGCCTATATCTATACGAAGCTCGACATCCGCTGGGGGTACAATAATATCCGCATACGAGACGGTGACCAGGAAAAGGCGGCCTTCAAGACCAAGTTTGGCCTCTTTGAGCCGACGGTGATGTTCTTTGGTCTCACCAACTCGCCGGCCACCTTCCAAACAATGATGAACCACATTTATCGTGATACCATCGCAAAGCACGAACTCCGCGGCACCGTCATCCGCGTCTACATGGATGACATCGGCGTCGCCACACGAGAAGGCGCTACATCCGCTGACCACATAGCCGTGGTAACAGACGTTCTTCGCGTCGCCCAGGAACACGACCTCTACTTCAAGCTCGAGAAGTGCCTTTTCCACCAACCTCGGATGGATTACCTGGGGGTAATCCTTGAGAAGGGGGTAACACGTATGGACCCGGTAAAAGTTCGCGGCATCAGAGACTGGCCGACACCAACCAAGGTCAGGGACGTACGGTCATTTTTGGGTTTCTGTAACTTTTACTGCCTTTTCATCCGAGGTTTCGCAACCCACGCACGGCCACTCAACCGGCTAACGAGGAAAGATGCCGAGTGGAACTGGGGAGACGATGAAGAACGGGCCTTCAAGACCCTCAAACGACTCGTAACGGAAGAACCAGTACTAGCACACCCCGACTTACAAGACCAGTTCAAGCTAGAGGTCGACACGTCAGGATTCGCGGTAGGCGCAGTACTCCTACAAAAGAAAAATGACGGTCGCAAGCATCCCATAGGATACTACTCGGCAACGCTGAACAAAGCAGAGCGAAATTACGACATTTACGACCTAGAACTCCTCGCCATTGTCAAAGCCCTTCACCACTGGAGACCTCTGCTCGCAGGATCTCCGCACAAGATCAAAATATTCTCAGATCACCTAAACCTCCAGTACTGGAAGACTCCGCAAAAGATCAGTCGGAGGGTCGCTCAAGAAGTACTAGAATTAATGGAGTACGACTTCGAAATCCATCACATCAAAGGGAAGAACAATGGCAGGGCGGATGCGCTGTCAAGACGGCCAGACTACGACCAAGGAGAGGGAGACAACCAAGGTGTGGTCGTCTTACCTCCGGAGGTATTCATACGAGCCACTAATGCCGCGCGCACGTTGGAAACGCACCCGATGATGCAACCGCCGAAGCGACGACAAGACCCCGCCGTAATCAAAGCATGGGCTGATGCCCATCACCTCAAAAAGATAGAGGGGGAGTGGTACAAGGACGGACGATTGGTAGTCACAGGGCCCATGACGGCGTACCGGGCCATTATACAAGACCACCATGACCCACCGGTACACGGACACCCTGGAATAAGCAGGACACAACGGATCGTAGAACGACACCACTGGTGGCCGAGTATCCGCCGGGATGTGTACGAGTACGTTACAGGATGTGCTGACTGTCAGCGAATCAAGGTCAATACGAGACCAACCCGCGCACCTCTACACCCAATCACCGCTATCAAGGACGCCCCTCCCTTCCACACCATTGCCCTCGATTTCATCACCAAACTGCCGACTTCGCAGTCATACGACAGCATTTTGACCGTTACTGATCATGATTGCAGCAAAGCGTCCATATTTATCCCCTGCAACGAAGAGATCACAGCAGAGGAGACCGCCGTTCTGTACGTCAATCACGTGTTTAAACGATTCGGATTACCGCGTAAAATCATTAGTGACCGAGACCCCCAGTTTACCTCCAAATTCACACGAGAAGTATGCCGCATACTGGGTATCCAACAGAACATCTCCACGGCCTATCATCCGCGCACGGATGGGCAGTCAGAACGGACCAACCAATGGCTTGAACAGTACCTCCGATTCTGGGCCAATGAGCGACAAGATAATTGGGCAGCGTATCTTCCAATAGCAGAATTCGCTCACAACAATTGGCCTCATGAACACACGAAACAATCGCCATTCATGCTTCTGATGGGGTATAACCCGGTCGCCGATTGGACGGATAAGCCTTCTCCAATCCCAAACGTAATCACCAGACTGACACAACTAAAGGAGGCACGTCAGCTGGCCCAAGACCTTATCAAGAAGGCACAAGATAGCTGGGTTCGGCACAAAGATACTCCACGCTATCAAGTTGGTGATCAGGTGTGGCTGGAAGGAAGACATCTACGGACCAATCAACCCACAGCGAAACTGGCGGCGCGACGCCACGGACCATTTAAAGTGGTACAGGTGATGTCTCCATACAATTACCGTCTCGAACTTCCCACGCAGTGGAGCATCCATCCAGTGTTTCACATCGATCTTCTCACGCCATACAAGCATACGACCTTTCATGGCGAAAACTTCCTGCGACCACCACCGGATCTGGTAGAAGGAGAAGAAGAGTATGAGGTCGAGGCTATTCTGGACTCACGGCATTTCGGCCGCCGCAAAAAGCTCCAATACCTCATCAAATGGAAGGGGTATCCGGACTCGGAGAATCAGTGGGTCGATAAGGATGACATATTCACCCCGGATGCAATAAAAGAATACCAAGCGGGCCGAACGACCGTACGAAGCCTTAAAAGCCAGTCTGGAGACGACCAGGGAGAGTATCACTCCTATCTTCGCTCCTCTCATACTTCTATGCCCACTTCTCCCCTCAGACATGTCACCACGGCGATCCTCCTCGACCAAGTCGCACAAGACGCCGCAAACCTCATCGAAGACGACGAAGAAACCGTGGTTCAACCGGTCCAGCTCACTCCGTACACACCTGCAAACCTGCGAACGGGGCATATCACCGCTCAAGAGTGGGCTAATGTCCTACAGAGGTTCCCCGACCCAACTCACCAGCCCGACGACGAGCAGCAGCATGCCGTCCCTCACATCTTCCGAGACGACAACGGCAATCGAGAACCCGTTGCCATTATCCCCCCAGGTGACGACCTCATCGGCACGCGGGGAATTCTCCCTGCCAACCGCCCCCTCGAAGACCCAACTGGAGTTAGAAGCAGCGGAGGACTGGCGGAGAGTGGCGAAGGAGTGGGCCGACGAACAACTGCGCTTAGCGCAGAAGAGGTTGAGCGAGTTGCGGCAGCGCAGGCAGCGCTCCCTCACAACGAGGCTCACACTGACGACGAGGATTACTACCCGGTCAGACACCCCCTCCTTCGAACGCACAGCCACCCTACTAATCCCCGAATCACCCCATGGCTCGTCCATACCGACGGAACCGCCATGTCTCGAGGACGTGTGCGACTGCCCGGCGTCGCACTTCACACCCCCATTACGCACGACGACGACCCCGCGCAGGTCCTTGCGCCTGAAGGGTTCCGGGCGAATCGACAGCCCCATTACATTCACTTCCCCATCACCGGGCCCGACGGCGTAGAGAGGAACGCCAGTCACGTGCAGATCGTAGGAGGTGCGAACCCATTTGTGCTAGGACTCATCCCTGGCTCTCCCCATCTCTACAGCAAACCCCTCTACGCTCACCCGATGCTATCGGCCGCGGGACGCGCCTTCATCGCCCACGAGGATCTAGTCATCCTCGCCTCCGACAAGATCACAGACCGCGCACTGAACCGCATCGGGGATGAATCCCTGACTGCGGAAGTGACGCGCTACCGCGCAGCCGCATATGAAGAAGAGCGGCTCGCGGCCCGCATCCGTCAACTTCAGGCCATGCGCTTGTCGGCGAGGGACGACAAGAGGGACTGCATCTACCGGCTGGAGCGGGCCAACGTTTTCGAGAGGATCAGTGACGAGCAGTCTACGTGGACGGCATGAGACTTTCGGTGAGTCTGGGGTCTCACGCTGAGAAGGGGGTGATGTTACGGTTGCGTGCATTGGACCCTTACTGTACCGGTTGTGACTACGGCGGTAAGGTAGATTAGTCACGGACTCGGAGTTTACGCAGGAGTTAGGTGTTTGCAGATGACTCGATCCTGATACAGGTAGTAGTAGTATTAGGATTGCGGTACTTATGCGATACGTTGGACGCTACTTTACTGTGACTCATAGCAGCGCTTGAAAGCCTGCTCTGTCTGTATTTAAGATAGCTGCGGAAGACCAAGACACGCCATCTTGGTCTTCTTCAATCGTCACTTCTAGCCTCTTCCATTTCTCATCTCTAAGACGCGCCTTCCATCAAGGGGAGAGCCTTATTCGATCCTAGTGTCTGCGTACATCTAGAACTTGCCTTCGAAAGCCATACGCCTTCGCGCGTGATCAGCTAAGTCGTAGAAGTCGCCTTAATCGAGCTCAAGTCGAGCTAACGTCGTGACGGCGTTACATGGGGCGTACTGTAGTTCGAACCAGACACCGCAATAGTTCTCAACGGCCTTTTTGACGCCGCGGAATAGTGTGTAGTAGCCTGCCCAAGGGGCCTGGCTATCTCCTTTCTGTAGGAATTCAACGTTAGTTCGCAAGGGGTTGTCCGGCAAGGCGACGTTGTCAGTGGTTCGGGGTTTCAGTTGGAAGGGTAGGGAGATTATCCCTCCTCTGTCGCCTTCTGCAAAGGTAGATCTAGACATGGTAAAAGCGGTTGTATTCGTTCGAGAATCGAGTTCGGGGAAAGCTCGACTTAATGTTACGCGCAGTAAGGCGTATCGTTCGGATTCGAGTCGGAGATCGAATCGGAATTCGGATAATGCCGACAATCGGATGGCGGAGCGATGATGCACAAGACGAGAGGGAATCGCAAGTCAACGACGAGAGGGAATCGCGAGTCAACGACGAGCAATCGTTCGGGTTCGTGAAGCCAAAGATGTTTATACGAGAGTGTTACTGCAGTTGAATACAGTAAGTCGAGCTTGAGCTCTTGGTACATGATAGTCAGTCCTTAAGTACTACTGGTACGAGTCATATAGAAGCTACGAGAACATCCTTCGAAGCATACAGAAAGTGTGAGTCAACAAGTTGGAAGGACGTTTAGAAGTATGGAGAACAATCGAGAAGAAACGAGAGGTAAAAGTACGTGGCGTAACAGCAGCGGTTGCGGACGTGGAGACTCAGTACAACAAGACCAAGCAATATCCGATCGGGACTTCGCATTGTCGCGTCGAGACACCAATTTCGAATTCAGCAGCGACCAATTACAGCAGTTCACCGGCACCGAGGACAACCAGATCCGTCCGAGATGAGGCACGCAGATGATGTAAGCGTGAACGCACTGTCCCGAGATTCTCATGAACTTGAAGCTGTCGATGCAGGATTTAGTACAGGTACCTTGCTCCCGCGTGTCATCCTCGCCGTTCTCACCTACCCTGCCCTCCGAATGGGTGATGACCATCCACCTCAGTCCACGCAGAATCGAGCATCCCACAGTGTATCTTATTATGTCGATAGTTCCTAGCCCGTTTTTATCAATGTATTGAGAAATGGCTGCGGAGGAGGACAAGAAGATTGCCGAAGGCTGGAAGCAGACGCTGATGGAATCCTCATCTTTGTACGTGTCTATCTCTATTAGTCTCGTTTGTGCTAATCAACCCAATGGTCTTAGACCGGTTTATTCTCTGCTGCAGTTGCGTCATTGATTTCGGTGTCAATTCAGGACATTCGACCAAATTCGCAAGACACCTCCAACTTCTACCTCCCAAATATCTATCAGGCGATTGCCGACCCTACGAATTGACCGAATACTCCCCTTCTTTCCTCCCCACCCCCATTTTCTCCACCGAACTATGCCGTTTGGGTCAACTCACTTTGGTTCTTGAGTTTGGCGATCAGTATTACCTGTGCTCTACTCGCGACATTGCTACAACAATGGGCACGAAGGTACATCAAGATTACTCAAATGCGTTACCGTCCACACAGGCGAGCGCGGATTCGTGCGTTCTTTTCTGAAGGCGTCGACAGGTTTCTCCTTCCCTGGGTGGTTGAATCGTCGCCTACACTTCTTCACGCTTCCCTATTCCTGTTCTTTGCCGGTCTAGCTGTGTTCCTTTGTAACGTTAATCTCACAATTTCCAAGCTGGTGCTGTCGTGGATTGGCGTTTGCACCGCTCTCTATGGGTGCATCACCCTCGTGCCGATCTTTTGCTACGACAGCCCATACTATACACCACTTTCGACATTTGTGTGGAAGATTGTTACTGGGATGCTATATGTCGTCTTTCGGGTTCGTCAGGCATTGTCACACGCGTCACGTTTCCATCGTCCCATAGCCCTTCGGAGGTCGAGGGACCGTTATCAGAAATTGTTCTCGTAGGGCATGCACACGACGGCCGAACGAACTGCGCTGAATTCACCATCGGAGATCGACACTCGCGCTTTCATGTGGACATTCGACGCCCTAGACGAAGACCACGAATTGGAGCGCTTCTTTTCTGGCTTACCCGGCTTCTGCAGCTCGAAAGTCATTGACGATCCTCTGCCCAGTCTCACCGAAGAGCAAAAGTGAAAGCTTACTAACGCATTGATGAAGCTCCTGAACGTCACTTTCTCATCAGATTTGCTGCCAGAGCCCATCAAAAAGCGGAGAGCCATAATATGCGCGAAGGCTATCGACCCGACACACTCCCGGAGCATGTATAATCCTTGACAGGATTTTGTCCAACTACCAATATAGCGGTCCGTTGTCTGCCGAAATTGTCGGGATCTTAAGAGGCTGGTACAGTAACAGGGGCGAAGATACTAATTTGGTTGCACGAGCTGCTGTCTGCAGTATCGTCGCAAGGGCACAACAGCGCGACGACTCTTGGTTTGTTCTTGCCTCCAGCGAACTGAACGTCCCAGAGACAGTTCTCCGGGACTACGCCTTACACGGGGACAGCCTGTCTCTTGTCATCTTGATTCACATCATTCGCCGGCAATTTGACTACTAGTGGTGTCAGGTGGATGCAAATGGTCATTAGAATGCAAATTTAAAAAATGGCCTCAGATCACCCTCTTCCCGTGGTCCTTTCTGCCCCAAAAAAATACAGTAGGTAGAGTAGGATCTATAGATATGAGATCACAATAAAAGATAAAAATCTATGCAGAATTTCGACTACAATGCGACAAGGAAGAGGGGGGAGTCGTGAAAAGTAATGGCCCAGACCACCAGATCCCAACGATCTTGGTAAATGACATGAAGATCTGTTGGAATAGAGGGTTAGAATATGGTACTAGGAGCACCTATGATAAATTTGGGGTGATATTATGCATGCGATAGAGTTGTATCACCTTGGGAGTCTCTTGGAGTGATACTGCGTGACTAAGTTTGCATCAGGGGGTGAAGTCGGTCGTGCTCACTAGGAGCTAGAAAAAAAATAAGCAAAAATCACCATTGAATAGGATATCCATTCTTCTATTAGTATGTACAATATAAAGTAGCTACGATGTGTTGTTGAAGCTACAGAAAATAAAAAGTCGATTTTTGCATAGGTACTACCACACTAGTATCTCGGGAAGCCATCTTGGCCGTCGATCCACTTCTCAAAATTTCTAGAAGACTCTTTCAGATTCAACACACGAGCTACGTCACCTGAACTGCAGCACGAGTTCTGTGCTCTCTGGAATCAAATAGTTCGAGAAGCGCGGATGGGCAATGGTCCGACTATCGCGTGGCATATTCTCAGACTGATTTGCGGCGTTTACGTCACTCTTCATCAAAGTACCGATTCTGCCTCCACGGACGAGTGGGATGGGGTTCTGAGCGAGCTCCCCTCGTATCCGGTGTGCAACGTCGCTGGCCATATTCACGACGACTCTGCCTCCACAACATTTAATCTCACCGTCCCACATGATCTCGCTACGCTCCCCTCAATCACTGCTGCCGGTTACTGACTCGGATGTAGCCATTGCTGGCCATTCAATATGGGGACCAAATGCCGAGCATACGGAAGATCTCCTTCCGCATCCTTCCCATGGCCAGTACGATATTGTTTAACGCTTCCTCTAATCTGTTCTTGTAGGGCCCTCCATATCCAGTTACCGTACCGATACATTCAATACCTTTCTGTCCTATTATGTGGTACAATACCGTAGCGAAATATGCGTAAGGTCGTATTGAGTAGGGAAGTGCGAGTAAAAGGTCTCGACCTCCGCCTTGACTCACTACGGGCTGATGAACGTACCCAGAAGTTACATGGAAGTCTCTGTGGGCATCCGGGTAGTCTATCTCCTCCGTTTTGATATTACCGGCGAATGCTGTCTGCTTGGTTCCTTGTCAAGGGTAGTGCCAGTGAGGGTCACGGGGTACTCGTGGTAGATTGTCGAAGGGCCACTGAGTAGACATGTACGTGGCGTGTAGTTGAGAGAACGCCGCCGTCGAGATTGAAGATGATAGGTCTTCGTTCATGCTTGAAACTTACCCTACCGGAGGAGTCTCGGACTGCTTCGCCGACGACGACCGCTGCTGTGGCTGTCTCGTCGTGATGCCGGGCGAATGCGACGTCATCGAGCTCGCCCGCGATCCAGCAGTGCTACCCCCAGAAATCCCCGCGAAGCACTTGACCAACACTGCTCACTTCTGCAGGCCGGAAACACGTGCGACATCTGCGCGGGGTCAGCAGTTAATGTGCTGGCGCGGGTCGCTTTTCATTTATGAGCATCGACGCGGAACCATTCCCCTGGAAGAAAAAAAGAGTTTGGTAGGAACAGGGCAGATGGAAGGCTAACTGTTGACGACCCAGTACTCTCAATAGGTCGCGGTCATGTACCAAATTCCCCCGGGGTGAGTGCGCTTGCTGCCAGGTGCAGGTCGTCCGGTTCGCTACTTGAGAATGTCTGGTGGAGAAGGGTGAAGATCAGGTACGCTTGCACAGCGAGGGCCCATCGAGCTTGAAGAGCTGGTCAAAGTCAAACGAAGATGGTTGGGTCGGACAGTGTCGTGGTGCAGGATCTAGCGAGCAGATGTGCGCGAGCCCATAGTGGTAGGTTTTGTCTTTGCACGGAGAATGAAGCGCGTCAGCAGGTGAAATGGGGAGAGATGCAGAAGACGCACGGCTGCCCCGCTTTGGAGGGCACATCGGCAAGGCGCTCCTGGTAAGCGCCCATCTCTGGCGGTGTAATCACCCTCTCCTTTAGCCATCTCTCGATGTCGGTGTGGGAGACCTGTAGCACATACAGTTCGTCGTTTGTGCCAGCGGAGTCAAGGAATGCGTTGTAGGCCGGGAGACGGAGAGCCGATTGTCGTGGGGCGTCAAGTATTAATGGATGAGAAATCGGGGATAGGAGGCGTCATGGCGAGGCAGTACTTGATTGTGGACTCTGCGGACTACGGTCGAAGATGTAATGATAGGTAAGATGTTACTTTTTCGTTTCTGGAGGATCGATTGGTTTAATAGATAGGCATAAGTTATGAAAGGCCGAAGATTCCTTCTATCTCTGTTGCAAGATGGTAGTGAGACGAAAGCGTCAGGCGAAAAATATGGCACGCACTGGGATCGTTGCCATCGCATAGCCCCTCGACATTCCCAAATATGACAGAGAAAACCTGACTTTACTACACAACATCATCATATAGAAGAGTGTGACTCTCTTCGACCGCGAGCTCCCGTCGAACACAACTGAAAATAGGGTGCACGTTCCGATTCTGGTCTACCTGGCGAGATGTACCCTGCGAGCCCAGCGCCTGAATCAGTAGATGCAGAACACAATTGGCAGACACGTACGTGATCATCGGAGGGATGTTCTGCAGACAATGTATCGGTGTCTGTTTTTAACGCTTCCTGTTGCAGGCGACACCGGCATACGTTGAGTGAAATGCAGTAGAGTGTTGGGTCTCAAAGCACATTCAAATTTGGCAGTAAACCAAGTTACTTAGAATATACCCCGACGTAGGTCATGGTTTGGGCTGAGCAGTCGAAAGGGTAATCAGGGCGGATACTTGGGGGGAGTGTAGCGCCACCTAGCGATGACAAGAATATCAACTTGTGCAAACAACGCCCAATCCGGACAACACCTTGACAATCGTGGGATTCGAGATGCGAACGTGGTCGCCTAGGCGCTCGTACCAAGCTACCCACCCTTAATACCGATCGTCCGTCTATTCTACGTCTCCTGCACTCCTCAGAAATGGCGCACAGGAAAATCATATCGAATTAGTGAGTAGATCACTTTGACCCGTAACTTTCCTGATAATCGCCCTCAATCCCAGCTCGGGTTCCACAGCGTCTCGACCCTCTGGAGTAAGGTGAGTCAATCCCTTCCGTTATGTGCGATGTTCGGTCAAGGATTGTCTATGGGCAGCACTCAGATCTCCGAGTCTCAAGGGAATCGATCCCAGCCAATAGGTGTAGGGGTGACCGGTGCGTGCTTAATTCCCAACTCGTTCGACCCATGATATGTATTTAATCTCTGATAGTTATCCAAGCACGTGACGTTCCCCATATCAAGACTACCTTCGGCAGAAAGAGGGAGTTCTTCGTCACTATAGCCTATGGGGTGACAACAAAGAAGGCCAAGAAGAAAACTGAGAAGAGGACGAAAAGCGTTCATATTGATGGACGGACAGCGGTGTGGGACCAGAGGCTTGACGTTTTGTAGGACTTTCTTCTTTTTAGCCCCATTTTTCGGCTGAAGCTTCCTATCAGTTTCGTGCAACCATCTTCGCATATTATTCTGCGTCTTTATGTGAAGCGGTTGACAAAAAGTGATATGCTTATCGGAACGCATGAGATGGTGATTCCCGACGAATCCGAGAGCAGTGCGTCTACTCATAAAATTCTCGTTCGTATGACTAAAGAAGCTCGCATATAGACATTTCCGTTACCCTCGACAACGGTAACGGGCAAGCTGGACATCCGACGCCGCCAGTCACGCTCGACTTAACGATCACCGTGTCAGCGAACGGGACCTCTCCAAGTGACCCTTCAAATATACCAACCGAAGGAGACGACAATCCCACCGAAGAAGTTCCTAAACCCACCATCGCCCCAGATTCCAGGGGACCTGATCGATCCTCTGCTCCCGATCATCTTTTACCTCCACCAGATCGCATTCCCGTTCAGAGTAGCTCTCTTATGCCCGCGGATCAAGGAGAGACGTCCCTTGTTGAGAAGGCTCGGATCGATCTCGCTCGCGCTGATAAAGTCGAGAAGTTGATCGACCGATCCAAGACATGGGAAGGGGTCGTCGGGAGGATCAAGTGGGTCGTGGATACTCTGGGCCCAGTTGCAGAAGTACGTGTCGTCTTCGTTCCGCCTATCCTCAACTGAACCAAATTACGCCATCAGCTTCATCCGATTGCACAGATGGCGCATAAAGTGCTTTCAGTGATCCCCGAGGTACACCTATTATTTGCAAATTATTTGCGTGTTGTTGGAAAGAAACACTTATTTTATGATTATTTGGATACTAGGAACTCTCAAAACAGTATCAACGCGACGACAATGTCCGAACCCTAGTCGAGAGCATGCATGATGCGTTTGACTTCGCAAACCACGAAGACACTTTGAGGTCCATTAAACCCAAGTCGAAGCAGGCCGACATCCTTAGTCTCATGTTGCGGGATGTCTCTATTTGCAGTGACTTCATCCAGTCGTATATCAACGATTCCCAATTCTGTACGTATTCTTCACCTACTTAATTGGCTAATTCCAACGCACAATTTTCAGTGATACGGATGGTGAAGAGTATCGGCGGTGGAGTGGAAGAAAAAATTCGAGCGTTGTCCACTGCCTTCGTCGAGAATCGAAGAGCTTTTTTGGATCAAGCAGCCATCACAACAGAGATCACTGCGTTCCAAATTCTAAACGATGTGGGAACCATCTCGGCCAAGCTTGAATGGGTGTCGAGCCAAGTTTCTGATGCTGGTATGTAGTTGTGAACATCCGGGAGTCATCAAACCGATCACCTTCCCAGCGCTAGATGCAAGTATCCGAGAAATCCCATATGCGACAGGCTCGCGCTTCAAACCAGACAAGGGTTGTCTTTCAGGAACCCGCACGGCCTTTCTCGACTTCATCGTTGACTGGGTGAACAACCCCGCTTCCGAGCGTAGTTTCGTTCTCTTTGGCCAGGCAGGCACGGGAAAGTCGTCCATCGCACACGAGATTGCTCGTCGCTTCGACGAAATCGGCCGTCTTACTTCGTCCTTTATCTTTGTACGGAAGGAGCAATCCGAGACAAAGGCTTACCATCTCTTCACGAATCTTGCTCGAAATCTCGCCGACCGCTATCCATTGTTCAAAGCTGCGCTTGGAAGGGCTATAAAGGACAATACCTCGCTCCGACTCGACACACGCGACTATGGCACACTCTTCCAACGCCTTATCCGGGAACCTCTCAAGGATCTCCACATCGTCGGTCCGATCCTTGTTGTTATCGACGCCCTGGACGAGAGTGGGAATACAGCTGGGGAAGATGGGCTACACAGATTCCTCGCAAATCACCTCTCCGAACTGCCGCCGAATTTCCGAATACTCATCACCTCGCGGCCGGAGGGTGACATCGAGCCTGCGTTCCTTGAAGCGGAATCAGTCGTCATCAAACACATGAACGATGATGCGCTGGGGGCTACAACGCATTACGATATTCTCGCCTTCCTTCGGAAGAGGCTCGCTTCAGACGATTTTGAACAGCATGGCGAGGCGCTGGCAAGGAGGGCAGAGGGTTTGTTCCAGTGGGCTGCGGTTGCCTGTGGATACATCCGAGAGCCCAAATCGGTTGGTAGGAAAAAGGAGCGAATCGACCAGCTCTTAATATGGGGTGCTGATCTCCATGGACAAGACCCGCTGAACGAATTATACAAAGGGGTGCTTGAGGCACACTTCAAGGACGAAGAGGCACTATTTCGCTCTCTGGTAGGACAGCTCCTCGCCGCTTTTGAACCTCTCTCCATTCGCTCCCTGACCACACTGCAACAA
Source organism: Lactarius indigo (assembly GCA_025766275.1). Taxonomy (NCBI): domain Eukaryota; kingdom Fungi; phylum Basidiomycota; class Agaricomycetes; order Russulales; family Russulaceae; genus Lactarius; species Lactarius indigo. The sequence goes on from JAFKAC010000030.1 coordinate 92,334, forward strand.
CACGCCTCCGGAGACGACTGCGCCCCAAATTCGGTTGTTGAAACGCTCAGTCACCTCGGCTCATTGCTGAGTAATGTCACTTCGTCCGACGATACGCTTCCGATCGTTCCCCTTCATACCTCATTCCTCGATTTTGTGACGAATAAAGAGAAAAGCGGCGATTTTTATGTCGATCTCCGTGTCGCCCACCGCCAATTGGCGCATTCTTGTCTTAGTCTAGCACTCAGTGACCTCAAATTCAACATCTGCGATCTTCAATCGTCATACGTTGCCAATAAAGACGTCGAAGACCTTGAGTCGCGGATTGTCAAACACCTGCCACCTTCCCTGTCGTATGCTTGTCGTTTTTTGGCAGATCATTTGGAACGTCTTGATTTTGGAAGCGATCTCTTCGGCAAACTTCAACGTTTCCTCGAAGAGAAGTTCCTGTATTGGCTGGAGGTGCTTAGCTTGATAAGTGATGTCGGTCTTGCTTCGCCAGCACTTTTGGGTCTAAGGGTATGGTTAACCTCCGGTGAAGGTGTGAGTATAACCGTTAATTCCATGACGCGGGTGAACAACTAATAACTCTGATGGCCGCAGGTTCCTCAAGCAGAGCTAGAGAGATTGAGGTCGTTAATCACCGATGCCTCTGCATTTGTGCGGCATTTTGGGATGGCGATGGCGACGAGTGCACCCCATGTCTACGTTTCTGCCCTACCATTTGCGCCGACGAATTCGCTTGTTTTTATGCGTTATTCCAGTTCATTTCCTCGTACACTGCGGATGGAATGTGGGCGATTGTCTGATTGGCCGTCGTCGGAGATGGTAATTTCAAATGTTGGAGGTCGGGTCTATTCCGTTTCGCTGTCGCCGGATGGCCAGCGGATTGTCTCAGGCTCGGAAGATGGAACAATCGGTGTGTGGAACGCCATGACTGGAGACACGGTGGCAGGACCATTTTATGGGCACACAGGACCGGTCTTCTCTGTGAGATTCTCGCCAGATGGCCAGTGGATCGTTTCAGGCTCGGAAGATGGAACAATTCGTGTGTGGAACGCCACGACGGGAGGCACGGAGGCAGGCCCATTTTATGGGCACATGGGACCGGTCTGGTCTGTGGGATTTTCGCCAGATGGCCAGCGGGTTATCTCAGGCTCGCACGACCAAACAGTTCGTGTGTGGAACACTACGACGGGGGACACGATGGCAGGCCCTTTTTCTGGGCACACGGGGCAGGTCTTGTCTGTGAGATTCTCGCCAGACGGCCAGCTGGTAGTCTCAGGCTCGCAAGATGGAACAATTCGTGTGTGGAAGACCACAACGGGAGACATAGTGGCAGGCCCATTTTCTGGGCACACAGGACAGGTCTGGTCTGTGGGATTCTCCCCAGATGGCCAGCGGATCGTCTCGGGCTCGCACGATGGAACAATTCGTGTGTGGAACACTATGACAGGAGATATAGTGGCAGGCCCATTTTCTGGGCACACGGGACAGGTCTTGTCTGTTGGATTCTCCCCAGATGGCAAGCAGATCGTGTCAGGCTCGGATGATCAAACAATTCGTGTTTGGAACGCCACGACGGGAGACACGGAGCTAGGCCCATTTTCTGGGCACACGGGATGGGTCGAGTCTGTGGGATTCTCGCCGGATGGCCAGCGGATAGTCTCAGGTTCGGACGATCAAACAATTCATGTGTGGAATGCCACGACGGGATACACGGAAGCAGGCCCATTTTCTGGGCACACAGGACAGGTCTTGTCTGTGGATTTCTCGCCAGATGGCCAGCGTGTTGTTTCATGCTCTTCCGATGGAACAATCGGTGTGTGGAACGCCACGACAGGAGACATGGTGGCAGGCCCATTTTCTGGGCATGCGGGAGCGGTCTGGTCTGTGGGATTCTCCCCAGATGGCCAGCGGATCGTCTCAGGTTCAGAAGACGGGACAATTTGTGTGTGGAACGCCGCGACGGGAGACATAGTGGCAGGCCCATTTTCTGGGAACACAGGATGGGTCTCCTCTGTGAGATTCTCGCCAGATGGCCAATGGATCGTCTCAGGGTCAGAAGATGGAACGATTCATGTATGGAGACCCACAACAGGAGACACGGTGGCAGGCCTATTTTCTGGGCACACGGGACCGGTTTTCTCTGTAGGATTCTCGCCAGATAGCCGACGGATCGTCTCGGGCTCTGATGACGGAACAATTCGTGTGTGGAGCGCCACGACTGGGGACATTCAGTTAGGCCCATTATTTGGGCACACGGATTGGGTTCGGTCTGTAGGATTCTCGCCAGACGGCCAGCGGATCATCTCAGGCTCACAAGATGGAACAATTCTTGTATGGAACGCCACGACGGGCGACACGGCGACAGGCCCATTTCTTGGGCACTCGGGACCGGTTTTCTCTGTAGGATTCTCGCCAGATGGCCGACGAATCGTCTCAGGCTCAGAAGATCGAACAATTCGGGTGTGGAACGCCACAAATGGAGACACAGAGGCAGGCCCTTTTTCTGGGCATACAGGTCTGGTCTGGTCTGTAGGATTCTCCCCGGATGGCCAGCGGATCGTCTCGGGCTCGAAGGATGGAACAATTCGCATGTGGAACGCCACGACAGGAAACACGGAGGCACTCCCATTCTCTGGAGGGACAGGTTCGATCAGGTCTGTGGGATCCTCATCAGATGTCCAGCGGATCGTCTCATTAGCAGATAAGTCAATCCATGTGTTGGATACTATGACAAAAATCCTGATAGCTACCACACAGGTCTACTTTACGGATACGTCTGTGATTAACGACGACGGATGGATTCGTGGTGATATGGGCGAACTTTTGATGTGGGTTCCACCGGTGCACAGGACAGGTCTTTATCGGCCGTGTAATATTTGGATCGCTGGCGAACACCAAACCCGCTTAGATCTTTCTAACTTTGTCCACGGAAGTGGTTGGATGAGTTGTATTGGTTCCTAGGAGATATAACTGCTATGAAAATTTGTTTTCTTTCCTTCCAGTGTTTGCACCGGTACGACTTAGGTCACAGCCCACCACTACTATCAAGTTACCTTTGCATCGACACTCTCCGTCTGCTTCCATGTCCTTGTCACCGTGTCACCGTGTCCGTGTCTGCCTCAATCCTGTTTACTATTTTCTATTCGACCCACTTCGACCCATAACTTGTTGGTTCCAAGAGTGTTACGACCGCCCAGCACCCACCGGAAGATGCCCCTCCAGGTTAGGCGTGTTTTCGATTATAAAGCCAAATGTGCACATCAGTCAGTTTAAGATATACTTGTCGAACTTTACAGGGATCATACGCCGTCCTGGAAAAGGTGTACCCCACACTTCACAACCTGGCACATGCCCCAGTAGTGCTATCACGAATGACGACTCGTAGTTGATACTTATGCACCCTACGATTAGTCCCATTGTCGCCAAATATGAGGTTAGTTGCACCGAACGAGTAGATATAGCATTTTTCTTGCCTTGCGACAGGGTTCGCACCGCGTAATTACCCCATTACCGAGCACGTCGATGCGCTCGACGCGGTGCGGGTACTGAAAAGACGGGGATTAAAAAGCTCTTGGCACGGAAACGTCACGTCAACTCTAGAGAAGAGGGAGGTTTGAATAGGTAACTCCGCCAATGAGACGGCACAGCTACAGAGCATAGAAACACAGATAACCATTCCATAACCCCAATTGTTACAAGATAGCTATTCTATAACCCTAATTCTGCGAGATGACCCGATTTCCTCAGAATTTCTCCCTCGACTTAATTATGAATCCCGCTCTTGAGTTTTGGGCGTCCAATTATGTTCTCAAAATTGCAGGGGACAATCGTTATGGAACTAGCTGTAGCCCCTCGCGCACTCCGTCAGCGTCGCCGTGTATTACATCTCCTCTCCTGGGTGCACAGTGAACGAGGATACATGAAAATTGTATGGGTTTCCGTACTAGAGCTCCCCAAATACGAATGAAGACGCAGTGAAGAAGAGGGTGACGGTGACGAGAGAAAGGGTAGTGAGGAAGACTGCATCGAGTGAGCCAGTCAAACTTAAAGTTGGTTGGGTCGGACAGGGTCATGGTGACCGCGTCAAATGCAGCAGGCTATATCGCCTACGACGCGGGATCTATCGATCGGGCGGGCGCGAGCTTGCAGCGATAGTCCGTGGTTCTCTGTGTGGAGAGTGAGGCGAATCAGCAGGTGAAGCGCGTAGAATGACGCTGAGGACGTACAGCGGCCCCGCTTAGGAAAAGACGTCTACCAGGAACAATATTGATACACATTCTCGACAGCGTGATCTCTCACTCCTTTTCCACTTCTCAGCTTCGACGCAGGAGACCCGCGGCACGTGTAGCACGTGGCTTGTTCCAGCGAGGTCTAGGGGCGAGCGTTGTAAGCCCGGAGACGGAGTTGAGGTTCAGTGGGTGAGTAATGACACACTAATGAAGGTTAGGGATGAGTCAGAGACGCATATAGAGTACTTGATGGCGGACTCTGCGGCCGTAGATGTGACGATAGGCAAGACATCGGTCAGGTGCACTCTTGTCAGACGACAGGTTTTATGCGTGGGTGAATAAGACGTTAAAGAACCCTTCGATCTCTGTTGAAAGACGGTAGTGAGATGGGAGGGTCAAGGGAGACAAAACTTGGCGTATCCCTCGCCTAACTCCTCGACATGCCCAAATACAACGACGACCTCTCTTCGCCCCACTGCCCACACATCACCACCAGATGGAGGAACCCGACTGTCCTCGACTTCAAATCTATTAGGAACTTGGTGCACGTCCCGATACTGGTCTGCCTAACGAGCTGCACCCTGCAAGCGGGAGGATCTGTGCCTCGCACTGAATTAGTCTCAAAGAAAGGCCGAGTATCTACTTACCTGGACCCTGAAAGTACCCTCTGCAGATGTAAACAACATCAAACCCGCTCGGCTGAAAGAAGACTCATCCTATCGCCGCGGCCATCTCCGTCCCGTTCCGCGGGCAACCTCAGAGGCCCCATGCGCCAGTGCACGCATAAGGCGGCGCACAGCACGTGTCAGATTATGCAGTGGACAAGGAGAATGTGCGTGTGTGTGCAACGCGAAAATGTGGTTTGAGCGCGCAAAGTGAGATGCAAGACGATGTGCGCGCTGGCACTCATGTATGCGATCATGACGTGACCAATGGAGCGATATGAAGGTCATTGAGGGCGAGTTAGGAACGATGTGGAAATGTGTGTGTGCGTTTGTGTGTGATATGGCCGTGTGGCGTAAATTTGAGGGCGACACGATGGGGTGAGTATGGGAGATGGGGTTGTATGGGTCATAAGGGTGAAAGTCAGGGTTGTGCACGTACACGACTGGTGGGCGCTGCGAAGGTTCGCCAACAAACCCGAGACGTAAGAAGCATGAGACGTGTAGCAAATGAGGAGTGGGAGAGGACAGCGTGGGTCAATGAGCGTAAAATTGTCGAGCTCGAGCCTCGGTATACGGACCCATGAGGACGGCTGGGACGCGATTGTCAGCGGTTGGGTTAGGGTTGCACGTCGTTTGCCAACAATTTGACCGTCAATTTGGCCGTTCTCGGGAACCATCCTGGCCGTCTTTCTAATTCTGTAACGTTCTAGTAGCAGCTTGGAAAATTCAATGTACAAGATACTTCGCCTGAATTGCGGCACGACTTATGTGCTCTCTGCAATCAGGTTTTTCTCAAAGTGCAGAATGACGACGACCGGAGGGTCATCCGAATCCTGTCACTGATTCTAAATGTTTATATCAAGATGGCATACTGATTCTGCTCCAGCATGGTTCTCTGCCTCCAGGAATGTAGGATGACATTCTGTGGGAGGCTGAAAGCCAACTGCGTATCCAGTGTGCAACGTCGCTGGGCATATTCACGAGGGCTCTGCTTCACCTTTGCTCTCACTAACGATTACCCTGTGCTATTACTCGCTTTCCTTGCCAGTCCCGACGCGTCTTCCTCGTCAATTCCCACCATACCCTCACAACTGTACCACCGCTTTACAACGACGGAATATTCTACAAGGTCGTCCCACCTCGCTGATCAGAGGGCCATCGACAACACCCGCAGGCCTGCCACTTCCCCGGATCCAGTTACCTCTCAAATGATGCAAGGCGGAGTTCACATCTTCACAACGAGGCCCCTATCCAGCCCAGAATATCCGGCATCAACCCCTCCTACGTCGAAGGCCTCAACAGTTCACGTTCGGTACGCAGCAGACCACCGCGATTCGGATGGTCCAGACATTCCATCGTCACGTTCTCCCACTCCCGCGATTCTCGGCTATGCTCCCAACAGGTCCGCTAATGTTTTCGGACTCTCCTGTTGACTGAACCAGGTCACAAACCTTCCCCAGATTCTGATTCCCTGATCCTAAAACCCGCTGCTCCCGGTTCATCTTGTCCACAGAAGATGTAGAAAGCATTCCGTGAAAGCGAGGTGTGGTACAATTTGTGCGTTAATATCAGCTCCGGACACGCACGGGCGCTCATGATAGGGGATGTTCCACAGCACGCAGATATGCAGCAGTCGATGGAAGGGACGACACAGACTGGAATGATTCTGCAAGACCGACTCGTGCGTGTGCGGTGCCGATGCCAATACGGCGCCGTGAGGAGCGGTACACCGATCAGTCAATACCTCAAGTGGGACGCAAAGTTGGGGCATAGGGATGGGGGATGTGATGAATGATGCCAGGGCAGCCGTTCGAGCATTGCGTGCATGAGGTGGAGCGTTGATATGAGACGCTGCTAATTAAAGGGAAGGACACTGGGAAGTAGAGAGAATTGGATGTGAGACGTTTTTCTTGATACTTACGAGAGCAGCGTGGAGCGACTCGCTGAGTGTCGGTGTAGACAAAAACTGCTTTTCCGCTGCCGCAAATCGGTTCGGGACCAATGTGGTTGGCGCCGAGCGGCCATGACTGTAGAGTTACGGTAACGCCGTAAGCAATTCTCGTAAGCCCCAACCCAACCCGTTTCCACCTTTGCTTTGCTTCGCCGGAGGACCTAAGGGGTAAGTTAGTAGCAGTCACCTTGGCTCCCGTTTACCCTTGCATACTACACCTGCGATTCGATTGACCTCGCTTGTAACCTCGTGTATAGCCTCATGGCGCTTCATAGGCTTCATATATCCATACACGGCCAAAGGGAACATGACGCAGTCACTCTCAACACCTTCCACCACATCCCACCGTACTACACTCCACTGCATAGTCTCCAATGTCCAGGGCTCCTCTGAGTCATGAAGCTCTCAATGTACCAGACACAGGAACTGGTACCTGGCTCCAACTCGCTCTATCTTCGTCGTTCTCACCCACCGTACAGCGTGCATAGGCAACGAACAATACCCACCCCAGTCGATGCCGAATCAGGCCTCACTAGGAATGTCAAACTTTGTTGATGGGTCCGGGACTGTATTTTCAATATATCTAGAAATGGCGATGGAAAAAGACAAGAAGATGGTCGAAGGATGGAAAGCGGATGCTGATGGCATTCTCGTCTTTGTCCGTCACCAACTTAAAATGCTATGCACTGCTTCAGACTCATCTCTTATAGACCGGTTTATTCTCTGCTGTCGTCGCGTCGTTGATCTCAATGTCCATTCAGGACATTCGACCGAATCCTCAAGACACTTCGAACTTCTACCTCGCAAATATATATCAGACTCTCGCCGACCCAAATCAGTCCATCATTTCGAGTTCACTCCCTGCTTCCCCACCCCCCTTTTCTCCGCCAAAATATGCAGTCTGGGTGAACGCACTTTGGTTCTTGAGCTTGGTCATCAGTATCACCTGTGCTCTACTCGCGACGTTGCTTCAGCAGTGGGCACGGCGATACCTCAAGGTCACTCAGCCACGTTGCAGTCAACACAAGCGTGCTCGGATCCGTACTTTCTTTTTCGAAGGTGTCGACAAGTATTTCCTTCCGTGGGTAGTCGAAGCATTGCCCACATTGCTACATGTTTCTCTGTTTCTATTCTTTGCTGGCCTAGTTGTGTTCCTATGCAACGTCGACCTCACTATTTTCAAACTAGTGCTGTCGTGGGTCGGTGTTTGCACGGCTTTATACGGATGTATCACTGTTATGCCGCTTTTTCGCCATGACTGCCCATACCATACCCCGCTTACATCATTGGTGTGGCCCATAGTTATTGGGATACCATTTGTCGTCCATGGCGTTCTCCGGTGGTTTGCCTGGTCGATTTACTTTCATAATAGAGCCCTGAATTACTTCGGAGGCTTGGAGAAAAGTTACCGAAAACTACTCGTGCAGGGCATGCAGAAGACAGTCGAGGAAACCGCCCTGAACTCATCATCAGAGATCGACACTCGTGCGTTTGTGTGGACGCTCGACAGTTTAGACGAAGACCACGAGCTGGAGCGCTTCTTTTCCGGCTTACCTGGCTTCCGGAGCTCAGCGATCCTCTGCCCAGTCTCACTGAAGAGCAAATGGAAAGGCTTTCCGTGGCGTGGATGGGATTGCTTGATCGCTCATCCTCGTCCGATTCGCTTCCCGAGTCGGACAGAAATCGGCGAATCATCATCTGCGCCAAGGCCATCCCCCAGGCAGGAATTCCCGACGCATCTCAGTGGATCCTCGATAGCATCGTGTCTGGAGAACACCATCAGGGACTACGGACTGCCGAATTTGGCTGTATTGTGAGAGGCTGGGCCAATAATCTGAGCGGAAACCAGGGTGCTGCGCTTGTTATACAGGCTATACTTACTAATATTGTCGCAACAGCTCGACGGCGCAACGACCCTTGGTTTAGGGCCTGTCCGGCAAAAAGAATCCGGCCGCAAGTCGCAAAGTGATAATGCATTACCCCGGGTGGGGTAATGAGGTCCCACGGAGCAACAAAAATGGGTGCTCCAAGTCTCCGAACGCCCCTCGGCCCCAAAACGAAATACATTATTTTTTTCTATCACATGCCATGACAAATTGTCACGTTGCGTGACTGCTATCGTACATATTGCACACCTGTGAGGGTAGCCTCGCGTTCTCTGATTCCTTTCTTATGGGCGACTCTCTTGCCAATTCTATGGCAGATTCTGACTCAGAACTTGAAGAAGATGTGCTCATTCCCGCTGCCTGGAAACCTTGGAAATTGTTGGGTATTTCATGACTGACCATGCAAGCGACTGCGACTTCGCAAGGGTATACGCCACATTTAAGAGCTCACATATGCGTACGGGATACATCTTGCATCAGCTCCCCAAGTTCCGTGGAGAGTAGACATAGCACTGTATTACAAAGTGTAGAAAAATTGCTGTTGTCCTTGTAAAAATACAAGTTGTTCCGATTGTTCCATTGCAGAGTGTGTGCGACTTGAATAGGTGTAAACATATTACCAAATAATTAATACATGTATTACTAGAGGTGTTTCGTGGTCACAGTCATGATTCGGGCAGCGTTGGAGCAGAGAATCAAAAGAAATAAACGGGTATTTTCGTTGCTCCGATTTGATAGGGCTGCTCCAAGGAGCCTCAACGCCAACCCCTCAGAGCAACGTGCACCGAACGGTAGGTTTGCCCCCCGGCGCACAGTAGGGGCAACTTTTTTTTTTTGGCAGGTGCGCCGTGGGGCAACGCATGCGCCGGACAGGCCCTTATTCTCACCTCCGATGAACTCGGCGTCCCACGATCTGTCCTCCGAGACTACGCCGCACGTGGTAACAATCTGTCACTTTCCGTCTTGATTCACATCATGCGTCGGCAATTTGACCATTTCGGGAAATCATCTTGGCCGTGGATCAAGTTCTCGCTCATTCTAGAAATGGCCTCCAAATTCGATGCGCAAGATACGTCACCCGAACTACAGCACGAGTTCTGCGCGCTCTGGAGCCAAATCGTTCTCAAAGCGCAGAATGACAACAGTCAGGCAATCGCGGTGTATCTCCTCAGACCGATTCGCAAAATATATATTGCCCTACATCGAGATACCAATTCTGCCCCAAAACGATTCTCCGCCTCCACTGGTAATTTGGATGACATCCTGTTTTGGCAATCCTCGTATCCGGTGTGCAACGTCGCTGGCCATATTCACGAAGGCTCTGCCTCCACAGCGTACGTTCGCGATGTCTCAAATGACAATGTTGCTCTCGCCCCCGCTTCCTCTGCGGGTCCCGGTCCGTTTTCCTTGTCCGCACCCGCCCCACTTCGTGTCATCGAAAGCCTCACGGATGTACCGCCACTTGGCACCTTCCACCCCGCTCATCGAGCAACTATCGAAAGCCACCATATTCCTGCCACTTCTCCGGATCCAGTTATCACCCATGTGATACAAGACAACACCGACACCTCTACAAGAACGATATCCACCTCCACCCCAGACACATTGGCATCCACCCTTCCTATCTCAAAGGCTTCATCCCATTCGACCGGTACCGCCCACGCTCATCACGCAGGGACCCGCAGCGCTTCTTCGGGCCATTTAGACGATCCATCATCGCCTTCTCCCAATCCGGTTCTCGATAATATGCTCCCAACAGGTCCGCTGTTGTCTCCATACACTTTCGTGACTGGATCTGACCACATATCCTCACCAGAATATCATCTTTCGGTGCTAGCTCCCGCTTCTGCCAGCCTATCTCGTCCGCGGCTGCCATCTGTACCTAATTTGAGTCCTGTTACTGAGGGAGAAGGTAGCGTGAAGGCTGATTTTCGCAAGGAAAAGGACACTTTTTACCCTTCGCCGGGTTTCGAAGACGCTATGTCCACCCCAGATCTTCCACCAGTCACCGTACCGAAATTTATGATCGACGTAACCATCGTGGGTCATTCACAGCGCTCTCTTGACGCCAAGTACACTGGAGGTCATCCTCCGAACCTTCCGCATGACCAGTATGATATTGTATAAAGCGCCCCTTCATCCGATAGAGTTTGGGTCTGTCAATAACCTCGTTCTGGTACTTTCCTCTGGAAATTCTTATATATATTTACAATATACGTATAGTGCAGCGAGTATATGTAACGCAGTGAGAAATGCAAGGACGTAGAAACCATTTTGAGGGAGGAAGGGTACTAGTCAGTGAACTATCGTATTGTCTAAGGCAAAATCGGGCGTTTGGGTAAGTGCACGCTTGCGGCATCGTACTAGTTCTGGTGTGGTATCGGATGCCGAAGCAGCAGTGAGCGAGCTATGAGAACCAAGGTGAAAATTTGAAGAGCCAGTGTAGAACGGCGCAGGAACCGGCCGGAGGACGATGGCTTCGTGGCGTGGGGCAGAAGACTATGGCGATTGCGCCGAGTGTGGCGGGCCCTGCACCCTGTGACGCAGGACCTAGCGAGCGAAAGTGCGCAGGTTTGTAGTGGTAGGCAGTGCCTCTGCGAAAAATATGTCAATGGACCAGGAAAAGCGAAAAGAGGCGGTGGGCGTACCGCTGCCTCGTCTCTCCAAGGATGTCGACAAGGCGCTCCAAAAAAGCCCTCTCCCCTGAAGGCGCAGTCTCCCTCTTCTTCAGCCTTGAAATTAGGGTGGAGAGGAGATCTGCAGCGCGTGCCAACACGTGGTTTATGTTGACGAAGTCCGTGAGCACGTACAGAATTGGAGACGTAAGGCCTTTAAAGAAAAGATCAGCCAAAAAATAATATGTGTGCGTATAAAAGGTCGAAGAATCCTTCAATAATAAGCTAATTATAAGCTTGAATCTCTGTTTTAAGACAGTAGTGCAACGAAGGCGTCGAGGAAAAAAAAAGTGCTTGTCACGCACCGCTGTCAGAACCCCCGTCTAGGCTTAGCCCCTAGACACCCCTGAATACGACAGAAAATATATCCCTTCGCCGCGCAAATATCACCAGATAGAGGCGTCTGACCCTCTTCGACTAGAAGCTTCTGTCGAATCGATTGGACTTAGTGTAAGGTGCTTGTTCCGGATCTGGTCTACTCAGCTAGGTGTACCTTGCGAGCTCGCCGACCTGTACTGTGCCCATTAATTAGACGCAGAATACAACCAAATACTCGCACACCTGAGTCCCCAAAAGTTCCCTTCTCGCGAATATTGATATTGCGATGATATTTGTTTTTGCTATTTCATTTCATGTAGTTGCAGATGCACCTCGGCACAAGAAGGCCAAACAACATCGAGAGCATCCTATCAAGCGCTTGCATGTCGGCGATTCGGCTGATCCCAGCTCCCTTTCCCCCTAACACTTCACATGACTCATCACTGATAAAACGCAGCGGGCTGGCACTGTTGCCAGAAACGACTGAAGTACCAGGTGTGCATAAGGCGACTTAAATACATCGTAAAGAACGTAGCTACTACACGTGAAATCACCAGTACCGATGATATCTCAACTAAGTAGAGGGGAACGGATTGTCCCTGATCATACTCGTAAAGTAAAGTCCGAATTGTATCTAAGGATCGTGATGCGAGACTACACCTCGCGTTTCACTCATGCCCGACGCCGAGGTAACTCGCGCGTGGACGCACACTCTCATTTCAACAATCACGTGCACCAACACGGGTCCGCAGGTGAAGCAGAGAGAGAAGCGAGGACATACTGCTGCCCCAATTTGAAAACTTGAAGAGGTTGACAAGGCGCTCCAGGGGTCTGCTCACCCATAACGACGTGATCTCCCGCTCCATTAGCACTCCTTGGCGTGGGCCCCGACTTCCGGGCAGCAGCGGCAGCGAATGAGAACTCAACCCGAATGTGCATAAGGCAGCGCACAACACATGTCACAGTAAGCAACGAAATAGGAGAAGGCGCGTGTGTGCACAGCGAGAGCATGTCGTTTGAGTGCGAGGTGAGACGCAAGACGATGAGGGTACCAGTGGTCGTGTATGCGCTCATGGGGTGGCGTGACCAATGGACAGGTGGGCAACGGCATCGAGGTTGAAGGCATGTCAGTGTGGGAAAAGTGTGTAAGAGTGTATAGCCGTGCGGAATGAGTTTGAGGGCGACATGGCGTTAGGAGGACGAGAGGTGGGGTCGGTACCTTGAATGAGTCATAAAAGGCGAAAAGTCAGGCATGAGTACGTGGACGATGGGTGGGCGCTAAGGAGGTCCGTCACCAACCATAAGATGTGGAAAGAATGGGCATTATCACGATGAGGAGTGGGAAGCAAGGTGGGAGGTCCGCGTGGGTCAATCGTCCGAGCACAGCGTACGCGATTCAAAAGACTTATGGAAGGGGCCCAACCGAGAGTAAAATGGCGGAGCTCCGCATTTCCTGACTTTGAGTGCTTGAGCTCCCTTGGAGCCTCAGTATGACCTTTTCTCTTGATCCTTCTTGGAAATAGCAAAGCAGAGCCGAGTCCATGCAGAATGGTTACAGCAATACCACGATGGAGTTAGACTCAAGAGACGACTGAGGTGATAGGGTTAGGGTTGTAGGTTTGTGAGTTCGGCGTTGTTGTAATCTCCAACATCCAATATTCGTCATTTTTCCTCACCGTCTATGATACAACTGAGGGAGAGATTTCCACGTGAGGTTGACTTCCTTTTTTCTACCGCGAAACGCCAAAATGACTTATAAAACCACACAATACAAGAATTACTGTAAGGCCCATGTTGCGATATCATCGAGCGCTTGCGGTTCGGTCGACCTCGTGTGTCACCATCAAAACCTTATCAAGGGGAGGTCAATAGTGACTCACGCCGTCCCACCACCTTGCACTTTTCATATTTGACTCGGACTAGTTTCAAAACCCTCAATCCCACGAGCTCCTCACGACAATATCGACATGACTGAAGGTATGGGGCCAGGCACCGGCCCCTTATCATTCCTTTGCTCTAGCCTCGCCGATCTCACCCGTCACTGTCGACAGTCACCCCCATAGCTGACCACCAGTACCCACCCCCGGAAGTGATGACAAAAGCGTCACAGGAAGCACCAAGTTTTGTCGATGGGTCCGGTCCTATTTTCTCGATGTATTCTGAGAGGGCAACAGAGGACGACGAGAAGATGGCTGAAAGTTGGAAGGCGGACGCCGAGGGAATCCTCGTCTTTGTGCGTCTCTATATTCTAATCCCGTGTTTCACACTAACTAATCGATAAAAGACCGGTTTATTCTCTGCTGCCGTCGCATCGTTGATCTCGGTGTCAATCCAGGACATTCGACAGAACCCACAAGACACTTCCAACTTCTACCTCGCAAATATTTATCAGACTCTCGCCGACCCTGGATCCAATGTTTCGAGCACCCTCCCTGTTTCCCCTCCTTCATTTTCTCCCCCAAACTATGCCATTTGGGTGAACGCGCTTTGGTTCTTAAGCTTGGTTATCAGTATTACCTGCGCTCTACTTGCAACGTTGCTTCAGCAGTGGGCACGAAGATACCTCAAGGTCACTCAGCCTCGCTATAGTCCGCACAAGCGAGCGCAGTTTCGTGCGTTCTTTTTTGAAGGCGTCGACAAATTTCTTGTCTCGTGGGCCGTTGAAGCATTGCCTACGCTTCTCCACATTTCCCTATTCCTGTTCTTTGCTGGCCTGGCCGTGTTCCTTCACAACGTTAATCTCACCATTTTCAAGTTGGTGTTGTCATGGATCGGCGTTTGCACTGCTCTGTACGGATCCATCACGTTCGTTCCGGTCTTTCGTCACGACAGCCCATATCACACCCCACTTTCATTGCCAGCATGGTACATTGTAACCGGATTATCATTTGTCACATTTCGCCTCCTTCATTGGTTCACCATTTTTATAAGCTTTTGTTATTTGTGCCTTTGTTGTCCATGCGCCTTTCTTGCCTTTAATGATCTCGAGCCGAGCTTTCTTGGTCGAGTCAATGAACGCCTTCGATCCTTGGCAAGAAGTTATCACGAATTGCTTATAAAGGGCAAGCAGAAGATAGTCGAGGAAACTGCTCTGAAGTCACCTTCAGAGATTGTCACTCGCGCATTTCTGTGGACCTTCGATGGTTCGGACGACGATCACGAACTGGAGCGTTTCTTTTCTGGCTTACCTGGCTTCCGCAGCTCGAAAGTGGTCGACGACCCTCTGCCCAGTCTCACCGAAGAGCAAAAGAAGAAACTTATCGAGGGGCTGGTTGGATTTCTGGACCGCACGTTCTCATCCGATTTGCTCCCTGAGCCCGTCAAAAACCGGAGAGCCGTCATATGTGCCAAGGCGATCAATCCCGCAGAAAATTCTGGGACTTGGTATTTGCGGATCCTCGACAGAATTGTGTCCGAAGATAGGTACGGGCAAGTGCAATCTTCCAAAATCGCACCTTTTGTGAAAGACTGGGGCAAGGGCAAGGGCGTAGAAACCAGTTCTGCACTTATCCAAGCCATAGTCTCCAGTGTCGTCGCAAGGGCGCAAGTGCGCGATAACCACTGGTTTACTGTTGCCTCCGACGAACTGGGCATCCAAGAATCTATCCTCCGAGAGTACGCCACACACGGTGATAGCCTGTCACTTGCCATCTTGATCCACATCACTCGCCAGCAATTTACCCATTTCGGGAAGTCATCCTGGCCAACGCGCATGTTCTCGAAAGTTCTACAAGCAGCCTCCAAGTTCGACGTACAACTTGAAGATACGTCACCTGATCTGCAACACAAGTTTTGTGATCTCTGGAACGAGATCGTTCTCAAAGCGCAGAAGGATAACAGCAAAGAGATCACAGGGTATATCCTCTGTCCAATTCAAAGCATCTACATCGATCTACATCGACATACCAATTCTGCTTCGACATGGACCGTTCCCTCCCCTGGTGAAGTGCGTGGCGTCATTATCTTTTCTGAGCCGGAACCATCCTTGTTCCCACGGTGCAAGGTCGCTGACCATCATCCGGACTCGACACCTCACATCCACGACAACTCTACTTCCACAGCCCTTGCTCTCACTGCCTCGCATGATAACGCTGCTTCGGCTCATACTTCCCGTCCCGATTTGTCTTCCTTTCCTGTCCCCACCTCGCGCCATGTCGGCGAAAGCCTCACAGATGTGCCGCGATTTGACAACAATATATACGTTCCGGGGTCATTCCGCCCCGCCCATCATGCAGCCGTCGAAAACGCCCGCACTTCCCAAGTCCAAGTTACAGCTCATGTGATACAAGGCAGCATTGACACCTCTGTAGGAATGGTACACTTCCCCACCCCAGAACCTTCGGCGTCTACCCCTACCCCTCCTACCTCGACGGCCCCTACCTCCCCACCTGGTGCTGTCATCGTTCAGCACACCACCACAGGTCATTCCTCGGACGTTCCAGGCGTTCCGTCGCTACTGTCTCCTTCTTTGGTTCTTACCAATATGTTCCCGACAGGTCAGTTGTCGTCTTTAGACTCTCCTGTGACCTCATCTGACCACGCATCTTTGCCAGAATCTCATTCACCGATTCTATCTCCCACTGCTCCCGGCCAATCTCGTCCACAACCGTCTTCTGCAAGTGATATAGACGCTGCTGCTGAGGGTGATGGTATCGTGAAAGTTGCGTTGTACAAAGAAAGAGCTGCTCGTGACCTCCCTGTTAAGATTCGGGAAAATACGGTGGCTGCCCCAGATCTTCCACCGCAGTTGCCGCCAATGTTGTCAATTACTGATGTAGCCACCGCGGGTCCTTCGCGGCACTCTCTCAATGTTGAAAATACGGGGGACCATTCCCCGCATACATCGCAATTCCAGTACGAAATTGTGTAATGCGCCCCTCTATTGTAGAGTACATATTCTTTGTCGGTACCCCGATATCATCATCGTGGTACTTACCTTGTATCTTTCTGGTGTATACAGTCTCATACTTACAAGATGCGGAAAGTACGGCAAAATGAGGGGCAACCGTGAGCAGAGTATGGGGTACACCAATTGAGACGTATAGTATGCGGCGAGGTAGCTAGCGCGAAAATAGAGCGATTAGCCAGCTGAATAGTTGCGACAACATGCGAATTCCACCATTGTACCAGATCGACGGGGGCCTTATAGGCGTTGAGTTGTTGACTCACGGGAAGCCGCAACTTTAAAGCGATCGGTATGCAAGATACAGGGACTGAGGCGGATTGCCATATCACAAGGTAGTGAGAGGTCGGACCGAGTGCGTTCTAACCCCAGATGTATATTGACACTAAAACCGCCCATAATGGACTTATACCAGCTGGGGACGAGTGGAGGATGGCAGCACGTCAGCGAGAAGCAACAAGACTTGTAAAGGTGGACGGCATTCACCAAGAGTAAAGTATGCGATTCAGAGACCTCCGGCGCCTACGGTCGCACCAGGTGCCACTCCCGGCATGGCGGTGAGCGCGCGATGAATTGGGACAGCGTGCGCAAGCTCATGTGCAACGACCTAACAACACGCTTGCGGGTGGGAGGGAGACATGGTGCAGTGAGTACAAGAGTCATACAGCGGGTGTGTCGGTGGCTTCGGTTGAAAGTTTCTGAGTGAGAGACAGGACGACATGCTCCCGTATGGCCATATCATAAGACATACCTTCGTCCCTGATAACATCTTCACCCTCTTCTGTCCGACCCTCTGCAAGATCTGCAAGCTCACGAACGAAACTCGTGAAGAGACGACTGAATGAGCGGCAGGTAAACTCGGTGCGGAGGTCATCGGGAGGCAAACCAGCCATGAGAAGGGTCCATGTTTCTCGTGAATATGCCAGCTGCTGGGTAGGAGACTAGGAATAATGGGTCTTGGGCCAGGATGTCCCGATCGGTGAGCCATTGGGCAAAGGTCGGCTGCTGGGAATATGGTGGTAGACGATGACAGAGAGGCACTGAAAATGCCGTGAAAATTAGAAAGGGTCCGAGGTCCAAGATGCGTGGGAGATGTGCGTGACGGGAGGCATTAACATTTGGTTTTGAGCTTTTGGAGGTTTGTGCGTGCGCTCGGGGGTGACATGGAAGCATCCGCACGCACCTGGGTAACCATTTCTAACTCTGCGATAACTGGCAGGATGGGGTCCTCGTCGAGAGTGGGGTTGAGCGTCCTGATCACGTTGGTAAGGGAGTTGAGGAACTTGTGGAGAGGGCAACGGAGTGACAAGAATATTATGGGAAGGTAGAGTGAGCACGTTGTAATGCCAGCAGGCAAGGTAGTGGGAGGAGAAATGAGACGGTGGTTGCCGTCAACATTAATGTCATCAGGAAGAAAAGCACAGTGCATAGGGGGCTCTCACTAGCAATTGTCTTCGCGTCTAAGACCCCGCAATAAAAAGACGAGTTACGAGAGAGCACAAAATGAGACCTTGAGGCTATGACAAACTGTTGACATTGAGCGCTTGCGTTCGGCTGGCCCCAAGACCGAGCCGCGAACGCTCGATGCCCAAGCACATGCAAAATCCGCGGACTTGGTTCAGGGGAAGATCGGCCCGGTCGTCACGTGTCACGAGGCAAGCTTGTTTGGCTTTATTGTGTCGAGACAACACATCCTCAACCGGCAAAAACGAACGCAAATCACAATTGCGGACGGCGTTCTTGAGGACAAGGTCACCGTACTTACCCGACCGGATTGTGCACTCTATTATGACCCAACAATATGCTTGTGGTCGAGGAAGTCAGACGCCCATATTCGGCAACGTTGCAAGGTGAAGAGAGTCCTTTGTGACGTCAAGTGTCTTCGCGAGGGCACTGACCGTGGTGCGTACCATTTTTTTTTTTTTTCTTTTTTTCTTTCTCGGCGCTCTCGTCTTACAGTCTCCTTGTAGCAGAGATAGAAGGAGCCTTCTACACTCTATATATCTAGCTCTTGAACCCATGACCGATCTATTCTCCAGAATTCCTATTATTACACCCACAGAGTTTGCGGTCAAGCACTGCGTGTTCCGCCTCGATATATGTCCCCTATCCTTAATTGCTCATTCATTACTGTAAAGCTTGACGCACATCAGCACGCCCTCACGAAAAATTTCCTTCCTTCTCCTAGTTACAAAACGCGCTCCGAGATCTCGCCAGTACAAATGACGAGCAGCGGGTGTTGACATCGGAGGCCACAACATCCAGATGAGAGCGCCTTCTTGGAGGGCCTTATTGACGTCTTTGTCTTTTCCAAAGCAGGGTAGCCGTATGTCCCTTACCTTTCACCCCCCATCACCTACTGACGTGCTTCGCTCTCCGTGCAGACATGGCACCACGAGCTCTTGCACATCCACTCGATAGAACCCGGGCTCGACTCGGTCATCCTAGCCCTGTCCGACCCGACCATCTTCGACTGGACCCGCTCTTCAAGCTCGACGCGGTCATCGCTGCGCAAGCGCACTTGCTATTCGCGCTTCGTCGGATATTCCTAGGTTTGGCGCATCGGAAGGCATCAGGATGTCTGCGTTGTGCTCGAGGTAAACGGCAGTAGGCGGAGAGGTAGCGGAAAGTGAAGGGGCGGATGTCGAAGTTTCGGGAGTGGGATGGCGTATCGTTATACCTGACGTGGCGGCGACGGCTGGATCTAAGGGGGTAGCAAGAATACGGGGGTTTTCGATAGAGGTCTGACGGGAAGCGTGGAATGACCCTGAAGTATATATATCGTTAAGTGGTGGTACATCCGTAGGGCCGTGGACGATATGAAGTGGGGATGGCACGGACGAGGAGAAAGCATCGGGGCTGGCAAGGGAAGCGGGCGTAGCGATGTGAGCGAAGGTTGTGGAGGCAGAGTCATCGTGTCTCGAGTCCGAATGATGGCCAGGGATGTTGCATAACGGATACGAGGACGGTCGTCGCAGGATGTCATCCTGGTTGCCCGTGGTAGCGGAGAATCGAGTTGGAGCAGCTTCGGTACCTTGATGTAGTGCGACGTAGACGTTGCGAATCGGTTTCAGGATAAACGCTGCCATCCACCCATTATTCTCATTCTGCACTTTGAGGACGATTTCATTCCAGAGAGCGCAGAACTCGTGCTGCAGTTCGGGTGACGTATCTTGTACATTGAGATTGGAGGCCGCCTCTAGGACATTCGAGAACGCATACGACGGCCAGGTCAGTTTCCGGTAATTGCTAAATTGCTGGCGAGTGACGTGGATCAAGATCGCGAGCGACAGGCTGGTGCCGAGGTTTCGGATCACAGATTCCGAAACGCCGAGTTCATTAGAAGCGAGAATAAACCAAGGATCGTCGCGCTGTTGTGCCCTCGCAAGAACGCAGGAAACCGTAGCTTCTGTAATCGAAACAGTATCTTCATCCGTGTTATTTCCCCAACTTCTCACAATCCGCACAATTTCGGCGATGAGCGGACCACTATCTCGATAGTAGGACAAAATTCTGTCAAGGCAATAGAACGCCGCGGGAATCTGTGCTGGGTCGGTGGCCTTCGCGCATATCATGGCTCGTCGTCTTTTGACAGACGCAGGCAATAAATCGGATGAGAAGGTGCGGTCCAGCAACCCCACCAATCCCGTAAAAAGCTTCCATCTTTGCTCTTTGGGAAGATTGGGGAGAGGATCGTTAACGACCTTCGAACTGCGGAAGCCAGGTAGGCCGGAAAAGAAACGCTCCAGTTCGTGATCTTCGTCCAAACTGTCGAACGTCCACATGAAGGCGCGAGTATCGATCTCTTTTGGTGAGTTCAGAGCGGTTTCCTCGGCCGTCTTCTGCATGCCCTGCACAAATAGCTTGCGATAGCTTTCCTCCAAGCCTCCAAATTGATCCCAGCCCCCGTCACTAAGGTAAACTGACGAGGTAAACCACTGAAGAACCCCGTAGAAGACATAAGGTACCCCAACAACAACGGACCACACCAATGACGTAAGCGGAGTATAGTATGGGCTGTCGTGACGAAAGATGGGCATGATCGTGGTACATACATAGAGCCGTGCAAGAACCGACCCATGACATAATCAGCTTGGAAATCGTGGGATGAACGTTCCAAAGGAACACAACCAGGCCGGCAAAGAAGAGGAATAGGGAAGCGTGGAGGAGGGTGGGCAGTGCTTCAACCGCCCACGGCAGTAGAAACTTCTCGACGCCTTCAGCAAAGAATGCCCGAATCCGTGCTCGCTTGTGTGGGCCGTAACGTGGCTGAGTGGCCTTGAGATACCTTCGTGCCCACTGTTGTAGCAATGTCGCGAGCAACGCGTAGGTAAGACTGATGACCAAGCTCAAGAACCAAAATGCGTTCACCCAAACGGCATAGCTTGGCGGGGAGAATGTGGGCGGAGAAGTGAGGAGAGAACTCGAAATGTTTGGGTTGGAAACAGTGTGATAGATATTTGCGAGGTAGAAATTGGAGGTGTCTTGTGGGTTCGGTCGTATGTCCTGAATCGATACCGAGATCAACGACGCTACAGAAGCAGAGAATAAACCGGTCTATGGGAGGTGGGTTTGTGAAGCAGCACATGAGGTTGGAAGATATTGACGCACGAAGATGAGAATTCCGTCAGCGTCCGCTTTCCATCATTCGGTCATCTTCTTGTCTTCCTCCGCCGCCATTTCGAGATACATTGAGAAGATAGGCCCAGAGCCATCGACAAATTTAGATACACCATGGGATGTTTGATTTTGCGTCGACCGGGGTGGGTACCGGTCGTCACCTATTTAGGTGGCAGGGGTAGGTGATCATGATGTGGATAGCATCTGGGAGTAACGCACCTGTGCCACTGGCAAATCCTGCGTTGGGTCGGTTGATAGCTTCATGAGGAGCTCGGGACATGTTGGTCGTTGAGAAGTGTTTCAACGCTTATGTCATCAACAGATCTCGTTTCGAGCCAACTCACGACTGGTACATGCTGCTCGCCACCAGTGACCTGAAAAGCCAGATACCGCATACAATGTTGAAGTTGTAATGTTAGATGGCTCAATTCCTTCGCGAAACCCCGTCGGTAGTAGCCTGCAATATTAAAGAAGCTGTGTACCTCCAGAATTATCGAACACGAGGGCGACTTTGTCAGGATTCAGGCGGAGGTCTTGGTGCTTCGAGGGAGGCGCCAGACGGGCTAGGGGAGTTCCCTTTTGTGTCGGGAAAGATCGGCTTGATAAATAAGCATCGCTCGTCGCATATGGGTCATCCTTCCATTGTGATGTCGCCTCCACGGCCTGTGAGATAGTCGTAGCGGAAATGGGTAGCTTGGTTAGCGTGGTCAACCACGTAAGCGAGGCATTTCGTCACGAACCTACCAATCTCCAGCGCGAAATACGCAAACGCGGTCCTTCCTGCCTCCACTATCTCCCGTGAGTCTATGCTGACGTTCGGCATGTTTTTCTAACCGAGCGTTGTGCAGAGTGATGTGATTGGACTCCGCGCTAGTGTTTAATATGGCTCGGACAAACAGGAGAGCGACACGAAACTAGCCGCGTCATTTGGGAGGACAATTTTACTTGGACGACGTACTAGTATACTGGGAGGTACGGGTGGGAAATCGTCAATACTTCTAGTAAAATATCTGGGTCCTCATTGGCTCCGGCGTCTGCATAGGGATTAGATTTGCCGTTTGTCGTCCTTTACCCCGACATTATATTTCTTCGACCCTCTCCCCTCATGTGACTCTCGACGCCTTCGGCATATGCTTCCTCTCTCAAACTCATCTCCCCCATCTACCTCCTGCATGCTTCCCTCTTCCTCGGCTTCCAGCCGCTGCGGCAGATTCTTTGCCGAGAATACTTCGTTTCAAGATATCGAGGGACTGGAAACTACGGCTGTGGTCGCTATCTCTGCATCTGTAAATTTGGAGTCTGCGATCCAGCACCGCATGTCTGTCTTCACATCGCCATAATGCCTCCTACCTATCCCCAATTTCCTGTCTATTAAAACCTTGATGGACTTCAACATGCTCCCATGACAATGGCCTCTCTGTCTCCCGGTCTACATTGTGTTTCCAGACTCCGCCAGCACAAATGATGGGCGGATCTCCCGCGACGACGCCAAGGGATAGGGAGATTGGCCGTCACCTTGTCACAAAGCGGGGTAGCCGTACGCCCTCTTCCTCTCGGAGTTGTTCGCTTCACCTGCTAACGCGCCTCGTTCTCCGTGCAGATACAAAGCTTGCCATTACAGACTCATGCACCTCCGCTCGCTAGACCCCGCATCTCAGGCGACGCATCTCATTGAGCTCTGTGTAATCGCCACGACTCTGTCCGACCCGGCCATCTTCGATTTTGGCTAGCTCTTCAAAGCGCATCAGGACCCTCGCGGTGCGAGCGCACCTGATCTTCGCGCTCTTCCGAAAGCTCTTAAGTGGCAGGCCAGACGACCTGCAGACACCGTACGTAGACACCACTGGGGAATTTGGTATGTGACCGCAACCCAAGTAGAGCGCTGGGTCATCGAAGGTGAGCTTTCCATCCGTCCCACCTCCTATCAACTCTTTTCTTTTTTTCCAGGAGAATGACCCCTGGGCCACAGCTATGCGGTCATAAATAAAAAGCGACCAGCGCCGGCCTGTTAACTGATAGGCACACAGAGACGCCTAGGGTGTATTCGGTCCTCAAGAGTGAGTACTGATTGTCAGGCACGTCGCGGGGGTTCGCACGTCTGGATTGCAGATGTTCTCGATATCATCGTCTTCGCCCTGCGTTATAGCGGGGTAGTCACAGCAGCGGTGGCGGGGCGGAGATCAGTTTTCTGAGACACTTGTGGTAGGGTGGTGTAGCCACATAAGTTTCAAACACCCATAGGGATTTATCGTTTTATTGTTCTCGATATCGACAGCAGCAGCGTTCTCTCGGCCACCTACTACAGGTCTACTCGTACTCAGCGACCCCATTAGTGTAACATACCATGAGCTCTCACTGGCACCACTCCCATGCAACGTACCTGTCCCCAATCTTGGAATGGCCCTGTCGTATCTGCCCTGCAATATCCTTGACGCTACTTTTACCAACAGACAAACCAGCTAGTATTTCGCGGACACCATAAAAGCTGAAGAGATAAGGATGGCTTACCCGGATGCGCGCAGAGCCTTCCACGTCATTTCCAGGTACGTTTGTCAGTCCGCAGCCGCAGTGGGCCAAAGTAAAGGTTGAGACTGCTCCCTCACACCCCCCACTCTATTCGAGCCCGAGTTTATATATATTTCGCCACAGTATTGCACCGCATAATATGAAAGTACACACAAAATGAGAAAAGCTATTAAATGTAGCGGTATGGTGATATTGAGGGCCTAACAAGAATATATGCCCTATCCCACGCGTACATCTAAGAGATTGGGGGCCGCATTAAACTATATCATACTGGGAACGCGAAGGATGTGGTGGATGATCTCCTATATGCTCGGCATTTGGTTCCCACATTGATGGACCTACAATGACTACGTTCGAGTCAGTGACCGACAGCAGTGACGGGGGTTGTGGTGAAAGACCTAAAGTGGGCGTAGTGTTTGCGTCGATCGCCCGATCCGCCAAAAGGGGGTCAAGAGCGTCATCGTCCCCGCGCAAACCAGGCTTCTGACTACCATCATCCTCGGGAGCAGAACCTAGATCGGGTGCAGAGGTTGGTCCTGTGGAAGCGCTGGGAGTAGCGGTGACCATTATTGGGCGATGGGATCCTGGGAAAGACAGTGAGGGGTAAGATTGGGTCATCGGCGAGAGTGAAGATATTAGCGCACCTGTAGGAAGTATACTGCCGAGAACTGGATTATGAGCAGCTGGAGCTGGGAGATTCGGTGGGTAGGAAGGCGCCAGAGGGTTTGGGTTAAGCTGGAGGGCGGCGGCAGTAGATGGGGATGGGGAGGTAGGCGAGAGACGAGAGACGAATGTTGAGGTTGCGGAAGTAGGGAGGGGTAAACCAGGGGTGACAATTACATCAGTGGTCGTTGGGTCTGGTGAGGTGACAGGAACGGAGAGGGTTTCTGTGGTCGTCTCAGGAGTAGTCTTGGGGTGGAAGTTGTCAAGCGGTGGCACATCCGTAATGCTTTCGTTGGGATGAGGTGGTGCGAGCGCGAACATGGACGGCACTCCGGTACTGAGAATGGGAGCAGGGACTAGTGAGTCGATGGGAGTAAAGGATGTGGAGGCAGAGTGGTTGTGGATGCGTAGTGTCGCATCTGGACGATTGCTAACGACGTTGGACAATGGAAAAGAGGATGGGTCCCAATGACGCATTGGGGCGGAAAGGGCCGCTTGATTTAGCGTGATGTAGACATTTCGAATCGGGTAAAGGATAAACTCCGTCATCCGCTCATTGTAGTCCCTCCGCGCCTTGATAACGATTTGATTCCAGAGAGCACAGAACTCGTATCGCAGATCAGGTGATGTACCTTTCACATGGAATTTCGAAGCCGCTTCTAGAGCATCCTTAAACTCGTGCTTTGGCCAGGGCTGTTCCTCGAAATGGGTAAATTGCTGGCGGGTGATGTGAGTCAAGACGGCAAGTGACAAGCTGTCACCATGTGCAGCGTAGTCTCGGAGGATACGTTCTTGGACACCCAGTTCATGGGAGGCGAGGATAAACCAAGAGTCATCGCGCTTTTGCGTCGTTGCGATAACCTTGCAGACTGCAGCTACCGAATTAGTATTATTGCCCCACCCAGTCATAATCTGCACAATTTCGGCGGACATCGGACCACTATATTGGCATCTGGACCAAATCTTGTCAAAGACACCAGCTACCGGAATGTGCGCTGGATCGAAAGCCTTCGCGCAGATGATGGCCCTCCGGTCTTTGACATCGTCAGGTAGCAAATCGGATGAGAAAGTGACGTCCAATAACCCCATTGATGCCGTCCAAAGCTTCTCCTTTTGCTCTTGTGTGAGTTTGAGTAGAGGATCGTCGACAAATTTGGAGCTGCGGAAGCCAGGTAAGCCCGAAAAGAAGCGCTCCAGTTCGTGATCTTCATCCAAACTGTCGAGCGTCCAAAAGAGGGCGCGAGTATCGATCCCCGGTGGTGCCTTTAAAGCAGCTTCCTCGGCAGTCCTCTGCATGCTTCGCGTAAGCATTTTGCGAGAACTCTTCTCCAGGGATCCGAAGAGATCATAGGCGCCTGTAGCAAAACTTTCAATATAATCGGAAAAATCATAACAGTGAACGTTCAGAGAACGAAGGCACCGAAAACAAAAGTGAAGAAAACCATTGCATGGAAATAAAAAGCAAATGGACATAAAAATGGTGAGCCACTCAAGGACCCGAAATGTGGCCAATGACATTCCAGCAACAATGTGCCATGTCGGAAATGAAAGTGGGGTGTGGTATGGACTGTCGTGACGAAAGATCGGGACCAATGTGATGCATCCGTACAGAGCAGTGCAAACCCCAATCCATGACACCACTGAATTGAATATCGTCAGATCAACGTTCCATAGGAACACAGAGACGCCGGCAAAGAACAGGAACAAGGAAACGTGCAGCAGTGTCGGCAGTGCTTCAACCGCCCATGGAACGAGAAATTTCTCGACACCCTCGAAAAAGAAAGCACGGATCCGCGCACGCTTGTGTAGGCTGTAGCGTGGTTGAGTGACCTTGAGGTATCTTCGTGCCCATTGCTGAAGTAACGTCGCGAGTAGAGCACAGCTGATACTGATGACCAAACTCAAGAAAAACAGCGCGTTCACCCAGATGGCATAGTTTGGCGGAGTAAATGGGGGAGGGGAAGCAGGGAGGGAAGTCGAAACATTGGATGCAGGGTCGGCGAGGGTCTGATAGATATTTGCGAGATAGAAGTTGGAAGTGTCCTGAGGATTTGGTCGAATGTCCTGGACGGATACTGAGATCAATGAGGCGACAGCAGCAGAGAATAGACCGGTCTATGAGAGATGAGTGTGGGAAGTAGTATGGAGGATTGGAAGATGGTGACGCACAAAGACGAGGATGCTGTCAGCGTCCGCTTTCCATCCTTCGGCCATCTTCTCGTCATCTTCTGTCGCTGTTTTGAGATACATGGAGAAAATAGGCCCCGAACCATCGACGAAGATAGGCGTTCCATGTGATTCCTGAACCGGCACCGACTGTGGTAAATACGGACGGTCACCTATGGGGTGGTAGTGGCGGGTGAGAACGGTGAGGATAGAGCCAAGTGAGAGCAAAGTACCTCTGCCTGGGCTTATATCTTCCTCAGCGACCTTGTCACTTTGGTGAGAATGAGACATCGAATAGTATGGAGTGAGATGAGTATGGAGAGTAAAATCTGGGAGGGTGGAACACGTTAAGAGTGACTGGTGATTGCCCTTCGCCCGTTGTAGGCTGCCATGAATGCACCATGAGGTAACGGGAAGCGCCGAACCGCATTGCCGCAAGCACTCGATGGTCAACAGTTTGTCATCGTGATATAAGCCTCATTTCGTGCACTCTCATAAGCTTTATATCGCGGGGGTCTACAATGCGCTAGTGAGACACTCCTCCAACTGCCGCATCCTTCCGACCACAACTTGCTCACTCTACTTTTCGACCATGTTCTTGTCACACCATTATCTCCGCAACTTCCATACTGATGAGATCAAGATGCTCAATATCACTCTCAATGAGGGTTCCGTCCTGCAGGCTATCGTGGAGTTAGAAATGGTTACCCAGGTGCGTGCTACATGCAGACACTTCCATGCCACTGCTAAGCACGCTCACAAACCTCCAGTAGCTCAAAGCTGTTGACCAATGATCTCCCTTGTCACGCACGCGTCCTGCACATGCTGTACCCTGAACCCTGTTTAAATTTACGGCACTCTCAGCACCTCTCCATGGCCCTCTACCACCATCTTCCCAACAGCTGACCGTTGCTAAATGGCACACGGATCGCATTATCCTTGTGCATGGACCATATCGGGACATCCCAGCCCGGGACCTATAATTCCAAGTCTCCCGCCCATAGCTGGCATATTCGCCAAGAGATTGGAAACGTGGACGCTTCTCACAGCTGGCTCGCCGCTCAATGACCTCTCTACAGGCTCCACCTCCCACTCATTCAGACCCAGTCATCTCTTCATGAGTTCTGTTCGTGAACATATAATCTCGTGGAGGGAGGGACAGATGAGGGTGGAGATGTTGTTGGGGACAAAGGTATGTCTTATTGTGTGGCTTGACAAGAGGATGTCATTCAGGAGCTTCTGACCGAAGCCGCTGACACAACCTCTGCATGTCTCTTATATCCACTGCACTGTGTCTCCCTTCCTCTCACCTGCACGGTTACGTCTCCACACACAGACTTATGTACGTTGTCCCATTCGACTGCTCACTCGAGCCCTTGCCAGGAATTGCCGACCCTGCCATGTGGCACCTCATGGACCCATAGACACCAGTAGGCTTCGAGTCGCATACTACTCCGCTGATAATTAACATGGCGTCTTCACCTTACTAGGTCTCGTTACTTCTCACTGACGTGCCGCTATCCTCCACTCGTCCCCACCTGATATAAGTGCATTAAGGTTTCTCCATCTGGTGTTAGAATGTACTTAGTCCCTCACTGGTGTGTGATATAGCACTTCGCATCAGTTCCCGCTTCTCTTAACACTGACCACCTTGGAGCTGCCACTTCTTTCTGGTCAAAATACAATACCTACAAGATTCCCACCGTTTCCCCACAATGGCGGAACTTGCATGACGCTTGGAGCGGAAATTAAACGCACCAGGTCATGGTGCCTCGGTACAGAGGCGACACAATGTGTCCCTCTTTGGTCTCTCTAAGGCCGCTAAAAATGAATTCAGTTGAGTATTCCCCCACCCCCTGTCGACGTCATTTCCGAAAGCGGAGCAGCGGGACGTCCCCTGTATCTCACCCCGCGTCACATACTGACGCGCTTCGTTCTCTGTGCAAACGCAGCACTACAAGCTCTTGTACGTCCACTCGATAGAGCCTGTGCTCAGCCCGGTCACCCCAGCCCTGTCCGACCCAACCATCTTCGACTAGGACTCGCTCTTCAAGCTTGATGCGGTCCTCGCTGCGCAAGTGCACTTGCTATTCGCGCTTCGCCGGATATTCATAGGTTTGGCGCATCGGAAGGCATCGGGATGTCTGCGTTGTGCTCGTGGAAAACGGCAGTAGGCGGAGAGGTAGCGGAAAGCGGAGGGGTGGATGTCGAAGTTTCGGGAGTTGGATGGTGTATCATTATACCTGACGTGGTGGCGACAGCTGGATCTATGGGGGTAGCAGGAATACGGAGGCTTTCGATAGAGGTCTGACGGGCAGCGTGGAATGACCCTGGGACACATATAGCGTCATTAAGTGACGGTACATCCGTAGAGTCGTGGACGATATGAAGTAGGGGAGGAACGGACGAAGAAGACGCATCTGGACTGGCAACGGAAACCGGCGTAGTGATGTGAGCGAAGAAAGTCGCGGAGGCAGAGTCGTCGTGGATGCGAGGTGTCGAGCGGATGATGGCCAGGGATGTTGCACAACGGATACGACGACGGGCGCCGTAGGACGTCGTCCTGATTGCCCGTGGTGGCGGAGAATCGAGTTGGAGCAGCTTCGATATCATGATGTAGTGCGACGTAGACGTTACGAATCGGTTTCAGGATAAATGCCGCCATCCACCCATTATTGTCATTCTGCACTTTGAGGACGATTTCATTCCAGAGAGCGCAGAACTCGTGCTGCAGTTCGGGTGACGTATCTTGTACATTGAGGTTGGAGGCCGCCTCTAAGACATTCGAGAATGCATACGATGGCCAGGTCAGTTTCCGGTAATTGCAATCGCTGGTGAGTGACGTGGATCAAGACCGCAAGCGACAGGCTGTCACCATGCGTGGCGGGCGAGGTTTCGGATCACAGGTTCCGGGATGCCGAATTCATTAGAAGCGAGAATAAACCAAGGGTCGCGCTGTTGCGCCCTCGCGAGAACGCACAAGACCGTAGCTTCTGTAATTGAAACAGTATCTTCGTCCGTGTTATTTTCCCAACTCCTCACAATCCGCACAATTTCGGCGATGAGCGGACCACTATCTTGATAGTAGGACAAAATTCTGTCAAGGCAATAGAATGCCGCGGGAATGTGTGCTGGGTCAGTGGCCTTCGCGCATATCATGGCTCGTCGTCTTTTGACAGACGCAGGCTGCAAATCGGATGAGAAGGTGCGGTCCAACAGCCCCACCAATCCCGTAAAAAGCTTCCATCTTTGCTCTTTGGGGAGATTGGGGAGAGGGTCATCGACGACCTTCGAACTGCGAAAGCCAGGTAGGCCAGAAAAGAAATTCTCTAGTTCGTGGTCTTCGTCCAGGCTGTCGAACGTCCACATGAATGCGCGGGTATCAATCTCCGATGCTTTGTTGTGTCGATGTTCGAGTCTACACCACTGCAATCGCTATTCTACATAAAATACAGCGAGAACAACTCCCGTCGCAATATTCGCGGAAGATACACAAGCTAACGTCCATCGGTACTTGACTGTACTTTGAGCAAAATACAGATTGCCGAACTCAAAAGGTACATCTCGTTGTGCAGTCCGTATTTAGAACCGGAACGTGCACCTTATGTTCAATCGATTTGACAGGAGCTTGTGGTGGAGGATGTTCAGAGGCCCCCATCGGGATGATTCCTCATAAAGATCGTTGTATTTAAGAACGTCAAGGGCATACTTCAGGGCAGTGGCCGCGGTGTGCCGCAAAGCTTTCTCCTTTGATGCACGTCTCATTACCATCTTGCAACAGATATCGAAGGATTGTTCAAGACTTCAGCATTTTTACGTCTACCTACGAAACGTATGGTCAGTCTATCGTTTCTCTAGAAAAGGCCTGCGGCTGTACTGCTGCCTATAGTCATACGATGGCCCTCATTGTTGGAGTTAGGGAGACAATTCGACGCCTCAGTCGGGCGCTTGTCTTACGCTCCTAAGCGGCTCCTTAACATCGTGCATTCCCGATTTCCCGCCGCTGAACTCGCCTTCCTCTCCACCTGCCATACAACTCAAGTGACGAACGGAAGCGCCACCGGCGAGATGCTCTACTTCACTGTGGCGATCTAGTATTGCGGATCCCGAAGCGTGATTGGGACGATGCAGACAATAGCGGACGTGGACGGACGGAACTTGCAGAGCACTTCTCCACGTCGATTTTTCCGCC
Organism: Lactarius indigo; assembly: GCA_025766275.1. Lineage (NCBI taxonomy): Eukaryota > Fungi > Basidiomycota > Agaricomycetes > Russulales > Russulaceae > Lactarius > Lactarius indigo. The sequence continues at coordinate 123,116 of JAFKAC010000030.1, forward strand.
CCAACAGGTAAGGCGTCGTATATTACGAGAAATCGGCAGAGGCGCTTCGCAATGCTGTGTAGGGGCTGAGGAAGAAGAGGCGAGTTGGGCTGGAGCGTTGGGTGAAAATCGTGCATTACGGAGCACGTTCGATTGTGGGTTATACTAGTACGTACCTTTGTGAGTGGTCCGGTCTTTTGCAGGCCTTGTTTGGAGGTTTAACTAGCGCTTATCACCCACACTCGAACAGGCGAAGAGAGGGTCCATGGGACGCGCCAGCGGGACGTCTGACACCTCAGAAATTCGATGTCAACGGTTTTAATTCAGCCCATCTATTTCAAGTCAATGGACATACGCCTGAGGGTCTGCGAGAACCTGGTAGATATTGGCGAAAGAGAACTTGGAGGGATCCGGTGAATGTCGTGGCTTGATACGACCACAAGGTTGTGAGGGAGCGGAGAAAGGATTGGCGCATCAACCCGATGTTGATGTAGCATCCTCGTTACTGCGTCGCTCTGCCCTCGAGCTCGGATATGGACAACACGAGTTCGTACTCATGTGTTTCATGTCGCCCCCCCTTCGGCTAAGGAGGGCCTACCCGGAGGTCCGCTTGTGGGTTACGCGTTCGACCACTTGTGCGCCAATACTTTGAACTCATCCCAAAGAGGTCGGGGATGTGCAGAGCTGGTTAGCGCGAAGTCCTTCCGGAAACCATATAATCATAAACTAGGAGATACGAGAAAGACGAAGTGGAGAACTGAAGGCGAGGGCAAGTTGTTGGAAATCGGTGATACAAACAGGGACAAATGTACACAAACATTACCATACATATCTCGCGTTGTAAGTACAGTCCCAGGGACTGTATGCAGGCTCTCGCCAAAGCCCTCCTGTGAACATTCGGTATCGTAGCCCACTCTAACCTCTAAAAATGTCTTTGTCATGTTAATGGCCCACTTCTCAGAACTTTTCCCTGCCGACTTTATCTGGACGCTCAACACCAGTTCCCTAAGCCGCCGCAGAGATTGTCGATGGTTTTTCTCTATATCGAGGATATATCCGGCTCTACCCTGCATACGAACCAAGGAGGACCAAGAGAGATGAACTGTCTAAGGTCTTCCATGGGAGCGCAAAGACTAACTTGAAGAATTCAAAGCGTGACACTTGTCACCCTGGTCGGAGCGCGAGTCGATGACTCTGACTGCCGGTTGCGAGCGAGCTGGTTGGGTGCTATAATTTGTGCGTTCTGACATTTCCTGTTCTACCACTTATCCTGCTGTCTCGTGTCGCTAATCACTCTCTCAACAGTGACACAGGAATCGGTACCACGAGGCTTCTCCAGCATCACCGTCAACGTCTCGCTTCCAGCACGTCGCGTTCGAACGGTTGCCTTAGCATCATTCATCACACTTTCCTCCCCTGGGCCCATTTACGACTCGATATGTGTCTAATTCTTTCAACTTGGGCCTCAATTTTTTTCTCAACTTTTCTTCTGACTGAGGTGAGCTTTTTATCCTTTCGACATTTGTCACCATAATATTAACAGTCTCATAGTATAGTACACGATGCGTGGTCATGTTTATCAGTCGTGTTAAGCTCCCATAAATGCCGTCTACTGTAGTGCCATAGGGTCATCATGTCCTAACTCAGGTTTTCCCGATTAGGTCTCCTATCATATAACAATCGCTCTTTCACCAGCTTCGGGTATTTACGTACAACTCGGGGCACCTCAGATACAATCGCGTCTCCTAACTATAATGGGCTCTCGTTACGACATGTCTGTCTTGGATATGTGGAGTGCGAGTAGGTCAACCTTTCTCATGCTCAGTGTCTCCTAGATAGCTCTTGCAGTGGGCATGTCTGGATCAGTAACTGGCAGCAGTGACGGGGGTTGTGGCGGAAGATCTAGGGTAGCCATAGTGGTTGCGTCGATTGTGCGACTCACTGAGGGGAGATCAAGTGTGTCCCTGTTTTTGTGCAGACCGGGCTTCGGGCTACCATCGTCCTCGGTAGCAGCGCTCATCTCAGAAGCGCTGGTAGTAGTGCCTACTTTAGAGCGACGAGATTTTTGCCAAGACAGGGAGAGGTCAGATCGAGTCATGGGTGGATGTGAAGACAGCGGCGGACATGTAGGGAGCGTATTTTCGAGAACCGGATTAGAAGAAGGGAGGATTGGTGTATCGGAAGGCGTCAGGAGCTGGAGGGCAACGGTAGCGGGTGGGGAGGTAGTGGAAAGAGGACGAGCGGATGTGGATGTGGATGTTTCGGGAGGGGGGTGGGGCGTTGTCGTCACTAAGTTGATAATGTCCCGTATTGCGCTCGCAGCGGCTGGATTCGGTGGTGTAAAAGGAATGCAGGGGCTTTCGGTGGTTGTCTGATGGACGAGGTGGAAGTTGTCGAGTGGTGGTAAATCCGCGAGGCTTTCGACTGCATGGGGAGGGAGTACGGACAAGGAAGGCGTATCGGGACTGCCAAGGGAAGCAGGGGACAGCGCGGCGCTATCATGCAAGACAGTTGGAGTAAAAGAGGCGCTGTAGGTCTGAGGTGTTGGGTCCGGATGATGACCACGGACATTGCATGCCGGATACGAGGTCGGGTCGAACAGAATCCGGTTGCGATTGCTAGTAGAGGCGGAGTACCTTGTTGGGGTGGCATCGGTATCTTGATGTAGGGCGCTGTGGACGTTACGGATAGGTCTGAGGATTTGGAACGCCATCCACCGATGGTCGTCGTCTTGTGCTTTGAGAACGATTTGATTCCAGAGCGCACAGAACTCGTGCTGCAGTTCGGGTGTTGTATCTAGTACATTGAAATTCGAAGCCGTCTCTAGAATGAACGAGAACTCGACCGACGGCCAAGACGATTCCCCGTAATGGTCGAATTGCCGACGAGTGATGTGGATCAAGATGGCAAGTGACAGGCTGTCACCGTGCGTGGCGTAGTCTCGGAGGACAGCTTCTTGGACACCGAGTTCAGTCGAGGCAAGAATAAACCAAGAGTCATCGCGTTGTTGCGGCCTTGCAAGGATTTTGGTGAATGTAGCTTCGGCAATCGAAACAATATCCTCGCGCATGTTGTAGCCCCAGCTCCTCACAGTCCGCACAATTTCGGCAACAAGCGGACCGCTCTGTTGGTAGTTGGCCAAAATCCTCTCGAGAATTATCAATGCCGTGGGAGTGATTATCGGATCGGTGGCCTTCGCACATATTATGGCCCTCCGCTTTTTGACAGGCTCGGGTAGCAAATCGGATGAGAAAGTGCGGTCAAACAACCCCATCAACGCCGTCGAAAACTTCTTCTGCTGATCCCAAGGGAGACTGGGCAGTGGATCGTTGACCACTTTCGAGCTGCGGAAGCCAGGTAAGCCGGCAAAGAAGCGCTCCAGTTCGTGGTCTTCGTCCAAACTGTCGAACGTCCACATAAATGCGCGAGTATCAATCTCCAGTGGTGAGTTCAGGGCAGTTTCCTCGGCTGTCTTCTGTATGCCTTGCACAAGCATCTTGCGATAACTTTCCTCCAAAAAGCGACAGCGACGATAAACTTCGCCACTGAAATAATCCAGTTGAGTGAGGCGCCGAAGAGCCCGAAAGACGACGAACGGTATCCCAACGATGATGGGCCACGTCAGCGATGTAAGCGGTGTGTAGTACGGGCTGTCGTGGCGAAAAATTGGAATGAAAGTGAAACATCCGTACAGGGCCGTGCAAACGCTGACCCACGACAACACCATTTTGAAGATAGTGAGATTGACGTTGCATAGGAGTACCACCAAGCCGGCAAAGAATAGGAACAGAGAAATGTGTAGCAGTGTGGGCAACGCTTCAATCACCCACGGAAGTGAAAACTTTTCGACCCCTTCAAAGTAGAACGCACGGATCCGCACTCGCTTGTGTGGACTGTAGCGTGGCTGAGTGACCTTGAGGTACCTCCGTGCCCACTGCTGTAGCAACGTCGCAAGGAAAGCACAGGTAAGACTGATAACCAAGCTCATGACCCAAAGTGAGTTGACCCAAACTGCATAATTTGGCGGGGAGAATGTGGGTGGAGAAGTAAGGAGAGAACTCGAAATGTTTGGGTCGAAAACAGTGTGATAGATATTTGCAAGGTAGAAATTAGAGGTGTCTTGCGGGTTCAGCCGAATGTCCTGAATTGATACTGAGATCAACGACGCGACAGCAGCAGAGAATAAACCGGTCTTCGATAGATGAGTCAGAACGAAGAATGGTATTAGAAGATTGTGACGCACAAAGATGAGGATCCCGTCAGCGTCGGCTTTCCATCCATCAGCCATCTTCTTGTCTTCTTCCGAGGCCATTTCCAGATACATCGAAAAAATAGGTCCGGAGCCATCAACGAAATTAGATACACCATGCGATACTTGATTCTGTACCGACTGGGGTGGGTAGTCACCTATTTTTTTTTTTTTTTTTTTTTTGAATCGATTTTTATTCCGGGGCAGTACATAATACAAAGCCGGTCTTCAGTCGATGGTACGAGAGAAATATTGTAAGTTAAGTAAGCCGAGACTCACATGCGGGCATCACAGGTAAATAACTGAGAAAATTAACTCAGCTAGGTGTCACCTCCCAGAGGAAATGAGTCAGGTTCGTAGAAAAGGATTATGTAAGATGATGTCACTGAAGCACAAGGGACCCTTATAAGGGCACGGAGCACAAAAGGGGGAGCACTTACAGGGCTGTGCTGGGCACAGGGTGGCGGTTGCGGTCCGAGAGCTCCTTCATCCAGGGTTTCTGGTGTCATGAACTCCCCGGTCACCTTTTCTTTTGCAGTTCCTATCTGATTCATTCCCTTTATTGGCAGTTACCTTCTCAGACCTCTGCTTCCCCTTATCTGATTGTTCTAGCACCTTCTGTGCTATTCTTGTCCACCCTTCTCCTGCCTTGCTGGCATGATACCATCTTGCACAATGTTGACACCATCTTGCCAGCACATTACTCTATCTACTCTATCTATAGCAACCAGTAGCACTATGCGCTCAGGCGCAATCCTGTACTATATAAGGAACCCTGTAGTGCGCCTTAGCTTCTTAGCTTTGGCTTAATCAACTATCTGCGTTGTATCTCCCATTGACTCCTTGAGTGCCTCAGTTCCTTCAGCACTCAAGCCCTTGACCCAGAACCTCTGACCCTTGACCCTTATCCCCTTTGGGTCACTCCCCTCTCAGCCTCTGTGCAGGCTTCCCTTTGACTTCGCTCTCACCCTCCTGTAGAAGTTTCTGGAAATGGGCGATGATCCCCGCTGATGAAACAGGGGAATTACGAATTTACCCTTACGAGTCTTTGGCATGCATAAACGGAAAATACCTTATATAGTCGATTACATGCTTGTATGCGCCCTCAGCTCGTTGCTCCAGCACGCTGAGGGAGTAAGTGACTTTACTCATACTTTACCTACTGACACCTAACTGACTCCAAACCGTAGTAGCGACTCTTGTTAGGTACGGTATCATAATCCCAGCTCGTTGCTCCGGCACGCTGAGGGATAGCGACTCTTGTTAGATCTTAAAGGTTATGGGCCCTGAGGGTCTCGCCTGACAAATCCCGCCCAACGCTATCGCTCTCAGTGTGCACACGCTTGCAAAGAAAACCGTTCTGTGTCTGTTAAACTTGCCGATAGTCTCTGACCTGAAAAGCCCAAGATGTCACTGCCAGTGACGGACGAATCCCCCCTTAGTAGTCTCACTCATTTGTTGCAACTCTCGTCTCCTGCAGGAGCTGCGTCTGCGGACAAGCCCCAAACTCAAATACGGTTTATACCCCCGCTGGGGTTTCGAACTTTGCCAATACCGCCATCAGAGAATATTGCTGCTGCTGCTGCTTCCATACCATACACACACTCCACACAATTAGCTGACTTTGATACCCGGTCACATGGGTCAGCCCCCATGTCCTTGACGTCGCCCGCCGCAGCTACAGGAATGCCATCATATACACACATGTCTCCATCCATGCACTCGCTGCCGCCCCTGACACCGCCCCTATTCATGCATGGACTGTTCAGTCAACCCCTGTCGCCGACGTCGTACCCAACTCAGCAGCCAGGGTTAAACCCATATTACCTCACCCCTCCCCAACAGCAGCAACAGCCGATCAGCACACGCCATTCCAATAACATCCACCAGCCACAGCCCCTGCTCAACGGACTACGCACTCCCAAAGAGCCCACGGTCAAACGGGAGTTGCTCTCCGGAATGCCACCCTGGCCCAGCGACCTGAAATTGTCGCTCAACGCCAACAACTGGCTCAAATGGTCACGCCATCTCCTTGGGGCACTCGCCATGAACCAACTAGACGAGTATCCCCTTGGGTTACTGCGCTGCCCAGACATCAACAGAGACTCAGTCGGCCATTGCTTCTGGAATGGCAACGACCAGATGATCCTGGGATACATGCGGTCCCAGATGTTCACCGCCGAGGTTCAGTATATCGCCTCCTGCGCCACTTCCACGGACGCATTCAACCAGCTCCGCTTGCGACATGAAAAGCGAAGTGGGATGACCCAAATTCAACTCATTCAACGAATGATGCAGATCCGCTTCGACGATGATCCGAATAATTATGACGCCACTATGGCATCATTTCGAGATCTTGTCTATCGAATTGACAGTATCGGTCAAATCGACACAGCGAAACTGGGTCTTCTGTTTCTCATCCTTGGGCTGAAGACGACGCATCCATCAGTACATGACGCCCTGGCCCCCTCCCTGATGGATGGTACAATCAGCATTGAAGCGATGGACCTCCGCATGCATTATTACTACGAGCTGCGCTCGGCACAACTTGCCCAGAACTCCTTGCCCAGCTCATCTTTCGCTCTTCCGGCGTCCCTCCCTCCACGTGCTAACATATGCCCAAACTGTAAGAAACCCGGCCACACGGTCGAGTTCTGCGTTGCCCCAGGTGGGAAGATGGCTGGCCAGTCTGCCCGCGATGCCGTGGCACAGCAGCGGGCTGCTCGGGAAGCTTCCCGTCCCCAGTCTGACAACCCTTCACGCATGCGCGTTGAAGATGACGGCACCACTCTTGTGATCGGCAACTTCCGGTTTAAACTAGACAAACTGGCTGCCAATCTTGCCGACGCGGACATGGACTTACCTATGACGCCTGCCGATCAGGGGGAGTATACCGAGTGGGCCGCCAGTAACTCAGACTCTGCTCAACTTGACACGAGCTCCGTGCTTCTAGCGTGCGACATTGCCCTGCTCAGCCAATCCTCTAGCCTCCCCTTCTATCTTGACTCCGGTGCTTCTGTCCACATCAGTTGCGTCAAATCAGACTTTATTTCCCTTCAACCCATCGAGCCCCGCCGTATTTCTGGTGTTGGTAACTACTCCATCTTCGCAAACGCTACTGGGACAATTGAGCTGTCAATACAAGGCAAATCCGTTAAACTTGACGGCGCCTTGTACGCTCCCAATGCCGGAGTTCGCCTTCTCTCCATCAGCCGTTTGAGCGACTTGGGGAACATAATCGCCTTCACCCCAACACAATGCCTCATTATTGGCCAGAATGGGCAACTCATTGCAACAGGGGAACGAACTGGCTCCAACCTCTATGCATTGCCTGATGATTGTGCCTGCAAAACATCACCCAAAAACCCCTCGCTCGCGCTGCGGAGCCTGGTAACAGTACCAAACCTGGAGACCTGGCACCGTCGACTTGGGCATGCCAACTACAAAACCATACTCGACATGGCGTCCAATGGCATAACTGCAGGTATGCCAATCGACTTGTCGACCGCTCCTCAGGCTTGTGACCATTGTATTCGTGGCAAGCAGACACGATCATCGATACCAAAGCAGCGCGAAGGGATGAAGGCGAGTAGGAGGCTTGAGCGAGTCTATGTGGACTTTTCTGGACCACACTCTGTCATTTCGCGATCCGGGTTTCAGTACATAATGAATATCATTGATGATTTCTCAAGTTATCACTGGACCCGGCTGCTCAGATCAAAATCGGACGCTGCTCGAGCACTTCGAGAATGGCTGAATGCGGTTGAAACACAATCCGGAGAAAAGCTAACATACTTGCTCACGGACAATGGTGAACTGCGGTCAAACAAGGTAGCTGAGTGGTGCGCGCTGCAGGGAATCACACACCAATTCACTGCCCCGTATACTTCGGCTCAGAATGGTTGAGTTGAACGCCTGCACCGCACGCTAATGAACAAAGCCCGCACTATGCGACTCACGTGCAATGCCCCTCTGCATATGTGGGACGAGTTCATACTGACCTCCTCCTACCTCTCCACGCTCACCGCCACAAAATCACTTGAGGGACGATCCCCTTTCGAGATGTGGTATAAAAAGAAACCTTCGCTGTCACACCTGCGGGAAATCGGCTGCCACGCATTTGTGCTGATCAACGGTAGTAACCCGAAGATTGCTGCACGATCCATCGAATGCGTATTAATCGGGTACACACCCAATTCCAAAGCGTACCGATGCTGGCACCGGGAAAGTGGATGAGTCGTTGACTCATACCACGTCTCATTCATTGAACACCTCAATGCACCCGCTCTACCCTCAGATGACACGCCTGCTCACTCCATTACCCCAGACGATACACCAGCCGACGTCACCGACCATGAGTCAAGACCTGACGCTGTTGCATTACGACGATCGTCACGACAGCATGTCCCAGTTCCGTCACGAGAAAGCACCAATGATGGGCTTAGTCATGGGAGGGCAATGACTCGAGCGCTTGAACAAGTTCGAGCGGCAGCAGCTGCGAAACAGGCGGACAAAGCGTCAGCAAATAACCTCGCGCAGTACACCGAGAACACCGACAATCCCACCACACTCCTTATCGACGTCGATGACCCAGATGCACCATCATGGGCAGAGGCAATGGGCTCAATCGACAAAGAAGAATGGTTGGCTGGCGCTCAATCAGAGCTTGACAGCCTACGAGAGATGGACGTGTTCGAGCTGGTCCCCAGGACTGCAGTGCCTGTCGACCGAAAGGTGTTGCGAGGACGCTTCGTCTGCAGACTAAAACGTAATGGGCATGGTGAGCCTGTGCGGCACAAGGTGCGTTGGGTCACATAATGATCTGCCATGACTTCCATAACTGATGGGCCAACCGACGGTGAGAGTCTTACATATGTCATGGGCCAGCCGATGTCGGCCGACGCAGGAGATTCCTCCAAAACTCATGGGCCAGCCGATGTTGGCTCGGAGACATTTACTCCGGAGTTGTGGTCCGAAGGAGTAGATATGGGAGTGCACAGGGATTTTCAGATATCTAGAAATCATTAGTGGAGAGATGGAACTGAAGGAAGCACTCCAAGACCATATGTGTATAATGGAGTGGGGTGTATAAACATCTGCAGGTCCAAGGAAATTGCACATGTTCTGGAGGAGCACATCCAAGATTATATAGGTGTGCCAGAGGGTATAAACATGTATGGGTGTCCGAGATATCTCAGACATGCTTTGGACCAATATGTCCGAGATTACATCCACATACTGGAGGGTATTAACATGTATGGGTGTCCAAGATATCTCGGACATGCTTCGGACCAATATGTCCGAGATTACGTCCACATATTAGAGGGTATTAACATGTATGGGTGTCCGAGATATCTCGGACATGTTATGGACCAATAGGTCCGAGATTATATAGGTGTACTGGAGGGTATAAACATGTACTGGTGTCCAAAAAATCTCGGACATGCTTCGGACCAATATGTCCGAGATTATGTCCATATACTGGAGGGTATAAACATGTATGGGTGTCTGAGATATCTCGGACATGCTTCGGACCAATATGTCCGAGATTGTGTCCACATATTAGAGGGTATTAACATGTATGGGTGTCCGAGATATCTCGGACATGCTTCGGACCAATATGTCTGAGATTATGTGCACATACTGGAGGGTATTAACATGTATGGGTGTCCGAGATATCTTGGACATGCTTCGGACCAATATGTCCAAGATTACATCCACATATTAGAGGGTATTAACATGTATGGGTGTCCAAAAAATCTCGGACATGCTTCGGACCAATAGGTCCGAGACTATATAGGTGTACTGGAGGGTATAAACATGTATGGGTGTCCGAGATATCTCGGACATGTTACGGACCAATAAGTCCGAGATTATATAGGTGTATTGGAGGGTATTAACATGTATGGGTGTCCGAGATATCTCAGACATGCTTCGGACCAATATGTCTGAGATTATGTCCACATATTAGAGGGTATAAAAATGTATGGGTGTCCAAAAAATCTCGGACATGCTTCGGACCAATATGTCCGATATTACGTCCACATACTGGAGGGTATTAACATGTATGGGTGTCTGAGATATCTCGGACATGCTTCGGACCAATATGTCCGAGATTGTGTCCATATATTAGAGGGTATTCACATGTATGGGTGTCCGAGATATCTCGGACATGTTACGGACCAATAGGTCCGAGATTATATAGGTGTATTGGAGGGTATTAACATGTATGGGTGTCCGAGATATCTCGGACATGCTTCGGACCAATATGTCTGAGATTATGTCCACATATTAGAGGGTATTAACATGTATGGGTGTCCGAGATATCTCGGACATGTTACGGACCAATAGGTCCGAGATTATATAGGTGTATTGGAGGGTATTAACATGTATGGGTGTCTGAGATATCTCGGACATGCTTTGGACCAATATGTCCGAGATTATGTGCACATACTGGAGGGTATTAACATGTATGGGTGTCCGAGATATCTCAGACATGCTTCGGACCAATATGTCCAAGATTGTGTCCACATATTAGAGGGTATTAACATGTATGGGTGTCCAAGATATCTCAGACATGTTACGGACCAATAGGTCCGAGATTATATAGGTGTACTAGAGGGTATAAACATGTATGGGTGTCCAAAAATCTCGGACATGCTTTGGACCAATATGTCCGAGATTACATCCACATACTGGAGGGTATTAACATGTATGGGTGTCTGAGATATCTAGGACATGCTTCGGACCAATATGTCCGAGATTGTGTCCACATATTAGAGGGTATTAACATGTATGGGTGTCCGAGATATCTCAGACATGTTATGGACCAATAGGTCCGAGATTATATAGGTGTATTGGAGGGTATTAACATGTATGGGTGTCCGAGATATCTTGGACATGCTTTGGACCAATATGTCCGAGATTATGTCCACATATTAGAGGGTATTAACATGTATGGGTGTCCAAGATATCTCAGACATGTTACGGACCAATAGGTCCGAGATTATATAGGTGTACTGGAGGGTATAAACATGTATGGATGTCCAAAAAATCTTGGACATGCTTCGGACCAATATGTCCAAGATTATGTCCATATACTGGAGGGTATAAACATGTATGGGTGTCTGAGATATCTCAGACATGTTCAAGAGCAATATGTCTGAGATTATGTGGGTATACCAGAGGGTATAAACATGTACAGGTGTCCAAGATATCTCTGGATGATTAGCCTAGAGTGTCTAGCCATGTGTATGCATTCAGAGACTAGAACCCCATAGATATATTCTGCATGAATTGTTTCCACAGCCAAGGCTCATGTATGTGTACTTATTATGTTCTCTCCCATTGTAATGATTACCCCATGTTACTTGATTGGAACATGTACACTTCCTTTATTATTAGTTATTAGTCTAATTGATCAGGCACAAAGGACAGTATGTGTCATTTCCATTCATTTCAGAGTATTTAGTAAGTTCTCTTTGTTATGACTTGACACATCCAGTGTTATAGTGTAAGCTCCACTCAACCATTTCTACACTTGATGACTTCCACAAAGCCTTGAAGTGTTTCCTGCCTGATAAACTCCAGCACACCCACATAATGTATTGCTCCAGAACATGTCCAAAATATCTTGGACATCCATACATGTTAATACCCTTTAGTATGTGCACATAATCTTGGACATATTGGTCCAGAACATGTCTGAGATATCTTGAACACCCATACATGTTTATACCCTCCAGTACACCTACTATATAATCTTGGACATATTGGTCCAAAGCATGTCCGAGATATCTTGGACACATATACATGTTAATACCCTCCAGTATGTGGACGTAATCTCGGACATATTGGTCTGAAGCATGTCCGAGATATCTTGGACACCCATACATGTTAATACCCTCCAGTATGTGGATGTAATCTCGGACATATTGGTCCAAAGCATGTCCGAGATTTTTTGGACACCCATATATGTTTATACCCTCTAATATGTGGACATAATCTTGGACATATTGGTCCGAAGCATGTCCGAGATATCTCGGACACCCATACATGTTAATACCCTCCAATACACCTGTATAATCTCGGACCTATTGGTCCGAAGCATGTCCGAGATATCTCAGACACCCATACATGTTAATACCCTCCAGTATGTGGATGTAATCTCGGACATATTGGTCCGAAGCATGTCCGAGATTTTTTGGACACCCATACATTTTTATACCCTCTAATATGTGGATGTAATCTCGGACATATTGGTCCGAAGCATGTCCAAGATTTTTTGGACACCCATACATGTTAATACCCTCTAATATGTGGACATAATCTCAGACATATTGGTCCAAAGCATGTCCGAGATATCTCGGACACCCATACATGTTAATACCCTCCAGTATGTGCACATAATCTCGGACATATTGGTCCGAACCATGTCCGAGATATCTCAGACACCCATAAATGTTTATACCCTCCAGTATATCATGATGGACATAATCTTGGACATATTGGTCCAAAGCATGTCCAAGATATCTTGGACACCCATACATGTTAATACCCTCCTGTATGTGGATGTAATCTTGGACATATTGGTCCGAAGCATGTCTGAGAATTTTTGGACACCCATACATGTTTATACCCTCCAGTACACCTACTATATAATCTTGGACATATTGGTCCGAAGCATGTCTGAGATATCTCGGACACCCATACATGTTAATACCCTCCAATACACCTATATAATCTCGGACCTATTGGTCCGTAACATGTCCGAGATATCTCGGACACCCATACATGTTAATACCCTCCTGTATGTGGATGTAATCTCGGACATATTGGTCCAAAGCATGTCCGAGATTTTTGGACACCCATACATGTTTATACCCTCTAGTACACCTATATAATCTCGGACCTATTGGTCCGTAACATGTCCGAGATATCTTGGACACATATACATGTTAATACCCTCCAGTATGTGGATGTAATCTCGGACATATTGGTCCGAAGCATGTCCGAGATTTTTTGGACACCCATACATGTTTATACCCTCTAATATGTGGACATAATCTTGGACATATTGGTCCGAAGCATGTCCGAGATATCTCGGACACCCATACATGTTAATACCCTCCAATACACCTATATAATCTCGGACCTATTGGTCTGTAAAATGTCCAAGATATCTCGGACACCCATACATGTTAATACCCTCCAGTATGTGAACATAACCTCGGACATATTGGTCCAGTACATGTCCGAGGTATCTTCACCATCTGGCCAAGATACATTCTCAGACATGGTTCTTAGCCATCTGTCTGAGATACATTCTCGGATGTGGTTCTTAACTATCTGTCCAAGATATGTTCTCGGACTCGGAGATATTTATACATTTTGTCCGTCCGAGCTGATGTCGGTTGACTCATGAGTCTTGGGAGATTCTTTGCTGTCGGCCGACGTCGGCTGGCCCATGACATATCAAAGATTCTCACCATCGGTTGACCCATCAGTTATGGAAGTCATGCCGGATCATTGGCTGGTTGGGTGGCGAAGGGATTTCAGCAGGTGTGGGGGAGGGACTTTACAAAAACCACCTCCCCCACAGCACGCCTTGAGTCCTTCCGCGCGATCCTACATATCGCTGCATCGAACGGCTGGCGCTTAGAACAATATGACGTGAAGACCGCTTTTCTATACGGAGTTCTGCCGGAGGAGGAAACCCAATACATGGAACAACCCTCCGACTTCATTGAATCCGGCAAGGAGACGCACGTCTGGAAGCTCAAGCGCAGTCTGTACGGAATGAAACAGTCGTCACGCATATGGAACAAGACCCTCCATGTTATGATCCGACGCTTCGGACCTAAGTCACAGTATGTCTCCCTCTTGTTTTCCCCTTCTGTACTATACCTTGTTACCAAAGGAGCTACTGTTACTAGTGGCGCTGTTCCTTTGCTTCTGAACTTCTGTTTACTCCGTTTAGTCTCTTTGATATTGTGTGGACTTGTGTTCATGTTGTTTGGAACCCTGTCCTATATAAACCTGTACCATAGACTGTAGGAAGCCAGACTTGGCTTCGTTTGCAATCTAGCAACCTCGCCTCCATACTTTGGTGTGACCTCGTCTTATCCCTCTCTTCTTGTGCACCCCCTACCTCAGTCCCTAACCAGGACACTTCGAAGTCTTTGCAGTTGAACTATATCAACGCGTTACACCTGTTATACTCTGTGCACTAGCAAGATCAAGTGTAGAGAAGTGTTAGACACTTTGGACGAGGAGTCCTACATTACAGAGTAGTGCTGCACCTTGTGCCACACTTTTATCACTCGTATTTCATAGCAATAAGACAACAGAGGTCTTCGCTTGATACTTGTGTGATTCAGAACCTCTAGAACCCACGCCCCTGCTAGGGCGTAACACTCCACGAAGCATTCATCGAATGGGGGTTCGAAAGATTCGAATGCGAGTGGTGTGTTTACTCGCGTCGCACCGATGAGGGTATCACCGTTGTAGCCGTACATGTTGACGACATGATAGCGGCATCGTCTAGTGATGCTGAAGCAGCCCAGTTCCACGCTGACCTCCAGTCGAAATGGCAGATAACAGCGCTTGGGGAGCCCAAACTCGTAGTTGGGATCGCACTGGAGCGAAACTTGGAATGCGGAACAATCTCACTCAGCCAAACCGCGTTGATTGACAAGATCATAACTACTTATGGTCAGACCGACGCCAAGCCCGCTAGCACGCCTATGGTACACGGCGCGCAGCTTACACGCCCCACTCCCCAGGAACCAATAGATGAGGGGGAGCAGGAACGACTTGCGTCTCTCCCATATCGCTCATTGGTTGGCTCGCTGATGTACGTTGCTTGCGGCACTCGTCCAGACATTGCATTCACAGTCAGTAAACTCTTGGGTTTTGTCGACTGCTACCATGAAGTCCACTGGCGTGCGGCACTCCGGGTAGTACGCTACCTGAAGGGAACGCGTGACTTCGTGCTGAGACTTGGGGGTCTTGACTCCGCTCCTTCCTTACTTGGTTACAGTGACTCAGATTATGCGAACGATCCCGGACCACATGGGCGGCGATCCGTCAGCGGTTACTGTTTCAGCCTTGGGAGCGGCATGATTTCTTGGTCCTCAAAGAAACAGCATACAATTGCGGACTCCACCTGCGCCGCCGAGTATATGGCAGCATCTGAAGCCGGACACGAACTAATATGGCTCAGGAGTCTACTTGGAGAGCTCGGCTACAAACCTGCGCAGGCTACCCCACTCTTATGCGACAATACTGCTGCTGTGCTACTGTGCGGGGACCAAGCCTTTCACAACCGAGCCAAGCATCTCAATGTGCGATATCATTGGATACGAGAGCACGTTGATGAAGGAAGAATCATCGTGGCCCAGATTCTGACAACAGATAACGTCGCGGATATTCTAACGAAGCCGCTTCCAGGGCCACTATTCTTCCACCTTCGTGGCTGCTTGGGCCTACATCAGGTTTTGGAGAAGGACTTGACAGCACTGAATCAGAGTTCGCGCTGAGGGGGAGTGTAGAAGTTTCTGGAAATGGGCGATGATCCCCGCTGATGAAACAGGGGAATTACGAATTTACCCTTACGAGTCTTTGGCATGCATAAACGGAAAATACCTTATATAGTCGATTACATGCTTGTATGCGCCCTCAGCTCGTTGCTCCGGCACGCTGAGGGAGTAAGTGACTTTACTCATACTTTACCTACCGACACCTAACTGACTCCAAACCGTAGTAGCGACTCTTGTTAGGTACGGTATCATAATCCCAGCTCGTTGCTCCAGCACGCTGAGGGATAGCGACTCTTGTTAGATCTTAAACCTCCTTCTGTCCTACTGGTCAGCCCAGTGACACGTGACCTTTGGACTTAGGCCATCGAGCTCGTCCATTGCCACAGACTCAGTCACCTTATCACAAGGGGCTGTTACAGACGGACCTTTCCCACCTTAGCACAGGGGGATTGTCGCAGACTCAGCTACCTCAGAGCAGGAGCTGTTACAGAAGACCTTAGGAGTCCTTCCACTCAGTGGGGGTCCGACTCAGAGTCCTTTGCCTCAGGCAGGATCTGTTACAGAACGACGCACGCCCCCACAGAGGCGTGACATCTGGGGCGCCTGGGGGCATAAGCAGCAATTGACTTTTGCAGGAAAAGGCACAGGTGATACTCCAGCACATAGAATATGCGGAGCGGGTTGGTGTACTGGTTGAGGTAGAAGTGGAAAGCGTCGCGACGTGCCATGACGTACAAGGGGCAGTGTAGGATTTGGTGATTGAATGAGTTCGCCACCTTGCACGCTGGGCATAGGGAATCGCTTAGCGGGAGGTCAGGACGGTGTGATAGGGTGTAGTCGGATGTGAATGAGTGGAGTGTTGCGAGTTGCATAGCAGTGGCATGCGCGCGACGGTTAATGTGCACATAGTCATCACTGGGCTTTTTGGGGGGTATGGCGGCCAGCCATAGGGGGTGGTTACGACCATCTGGTGGTCTGGTGGTGTCAATAGAGTGTCTGTAGGCGTGGGGACGGTGTGGTTTGGATATAGTGGTATGCCAGTCCGCCGCCCATGAGCGAAAGGCGGCGCCTCTGAGTTGTTTCCGTACCCATGTAACAGAACGGATTGGCTGGGTGGTGGAAGGGGATGGGTGTTGGCATGCCTTGAGTGCTGCTTTGTGGGCGCGGGAATCTGGAGCTCTCTTCTGGTCAACTGGCGACCACACAAGGGTGATCCTTGTGTCCCTAGGCTGTGCAAAGAAAGAAGTGAGAGCGCGGTGCCATGCGAGCACCTCCTTCTGATTATCGTATGAGTGGTAAGACGTAATATGAGCCAAAGCAGACTCATTGTGGGATAGTATGTAAATGGATTTGGGAGCCGCATGTGAGTACTCAGCTAGGATGAACTCCGCCGTTTTGGCTAGGCTGAACAGCGCTACATCATTGTCTTCCACCTCCATACCTGTAACGTTGTCACGACATTAGCTCGACTTGAGCTCGAGAGAGGCGGTAACAACTTAGCGAAAGGTTCTTGCTGACACGACAACACAAAGGTCCGTGCTCCTGCCTTGGTGAATACTCAAAGGTACACCAGCAAGACTCGACAACTTGTCACAAACGAAGTTGGACTCGAAAGGTTCTTAGGGTAGACGTGAAGAAAGAAAGGAAACAAGTGACGATTCAAGAAGACCAAGATGGCATATCTTGGTCTTCACAAGCAATCTTAAATACATATCCAGCAGGCTTTGAAGCGCTGCTATGAGGCACCGTAAAGTAGCGTCCAACGTATCGCAGAAACAACTCAAACCCTAATACTACTAGTACCCGTACTAGTGGCGTTGGTCATCAGTCAGCTATCGTACCATATCTCCTATCGCACTACCGTATCACCGTAGGTAAGTCTGCAACTAATCTACCTTACCGCCATAGTTGCAACCGGTACAGTAAGGGTCCCCCGTCGTACTATCAGTCCCTCCGAGTCGAAACGTGACAAGCTGGCAAAACTACATGATACGTGGCATATGAGCTGGCAAGAGAACTGAAATGCTGGCAATCGATCGCTGACGAGTCAAAGCGTGACCGTGATGTCACGTGGGTGTGACACTCGGACATATTGGTCCAAAGCATGTCCAAGATATCTCAGACACCCATACATGTTAATACCCTCCAATACACCTATATAATCTTGGACCTATTGGTCCGTAACATGTCTGAGATATCTTGGACACCCATACATGTTAATACCCTCTAATATGTGGACACAATCTCGGACATATTGGTCCGAAGCATGTTCGAGATATCTCAGACACCCATACATGTTAATACCCTCCAGTATGTGGATGTAATCTTGGACAAATTGGTCCGAAGCATGTCCGAGATTTTTTGGACACCCATACATGTTTATACCCTCTAATATGTGGATGTAATCTCGGACATATTGGTCTGAAGCATGTCCGAGATATCTTGGACACCCATACATGTTTATACCCTCCAGTACACCTATATAGTCTTGGACCTATTGGTCCAAAGCATGTCCAAGATTTTTTGGACACCCATACATGTTAATACCCTCTAATATGTCATGTTTCGACTTGTATGACCCGGACCCTTACTGTACCGGTTGCAACTACGGTGGTAAGGTAGATTAGTTGCGGACTTACGATAGGCGATACGAGTACGATAGGAGATTACGCGTTGATTGCTGACTGAGGACTACGCCACTAATACTAGCAGTAGTAGTATTAGGGTTCGAGCTACTTACGCGACACGTTGGACGCTACGATACTGTGACTCATAGCAGCGCTTGAAAGCCTGCTTAACTTGTATTTAAACTGTGTTGTGAAGACCAAGATACGCCATCTTGGTCTTCTTGAATCGTCACTTAGTTCCTTTCTTATCTTCTTCTCACCTTTCGCCTTTGCTTCAAGACCTGCTCAACTCCGTTCGTAATCAAGACATCAGCTTGCCAGTGTACCTTCGCGTATTCACTAAGGCAAGGACTTGGACCTACGCGTCTTCAAGTCAGCAGACCAATATATCGCTAAGTTGTTATCGCCATTCGCGCTCAAGTCGAGCTAACGTCGTGACGACGTTACATAATATGTGGACGTAATCTTGGACATATTGGTCTGAAGCATGTCCAAGATATCTCAGACACCCATACATGTTAATACCCTCCAGTATGTGCACATAATCTCAGACATATTGGTCCGAAGCATGTCCAAGATATCTCAGACACCCATAAATGTTTATACCCTCCAGTATATGGACATAATCTCGGACATATTGGTCCAAAGCATGTCCAAGATTTTTTGGACACCCATACATGTTTATACCCTCCAGTACACCTATATAATCTCGGACCTATTGGTCCGTAACATGTCTGAGATATCTTGGACACCCATACATGTTAATACCCTCTAATATGTGGACGTAATCTCGGACATATTGGTCCGAAGCATGTCCAAGATATCTCGGACACCCATACATGTTAATACCCTCCAGTATGTGGACGTAATCTCGGACATATTGGTCCAAAGCATGTCCAAGATATCTTGGACACCCATACATGTTTATACCCTCTGGCACACCCATATAATCTTGGATGTGCTCCTCCAGAACATGTGCAATTTCCTTGGACCTGCAGATGTTTATACACCCCACTCCATTATACACATATGGTCTTGGAGTGCTTCCTTCAGTTCCATCTCTCCACTAATGATTTCTAGATATCTGAAAATCCCTGTGCACTCCCATATCTACTCCTTCAGACCACAACTCCGGAGTAAATGTCTCCGAGCCGACATCGACTGGCCCATGAGTTTTGGAGGAATCTCCTGCGTCGGCTGACATTGGCTGGCCCATGACATATGTAAGACTCTCACCATCGGTTGGCCCATCAGTTATGGAAGTCATGGCAGATAATTATGTGAACAACATGTCGTGGGCTCCTCACGAGGCAACCGACCTACCCAATGTAGGATCTGGTATAGGTGCACTACTTCCACGTGGCCCTGTCTTCACTGTTCTCACCTACTCCTGCCGCCCAAATAGGTGACTACCCTAATAGAGTGCCTTAGCAAACTACTCGAGAAAATCATGGCCAAGCGTATCACATATTGCATGGACAAGTATTCACTCATGCCCACAACCCAGTTTGGCACAAGAGCCTTTTCGTTGACCATTGACGCTGGCCTCACCCTTGTCCATGATGTACAGTCTGCCTTCCACGCTAACTGGAAATGTGCAGCCCTACTCTTCGACATCAAGGGTTTCTTTGATCATGTCCACTCCGGACAACTGACAGCCACACTCCACAATCTAGGCTTCCCCCCACAGATCTACAACTGGGTGGCATCCTTCCTCAACAGGTGACAGGTCAAAATGTCGTTCAACGGCACCACTGACACATCCCGACCCCAGCCAATCGGTACACTGCAAGGGTCACCGATATCACCTATCCTCTCAGCCATCTACACGTCCACCCTTCTCAAACTTGCTCTGACACACACTAACACCACCTTGGGTATGTATGTGGATGACAGGTTGTTATTCGCACATGGAAACACCTGGCAGGAGGTAAACACCACACTCAGGGAATGCACATAATGATCTGCCATGAATTCCATAACTCATGGGCCATCCGACGGGAAGAACCCCTCATGACTCATGGGCCAACCGACGTCAGCTGATGCACAAAATTCTTCCAAAATTGATGGGCCAGCCAATGTCGGTTGAGGCTGCTTTGGTTCCAGAGCAATTTCCGAACTAGAGATTGTTATTGACTGATTCTGAAGACAGGAAAGTGGATTCCTATCCAGGATGCAATCCGGAAAGTATTCTGGATTTCCGTCTATGTCCAGGAAACTGGATTTCTATGTGGGACAGAATCCGGAAAGTATTCTGGATTTCCATCTATGTCTAGGAAACTGAATTCCTATCCAGGATGCAATCTGGAAAATACTCCGGATTTCCATCTATGTCCAGGAAACTGGATTTCTAACCAGGACAGAATCCGGAAAGTATTCCAGATTTCTATCTATGTCTAGGAAACTGGATCCCTATCTGGGACACAATCTGGAAAGTATTCTGGATTTCTGTCTATGTTCAGGAAACTGGATTCCTATCTAGGATAGAATCCAAAAGTTACTCTGGATTTCCATCTGTGTCTAGGAAACTGGATTCCTATGTAGAATGCAATCCAGAAAATACACCAGATTTCTATCTACGTCCAGGAAACTGGAAGTCTAACCAGGACAGAATCCAGAAAGTATTCTAGACTTCCTTCTATGTCCAGGAAACTGGATTCCTCTCTGGGACTGAATCTGGAAAGTACTCTGGATTTCTGTCTATGTCTAGGAACCTGGATTTCCATCTGCAAAGAGGACACTGGCTTCCTATCTACAACAGAATCTAGAAAACACTCCACATTTTCATCTGCAGACAGACAACTAGATTCCTATCTGAAATAGAATCCAGAACAAACTCTAGATCTGCATTTGTAGACAGGAAACTGGACTCCTATTAGGAACAGTGGATTTATATCCATGAATTGGAATAGTCAATTTCCATCTTATCAGCAGACTCCTAGTAGATTTATAACTATAGGTGGGAACATAGATTTCTATCTACAAGTGAAAGCAGATTCCCATCTGTGGAAGAAAATATGGATTCTCATTTAAGAAAGAGTGTATGGTAGAGTAGATTCCCATTTCACAAAAGGGAACAGTGGATTTATATACATAGGAGTAAGGGGATGATAGCACTTTCCACATTGTGTCCCAGATAGGAATCCAGTTTCTTGGACATAGACGGAAATCCAGAATACTTTCTGGATTCTATTCTAGTTAGACATCCAGTTTCCTGGACATAGATGAAAATCCAGAATACTTTCTGGATTGTGTCCCAGATAGGAATCCAGTCTTTTAAACATAGATGGAAATCCAGAATACTTTCCAGATGCTGTTCTAGTTAGACATCCAGTTTCCTAGACATAGACAGAAATCCGGAATACTTTCCGGATTCTATTCTGGTTAGAAATCCAGTTTCCTGGACATAGATGGAAATCCAGAGTATTTTCTGGATTGCGTCCTAGATAGGAATCCAGTTTCCTAAACATAGATGGAAATCCAGAATACTTTCTGGATTCTGTCCCAGATAGAAATCCAGTTTCCTAAACATAGACAGAAATCCAGAATACTTTCCAGATTGTGTCCCAGATAGGAATCTAGTTTCCTAGACATAGATAGAAACCTGGAATACTTTCCAGATTGTGTCCCAGATAGAAATCTAGTTTCCTGGACATAGATGGAAATCCGGAGTATTTTCCGGATTGCATCCTGGATAGGAATCCAGTTTCCTAAACATAGATGGAAATCCAGAGCACTTTCCAGATTGTGTCCCAGATAGGAATCCAGTTTCCTGGATATAGATGGAAATCTGGAATACTTTCTGGATTCAGTCCTAGTTAGACATCCAGTTTCCTGGACATAGACGGAAATCCAGAATACTTTCCAGATTGTGTCCCAGATAGTAATCCAGTTTCCTGGACATAGATGGAAATCCTGCATACTTTCCGGATTGTGTCCCAGATAGGAATCCAGTTTCCTAGACATAGATAGAAATCTGGAATACTTTCCGGATTCTGTCCTGGTTAGAAATCCAGTTTCCTGGACATAGATGGAAATCCGGAGTATTTTCCAGATTGCATCCTGGATAGGAATTCAGTTTCCTAGACATAGATGGAAATCCAGAATACTTTCCGGATTCTGTCCCACATAGAAATCCAGTTTCCTGGACATAGACGGAAATCCAGAATACTTTCCGGATTGCATCCTGGATAGGAATCCACTTTCCTGTCTTCAGAATCAGTCAATAACAATCTCTAGTTCGGAAATTGCTCTGGAACCAAAGCAGCCTCAACCGACATTGGCTGGCCCATCAATTTTGGAAGAATTTTGTGCATCAGCCGACGTCGGTTGGCCCATGAGTCATGAGGGGTTCTTCCCGTCGGATGGCCCATGAGTTATGGAATTCATGGCAGATCATTGGCTGGGGAATGGTATAGGGTTTGTGAAGACTGGCTGCGACGCTCCAACTTGGAGTGTGAGCCAGATAAAACGGAACTCATCTACTTTTCCAAACCATGGTCTAGGAACAAATCCCCACCCCCAAAAGTGCTCTACTTGCCAGATCCTGTCCACGCAACATATTACAGCGTCACCCCCTCCGACAACATCCGCTACCTAGGCTTCTTCATCAACTACAAGCTGAACTGGGAGAATCATGTCAACATCATGTGTAACCGAGCACGGGCATCAATAAAGTCAATTCAACTTCTTGGCAACACCCGCAAAGGGATCGCCTCCGTCAGCTGGCGTCTTCTCTTCAACGCAATCTGCCTACCGGTACTGTCATATGGGTGCCAACTGTGGATGACCAAGAAACGCAAGGCTGGACTGATCCACAAGGTCCAATTGGTAATGAACGAAGGGGTAAAACTTATTTCTGGTTCCTTTCGCACTGCACCTCGTGGCCCTCTGCACGAGTTGGTCCGGGTTCTCCCGGCCAAACAATATTTGGAGAAACTGATCGCAACCTCCTCCCTTAGGCTGTTCCATGTTCCCCTTACTTCCTAACTTCTGATCCGACTCAGAGAGGAATGGGGTGGCGAGGTCCAGAGCGGCCCACACTCCAGCAATGGAGGGGTGGTGTGTAACAGTTCACTATGGGTTTGGTCTGGAAAAACCCAACAGTGCCCCACTGCCTTGGAGGCTCTTGCCAGCAAAGTTGACCCCTTGTTGACTGAGTGGGTTGACGTCATGGCCATCGCACCCTGGGAGGTTCCCAACTGGGGGGCGTATGTGAACTGTGAAGGGAAGTCGGACCCCAAGTCCCGAAAGAAGGCAGTCAACAGGCTTTATGCCAATTGCCAGTCCTCGAGTAGGGTTATAATCTGATTGGCCAGCACCATTTCGAACCGACACCAGTTCGACAACAAACATGTGGGCGGAGCTGCGATTGACATTACATCAGGTCACACGCCCCCTAGGATGAAAGGTTGGGCTATGGGTATTGTCACGTTTTGACTCGGAGGGACTGATAGTACGACTGGGGACCCTTACTGTACCGGTTGCAACTACGGTGGTAAGGTAGATTAGTTGTGGACTTACCTACGGTGATACGGTAGTGCGATAGGAGATATGGTACGATAGCTGACTGATGACCAACGCCACTAGTACGGGTACTAGTAGTATTAGGGTTTGAGTTGTTTCTGCGATACGTTGGACGCTACTTTACGGTGCCTCATAGCAGCGCTTCAAAGCCTGCTGGATATGTATTTAAGATTGCTTGTGAAGACCAAGATACGCCATCTTGGTCTTCTTGAATCGTCACTTGTTTCCTTTCTTTCTTCGCGTCTACCCTAAGAACCTTTCGAGTCCAACTTCGTTTGTGACAAGTTGTCGAGTCTTGCTGGTGTACCTTTGAGTATTCACCAAGGCAGGAGCACGGACCTTTGTGTTGTCGTGTCAGCAAGAACCTTTCGCTAAGTTGTTACTGCCTCTCTTGAGCTCAAGTCGAGCTAATGTCGTGACGACGTTACATTAAGACCAAGATCCACCGTGGCCGTAACAACCAGAGACCAGTGGACGAGTTTCCGTCCCTATTTGCTCCATAGAAGAGGAGATCGCAACGTCCCTACGCGCTTCCTAGGTGCCACAGCTTGGAGGGACAGACAGGAAGAAACAGGATACTTTGTAGAGTTCAATGGACCAAGCTGGTTCCGACCAGTTGAGTTCAACTTTGACCACTTGTGTTGGACAGAAGTTACATGGAACCCGATAGACGCACACTGGGACGTCGTTAGACCAGCAGGACCGAGATATCACTGCGACATCGACGCACGAGAACTCAATAGCAGAACAGATTGGGGCCCTATCGACGGGCAACTACGAGAGCACACCACCAGAGAGGCCGTGTCAGAAGCAACCGAAGGCACCGAACAGAGTGACGAAGAAAGTGAGGGACGACACCCAAACCAAACCGAAAGCAGCAGGGGAGCAATACAAGATCTCCTTATTGAACGAGCTGAGTCCGCACACATCACAGAGCCAGAACCAATTCATATTTGATCACCAGCCCTTATGGCAACTATAACACAAACAATGGAAGAAGTCACGCTGGAAGAATCACGTGCAATACGAGCAGAAGCAAGAGAAATACTTATGCCCATCAACCAAGAGACCGGACAACGGATGACTGCCGACGACGTGGCAATATTCCAAGCCATAGGATCCAACAGAGGAGACCCACCATCAGGAAGACCTCCTACGCTAGAACTACCGCCCGGAACAGGAGGACCCAGCGGTGACCCACCGCCACCACCCAATGGAGGGATCCCCTTTGATATAAGAAGAACCGAACCACCACGAGGACCGCCTACGGGACCCCCAGGAGGCAGAGGTGGAGGCGGTGGAGGAGGAGGAGGACATGCTGGAGGAGGAGGACATCATAACGAGAAACTCACCGGCGAGCCACCTTCCATTTTTGACGGGGACAGACTCAAAGTAGACCAATTCCTGACACAGTGGCATGTCTACTGGGGGATGAACCTGGACGCCCCCATCATGCAAAACGACTACCGAAGATGCCTCCTGTTCCTGTCTTACATCAAGGGCGGGGCAGTCAGCAAATGGGTCTTGTCCTTCCTGAATTGGCTCAACAGACAAATACAACGAGGGATTAGTCCCTATACCCGCAAATTATGGGAAGCTGTAGCCGACGGCTTCAGCCAGCAATTCGAAAACACGCTGGAACAAGAACAAGCGCAAGCCATACTACGAAAAGGCTTCAAGATGGTAGGAGAGGACATTGACAAGTATGTCAATGACTTCGAACAGCTCGCACGGAAGGCTCATTACTGCCTTAACGAACCACAAACCATCGACCTCTTCACATTGGGTTTGCCCAAGGAACTATTCAAAAACGCATTCCAGTTCGACGACCCGGTCACATTCGATGACTGGAAGAGGGCTGTTCTAAAGCGGCAGAAGAACTACATACACCTCAAGGCGAGGCTCAACGAATACAAGAACACGATGACGCAGCCGAAGAAGCAGGGAGGAAACACAGGATGGACGCTTCCACAGAACCTACCACAAACCAATCCATGGGCGATGGACACGTCCACGGATCGCGCGAAAGTCCGACTCGCGGGATCGGAAGACATCGACTTCAACAAACTACCTCACATGGGAGCCCCGCCTCCGTTCCCACCGAGGGGAGGACCTGGGACCCGCGGACAAGGAAGAGGGGGGTCTCGCAGGGACTTAAGGAACGTCCTTTGTTATAACTGTAATGCTCCAGGACACCTCTCACAAAATTGCCCATATCCGCAAACCCAAAGACAGTGGCAGAATGCCCCCTCCAGCAGCAGAATGACCGAAACTACATGGTACCCCCAAGGGCCGGTGTCACAATACGAGCCATCGGTGCAAGGTTATGCGTCACCCCCAGTAAGCGCGACGCCCATGCCACAGATTAATGCGGCTACTACTGCCAAAACCGCTGGAGAACAAGTGAAAGAATGGCTCACGCAGGTGGCCAATAGTACGGACGAGGTGAAAGACCTCATACTTCAAGATTTGTGGGGAAAAGAGGGTTTTCGGGACGCCTAAACCCGTCAGTCTGGGTGAGGGCCTTACAATGTAATTCTGTAATTGTGACAACGCGCTATTGATCTCTACGAATTCCAGTGACTGTCTGAACGAATTACCAAACGACTGAAACCAAAGCGTTGGTCGACTCAGGAGCGACTGACAACTTTATTCGACCAAGCATGGCAGCCCAGGCTGGGATCCCAGTGCAACCCCTAGAAACGCCTCGCAAGATCTGGAACATAGATAACACGGAAAATAAAGCTGGGTTGATCACTCATTACGTCAACTTAGAAGTAAAAACATGAGGACAGATCAAGAAAATGACCTTCCTGGTCACCGATCTCGGAAGCAAAGACATGGTGCTGGGCTATCCATGGCTAAGTGCCTTCAAACCCACTATCAACTGGACAACGGCGACCATACACCCCGACATGCAGCCGGTGGTACTAGCTACTACCAAAGATCTACTTACAACAACTGCCATTCGAGCCCTAACAGTGGCCAAAAAGGAAAATATGATGCAAGACTTGAACGAAGCTACCTTCGCTAGGGCGACTACCTTGACGGAGTTAGCCATACAAGCAAAGCAGCAACAGACCGCGGCCATGTTACCTCCAGTATATGCTGCATTTAGTAAGCTTTTTAACGAGCAGGCCTCTCACCGTTTTCCCCCGACATGGCCGTGGGATCACATGATAGACTTTAAGCCGTTGGCACCCGCTGCCATCGACTGCAAGATATACCCCATGACGCAAAAGGAAGAGAGCGAATTGAAGGAGTTCCTTGAAGAAAAGTTGAAGCAAGGGTATTTATGCCCTTCAATCTCCCCGTATGCCTCCCCCTTCTTCTTCATTAAAAAGAAGGACGGGAAACTGTGCCCAGTACAGGATTACCGGGTTATCAATTCTCACACCATCCGCAACCAATACCCGCTTCCCTTGATTCAAGACCTCATCCTGGACCTCAGCAACGCCCATATTTATACGAAACTAGACATCCGTTGGGGCTACAATAATATACAAATCCGCGACGGCGATCAAGAGAAAGCGGCGTTCAAAACCAAGTTTGGCCTTTTTGAGCCGACAGTCATGTTCTTCGGCCTTACCAACTCCCCCGCTACCTTCCAAGCCATGATGAACCACATTTACCGTGACACAATAGCAAAACATGAACGATTGGGCACCACGATACGTGTTTACATGGATGACATCGGCATAGCTACTCATTTTCATCACGACCTCACAGCCCACGTGGCCGCAGTCAGCGACGTCTTGCACGTAGTGGAGGAACACGACCTCTACTTCAAACTGGAGAAGTGCCTATTCCATCAGCCGCGAATGGATTACCTGGGGGTAATCCTTGAAAGGGGGGTAACTTGAATGGACCCTGTAAAAGTTCAAGGCATCAAAGACTGGCCAACACCGACAAAAGTCAAGGACGTTCGATCCTTCCTAGGCTTTTGCAACTTTTACAGACTTTTCATTCGCAGCTTCGCAAATCACACCAAACCGCTAACCAAACTGACACGAAAAGATGAGGAATGGTGATGGACGGAGGAGGAGGATAAGGCGTTCAATACCTTGAAACGCCTTGTGACGGAAGAACCAGTGCTGGCGCACCCCGTTCTCCAAGACCCGTTCGAACTAGAGGTCGACGCCTCAGGTTACGCGGTGGGAGCCATTCTATTACAAAAGAAATCTGACAACAAGCGACATCCCATAGGCTATTACTCGGCAACGCTCTCCGAGGCCGAACGAAATTATGACATCTATGACCTGGAACTGCTGGCAATAGTGAAGGCCCTGTGAAATTGGAGGCCATTACTCGCAGGAGCCCCCCATAAAATCAAAATCTACTCAGATCACCTGAACCTACAATACTGGAAGTCACTGCAAAAGATTAGCAGATGGATTGCAAGGGAAGTACTCGAACTTTCTGAGTATGACTTTGAGATTCATCACATCAAGGGAAAGAACAACGGAAGAGCAGACGGTCTATCAAGACGGCCTGACTATGACCAAGGAGTCGAAGACAACAGTGAAGTCATTGTCCTACCCCCTGAAGTCTTCGTGCGAACTCTCAACACCGCGTGCACCTTCGTCGCAAACCCAAACCTACTTCAACCACGTCACCAACAAGACGAAGAAGTAATCAAGCTGTGGGCGGACCCTCACCGCCTCAAGAAGATACAAGGGGAATGGTATAAAGATGGCAAGTTTGTAATAACCGGACCTGCATCCACGCAGTGAGTGCTAATACACAATCATCATGACCTGCCCATACACGGCCACCCGGGAATTGCAAGGACCCAGCACATCCTGGAATGACATTACTGGTGGCCGAGACTCCGAAAAGACGTGTACAAGTACGTACAAGGCTGCGCCGAATGCCAGAGAAACAAAGTAAACACGAGGCCTATACGAGCCGCGCTGCACCCCATCACGCCAACACTCGAAGCCATGCCATTCCATACAGTAGCGGTGGACTTCATCGCCAAACTCCCCTTGTCCGGGGGATATGACAGCATACTAACCGTCACAGACCATGATTGCAGCAAAGCTTCTGTTTTCATTCCATGCTGAGAAGAAATCACCGCAGAGGAAACAGCAATGCTGTACGTCACCCACATGTTTAAATGTTTCGGATTACTGCGTAAAATCATCAGTGACCGCGACCCTCGTTTCACGTCCAAGTTCGCCAGAGAGGCCTGTTGCATTCTGGGAATTCAACAGAACATATCAACGGCGTACCACCCGCGCACTGACGGCCAGTCCGAAAGAACTAACCAGTGGCTGGAACAGTACCTACGCTTCTGGGTAAACGAGCGTCAAGATAACTGGACCACCTATCTGCCAATCGCCGAATTTGTGCACAACAACTGGCCGCACGAGCACACGAAACAGTCGCCGTTTCAGCTCCTGATGGGATATGATCCGCAAGCCGATTGGACTGATAAGCCTTCCCCTATCCCTCAGGTGACGGCACGGCTAACACAGCTAAAAGAAGCTAGGCAAGACGCCCAACGCCTCATGAAGAAGGCCCAAGAAGCATGGGTGCGCAGCAAAGATACGCCCAAGTTCTGTGTCAACGACCTTGTGTGGCTAGAAGGGAAGCATCTCCGGACCAATCAACCTACGGCGAAATTAGCGGCACGACGCCACGGACCCTTCCATGTGATACAGGTGATGTCACCATACAACTATCGCCTGGAGCTTCCCACGCAGTGGACTATTCACTCAGTGTTCCACATTGATCTTCTCACCCCGTACAAGCAGACCACCCTTCATGGCAAAAACTTCACACGACCGCCACCGGAACTTATCGATGGAGAAGAAGAATACGAGGTCGAGGCCGTTCTGGATGCCTGGCATTTCTGAAGGAAGAAATGCCTCCAATACCTCATCAAATGGAAGGGCTACTCCGACTCGGAGAACCAGTGGGTCGACAAAGACAACATCTTTGCGCCGGAAGCAATTCGTCTATATCAGGAAATGCAAGCGTGTGGGCAACAAGTTAAAACAAGCAGTGCGAAAGTCGACGGAAGTCATCCTTCTTTCCTCTGTCGCATCGTCTCTCATATGCCTACCTCCCCTCTGCAACATGTCACCCAAGCAGCGCTCCTCAACTCCCTCGCACAAGACGCCCGTGCCCTCATGGCTGAGGACGACAACACCGAAGTACCCGACACTCAGCTCACGCCATGGACACCTCTTGCACCAGCAGAGGGGCCCATCACCGCGCAAGAATGGGCCCACGTCATCACCAGATTCCCTGACCCAGCGACTACCCCCGACGACAAATCCACCGTCGTCCACGTCTTCCAAAATGGTAACGGCGAACAAGAGCCGATCGCCGCTATCCCCCCAAGCGACGACCTCATCGGTGTTCGTGGAGTTTTCCCGAGCAACGACCAGCGTTCAAGTGCTGATGGAGTACGAGCTGGAGGGGTGGAGGAGAGTGGCAGCGGAGTGGCAGAAGGAACAGCTCGACTCCGCAGCGGCCCGACTGAGGGAGATGCGCGAGCGGCGGCAGCGATGGCGGCAGCTGAGGCTGGCCATGACAACGACGATTACTACCCAGCGAGCCACGCCTTCCTTCGAATGAAAAGCGACCCTACTAATCCCCTCATCACACCCTGGCTCGTCTACACCGACGGGTCCCCCATGTATTGAGGATGTGTGCGCGTGCCTGGCGCCGCCGATCATCGTCCGTTCACCGCCGCCGATGACCCCGCACATGTCATTGTGCCTGAAGGGTTCAGGGCGAACCGAAGACCCCATCACATTCGATACCCCATCACCGGACCCGATGGAGTAGAGCGGGACGCGTCGCATGTCCAGATCATCGGAGGGGCTGACCCCCTCATACTAGGAGTCATTCCAGGGTCGCCGCACGTGTACGGTAAGCCCTTCTACACCGAGCCGCACGTGTCGGCTGCCCTTCGCCCCACGTACCCTCACGAGGACCTCGTTGTCTTCGAGGCGGACCGTGTTACCGACTGTGCACTCAATTGCATCAACGACGAGTCACTCACGGCTGAGATCACGCGCTTCCACACGACCAGCTATGAGCTCAACCGACTCCGCGCATGGGTAAGTCAACTCCGTGCCATGATCGAGTGTGCACAAGATGACAGGCGCAACTCGATCTACCGCCTGGAGCGCGCCACCGCCTTTGTCATGAACTCCCCAGTCACCTTTCCTTTTGCAGTTCCTATCTGATTCATTCCCTTTATTGGCAGTTACCTTCTCAGACCTCTGCTTCCCCTTATCTGATTGTTCTAGCACCTTCTGTGCTATTCTTGTCCACCCTTCTCCTGCCTTGCTGGCATGATACCATCTTGCACAATGTTGACACCATCTTGCCAGCACATTACTCTATCTATAGCAACCAGTAGCACTATGCGCTCAGGCGCAATCCTGTACTATATAAGGAACCCTGTAGTGCGCCTTAGCTCCTTAGCTTTGGCTTAATCAACTATCTGCGTTGTATCTCCATTGACTCCTTGAGTGCCTCAGTCCCTTCAGCACTCAAGCCCTTGACCCTGAACCCCTGACCCTTGACCCTTCTCCCCTTTGGGTCATTCCCCTCTCAGCCTCTGTGCAGGCTTCCCCTTGACTTCGCTCTTACCCTCCTCCTGTCTTACTGGTCAGCCCAGTGACATGTGACCTTTGGACTTAGGCTGCTGAGCTCGTCCATTGCTACCGACTCAGTCACCTTAGCACAAGGGGCTGTTACAGAAGGACCTTCCCACCTTAAGCACAGGGGGATTGTCGCCGACTCAGCTACCTCAGTGTAGGAGCTGTTACAGAAGACCTTAGGAGTCCTTCCATTCAGTGGGGATCCAACTCAGAGTCCTTTGCCTCAGGCAGGATCTGTTACAGAACGACGCACGCCCCCGCAGAGGCGTGACATAAGCCAAAGCTACTCAGAACCTAGCCAACGCACTGGCCAGGATTCCAGAAGAAAGACCATCGATAGTGACACTTGCTAGTGCACTAGTACCACCGACGTACACCCAGAATCGCTCACACTCCAGGAGCACCCGACAGAACTCCGAAGAAACTCCAGCATGCCATCGATGCACCAGATGCAGGAGCAGGCCCAAGAAATGACTTCTGAAGAGAAGTGGAATGCCTACGAGGCACGACGAGTGGCGCGACGCCAGCTGCGACGAAGAGGGGTGACAGCAGCACCCTCCATCCCGAAACCTGACCTTGCCGACATAACTGTGGCATCCGAAGCACCAGAGAAGGACATGACGTCCCAGACGAGTCACCCTACCTGCATTGACCTAAGCAGTGTGGCTGCAGCAGAAGAAGAACCCTACCAACCAGCAACAGAAGCAGGCAGCACGGCAATGGTAGACGACATACCAGAATGGATAGTCAAAAGACACCTTGAACGACGATTTGGCGCGATAGAAGTCGAAGCCCCTACTAGGGGAGACGCATTCGTGCCAGACAAAGCTCCAGAACTAGAAAAGACACTGATCAATTCAGAAAAACCTGAATGGGCAGTCAATAGACGCCTCACACGACGACCCGGTATAATAGAAGTCGAAGCTCCCATTGGGAGAGACGCATTTATGCCAGAAGAGACCTCAAGAACAGGGGACACGCCATATTTAAATAACATGGCTATAGTCTCCGATGAACCCGAACGGGTAGCAGAAGGACGCCTTACACCCACACGACGATCCAGTACGATAGAAGACGAAGCTCCCATTGGGAGAAACGCCTTTGTACCGGAAAGAACCCTAGAGTCTGAATGGACAACCAGAGGATGGGCAACGATAGCCTACGCACCCCGGACCCCAACGATCGAACCAGGTGATGAAAGGAACTCACCTGGAAGCCCAGAATGGACTACCGTGTCCTACAAAAAGACGACTGGTCATCGTACCAGTCCTATCAACAGAAGACACAAGCATGAGATGACCAGAAGTAGAGATGAACCAGAAAAGAATCGAAGTGGACGACCTCGATGGAGAGGAATTCCAGAACCAGAGATCAGTCCCCGAGCACCCGGAATAGACACGGGAGGGGACCAAAAGACCAGAGAATCCGACGAAAAACCGATAAGTCGAAGCCCTTGTAAGGGAGACGCACGGGAATTTGCGGAAAGAAGCAGAATGCTCCTGCAACAACTGAAAAATAACCCAGAATTCGCTGCTCTTCCCAGAAGCGAACAGCGATCACTACTTGCCGAGCTGATGGAAGATGATGCGGAGGAAAATGATCCGCCAGCTACAGCCATGACCCAACCTGAGGGGGATCACAACGAAACCCTCGCGCTACTTGAAGAAGACGACAGATGGCAGGAAAACGATAACCTGCAAGGGAATGACACAGTAAGCGACGAACAGAGAAGTCGAAGCTCATGCATGAACCATGCATGTAAAGACGCACCTATGGAACAAAGTCGAGAACTCCTAGGAATATTGTGAAGAAATCCCGAATTTGCAGCTCTTCCCCAAAGCGAACAACGACTGGTGTTCGCCGAGCTGTTGGAAAACGAAGAAGAGTGTAAATACCTCCTCGCCCAGTCAAGAGAAGAAAGCTGTGATAACGTGAGCAATGCCTTAACAGGAAAGGACAACGATTCCCTCATCA
Organism: Lactarius indigo; assembly: GCA_025766275.1. NCBI lineage: Eukaryota > Fungi > Basidiomycota > Agaricomycetes > Russulales > Russulaceae > Lactarius > Lactarius indigo. Next base: position 156,636 of record JAFKAC010000030.1, read on the forward strand.
GGCAAAAGAACGGCATCTTCATTTTACCAGAAGAAAGTATCCACCCTGAAGGAACTGATGAGCAACAGTGGCTGCCAGAACTCGGAAGGGATGATTGGACAGATGAACCAGAGGACGACGCGAACCCAGGAACGGCTGATTATTGGATCCAGCTAATCAGGAACCTCACGAAAGAAGAATCGAATGAATTTCTTGACGACTTACTGGAGAGAACAACCGATGGCCTGCCAAACGATGGGTTCAACGATTCTGCATGGGATGAAGCAGCCATACAGCTCCCCAACAGCGGCTTCACGCAAGAAGAAGTCATAGACCTAATTCAGAACAACAGCGAAGGAGCACGCCCAGCCAACGACTCAAGAAATGTTCTATCGCCCCAAGTACCAACTTCAACTCGGAATAACATCTCACCAGTCCATTTGACAACATCCTCAGTCACCCCTAGTCAGGGACAGCCAACGGAAAGTACAATCACAACTGAAGAATTAAAACCTCTGAACGATCTCCAACAAGGTGGAGTAAATTCAGAAGAACAGCAAATGATCCGAGCGGCAGAATATGAAGCGCGACGACGACAGCGACGCAGGGCAGCCAAAACGACGTCCTGGGACACGGTTGAATACCAATGGAACATAGAAGCAACTGGACGGACGGTGGCACCAATAATAAGGGAAACCGAACCGACAACGATAACAATTACATCAGTGCCCGAAACAGCGGAAAACAACCCAGGACGGGACCAGAACGACCACCAGGAGGTACCACAAGGATGTAGTAACCCTGAGGCAACGGACACGAACGCCTTAGGACGGGAACGAACGCTCTGGGCAACAGAAGCAGTCAAAAATGACCACGCATCCCCTCGACATACCACGGTACCACGCATGTTTCCAGAAAGCCGAAAACCCGATACCCGAAATAAACTAGAACAAGAGGACGACACCACAAAAGAGAGGATGACTCCTTTGCTCGAAAACCCCGAAACGGCGACACCTGAAAGCGCCGGGATGACCAGAAATGAAAGAGGGATGACCAGGGATGAACGGACCCTGGAAAGCAAACACCGGCCGGAAACCGATGAAAACAATCGCCCAGAAGTCCAACGACCGCAGACGAACGACGCCAGCACGCTCTGGTCCACAGACCGATCCCAGAACGCCCTAAAATCACCAAAACAACCGGATAGAACCATAGAACGATCGATGGACAACGCAACACTGCAGCACAGATTGAGTGTGTTGCGCAGCAAAAGCCTTATAGGCCAAAGCGCAGCACGCAGGAAGGACGTTCTCACCTTTGAGTAGGTTGAGAGACTAATGAGAGAGGAGAATGTGCACAAGCAAAGTGGGTGATGTTCTGTATTCACCTCTCTCCCCACATAGGAGGGTATTTATGCTCTATGGCCCCACCATGTCCATTTGTGGTTAAGTGATGAGTAAAGGCGTCCACAATATCGCGTTTTTACACACGCCTAATGTGTTTTGCCCTTCTGAGATAGTCATAAGACTTCTCCTCATCATGGGACATGATACGCCTGCTATTGTACGTATCGTGACTGCCTAATATGGTAAATATAGTACAGTAATGTCGTAACTGCTATAGATAAGGTCCTTACGTACTTATCACGTTTCAACACTCCCCTTTGCTTAGTGCAGCTAGTAAAGCGCATCTAAGCAAAGACCTTACATTAAAGACATTTTTATAGAGGGATCGGTAATAAGCATCAACCAAGGATGCTTCGATCCTCAAATGTCAGAGGGATGTATAGGGGATTAGGTGTGGGGTCATAGCAACATCCCTTCATAGAATGAAAGGGACGCTTAACCCCAACAATGGTCGTCTATCCTCGGTTTAGTGAGCAGTTATACTATGCTGGTGATAGAACAGGATGTGTGAGCTTCCTGCTGGTAAGAATACCAGGGTTGTTTGACACAAAACCATAGAAGGCTTAGAGTCGGATGACTCAATAAACTTTTATGATTTGTGAGAGAACAATTCTCGCGGGACAGTCTTCTCAGAAATCATAAAAGCTTAGGGTCATAAGACTCAATAAGCTTGTATGGTTCTTTGAGAAGAACAAGTCGTTCGTGACTCATTTCTTATGTATTCCCTATTACTGGGAAAGAAGAAACGATGTACACGGAGGAGCTACAAAAGACCCTTTTATTCTACCTCCAACCATAGCGTTGAGCTGCTCAAGCTCTCGTGGGCGAGTGAAATTCCAGCCCAAGCTGTTCCCTGAATTTAAGGAATTTAATGCGACCCAGATTCTTAGTAAAAAGATCTGCGGGGTTCTCAGCTCCTTCTATAAAGAATAGTTCTATCTTCTTATCTCGAATTACTTCACATATGTAGTGGTGATGCAAATCGATATGTTTAATCCGTTTTTCTTGAACCGGATTAGAAGATAGAAATATGGAGCCTTGATTATCTCCGCATAATGGAATTGGTTCTAGATTTATTCCTAGCTCAAGAAAGAGCGAACGTATCCAGACCAACTGTCTGCTTGTATCACACAGCGACATATATTCTGCTTCAGTGGATGAAAGCGCAATTGATTTTTGTGCTCTCGAATTCCAGCAGAATATTCCATTAGCCATTTTTACTAAATAGCCCGTAGTGGACTTTCTAGTGACTGGATCTGAGGCCCAATCAGAATCCGCGTATGCTATTATACCACCATCACTTTTGCCGTCATAGACTAAAGCATAATTGGAGGTGCCAAGTAAATAGCGGCATATGTAAAGTGCACGCTTTAAGTGGTCCTCAGATGGGTTGGCAGCGAACTGCGCCATTTTGGTAACAGCATAAGCAATATCTGGTCGCGTTCCAATCATTATGTATAGGAGTGAACCTATCACTTGTTGGTATGAAGCGCGAAGTTCTGGAGATGCAGATTCCTTATTAGGAGTAGGATGATACCCTTCCGGTAATGGAGTTGGTACTGATTTGGCGTTAATCAGTTTGAAGCGCTGTAGTACTTTCTGAAGGTAGTCCTGTTGATCAATGAGGATTCTACCCTTAGATCGTAGTATGCGCATTCGAAGAAACTCCTTGGTATCTCCAAGATCTCTGCATTCCCAGATCTTCATGAAGCGCTGCTTCAGGGAATCAATATGTTTTTTATTTTTTCCGAGGAAGAGGACATCATCAACATAGACAATTACGACAATTGTCTTTTCCTCATTTACAAAAAGACCTGAGTCTGATTGTAGACGTGTGCAGCTTAGAGTACCCATAGACTTATCTAGCGCTCTCCACCAAGCGAGAGCAGCTTGCTTAAGTCCATAAATGGCTTTTCTAAGGCGCATCACTTTGTTTTGTTGACCAGGGATTTTAAACCCTTCAGGTTGTTCCATGTAGAGTTCCTCATCGAGGTCCCCATACAGGAATGCTGTTTTGACGTCTAGTCCAGAGATGTGCCAATCTTTAAGCGCTGCAAGCGCAAGCATCATCCGGACAGTCTCAAACCGTACCACAGGCGAGAATATTTCGTCATAATCAATGCCTTCAACCTGAGAAAAACCTTTGGCAACTAGCCTGGCTTTCTTTCGGCCATCTGACTTTAAGTCAAATACCCATCGATTCTTGATAACCTTTCTGCCTTTCAGCGGGTTAACAAGTTCATAGACTTTGCGATTGCGAAGGGAAGCTAGTTCCTCTTTGCACGCATTACGCCACTCCTCCTGAGAGTCGCTTGGCATCTTTAGAATGTCCCGATAAGTCCATTCTCGAATATTAGAGGTATCAGGTGCGTCTAGATCTGTTGGTGAAACTGCTTTGGCTAGCAGAAGATCTAGAAATTTGACTCCCCCTTCCTGAGCAAGGCGGGTGAGCAATTGCTGCTCTACTTCATCGTCCGAGAGGTGCGGATTATCACCCGAAGCACGAGGAGGACCAGACTCGGGTTGCTCAGGAAAATCTCCTGGTACCGTCTGATCTTGACGTGAACGCAACCGAGAGCTACTCGGCTGGTCACCAGTCAACTGTCGCCATGTGCGAGTCCGCTCAATGTCACGAATAATCGCAGTAGGAGGCCTATCTCCATAGACATTATCTGGACGAGAAGTTTGTTTCCTTGTACGCGCCGACCTCCTAGGTTGGCTAGGACCTGGTACGGGTTGCGGCGGTAAAGGCGGAGGTAGCTGCGATCCACTTCCTCCAGTAGACGTACTAGGAGGAGGTGCCACAGGGGCTTGTGGAGCGCTCCTCACTTTAGGAGGCTCAGGTGGAGGGTCGTCATCAACACCAGGAGTGGTATCGTCATGTAACAGCTCATCATCAGAAGCTGTATCATCTAACTGAGTAATACCTTTGGGTTTACTCTGAACACTGTCCGATGGACATTTAGGAAACAATGCTTCATCAAAGAGGGCTTTGTCTGAGTAAAATAAGGTATTTGGAGTACGCATGAAGACATCAGCCTTCATTCCAGATCCCCTACCAAGGTAGATCATAAGTTCGCTTTTAGGGGAAAGTTTATTCACCCGGCGAGCTTCAGGGATATGGACATAAGCACCTGATCCAAAGACTCAAAGATGAGCAATGTCAGGTTTCTCATTGTATAATAGTCCATAGGGAGTCTGCCATTGAAGGCGACTGATTGGAGTTCTATTATAACAATGTGTAGCATGTAAAACTGCAAATTCCCACCAACTCTGAGGTAAACAAGCATCAAGGTGCATGGCCTGAGCTTTGTCCATGACTGTACGCATAAAGCGCTCAGTGCGGCCATTCTGCTGTGGGGTATGTGGCGCGGACTGTAGCACTGTAATGCCAGCATCCTTTAGCTGCTTCAGAAAAGCATCCAATTTGTATTCACCGCCAGCATCAGACATCCACTCTTTTATGGTAGCGTCAAATTGATTTTTAATCAGCGCAAGCCACTGCTTTAAAGCAGTAATAGCAGAGGCTTTATCCCGTAAGAGAGTGATCCAAGCAAAAGAAGTATAATCGTCGAAGAAGACGATAAAATACTTGTACTTGTGATATGATGGTATAGGGAAGCTTTTTAGATCAGAATGAATCCGACTAAAAGAGGCTTTAGCCCTAGTCTCGGAAGGAGGATGAGATGCTGCAGGCATTTTGCCTTGCGCACATCCTGGGCATAGTTTATCAGAGGTCGGAATTATAATCCCATCAGGGAAACCCTTAGTGTTCTCCTTAGATCGTCTTAGAACCTCTTTAGATGGATGTCCGAGGCGACGATGCATAAGGTCATAATCTACATTATGCAATGCAGATATGTTGGCGTAATCTAACTCAGTTAGATTAGATATAGAGGCATCTAGCCAAAATAGTGATTGCCCGTGAATAAGGGGTTTACATTGGACAATTATTTTATTTTTTCTTAGCAAGTCTACATGCTGCGAATTCCCCAAAACGCGCAATCCTTGCTGTAGGAATACTCCCATTGATAGTAACCGTGTGCTCATAGAAGATATGTGAAAGACTGGATAAACTCGTGTAGTTACAAGTTTGTCTGCGATATAATGTTCTAGCAAGACAGTACCAACTCCTTCAACATATATCATGTGAGCCGCGGTTTTGACAGGTATTCTGTCAGACTTGGCTAGCAACTTATACTCAATAAAATCACTAAGACTATTGGTAAAGTGCGCTGAGGCTCCTGAGTCAAGAAGCCACATATTTTTAGTACGCTTCAAACATTCTGCGCATTGACTGAAGTACTCATTGTGCTCACACTCAAGAAAATCGAGAAGAGCACTAGTGTAATTGTACATTTCAGGCAACTTCTTTACATGTGACTCCAGTACGTTACAGTTAGATCTGCCACCCCTTAGATTTTTTGGGGGCTGGACTAATTCTGTACCGTGATCAGCACGTAATAGGCAAAATGAAGGAGTAACGTACTCTTCTTCATCGGAACCCCAATCCAGGATCTCATCTGGACCGGTTAGAAAATGTTCGGGGGTTATAGAACGCGATCCTGACGGGGATATCAAAGTACCGAAGTCAGGGTGCGTAGGAAGCCCATGGTCATATAAATATTGCTGATTCCTAGTCCATGCGGCAAGAATTAGCTCCGCAGAAGGAATTTTTGGAATAGAACCAGCGCCAGTAAATGAAGGTTGTTCCCACATTTTTGTTATCTCTTCAGCCTCAATTGCCTCCGGATCAACATATTCCGGTGTCGGAGCTCGGTTTTCTTTATCTGAGTCAACATCCGATATAGTTAGATCACTCAAGTCTAATTGTAGAGCGTTTGAAGACTCACTACAATAGGCGGCAATCTCAGAGTCGTCTAGACTCTCGATGTCGACAATGGGTCGAGCGCCAGCAGGGGGTGCTCGCGTCATGTCAATGTCGAAATCGGAGTCATATTCTTCGTCAATAAATTTATCGATCCGAGGGTGCATCTGGGCGTCCACATCGGCGAAACGCTGCTCAAGCGTCTTTGCGGTCTGAACTGTAGCTGGTACATTCAGCCGCTCTGCGAGCGTCATAGCGGTATTAACAGAGGGAAAGAAGCCAGGGGTCCTCTGAGGCGAAGAGGATTCGACTTCTGTGCGAGTAGAGACGCCAGATGACCCAATATGGATCACCTTGTGAGAGGTGGGTGGAGATAATGCAGCTACAGAGGCTATGTGGGAATGCTGGGGAGCGCCGCCACGCGCTTTGCCTTTACCTTTTCCTTTGCCTCGCCCAGATCCTCGTCCTCCGCGCTGCCGGTTAGGCTGCTGCTGAGAAGACGGGCCGGGGGCATTGGAAGAGGAAGACTGTTGCTGCTGCTGACCACCCTGCTTCGAAAAGCGAGGGTTTTCGCGCTTGTGTTTAACGGCAGAAAGTTTCTGCGCGTTGTGTGCTCCCTTATGCTGTCCGCGATTAGTTTCAGTTTCAAACTGGCCAATAACTATGCCAGAGACTGAAGCAAGTTTGAGATCAGCAGTTGCAACACCGCTGCAGATAATGGGGATAAGGTTTTCCCATTTCTGAGGAAGCGCGGACATGGCTATCAAAGCCTGAAGGGGAGGAGATATCGCAAGCGTTGTTTGATTAGGAGCAGTGCCAATAGTAACGGCACCAAGTCGAGAGAAGGCGGCAGCCATTTTCTCGAAAGTTGCTACTGGGTTTTGGTTAGGATTGAAGCGAATAGAAACTGCTTCTTTAAAATCCTTGTAAATGCGTGGCAAAGAGACCGCTCCATAGCGATCTTGTACAGCATCCCAGAGCAATTTGGCAGAGGTGCTGGTGACAGCTTGCTGGATAGCAGGAGAAAGGCGAAGAGTAAGATTACCCCTTGCCATTTCATCACTGCGACGCCAAGCAGCTTGAATTTCAGCGGTGGCAGTAGTGTCGAGAGGGATAGAACCATCGACATAACCCCAGAGACCTTGGGACATGAAGAAGGCTTGCATGGCATTGGACCAAAGGGTCCAGTTAGAGCCATCGAAGACGGAGACAAGAGTAGTTAATTGAGATGACATTGTTGGTAAATCTGTTGGCTTTATAGTACGTCAGTATTTAGAATTTTTCATCATAATACTGAGTGAGATAATAAAACCAGCATTAATCCCTTCGGCTACAGAACGTATTCTGTAGCAGACATTGGTCTTTGCAGACTACCAATTGTCTATGCCAAAAGAACTGCTCGACCATGTCAACGTTAGACAGTGGGCCAAGTCTATGTACTCCTCTAGAGTACAATACTGGGTCTGTTATGAACCAGGGTGCCTCCCGGGGTCTGCTCGCTGTTTTCTCGTTACCACTCTGTTCATAGATACAGAGGGTAGGAGTGCGATACCACCAGGTGCAACTTCGTCTAGAAGTGCAGCGGCAAGCCCTGTAACAGGGCCCATAACCTGTTGCGCAGCAAAAGCCTTATAGGCCAAAGCGCAGCACGCAGGAAGGACGTTCTCACCTTTGAGTAGGTTGAGAGACTAATGAGAGAGGAGAATGTGCACAAGCAAAGTGGGTGATGTTCTGTATTCGCCTCTCTCCCCACATAGGAGGGTATTTATGCTCTATGGCCCCACCATGTCCATTTGCGGTTAAGTGATGAGTAAAGGCATCCACAATATCGCGTTTTTACACACGCCTAATGTGTTTTGCCCTTCTGAGATAGTCATAAGACTTCTCCTCATCATGGGACATGATATGCCCGCTATTGTACGTATCGTGACTGCCTAATATGGTAAATATAGTACAGTAATGTCGTAACTGCTATAGATAAGGTCCTTACGTACTTATCACGTTTCAACAGAGTGGTACGAAGCACGAAAGCCTCCACAACACACCGGCCCGGATCGACCCTGTGAACCGAAGTACTCAGGTACCAAACGACTCTGGAATCAACGCATCCTGCTCGCACCATGCGCTGAATATATTTGACTGCCCGCAATTGCATCCTTCACGCCCCGAATTGGCCACTGTACCTGGAACAGTCTATGCCATCCCTGGCACGATTTCACTGGCCCTAACCGATGAACCGACCTGCTGTGTTGCCGTGGAAGGCAACCACTTTGGGAAGGGGGTAATCACCTCACCCTGCTTCGTTTTCAACCCCTTGCCTTCCCAAAACAACCCTCTAGATCGAAAATACCTCTTGACTGAAACCCTAGCACTTCAAAATCGATGCACAAGATATACGGAACACCCAGAACTGGTCCTACCACGCCTCAGCCACAACCCGGTCGAACCCATTGTATCAACCACCCTAGATGACACCTGCCCAAGCAAGGACACCACGAAGATTGGAACATCGAAACAGCTGATGATACTACCTAAAAACAACCCTGAGCAACCCAACACAGCGATACCTGACCAATCCAGAGACGCCTCCACGCCAGCTGACATTCAAGTCCCACTTCCCAGATGTTCCGGTCACGTTGGAGACCCTGGGATAGCTTGTGCAGGGCACCTGACCCCCCCTTACCCTTCGAAACACCACGACGAAGTCCCCACAAGAAGATCGATGGCCAGCACAACAATATGGGAGCTACAGGATGCTAATGATGCCGACGCGTCGACTGCCAGCACTAACACCACCTTTGGGGACTTCTCCCTTACGCCCAGCCCACAAACAGAAGGACTGCGACCTGTGACCCCCTGTACTAACTGGATAAAAGCACCCTGCAGTACAGAAAGGACCAGCAACACACCAGACAACGCCCTTCTCTACCCTTGCCTCCTAACAATGAACTACGTCACTCCCATCTACTCCCAGACCCTTGCTGGACTAGCTGACCAGAATCCCTTACACTCAGCCATTGAGTGTCTGGCTACCACCACAATTGCAGTTATTGATGCTGCTATTGACCGCTCTCCCCCTATCCCCACTGCGATTAATGTGCGACGACCAGAAGAACCTGCCTTTATCAGGTGGACCACTGGGATTGTGATCAGGTCCCAGATCAGAACCCCCATCCTTCTAACCGCCCTCACCTACTTGAATAGGGTTAAGCCCTATATCTGCACCAATACCCTTAAATGGGCCGAGATACGACTGCTCTTAGGAGCCCTCATCATTGCTGACAAATACATGGATGACAATGCCCTCAGTAACGCACAGTGGGCCATAGTTACAAAAAGGTTTACCAGGTGGCAGGTTGGGCAGATGGAACGAGAGTTCCTGAGTGTCCTTAACTGGAAACTCGGAGTATCCCAGGAAGATCTTCTGATGTGGCATGATGCCACCATCATTCCCCTTACCCCTATCTTGATGGCACCCCCTCTACCTCAGCTTGCCATCAAATCACACCCGTTCAAGAAGAAGCTGGCGGCTCCCCCCAAACTTAGTCACCCCCCATTTACCCTCAAAACCAATCCAATCCGATGGCAGTGGAGGAAGTCCCTAAAACTTCCTGAGAAGAAGTCTCAAATCAAATGGCGACGACACCAGAAAGCCAGGGTTTATAGCCCTGAAGAAGACGCCACCTTTAGGGCTCTACTCCAAATCCTGGAAGAGTCCAGGTCTAGCCTCACTAACCTGGCTACCACATGACTTGGCGACGTGGAATTCACCCCTTAGAAAGGGGGTAATGTCATGAACTCCCCAGTCACCTTTCCTTTTGCAGTTCCTATCTGATTCATTCCCTTTATTGGCAGTTACCTTCTCAGACCTCTGCTTCCCCTTATCTGATTGTTCTAGCACCTTCTGTGCTATTCTTGTCCACCCTTCTCCTGCCTTGCTGGCATGATACCATCTTGCACAATGTTGACACCATCTTGCCAGCACATTACTCTATCTATAGCAACCAGTAGCACTATGCGCTCAGGCGCAATCCTGTACTATATAAGGAACCCTGTAGTGCGCCTTAGCTCCTTAGCTTTGGCTTAATCAACTATCTGCGTTGTATCTCCATTGACTCCTTGAGTGCCTCAGTCCCTTCAGCACTCAAGCCCTTGACCCTGAACCCCTGACCCTTGACCCTTCTCCCCTTTGGGTCATTCCCCTCTCAGCCTCTGTGCAGGCTTCCCCTTGACTTCGCTCTTACCCTCCTCCTGTCTTACTGGTCAGCCCAGTGACACGTGACCTTTGGACTTAGGCTGCTGAGCTCGTCCATTGCTACCGACTCAGTCACCTTAGCACAAGGGGCTGTTACAGAAGGACCTTCCCACCTTAAGCACAGGGGGATTGTCGCCGACTCAGCTACCTCAGTGTAGGAGCTGTTACAGAAGACCTTAGGAGTCCTTCCATTCAGTGGGGATCCAACTCAGAGTCCTTTGCCTCAGGCAGGATCTGTTACAGAACGACGCACGCCCCCGCAGAGGCGTGACAGCCTTGAAGCGCATTGCAGACGAACAGCGAGATTGGCCAGCGAGGGACTTTCAGTGAGTCGGGGTCTCACGCTGAAAAGGGGGTGATGTCATGTTTCGACTCGGAGGGACTGATAGTATGACGGGGGACCCTTACTGTACCGGTTGCAACTACGGCGGTAAGGTAGATTAGTTGTGGACTTACCTACGGTGATACGGTAGTGCGATAGGAGATACGGTGCGATAGCTGACTGATGACCAACGCCACTAGTACGGGTACTAGTAGTATTAGGGTTTGAGTTGTTTCTGCGATACATTGGACGCTACTTTACGGTGCCTCATAGCAGCGCTTCAAAGCCTGCTGGATATGTATTTAAGATTGCTTGTGAAGACCAAGATACGCCATCTTGGTCTTCTTGAATCGTCACTTGTTTCCTTTCTTTCTTCGCATCTACCCTAAGAACCTTTCGAGTCCAACTTCGTTTGTGACAAGTTGTCGAGTCTTGCTGGTGTACCTTTGAGTATTCACCAAGGCAGGAGCACGGACCTTTGTGTTGTCGTGTCAGCAAGAACCTTTCGCTAAGTTGTTACCGCCTCTCTCAAGCTCAAGTTGAGCTAACGTCGTGACAACGTTACACAGCTCACCTGTAGTTCGGAAAGTACCAGAAAATAGTCCCGAAAAACAACAGTATGTACGAGTATATAAGATGTAGCTTCAAGAGTAGAACAAGTCGTCTACTCTTCGTCTTGAATCCAGTAGTTGTCTCCTCACTTGCGTGCCTTTGAGCATTCCAAGTCAGCATCTTCCGCTTGTCTAAAAACAACAAGCTCTCGCACACGATTACGTCACGTACGGTCAGCTGGTACTGTGACATAAGAGTAGACCCTCATCTTCCCGCCAAGCGACACAGCGCCTAGTGGTCGCACGAACACAAACTGGCAGACGCTCCGGACGGACTGTTTGCATACATCGAACCCGCCACCGACTTAAACGACAGCACCGAAAAACGACTGGTGCTCAGATGAACGACACCCAATCTCACCGATCTCATGGTAAAAGGCCTCGTGTGGGAGCACCACAGGGGATACACGCTAGAACGTTCACCGGACCCAAGCCTCGACATCGAATATTTTGAAAACGAAAACACCTGGTACGAAGTACTACTAGATTACCTGGGTTGGGCGACATATAATAGCGCTCGCATCGAGCGACCACACGACTGGGGACTGCGCATCCGATCCGACATCCAAACTGTTCCAGAATACGACTGGAACACTCACCGATTAGCCGTCATCTCACTAAAACGAAAAGGAAAACGACACTCACCGCAGCAACCCCCACCGTTTACACCACTCCCATTCCCAACCGCGGTTCCACCTACTCCGATGGCAAGCGGTTCCAGTAGTACGCCCACTGCAACGACCAATGGCCCACTCCAGGGAGGAGCGCCTACATACTTCGATGGAAATAGAGCAAAGAGTGCTCAATTCCTACACGAGTTTAATCAGTACCGACGAGTCAACCGCACTAACGAACGAATGGTTTCACCATACCAACGGGTCGCGTTAGCGCTGACCCTTATACAAGGACCTGACGTAGAAAATTGGAACCAGTCACAGGATAAGAAACTGGATGACAAAATCAACCACGCTACGCACCCCATCACCAAAACCGACAAGTGATTGTGGAACGAGTTCATAAACGATTTTAAAAATGCCTGGACCAATACGCTCAGTAAACAGAACGCGTACGCCAAGCTAACCGCTTTGACGATGAACAGTGAGGCGATCGACGAATACATCACCTGGTTTGAACAACTTGCGGATGCAGCAGGGTGGGACATGACTGCCATCGGGACGGTCGACTTGTTTCAACGAGGCCTAAAGAAAGGACTCCTCGTCGCCTGCCTGAAGCGCGGTGTCACGAACCACCTACTACTTTTCCCTTCTTGTCCTTATCTGATCCATCTCCTTTCCTGACTGTTACCTTTCTTGGACCTATGCTTCCCCTTTATCCGATCGTTCTAGCACCTTCTGTGCTATTCTCGTCCACCCTTCTTCTGCCTTGCTGGCATGACACCATCTTGCACGATATTAACACCATCTTGCCAGCACATTATTCTATCTATAGCAACCAGTAGCACTATGCGCTCAGGCGCAATCCTGTACTATATAAGGAACCCTGTAGTGCGCCTTAGCTCCTTAGCTTTGGCTTAATCAATCATCTGCGTTGTATCTCCATTGACTCCTTGAGTGCTTCAGTCCCTTCATCACTCAAGTTCTTGACCCTGAACCCTTACCCTTGACCCTTATCCCCTTTGGGCCATTCCCCTCTCAGCCTCTGTGCAGGCTTCCCCTTGACTTCGCTCTCATCCTCTTTCTGTCTTACTGGTCAGCCCAGTGACACGTGACCTTTGGACTTAGGCCTCCGCGCTCGTCCATTGCTACAGACTCAGTCGCCTTAGCACAAGGGGCTGTTACAGAAGGACCTTCCCACCTTAGCACAGGGGGATTGCCACAGACTCAGCTACCTTGGTACAGGGGCTGTTACAGAGGACCTTAGGAGTCGTTGCACACAGTGCCGATCCGACTTGGCTATCGACTGCCACGTGACAGGAAGCCATTACAGAACAACGCACGCCCCCACAGAGGCGTGACACGCGGAGTCATGCCTGTCACCATGGACGACTGGAAGGTCGCAACAAGGGAGGAGGTCCAACGGTTCCACACAATTACTAACTGCATAGCCGCTCTAGGCAAGGGAACGGCACCGCCACCAAAACTGATAGCACCTCGGCCAACTACCTGTAATGAGATCGTACCAATGGATGTCGACGCTGTAAATACGTTTATCCCTTGACAGAAAACCCCCCAAGAACAAGCAGAATGGGAGCGCTGCAGAAAAGAGGGCCTTTGCTTTCGCTGTAAACAGTCGGGGCACCTTTCGCACGATTGCCCAAAAAAGAGGACGAACCCTAGTCGGGTTAACGAGATCACCACGACCCAAATGCAACAACTATCAACGAACTCCGCACCTGCACTTGACAAACAAACGCTCATCTCCGGTTTGCTGGGATTATCCAACGCTGATTGAAGGCAGATGATATCTCAAATGCTCATCGAAGCCGGAGTCGATGACGACGATGACCTAGAGGAAGGCAGCGTAACTGAGATTAACGCCCTCTCGTCCGACGATGGGACGACACTCACAGTTCAGATAGCAGTCGAAAGTGGGGGCAAGGTGCCAGCGTTACTCAACTCAGGAGCTTCACAGAACTTCATCAATACCACTCTTATCCAACGGCTCAGAATGGCCACGATCAGAATACCACCAGAAAAGCATACAATGCCAATGGGACTCCTAACCAATCGGGAACGATCACTGAGGCATGCCTGGTCACACTCTCCTGTTGAGACGCGACTGTTAAAGTTACATGTCTCGTGGGATCTGATTGAGTCAGCCCACATACTATATACGGTATCTGTCCTTTATGGACTTATGGACACTCCGGACTCATACGGACCGCTTTTGTTTATCTTTATTGTTAAGACCTATATATGGTTCTTATTGTTCTTTCTATTGTTAAGATACCGGTATTGTCTGCTTTAGGCAGTTATTGTTCTCTGCCATCCAATGGCATTTCTCCCTCTGGCGCACAGACCATCTGTATTGTGTTTGGATCACCAGTGCGCACAGACCATTATTAGCTAAGCGTCCTGTATATAAGGACTGCTGTTTTCGCCTCTACACTTCAGAGTTCCTTCTACCTCTGAAGTGTAAGTTCCTTCCATCTACCTTACTCTCTTCACCTTTACTTATAAGATGTTCTATAGAACTTGTCTGTCTCTAGGTGTGTAGTAATGGTATTAGAGTTCCTTCTACCTCTGAAGTAACTTGTCTGTCTCTAGCTGTCCAAGCTTATTTCTTGCTTGTTAGTTCTGCGCTTCAAACAGGTTATGGGCCCTGACGCCTAATAACTAACTTGCTTTATCAGATCTACTTGTGTCATCTTGCTCTCTCAGCCGACCACAACTTTTTTTGTCGTCACCTACACTTTCAGTGAGCATCCTCTATCCTCTTTCGACACACCCTCCTTTTCTTGTCCACCATGACTTCAGTCATGTGCCATTTTGGCTAGCCTCCTAAGGAGGTTCTCATGAGAGGTTTTACATAAACCTCAAATTCCTCTGTGCGCACTACTATATCTTCATTACCCAGTTTTCGTCTGGAAGTGCTTTAATAGGCCAATAGGGGAAGACCCTTGCGGCTATAGGCCTCTCTAATGGTTGGGTGATACTCGGTTAATACCTGGGTCACTTTAAGGGGTGTGAAGGCCTGGTTAATAGTCAAACCCAGAAGTCCTTCCCTCTGACACAACTAGGAGACGCTACTTAGTACTATACACAGTAGCTATGACTAGACCTCTGCTAGGAGAAGTATTCGCTCCCTTTGTGCAGGATTCGCTGCATAGCAAGTATCACTAGTCTAGTTACTTAGTACCAAGACCCTTAATGGTCTGTTCTAGAGACTCCACAGACGGAAGATTCAGTTGTTATGGGAGTTGATCCCTATCACTGTCTCTTGAACTCGCTGTTGGCTCCTCTCTAGGGTACTACCCTTTACTATAGATCCTTAGTAGCCCCAGCATCAAGGCTGTAAGGCTGAGGGATACAGAGACTTAGTAGTCCTTCGCCGGACCAAAAGCTCCTATTCCGTCGAAGCCAACAAAGCTGTTGCATGACTATTACCCATAGTAACATTTGGGCTTTGTGGGTCTTAGTATAAGGCAGCCATCAGTACAATGATTCCACTATATAATTATACCCAAGTCGCACACACTTGAGGCATGACACCATATGTGTTATGGAGTATAGCGCTCCTATGGCTGGACCATTACTTTCTCTACCAAGATCTGAGCTGGTTCTGACTGCTCCTCGGAACCAGATTTACAAACATCTCAAATGTCTTTCCACCTCGTCTTCCCTCCGTCCGTCACCCTCGCCAAGTTGGATGGCACCAACTGGCAGACTTGGTCTGCCACCTTTACCTCCCTCATGCTGATGAATGGGTGCAGCAGGCACCTTACACACGGTGCTCCTGCTTCAGTGCCCCAACATCCCCCTCTCGCAGCAGGTGCTGTGGGGCCCACTGGCCCTACAGATGAGGGACTCGCCATCCTTGCCCTCTGGGCAAAACAAGAGGAGGTCATCACTGGCCTCTTATTTTTATCAGTGACAACGGAGGTCCTATCTGGTATTCACTCCTCTCACATCTTCCCAACTGTCCATGACAAGTTTGTGGAGTTGGAGAACCTCTATGGTCAGGTTGGCTCTATGGCCACCTTCAATATTTGGGTGGGCTTGGCAAACACCAAGCTTCAGGAAGGTAGCCCCTTCCTGCCTCAGCTCCAAAAAATGCTGGATCTGAGGAACACCCTGGTGGAACAAGGGATGCCCGTCTCGGACATGCAAATGTCCTTTATTCTTCTAGACGCGCTCCCCCCATCCTACAGCACCATAGCTGGCACCATCCTGGCCTCTGGCCCCCCCTCTAACCTCCAACCTCAGGACCTCATCAACAGGTTCATCAACGAGGAATCTCGTCTCGCCGGTCCCGTGGCGTCCTACAACAAGGTCGCCCCCGTTAAGAAATCTTCGGCCCCTCACGCTCATGAGGCGCGGCCATCGGGCAGCTCTGTGTCTTCGGACATAATCTGCCATTACTGCAAAAAGCCTGGCCATAAAAAGCCAGAATGTTACAAACTCAAACGGGACCAGGAGAATGCTAAGAAGGGGAAGGCAGGACAGCGGGCAAAGGCCGCCCAGAATACCACAGTAGAAGTGCCGGACTCACTTCCGGCAAACAGGTTAAATAGCATACCTGTACCAAAGAGCCGACTATTTACTATAGTCAATGGCTCTGGCAAAATAGAGGAGGTACATGAAGTACCTCAGGTTTCCCTTTACACGATGGGTACACACAGTACCCAGATTGCATCAAAATGGATGATGGACAGTGGGGCATCAGCACACTTTACCCCTCACATAGAAGACTACGACACCTACACTCCTCACAAAGGTGTTGAAGTACTTCTAGGAGATAACTCCTTGCTAAGGAGTGTTGGTACTGGAACGGTAACAATCCATACCAACTTTGGGTATGACCTAAAAATCTCCAATGTGCTGCACCTACCTAATACGCATTCGCGTATACTGTCCACCCCTGCCCTAACAGCTAAGGGGGCCATAGTAAGTTTTGATGCCACTACCTTTGCTATAAGGTATGATGGGAAAACCATTGCGGAAGGACACAAGGCTTCAGGCCTATACTGGCTTGATGGGCACCATAAAGTAAATGCCCAAGCAACTGCATCTGCTAGCCTTGATGTCTGGCATCGGCGCATGGGACATATGTCCAAAGAAGCGCTCCAAAGATATGCTCCGAAGTCCGTAAAAGGACTTAACATAGATGAATCCCCTGAGGAAGAAGGTCCCTGTCATGGGTGTGAACTTGGCAAGTCCACCCGCAAACCTTTTCCTCCTTCCCAGAAGCGTGCACAAGAATCCCTTGAACTTGTGCACAGTGACCTTGTTGGCCCACTACAGAGTAACTCTATCCAGGGCAACAAATACTTTGCCACCTTCATAGATGACTTCTCAAAAGCTGCAGTTGTCATCCCTATGAAGTCCAAAGACGAGTTTACGGGTGCCTTCCTACACTACAAGGCATGGGCTGAAAAACAACAAAATAAGCCCATTAAAACCCTGCACTCAGATCGTGGTGGCGAGTATGTCAACAATGTCCTTAAAGACATTCTTCTGGAGGAAGGGATTGAGCATATGCTTACGATGCCTTATTCCCCACAACAGAACGGGAGAGCCGAGCGGTTTAACCGCACTATCATGGAAAAAGGCACCAGCATGCTTCATCATGCAGGTCTTAGCCTTGGCTTTTGGGAACAAGCAGTTCAAACTGCAGTGCACATCTATAATCGCACTCCCACCCGTTCTAATGAGTGGAAAACTCCGCTGGAGCTCTGGGATGGTACAGTTCCAGATGTCTCTTACTTTAGAGTATTCGGCTGCAAAGCCTACTATCATGTACCAGAACACAACCGGCGCAAATTAGATCCTAAATCAAAGGAAGCCGTGTTTGTGGGCTATGAACCCAATTCAAAGGGTTACAAACTCTGGGATAGACATAGCCGGTGCTTCGTCTCTTCACGAGATGTTACATTTGACGAAGCTACCTTCCCATCCCTGAGTGACCTGACTAGTCACTCCAACCAACCAATCACTTCTCCCGTGTCCGGCGAACCTGCTAAAGGGGCTGCTGTTGCCGGTGAGATATTCTTTGTAGTGCCTAGTCAGCCTACGCCAGCTGTTGCCCCTGCGGCACCTCAGACACCAGTCTTTGTCTTACCACCTGTCCAGGTGCCTGCAGTACCAATACAACAGCCTAGCACACCCCCCAACACTTCTCCAAATCCCGCCGACCAGACTATCTATCACACTCCTCCATCCCAAGCACCTGCACCTACCACCCCAAGGCGCCCTCGCACTCGCTCGCAAGGGAGACCGCCTGTAGTAACTGCCCCAATCCCTGCCCCTAACTTCAATAGGGACATCTCTCCTCCTAGGGAAACACCTAGATCTCCGAGGAATGGGCAAGTTACTTCACCCCCTCGCCCAAGGCGTGGGACCAGGGTACGATTCACAAATCCTCGCTACTACACAGAGGAGAACGATGAATTTGTGCCTGGGAGTAGCAGACTGGGTATGATGGACTTGCTGAACGCTGCCGAGGTTCCTGGCTACAAGGACCCGCAGACCTTTAAGCAAGCTATGGAATCTGACCAAGCTGTCGATTGGCTTGAAGCATGCCAGTATGAACTGGACGCTCTCGACAAGCTTGATGTCTGGAGGCTAGAACCCCTTCCTGAAGGAAGGAAGGTGGTTAAGTGTAAATGGGTGTTTAAAAAGAAAGCGGATGGACGCTTTCGTGCTAGGCTAGTGGCAAAAGGGTTCACCCAACTAGAGGGGGTGGACTTTGACGAAACTTTCTCCCCAGTTGCCCGCTTTGAGTCCTTGCGACTCCTTCTCGCGTTGGCTACGCTTGAAGACTGGCATATTCACCAGATGGATGTCAAGTCGGCATTCCTTCATGGGGAACTGGAGGAAGAAATTTACATGGAGCAACCAGTCGGTTTCGTCACAGCTGGCTCCGAGCACCTTGTGTGCCGGCTACAGAAGGCCCTCTATGGCCTGAAACAAGCTTCCCGCGCATGGAATGTGCAGTTCCATGGGGTCTTAGTCGACCTAGGCTTCACGCGGACGTACTCTGATGCAGGAGTATACGTGTATCATCTTCAAGAGGGGGGTGATACACTTTTCGTGATCTTATATGTAGATGACATCACTATACTCGGAAGTTCCTTATCAAAGATCAATGATCTGAAGGCTTCTCTATCTAGTCGATATGAGATGACCGATCTGGGAGAAATCCAGTCTTATCTCGGTGTTAACATCACCAGAGATCGTGCTAATCGCACTATGGAAATCAACCAGTCAGACTACATCCGCGATGTGGTGGAACGATTTGGAATGTCTGATTCCAATCCGGTATATACCCCTCTTCCCTCTGGCGCCGAGGCACACTTGATCAAGTACACAGATCAGGCCTCTACTTCTGAGATTAAGAAGTATCAACAGATAATCGGGTCTCTGCTATATGCGCAGATTGGAAGCAGACCTGATATTTCCTTCGCTGTTGCGCGCCTTAGCCAATTTGCTTCCAACCCCTCACCTCAGCATTTACGCCTAGCCAAGTATGTCCTAGCCTATCTTAATAGCACCAAGGACTACTCATTACGCTATGCTGGAGGGAATGGCAATAGTGGTGAAGGCCTTCATGGCTACTGCGACGCTTCCTGGGGAGATCAGGAAGAAAAGCACTCCACCTCAGGTTTTGTCTACCTGCTTGCAAATGGAGCCATCTCTTGGTGTACCAGAAAGCAAAAGACAATTGCGCAGTCTACCACTGAGGCAGAATACATGAGCCTCTCAGACGCCTCCAATCAGGCTCAGTGGTATGCCACCTTCCTTGGAGAACTGGGGTATGAGGTATCCTCCCCCATTCCTCTGCACTGTGACAATAAGGGTGCTGTGGACTTAGCTCTCAACCCTGTCACTGGGAGACGCTCTAAACACATCCTGATCAAACACCATGTAGTCAGGGAGTACGTAGAGAACAAGGTCATACACCTGATACGTACACCCACAGGGGAAATGGTTGCAGATGGACTTACTAAGTCACTGCCCAGAGAACCCTTTGAAAAAATGGTTGTTGATCTAGGAATGGTGTAAAGATGGGTTCTAGGACGTCGAACTATTGTGTATACTAGCAATAGAACTCCTAGTTTAATAGCTAAGAAAAACCCTTCTTAGAGAACTGAAGAAGTTGGACCTGTTCCAACTTATCTCCCAGTTGATGGCTCTTCAAAAAGTAGTTCTTCTGAACTACATTATCCTCATAGAGCAGTGCATGAAGACCTCCAAAAGGTTGTCCTTTATCAGGACTTCTGCGTACATAGATTCTTTCTAACCAGAGAATCGAAACATTTCTCATAAGAACAGTAAAGCAACAAAGTGTCCTGTCAAGGCACTTTCACTCAATGCTTGCACCACACTTGTGGACTGTCTCTATCATGGAGGGATGTTGAGACGCGACTGTTAAAGTCACATGTCTCGTGGGATCTGATTGAGTCAGCCCACATACTATATACGGTATCTGTCCTTTATGGACTTATGGACACTCCGGACTCATACGGACCGCTTTTGTTTATCTTTATTGTTAAGACCTATATATGGTTCTTATTGTTCTTTCTATTGTTAAGATACCGGTATTGTCTGCTTTAGGCAGTTATTGTTCTCTGCCATCCAATGGCATTTCTCCCTCTGGCGCACAGACCATCTGTATTGTGTTTGGATCACCAGTGCGCACAGACCATTATTAGCTAAGCGTCCTGTATATAAGGACTGCTGTTTTCGCCTCTACACTTCAGAGTTCCTTCTACCTCTGAAGTGTAAGTTCCTTCCATCTACCTTACTCTCTTCACCTTTACTTATAAGATGTTCTATAGAACTTGTCTGTCTCTAGGTGTGTAGTAATGGTATTAGAGTTCCTTCTACCTCTGAAGTAACTTGTCTGTCTCTAGCTGTCCAAGCTTATTTCTTGCTTGTTAGTTCTGCGCTTCAAACATCTCCTGGGGAGGACATGCATATAACACTCACCTCTACGTCACTATCCTAGGGCGACCACAAATTATACTAGGACACGCCTGGTTCAGAGACACTAATCCCGACATCGACTGGACGAGAAATCAACTACTTGGACCAGACAGGCAACTCACCTATGAAAGACGAGACTCCATTGACACCATCGCGCAGCAGATGGCGGAAAGGTTCGGTTCAAGCAGAGCCGAAAAACTACCGCCACAATATGCACAATATGCCACCGTCTTCTCGGAAGAAGCCGCTAAACGATTCCCACCTGAACACGTAGATGACCACGTGATCACCTTACTCCCCGACGCGCCACCCACACTCCAATGTAAAATATATCCGCTAAATGCAAAAGAACTGGAACACCTCAACAAATTCCTACAGGAGCATTTAGAAAAGGGGTATATTCGTGAATCGAAGTCACATTACGCGTCGTCGTTTTTCTTTCTAAAGAAAAAGGACGGCAAGCTACGACCGGTCCAAGATTACAAACCACTCAACAAAATAACGGTTCGGGACACTTATCCGATCCCACTGATCTCGAATATCCTGGACAGACTGGCCGACAAAACCTTGTTTACTAAGTTCGACATTCGCTGGGGATATAACAATATCCAAATCAAAGATGGGGATCAATGGAAAGCCGCATTTAAAACGCCCCACGGATTGTTCGAACCTATGGTCATGTATTTCGGATTAACGAACTCACCAGCTACCTTTGTACATGCAATGAACCAGATCTTCCGTTCCTTACTCAATCAGCATCCAGCGGAACTATTCGTTTACATGGATGATATACTCATCGCCACTACTCACGACGTTCAACGACATTGACTGATCGTTAACAAAGTCTTACAGATCCTCCTTGACGAGAGTTACTTTCTGAAACTCTCCAAGTGTGAGTTCGAGCGTACCGAGATCGACTACCTTGGCATGACCATTGCTGGCGGAACGATTCAAATGGGACAAGACAAAATATCGGGTCTTCATGACTGGCCACGCCGACTCACGACTGTCAAGCAAGTACGCAGTGTTCTCGGCATACTAGGATATCAACGACCGTTCATTCCACATTACACACATTTAGCCCAACTGCTCACGCAGCTTCTTCGCAAAGATACTCTGTTCAACTGGACCATGGAACATACCACAGCTCTTGACAAACTTATCACCTTCGCCTGTTCGCGCCCAGCACTGAAACAACCGGATGCTGACCTACCATACTCCCTCCAAACCGATGCCTCCTTGTACGCCATGGGCGCCATTCTGACTCAACCGGACTCACGGAACAAAAATCAAGCGGTCGGATATTTTTCACAGGCATTCTCACCCACGGAACAGAACTACGACGTTTACGATCGCGAATTTCTCGCCCTCGTCCATGGACTCGAACATTGGCGACACCTCTTGGTTGCCGCCCGCCACCCGGTTACCGTCTTTACTGACCACGCCAATCTCCTTCACTACCGGTCTCCGCAGCACATCAATCGACGTGTTGCACGCCTCGTCAACATCCTCGCCGACTACGACCTTCGCCTTCGTCATGTGCCCGGACCTACTCTCCACGCCGACTCACTTTCTTGTCATCCATCCCTTGTGCCTGGCACTGACGACAACACCGGCGTAGTCGTCCTACTGCCCGCCTACTTCATCAATGCTGCTTGCGTTGTTTCTCTCGATGACCGGTGTCGTCAGGCGCAGCTTCTCACTCTTCCGTCGGACTAGGTCGATCGTTACCGCTTGGACCATTCATCAACTCCCCCTTCGCTTGCCTTTCACCACGGCTGCCTTGTGATCGTGGACGATCTCACCCTAAGGAGGGGGGTGATCGAATCCTTCCATGATTCGATTACTGCCGGTCACCCCGGCCAGACGAAAACTATACAGGCGATACAAAAACACTACTGGTGGCCAAACATGACAAAGGACATCACTGACTACGTCATAGGATGCCATACCTGTCAAGCCAATAAAAACCTGCCCGGTCGCCCAAAACCACCAATATCGCCCATCTACCCTACAGAAGCAGCATTGCCATTTCACGTAGTGGCTCTCGACTTCATCATTAAACTTCCTAAATCAGGAAAGTACGACACCATCCTTACGATCACCGATCAAGGATGTGTTGATAAGTGACCCTTGCGCACTTAGCGGCTCGTACGGACCGGACTTGCAGCATGGACTGCTTTAGATTAGATACACAGGACTTGTAGATTAGATACTGTTTGATCTGTACAATCTGGACTTACCATTGCGTCATCTATGACATCACTGTACTTCTATGACATCATACATCCGGACTCTGCGTTGTATAACGCCTTTGTACTTTCCTTTGTTCTTTACTTAGTATTATCCTTATTATGATGTCAGTATGATATCATCTAGTTCTGGACTCTTCTTGTTCTCCTCTCCCTTGTTCTCAAAGCGTCCACTCTTTTGTCCCTTTGTAGAACAATAGCACCTTTGTATTCTGTGACTAGCGTTACTTATCTTGTACTACTGTCACCCTCTGTAGGAGTATAAGTAGAGTACTATGTACGCTCCTGGTCCACATCAGTTCTCACTGCTTGTGTGCCAGGTAAGCCTCCTTTCTTCCAATGTAACAACATCAGTTCTCACTGCTTGTGTGCCAGACATCTCTGCTTTACTTTGCTAGATCTCCTGTTGCTGCTTTCCAGCCACCCAGCTTGTCTCACCACAGAACACTTTGTCCCTCTGTGAGTAAGCTATCTATGTGTGCTGTTCATCAGGATGTTTGAAAGCAAGCATATTCATTCCGTGTAGAGAATCGATAGACGCAGAACAGACGGCCATGCTATACCTCCGATACGTGGTACCGCACTACGGACTTCCCACCAAGGTGATATCCGACAGAGATCCACGTTTCACCGCCATGTTTACTAGGGCATTATGCGCCGCGCTAAAGGTGGATCAGAACATCAGTACTTGTTACGACTTTCTTGGACTCGTCCCTTTTCTTACCATTATTCTCTTCCCACACTATACGAGCCCTGTATGATTACGCGGACGTTACGATTACCCGGTTTCCATCACGCGCCCTGCTTATCTATGTTCTCTTTTGATAAAGCTTGACATGTGCTAGTTTCCGACTTGTTCCCTCTCACGCGCGGCCCCGCGTGATTCTCCATTATCCTCGATATAGCCCTGCCTTGTTCCCTATATGCTCACTCCTTTCTTCCTTGGTTTGGCGATGGCGCCATCTGTTTGTAATAACCATACAGTGCGATCTCTATTTAAACCTAGTCATACCTAGCTTGTACGGTAGACTAGACTTCTTGTGTAATACTACACTCGTCTACGCAAAGTCTCCTTGACCCCCGACCCTTGCTTTCGCTAGGCCTTCGAGTCTTAGCTCTCCTCTATAGTCCAAGTGACACACGTCCTTGTGACTCTTGTGCATCATCCATACTGAAGTCGAGCCTTTGAGCTTTGACTACCGAGCGATTGACTGACTTAGTACAGGTCGTACTTAACGCCCCTGTAGTGGCGTTACATTAAGTCTAGTCTCCACAGTGGCTCTCACCAGCCGAAGCCGAACACAGTTCGTAAAAGAATACCTGGAGCGGCATCCTTACGACGACCTAAGGCCTTCGATCAAAGGAACCGCTCTTTGGAGGAATACCCCACACGACGAAGGGTATTACGTCTACGACCCCGATAAACTCACATACGAACCAATCGAGTATATTGAAGACCAACACATTTGGGCCTACGTTGCCTACTCCGATTCAAAACACTCCTGGTACTCCTATAAACCCGTCCCCGCACACTTAGGCCTAGGACCAGGAAAAGGACAAATCAGCGCCATCGAGGCTGACTCCGATATCGAAGAACCATCTTCCGAACCCGATCTAGACAACCCAACACTTACGCCCACCATCCAACGACCTGTGGACTTCGCATCATATGCCAACATGTCCACCACCCAACTTTCCACCACCCTCACCTCCGCGCAACCAACCGCAGGCTCCTCGGCAGCGAATCCTACAAGTAGTGGAGGACATCCTGTGGGAGGAGGTATGCCGACAAGCGGAGGAAGCACTGCGGGAGGCGCAGGAAGCCATCATGGAGGCGGTGCGCCTGGAGGTGGAGGCGGTGCGCCTGGAAGTGGAGGCGGTGCGCCTGGAGGCGGAGGCGGCGCGCCTGGAGGTGGAGGCGGCGGAGCAGCAGCAGGTCCCGCCGCCGGAGGACTCCCACCAAACGGGCGACTTGGAGGAAATCCCCCACCAGAATTCACCGGGGATCGAGAAGCCAGCAGAGCCTTCCTAAACGCCTTCGCACTCTACCGAGGAATGAACCCGAACGTCCAACAATTAACCCTTCCTTATTCATGCGCCATGACCCTCCTCTCGTACATTCGAGGACCATTAGTGGACGACTGGGTTGAAGAACAAATACAATGGCTAGCCGACCAATTGGCGGGAGGAGTAGCCATGAATGCCGAAAACCTGTGGAACACTATCGAAACAAGGTTTATCCAAGCATACACCGACACTACTCAACAGCAAAAAGCCCGCCATGCCATTCAAAACCTACGAATGGACAAAGAAGATATCGACACTTACATAGCCAAGTTCTCTAACCTGGCCAATAAGGCGGGATACAATAAGGACGAAGCCACTACCCTGGAGATTTTCCAGAAAGGCCTCCCAAATGCGCTAGTCATAAACGCAATCAAGTTCCACCACCCCGTAGATTGGGACGACTGGAAAACAGCGGTTACGCTCCAGCAAGCAGAATATCTCCTCCTCAAAGATAGACTCACTAAGGGAAGAACGGACAAGAAAGGAGGAGCCTCCCGCGACCAATGGCTGAACGCCCTCAACAAAACCAGAGATCCAAACACCATGGACGTCAGCCGAACTCGCGCAAGAGCAGCAATGACGGAGGATGAAAAGAAGCTACTTCAAAAAGAAGGAAGATGCTTCCGGTGCCGAGGACAAGGACACATCTCCAGATTCTGTCCTCAAAAAACGGCCCCAACCGTCAAGGCCACAAACACGAGCGACTCCACTCCAACTACCGCCACCATTTCAATGACCGCATCACGCCCCCTTTCCAATGAGGAACAAGCGGACGCTCAAGTAGCAGCCTTATTCGCCCAAACCCCCGAAGTACGAGAGCTAATGGTGGATAAACTCTTCGGGCAAAAGAAGGATTTTCTGAACGCTTGAACCCGGCGGCCTGGGCTAGAGCATTAAAACTTAGCGTGTACAATAGCAGATTCCGATCCATGCGAATTCCAGTACTTTTCAAATCTGCTCACGCGACGGCCGAACGA
The DNA here is from genome assembly GCA_025766275.1 of Lactarius indigo. Taxonomy (NCBI): domain Eukaryota; kingdom Fungi; phylum Basidiomycota; class Agaricomycetes; order Russulales; family Russulaceae; genus Lactarius; species Lactarius indigo. The sequence continues at coordinate 182,941 of JAFKAC010000030.1, forward strand.
AACGTTTTGGTAGACTCGGGCGCAACAGACAACTTCATAAGCGCAAACCTCTTGAGGCGACTCAAAATAGCCTGGCTACCTACTGAACGTTCCATCAAGATATGGAACGTAGATGGAACCCACAATCAAGGAGGAGAGATCACATCTTTCACCGACCTCACCGTTAAAACCGGAGGAAAGACTCAAAACCTTCGATTCCTCATCACAGACCTAGGAAACGACGAAGTTATACTGGGATATCCCTGGTTTACGGCTTTTGAACCCAAGTTCCATTGGCGAGACGCCACACTCGATGAAGAGTTCCAACCGGTGGTTATTACCAGTCTGCATCTGTCCGACGAAGCCATGCCTCTTGAAGCAACTATCAAGGCATTGGAGACGTATCAACTGGACGAATCAGCCTGGGAACAGCTACAAGAAGAAGACGAACCTTCGATCCGACTGCGAAAAACGACAACAGCATCGGAACTGGCACAGCAGGAAGCGGCTAAAAGACCCCAGAAAACCTTCGAAGAGATGGTCCCGGAAGAATACCGGAGGCATCAGAAAGTTTTCAGCGAAGAAGCATCCCAGCGCTTTCCCCCTTCACGCCCGTGGGATCACGCTATCGATCTAGTCCCAACCGCCCCTGAAACAATGGATTGCAAAGTATATCCACTCACGATCCCAGAAAACGAAAAACTAACAGAATTCATAACCGAACACTTGGAAAAGAAGTACATCCAACCATCCAAGTCTCCTTACGCATCTCCCTTCTTCTTCATCAAAAAGAAGGACGGGAAACTACGCCCGGTACAGGACTACCGCCGTCTTAACGAACTGACCGTAAAAAATCACTATCCACTCCCCCTAATCCCCGAACTCATTGACAAGATCCGAGAAGCAAGACTTTATTCGAAACTTGATATCCGATGGGGATACAACAATGTTCGAATCAAACAAGGGGATGAATGGAAGGCGGCGTTCAAGACAAATCAGGGATTATTCGAACCGCGAGTCATGTTTTTCGGCCTCACTAACTCCCCAAGCACCTTCCAAACTATGATGGACACTATCTTCCGGGAGTTAGTGCTGACAGGAGAAGTGATCGTCTACATGGACGATATCCTAATCGCAACCGCGGACAACCGTGCCCACCACAGAATGGTGCTACACCAAGTCCTTGACCTCTGTGACAAACACGACTTATACATCAAGCCAGAGAAATGCGTATTCGAAGTCTATGAAGTAGAATACTTGGGACTAATCATCGGGCACGGACAGTTGCGAATGGACCCAATCAAAGTGCAGGGGGTCCGAGAATGGAAGGCGCCGACATCACTCAAAGAAGTACGAGCCTTCTTAGGATTCTGCAATTTTTACCGGCGATTCATACGGGGATTCTCTACAATTGCGAGGCCCCTCCACGACCTTACGAAGAAAAACGTCCCCTGGGAATGGACGGAAGCTAGACAAAAAGCCTTTGACACCATCAAAGAACGAATCAGTTCGGAACCGGTTTTGTTGTTCCCGAAACTAGACCAACCCTTCGAAATCGAAGTTGACGCTTCAAGCTACGCTCTAGGGGCCGTCCTAAATCAGAAGGGAGAAGACAACAAAATACATCCGGTCGCATTCTATTCCGAGTCCCTATCAGAAGCCGAACGTAATTACGACATTTACGACAGGGAGCTACTAGCAATTGTCAAAGCGCTACGCACTTGGCGAACATACCTCCTGGGATCCCCCCATTTAATAACGATCCATACAGACCATGCCAACCTGCAACACTGGAAAGAACCCAGGAAAATTAGTCGACGAGTAGCGCGGGAGTTCCAAGAGCTATCGGAGTACAACTTTATACTCAAACATATCCCTGGTACCAAGAATACGCAAGCAGACTCCTTATCGAGAAGGCCCGACTATGATGACGGCACCAGTGACAATGATCACGTCACAGTACTCCCAGACGACGTATTTCTCAAAGTCACCCAAACGTCCATGCACGATATGGATATATGGACTCAAATTGCACAGAATATGGACGAAGCAGCACTCCTCCCGTGGATCGAACCCCACGACCTAAAGAAACACAATGGGTTGTGGTGGAAGGGCGATGCTCTCGTTGTTGTGGGAAACAACGAACTTAAACGGGGGGTGATCACCTTTTTCCACGATACTCCAAGCGCAGGACACCCAGGAATTGCAAACACTCTAGAGCTAGTACGACGCGACTTCTGGTGGCCCAACATGCGCAAAGATGTGGAAGCCTACGTCAAGGGGTGTGCAACATGCCAAAGCAACAAAATCAATCATCACCGACAGAAGCCCCATTTGTTTCCCATTACCACCGAACCATCGGCCGAACCGTTTGAAGTGGTAGCCATGGACTTCATAGTCAAACTCCCAATATCAAAAGGGTTCGACTCAATCCTCACTGTCACGGACCACGACTGCTCGAAAGCGGCGATATTCATACCGTGTAACGAAACCATAACGTCGGAAGGTGTGGCAAAACTTTATCTCCGACATGTCTATCCCCACTACGGCCTACCCCGAAGGATCATATCCGATCGAGACCCAAGATTCGCGTCTATGTTCATGCGACAACTGTGCAAAACGCTGGGGATACAGCAAAACGTATCATCAGCATATCATCCGCAAACGGACGGTCAATCAGAACGAACAAACCAATGGTTAGAACAATACCTGCGACATTGGTGTAACGTGCAACAAGACAACTGGGTGGAACTTCTACCAATGGCACAATTCGCTCACAATTCCTGGAGAAATGCCACCACCAAGCACTCCCCCTTCTCTCTCATTATGGGATGGGAACCACGAACCGTGTGGACACCAAAACCATCACACAGCCCCACGGTGAACCAAAGATTGGAAGAATTGCAGATACTCCGACAGCACGCACAAGATAGTATCAAGCACGCACAACACCTCATGGCCCAACGAGGAAAAGCAGGATTCACACCTTATCAGCAAGGGGACCAAGTATGGTTAGAAGGGACCAATCTCCGTACCTTCTACCCCACAAGCAAATTAGCCCCGAAGCGGTACGGACCCTTCAACATCGTCAAGGTTCTATCAGACGTTTCATACGAATTGGAACTTCCGACATCATGGAAAATACACCCAGTATTCCACGCGAATCTTCTAACGCCATACAAAGAAACGGAGATGCACGGCGCAAATTATACCCGACCTCCGCCGGACCTTATCGATGGAGAAGAGGAGTACGAGGTGGAGCAGATCGAAGACGCCCAGGAACGGGGAAGAGGGCGCAAACTCCACTACCTAGTAAAGTGGAAGGGATTCCCACCAAGCGATAACACATGGGAACCTGCAACAAACATGACCCACGCCACAGACGCCATCAAAAACTTCTACCAACGATACCCGACCGCCAAAGGGGCTGGACGAACGATATAAGAACACCTCCCCTTCACATCCCCATGTCCCCCAACGCAACAATGACCGACACCCCAGTATCTGACACCACTCTCATCAACATCCTCAGCAACCCCCAACTTGAAGCCGCCCTCGAACGAGGGATTGTCACCCTCGACCTCACCAGCATCCCTCGCCTATCACCACCACCGTCCCCCCAACACGTTACCACCGTCGCCCCTATCCCTGTCGAACGAGAACCCGGGGAACTTACCCCGTCTACACCGGAGGAAGGGCAATACTCTCCAACACCACCTCCTCAGCAACAGCCGACCCCTCCACCCAAATCACGACCTCAATCACCACCATCTTCCCCATCGTCCACACCACCTCCGCCCCTAGAGCCGTTCACCCCGGTCCGCGTCCACACCCCCATTGACTACAACCGACCCGACTCCCCTTCTGACGACACAGATGATCCCAGTGCTCCATTTTTTCCAAACGTTCCTGGCACCCCCAAGTACTACCCATTACAGATCCCGCTACCAGACGGTGGATCTAACCCGGCGAAGTATATTTACTATCGCAAGGGATTCACCGAGGTAGTGGGGACAATGGGCAGGGGACAACCTCACTACGGAGAGGAAGTTTACCTCTCGTCACTCCGACCGAACGTCTCGGCACCCCCTTTCACAGCGGAACAACTGCAGTTCTTTGACCCTCATGACATCCGCGCCTGTGCTCTAGACGAAACACTCATGGAGCTCAATTCACCTCGTCTTACGGCCGAGATCACTAGGCTAAGAACGGGACTTTTGGCGCTCAAAGAACTCGACGAGAAGTACGAAAGGCTGGAAGAGGACACACGCAAACTACGAGCGGAACGGCTTACGGTCGATCTAATGCTAGCCAGCACCAAAAGACGCCTTCAGTACGCGGGGGCGCTGGCTACCATAGGTAACGAATATGCACGTATGACGGCCCTACCAGCCCCACTTCGCTACTCCCGCTACGCCATCCCATTCTCCCCGCGACGCGGAGGACCATTAGAATTCCCCCGCCTTGCCGACAAACCCCACCGCCGACGCTGCTATCATTGCAATAGCCCCCATCACATCGTACGCGACTGCCCCACCAGACCGCGGCCTGCTTGCCGACACTGCCAAAGCCAGGAACACCAATCCCATCGATGCATATTCCGCCGTGCCGGTATGGTCGAAGAAGTGATCACGACCCATCAGGCAGACGAGCGCATACGACAAGCAGTGGCTACGGAGGCCACCACTTCCTTCACCGTCCCCGAACCACCAACGATCGCGGCCCACACCCACGGGAGGTGGTGCGGGCGGTGCTTTCGCACCGATGCCAATCATGACGAGATCCGGTGCCCACAGTACGAAATGTGTCGCAAGTGCGGCAAACGCGGACCCTTCCTTTTCCTCAAAACACATTACTGCCGACTCGACATCTCCCCGTGGCCGGAGAATGACCTCGACGCTGACATCTATGACCTCATAGATCCGGAGTCCTGAAGTCGAGGCGTCTTCAGACCAAGACGGGGGGTAATGTTACGACTTTCTTGGACTCGTCCCTTTTCTTACCATTATTCTCTTCCCACACTATACGAGCCCTGTATGATTACGCGGACGTTACGATTACCCGGTTTCCATCACGCGCCCTGCTTATCTATGTTCTCTTTTGATAAAGCTTGACATGTGCTAGTTTCCGACTTGTTCCCTCTCACGCGCGGCCCCGCGTGATTCTCCATTATCCTCGATATAGCCCTGCCTTGTTCCCTATATGCTCACTCCTTTCTTCCTTGGTTTGGCGATGGCGCCATCTGTTTGTAATAACCATACAGTGCGATCTCTATTTAAACCTAGTCATACCTAGCTTGTACGGTAGACTAGACTTCTTGTGTAATACTACACTCGTCTACGCAAAGTCTCCTTGACCCCCGACCCTTGCTTTCGCTAGGCCTTCGAGTCTTAGCTCTCCTCTATAGTCCAAGTGACACACGTCCTTGTGACTCTTGTGCATCATCCATACTGAAGTCGAGCCTTTGAGCTTTGACTACCGAGCGATTGACTGACTTAGTACAGGTCGTACTTAACGCCCCTGTAGTGGCGTTACAGTACTGCCTATCACCCACGTATGGATGGCCAATCAGAGTATACTAACCAATGCCTCAAGCAATACCTACGGATCTTCTCAAATTACCAACAGAACAACTGGGCGAGATGGCTGCTGATAGCACAGTACACCCTTAACTCGTGGACATCCGAAACAACTAGGAAAACTCCATTCGAATTACTACTAGGATTCACCCCTCATGTCCATCAACCAACATCGAACGCCACTCCATCGCCTACAGCTACCGAAAGACTCACGGAACTCCAGGAGGCTTGACGACAAGCAAAGGATGCCATGAAGGCAACTCAGTTGAAATGGGTAAAAGACACGCCGTACCAACCCTATCGCATCGGCGATAAGGTATGGCTAGACGCCACCAATCTAAAAACAACCCACCCAACAGCAAAACTGGCGCCTCGCCGATACGGACCCTTTCTCATCACACAACGTATCTCAGACATCGCCTATGCCCTACAGTTACCGTCGACTTGGCGCATCCACAACACATTCCACGCAGGACTACTCACACCATATAAAACTAGCGAGATCAATGGCACCAAAGAAGACAATCCTCCACCGGATCTTATAGACAGAGAACAGGAATGGGAGGTAGAGAGACTTCTAGATTGTCGCCTCTTCGGCCATCGAAAAACGCCACAATACTTAGTACGATGGAAAGGATATACTGCGGCGCACGACAGCTGGGAACCAGAGTCTAACTTACGAACCCCAGATCTCATCTGCGAGTATAAAGCCTCACACAACACGACGATCAATCTCATCCAACTCATGGACGACACTCCTTCTCGTCACCCCCCTCAGTACCCTTGGATTACCGACCGTGACACTCCCCAGTGGCTATGTGCGCAGGTCAACTGCAAGGTTGAACAATGGGCAAATGTCGGTCCCACTTACAACGCGCTAGAAAACTCGCCACGCTCTCGTGAGGACATGTGGGGTTTGAGTACCTATATCACCCCGCAAGGCATGCACCGCCGTCATTCGCAGGCTCGTACCAATCAACGACAATGACTACTAAGGGAGGCACTCGAACAGATCGCCCAGGAAGAACTGGAGGCACCTTGGGAGGGACCTCAGTCCCCCATCTCACCCGCAGGCGATATACCACATCTCACACCACCTATGCCCGTTGTGCCTTCCCTCACGCTCCGAATCACTAACCCAACACCAGTAACGCCTTCCCCTCACCCGCTGCCTCCGCGACCCGCCAATCCGCAAGGAAGCGATCGGCGCCAACCCCTTCTAACTGGCATCGAAAGACCGGATCGTCACTGGACTATGACGCTCCCCACCAACGACTATCTCATGGAGATACCACTTGCTGATGGGACTCGAGGACGCGCTTCGTATGTGCAGTTTGTAATCGACCAGCGCAATCGACCTGTGGTCATAGCCACGGAAGGACACAACCAACCTATTTACTATGGGCCACTATTCGCCAAACCTCGCGTCAAACCCAACCTCCCTAGTGACCCTGTGGACACTAGAGATCTGTTCCGAACTGACCACCCAGCGAAAAACGAAGTCGACCAAGCGTTATACCTACTTGCCGATCCAGGAGTCAGCACGGACGTGTATCGCCTCCGCGCATCGCTTACGTGTCGTAATCAGCTCATTGCTCACATGAAAGAAACTGAGCGAGCATGGAGTGAGTGGAGCACGGAGGCAGAAGAAATTGACTCCCGCCTAGCCCACGCACGCGCAGCCTCACACATTCGGCCTTACTTGTCTGACCCCATTCCTGCGATATTACCATTTGCAACTATACGTATGAACAATACCAATCGACGCCTCGACCACCATCGCGTACCTGTCATCGGCTCGGCCATAGCCCTACCAGTTCCCCCACGCCAACCTCTTCGCACCTATGCGCAGACAGCGCAAGTTACACGTCACACGCAGTTCCCGACATTGCATGGAGAACCGTCGCTGTCACGCCTCTGCGGGGGCTTGTGTTGTTCTGTAACAGATCCTGCCTGAGGCAAAGGACTCTGAGTTGGATCCCCACTGAGTGGACAGACTCCCAAGGTTGTCTGTAACAGCTCCTTCGCTGAGGTAGCTGAGTCGGTGGCAATCCCCCTGTACTAAGGTGGGAAGGTCCTTCTGTAACAGCCCCTTGTGCTAAGGTGACTGAGTCTGTAGCAATGGACAAGTGTGGAGGCCTAGGTCCAAAGGTCACGTGTCACTGGGCTGACCAGTAAGACAGAAAGAGGATAAGAGCGAAGTTAAGGGGGAGCCTGCACAGAGGCTGAGAGGGGAATGACCCAAAGAGGATAAGGGTCAAGGGTCAGAGGTTCTGGGTCAAGGGCTTGAGTGCTGAAGGGACTGAGGCACTCAAGGAGTCAATGGAGATACAACGCAGATAGTTGATTAAGCCAAAGCTAAGGAGCTAAGGCGCACTACAGGGTTCCTTATATAGTACAGGATTGCGCCTGAGTGCATAGTGCTACTGGTTGCTATAGATAGAAAGATATGTGCTGGCAAGGTGGTGTCAACATCGTGCAAGATGGTGTCATGCCAGCAAGGCAGGAGAAGGGTGAACAAGAATAGCACAGAAGGTGCTAGAACGATCAGAGACGGAGGAAGCATGGGTTCAAGAAAGGTAATGGTTGAGAAGGGAAATGGATCAGATAAGGACAGAAAAGGGAAGGTAGCAGGGGGGGTTCGTGACAGTCGCCTGCCAGCACTATAGCAGACGAAGATCAGCGAGCGTCACGCCACGATCGACACGGATTACCCGCGTGCAGCCACTGCGATGACAAAGAACACCTCTCGTTCGAATGCCGCCAACCTCACACCAAGTGCGCAACCCACCGAGTCTGTCACGTCCCTACGACTCATGCCCATGCGCGTACGTACTGTGCGTGGCTCGCGATGCTTGGACGCACCGTAGACCACGAACACGCCACAAAGATCAACGCCCAACTCCGCGCTCAACGACGCAGCACACCCTACGAACGCCCTTCGCACTTTATATTTCGACACGACTACGATTTTACGCGAGCACTCGACAGCGCCGATCAGGACGATTGCGCCTAGTAGGGGGGCTATGTCATGCCCATGTGACATCACGGTCACGCTTTGACTCGTCAGCGATCGATTGCCAGCGTTTCAGTTCTCTTGCCAGCTCATATGCCATGTATCATGTAGTTCTGCCAGCTCACCTGTAGTTCGGAAAGTACCAGAAAATAGTCCCGAAAAACAACAGTATGTACAAGTATATAAGATGTAGCTTCAAGAGTAGAACAAGTCATCTACTCTTCGTCTTGAATCCAGTAGTTGTCTCCTCACTTGCGTGCCTTTGAGCATTCCAAGTCAGCATCTTCCGCTTGTCTAAAAACAACAAGCTCTCACACACGATTACATCACGTACGGTCAGCTGGTACCGTGACACCGAGATTATGTGCACATACTGGAGGGTATTAACATGTATGGGTGTCCGAGATATCTCAGACATGCTTTGGACCAATATGTCCAAGATTATGTCCACATATTAGAGGGTATTAACATGTATGGGTGTCCGAGATATCTCGGACATGTTACGGACCAATAGGTCCGAGATTATATAGGTGTACTGGAGGGTATAAACATGTATGGATGTCCAAAAAATCTTGGACATGCTTTGGACCAATATGTCCAAGATTATGTCCATATACTGGAGGGTATAAACATGTATGGGTGTCTGAGATATCTCAGACATGTTCCAGAGCAATATGTCTGAGATTATGTGGGTATACCAGAGGGTATAAACATGTACAGGTGTCCAAGATATCTCTGGATGATTAGCCTAGAGTGTCTAGCCATGTGTATGCATTCAGAGACTAGGACCCCATAGATATATTCTGCATGAATTGTTTCCACAGCCAAGGCTCATGTATGTGTACTTATTATGTTCTCTCCCATTGTAATGATTACCCCATGTTACTTGATTGGAACATGTACACTTCCTTTATTATTAGTTATTAGTCTAATTGATCAGGCACAAAGGACAGTATGTGTCATTTCCATTCATTTCAGAGTATTTAGTAAGTTGTCTTTGTTATGACTTGACACATCCAGTGTCACAGTGTAAGCTCCACTCAACCATTTCTACACTTGATGACTTCCACAAAGCCTTGAAGTGTTTCCTGCCTGATAAACTCCAGCACACCCACATAATGTATTGCTCCAGAACATGTCCAAAATATCTTGGACATCCATACATGTTAATACCCTTTAGTATGTGCACATAATCTTGGACATATTGGTCTGGAACATGTCTGAGATATCTTGAACACCCATACATGTTTATACCCTCCAGTACACCTACTATATAATCTTGGACATATTGGTCTGAAGCATGTCCAAGATATCTTGGACACCCATACATGTTAATACCCTCCAATATGTGGACATAATCTCGGACATATTGGTCCAAAGCATGTCTGAGATATCTTGGACACCCATATATGTTAATACCCTCCAGTATGTGGATGTAATCTTAGACATATTGGTCCGAAGCATGTCTGAGATTTTTGGACACCCATACATGTTTATACCCTCTAGTACACCTATATAATCTCAGACCTATTGGTCTATAACATGTCCGAGATATCTTGGACACATATACATGTTAATACCCTCCAGTATGTGGATGTAATCTCAGACATATTGGTCCGAAGCATGTCTGAGATTTTTTGGACACCCATACATGTTTATACCCTCTAATATGTGGACATAATCTCGGACATATTGGTCCGAAGCATGTCTGAGATATCTTGGACACCCATACATGTTAATACCCTCCAATACACCTATATAATCTCAGACCTATTGGTCCGTAACATGTCCGAGATATCTCAGACACCCATACATGTTAATACCCTCCAGTATGTGAACATAATCTCAGACATATTGGTCCAGTGCATGTCCGAGGTATCTTCACCATCTGGCCAAGATACATTCTCAGACATGGTTCTTAGCCATCTGTCCGAGATACATTCTTGGATGTGGTTCTTAACTATCCATCTGAGATATGTTCTCGGACTTGGAGATATTTATACATTTTGTCCGTCCGAGCCAATGTCGGTTGACTCATGAGTCTTGGGAGATTCTTTGCTGTTGGCCGATGTCAGCTGGCCCATGACATATGAAAGATTCTCACCATCGGTTGGCCCATCAGTTATGGAAGTCATGCCAGATCATTGGCTGTGTTGTTGGTCGTTGCGAAGTGATTCCGCGCTTACATCATCACCATGCGCAGAATTGGCCGTCTCAGAGCCGTCACTCTCTCGTTTTCCGCTACACCCATTTTGACTACCAATTTTTCACTACCAACGGCCCCTCCTACTCCGTGAAGAGGGAAAGAAAAGGTGGACGAAAATGTAAGAATAAAACTTTGAAAGGTACAACCTAGCTCACGCACAGGCAATGGACAGATCGACATATATCTCGGATGCGTATTGACCATGTACTTGAGCCTTCTGATCTTCTTCCAGTCCTTCAATTCCGTTGCTCGACGTTTGGCCCTCGTTAGTTTCGAACAATATTCAAGTGCCAGTTTGCCTAGGTGAAATACTCCAGCAGACACGAGCATGCGCGCAAACAAAGCAGGGCTTGGGAACCGATTTTATGAGCTTGGAGCGCTCCTCGCGTGGGATTTATTTGCACCCCATGACTGCAGCGACATATTCACCTGCAACGATGGCTTTACTTTAGCCGCATATACCAGATCTCGCTTCCATGTGGAATATTCTCAACGTTTTTTTCCCTCGATACTAATGGCACCCGTGTCCCCAGACTCTCGTCACAATGCGTATCTGAGCATCTCCTTCACCTCCCACAGCGTCCTCGTAGTTTTAATCACCCGACTTTCTGAAAATTTCGATACCAATGCTTTCGATTCGCGCAATGCCACTCTCGACAAGTGGCCCATCCTACTGGTTATCGCGGTCAATATCGATGTTCGCGAGTCATAGATGTCTAACCAGGTGTATGCAAGCACTCCCATATACCTGTCAAGTACGCTCATCAGCCTACTATGGTTCAAAGCGAACCTTACACCATACACTTCCTACTCCTCGAACCATGATCACGGCGATGTCACCTCTTCGCACAGTCTCCCGTCATCTACTCAATATCAAGCAGCTGTTTGTCGTCTATCGTAATTTTCCTCGTGCGTGGGCAAGATCGTAACCTTCTGGCTAGAACCCATTATCCTGAGTTTCCCACCCTTCACCGCCGAAGGATACTCCAGGCAGCACTCTCCCTGAGATCGGGAACTTCCATCCTAATTGTTGCTGGCTTTCCATCCTATGGCCTCCCCACCGAGTCTACCTTCCGTTCCTACAATTGCCTTTTTGTGAGTCCTGCTAACAGTTAGCTTCGCTCACTCCACCCGAGAGGAGGATTTACTTTGTGCTTATCTGGTTATTGTACGAGTACGATATCGTACCTCCAGTTGCACGTGAAACGAGACCTGTAGAGGGTGAAACCACTACGTCCTGCAACCTCCTCAACCATAACCTTGGAATGATTCCATAGTATTTTCAAGATACTCGACGTCGCCCCCAACAAGAGACCCAACCGGCCTTTATTCAAAGACACTGTCGAAGCTGAAGAAATAGAGATGGCTGCCCATGCACGCGCGGAGGTTTCCGCGTCACCTCCAGGTACGCTCATTCACGTATCCGCAATTTACAGTCTCTACTCGCGGTTACACATGTCACTACTGTATTGTATCGCGCGATATGACAGTATATACACCAGAATATGAGAATGGTATTGAACAGCACTAGAACGATGACGTCAAGAATGCGCCAAGGATACGTACTCTATCACACATCGAATACTAGTTATTGGTGGAAGGGTAGAGAATCTCTCACAGATGAGGAATCGAGGATTATGTTTTACTACCTCATAGTGAGGTGCTACATAGGGCTCTGTACCCCAAGGCGCACAGAAATGTAATTTTCTAAAAAATACTACCGGGTTATGCGCTACACGATACCACTGATATCGTGGCATAAACTTACTAGCCGTGTGAAGTATGAACAGTACGACCTCCTGTATGCTCGGCGTCTTCTGGGAAGCACGGCAAAGGACCCGCAGCGGCACCGCCAGTAACAGATCGCAGTGACGGTGATCGTATTGGTGGATCTGGGCTGGCAACAGGGTCCACGTACTTGGCGTTCGGGCTAACTTCTGTAGCAGCACCCAGATCAGGTGCGAAAGTCTGCCCTGGAGAAACGCCGGGAGCAGTGGCGAGGTTTGGTATCGAGCAATGAGATTCTGGGAGGGAAGGTGAGAGGTTAGAACGAGTCACGGGAGAGGGAAGAAGGCGGCGGACCTAAGGGGAGTATACTATCGAGGATCGGATTAGGTGAGGCTGAGAATTCCGGTGCGTCGGAAGACGGTAGGAGGTCTGCGCTGTGCTGGGGGGAAACTGCACCAGTTGAGGGAACAGAAGAAAGAGACGTCGAAATTTCCGGAGTTGTTGGGGGCATTTTCCTGGCAGATGTGTCAATGTCTCGCGTTGCGCCAGCAGTGGGTAGTTCCGGTGAGGTGACAGGAATGTGGAAGTTTTCAGCGGTTGTCTGATGTGCAGGTTGCAAGGATTCAGGGACGGATGTATTATTGTCGAACAGCAGTACGGATGTGAGGTTTTCATCGATACGAAGCGGGGCGGGTACGGATGAGGAAGGCCCGTTATGAGTGCTGGGATGGGGAGCTGAGATTAGTGCAGCGGGACGACGCTGCTGTACAGCGCGACGATGCAGGGCAGCGTTGGCAAAGGTTATGGAGGCAGAATCATCACGGATGTGAGGTGTCGAGTCTGGATGGTGGTCAGGGATATGACACAATGGATACGAGGATGGTTTCCACATAGGGACATCCCGATCGCTACTAGTGGAGGCGGAGAATATCGTTTGGGCGGTATTTTTATGTAGAGCGAGGTACGTGTTGCGAATGGGTCGGAGGACATACCATGCGATCATCAGATCATCGTCAGCGTGGATGGCACTGGAGTCCTTCGCTATGCGAACGATTTGATTCCAGAGCGCACAGAACTCGTGCTGCAGTTCAGGCGACGTATCTTGTACATTGATTTGCGAAGCTGCCTCCAGGACTTGTGAGAACTCGTACTTGGGCCACCACACTTTCGAGTAATGGCTAAGTTGCTGGCGAGTGGCGTGAATCAAGATGGCAAGTGGCAGGCTGTCACCGCGTGCGGCGTAGTTTCGGAGGACAGATTCCGGGACGCCGAGTTCATTGGAGGCGAGAATAAACCAAGAGTCATCATGCTGTCGCACCCTCGCGACAATACCGGTACGTATAGCCCGTGCAACCGATACAGTGCCTTGGTTCCCACTATCGGCCCAGCTTCTCACAGAATGGCCGAATTCAGTGGTTTGCAGTCCCCTACATTGATCGTCGACCAGGATTCTACCAACGACCTGCCGAAAGTCAGTGGGAAATAATACTGGATCAAGGGCCTTGGCGCAGATGATGGCTCGCCGGCCTTTGACTGACTCGGAAAGCAAATTGGATGAAAATGTGCGGTCAAACAACCCGATCACCACTTGACAAAACTTTCCCTTTTGCTCCCAGGTGAGATCCGGCAGAGGATCGTCGACCACTTTCGAGTCGCGGAAGCCGGGTAGTCCGGAAAAAAAACGCTCCAATTCATGGTCTTCATCCAAGGTGTCGAATGTCCACATGAAGGTGCGAGTGTCGTTCCCCGATGGGAAATGCAGGGCAGTTCCTTCGGCTGTCTTCTGCAAGCCTTGCAAGAGCATCTCGTGAAAGTTGTCCTTCAAACGGCGAACGGAATCTGACCAAACGAAGTATCGAAGAACCCGAAAGATGACGTATAGAGTCCCGATAATAATGGGCCATACCAACGACGTAAGTGGGGTATAGTATGGGCTGTTATGGCGAAAAAGCGGCATGACCGTGATACACCCATAGACAGCCGTGCAAACGCCGACCCATGACAGCACCAACTTGAAAATAGTGAGGTTAACGTTGAATAGGAACACCACCAGGCCAGCAAAGAACAGGAATAAGGAAACGTGCAGAAGCGTAGGCAATGCGTCGACCACCCAGGGTAGGAGATACTTGTCGACCCCTTCAAAGAAGAAAGCGCGGATACGTGCTCGCCTGTGCGGACTGTAACGTGGCTGAGTGGCCTTGAGGTATCTTCGTGCCCATTGCTGAAGTAACGTCGCGAGAAGAGCACAGGTTAGACTGATCATCAGACTCATGAACCAAAGTGAGTTAACCCAAACTGCATAGTTTGGTGGAGAGAATGTGGGTGGAGAATAGAGGGAAATATTTGGTCGACTTGGGTCAGCGATAGTCTGATAGATATTCGCGAGGTAGAAGTTGGAGGTGTCCTGTGGGTTTGGTCGAATGTCCTGGATCGACACCGAGATCAATGATGCGACGGCAGCTGAGAATAAACCAGTCTAAGACCATTGAGTTGGTTTTAAGCGCGGTATTAGAGGTTGGAAACTCACAAAGATAAGAATCCCATCAGCGTCCGCTTTCCAGTCTTCAGCCATCTTCTTGTCTTCTTCCCCCGCCATTTCCAAGTACAATGAGAAAATGGGACCAGAGCTATCGACAAAATGAGGTACTTCTTGAGGTACTTGAGTTGGCGCAGACCGAGGTGGATACTGGGGGTCACCTATGGTGGTGGCAGCGGTGGGTAAGCGGCACGGCGAGGACAGTCGAGTAGGAGTAGGGTACCTGGGCCCGAGCCGATATTTTCGTTGATTCTGTTGACATTCTCGAGAGAAGTTGGGGACATTGAAGACTAAGGTGTGAATTGATTATGAAGAGTAAAATGTGGTGTGAAACGCAAGGTGAAACGTGTCGCTTGCATGTCACAGCCAGAGTACTCTTAGCCCCAAAAGGCACCACGAGTCCGTCCAATACTGGCACGAGGCATTGACACGGTTCGTAAACGTGTAAACACGTGAACAAGGACCATAACTGCCATCTCAAGAATTTCAAAATATACTTACAGCCGTTTACAAATCGATAGAGCGCTTTTCCAAAAAGCGTTGATCTGGTGGGGCTTCGGGAACCCCCGTGTTGAGGCTTACCACTGACTTACTGGGTTTTTTTAAATCTTTTTTAAATAATAATAATATACCGGAAAAATGACTAAAAAAAAGCGATTAAAGCCTCTAGAGTAGACATAGTGCCCTTCTTAGTGGGATGGTAGTCCTCCTAAGGCGTCGTATGCAGCCTGCAGAAACTACAGTTACAGTAGCCTGTGCCCCAACTCCGTCTAAGAGCATCTGGAGGTCTTGGGGCATGTGATATGTTGCAAGGTGTCGTGCACGCGTCCGCGGGACGTGCGCCGTTGTATGCGGGTCCGAAGTGATTGGGGATATGTTGCTCTTGAAGGGATAAACGTGCGTGGACGTGCGGCGGGGTCGGGAGCAGAAACGAGGTTGGGTCGTTGCAGGCGGTCTAAAATGGTTGTGCACGCTTGCGCGTAACACGAAACTTCGTATAAGTAGTTGCATGAGTCGTACATACGGTTTATTCGAGCCAATAAGGCCGCGCGCAAATGCGGAACGCTGGGGAACAAAACGAATGAGCCACACCAACACTGAGCTCAAAAGTTAGGAGAACTCAACTCTCGAGTCAACTATGATCAATAGTGCAAGATATGAAATAGGGCAGTCGCGTGCTCAATTTGTTCTGCAGACTGCAGTACAGTGAGCCCAACTTCTTATTACCTCGTCCCACATTGGACTGTTGAGTTCAGTGACATTTGTCTTCCCCAGCGTTCCGCATTTGCGCGCGGCCTTATTGGCTCGAATAAACCGTATGTACGACTCATGCAACTACTTATACGAAGTTTCGTGTTACGCGCAAGCGTGCACAACCATTTTAGACCGCCTGCAACGACCCAACCTCGTTTCTGCTCCCGATCCCGCCGCACGTCCACGCACGTTTATCCCTTCAAGAGCAACATATCCCCAATCACTTCGGACCCGCATACAACGGCGCACGTCCCGCGGACGCGTGCACGACACCTTGCAACATATCACATGCCCCAAGACCTCCAGATGCTCTTAGACGGAGTTGGGGCACAGGCTACTGTAACTGTAGTTTCTGCAGGCTGCATACGACGCCTTAGGAGGACTACCATCCCACTAAGAAGGGCACTATGTCTACTCTAGAGGCTTTAATCGCTTTTTTTTAGTCATTTTTCCGGTATATTATTATTATTTAAAAAAGATTTAAAAAAACCCAGTAAGTCAGTGATAAGCCTCAACACGGGGGTTCCCGAAGCCCCACCAGATCAACGCTTTTTGGAAAAGCGCTCTATCGATTTGTAAACGGCTGTAACTATGAACACGATTCATGAGTCTTAGAAGTCTATCTAGCCTGTTCGAGGTGGGGACTATTAAATCGGATCTCGCTGTAAGAGACACGACAAGTGGGATAATACAAGTAAAATGATTATTCAACATGAATAGGTAATATTAGAAAGATATTGAAGACGTGAGAAAGAGGTGTCAAACACAATCGGCTGTGATTCTAGGGATCATATAGCCATAATTTGGAGGTGCGACTGGAGCTGGCTGTCTTCTTCACGAACAGGTCT
The DNA here is from genome assembly GCA_025766275.1 of Lactarius indigo. Lineage (NCBI taxonomy): Eukaryota > Fungi > Basidiomycota > Agaricomycetes > Russulales > Russulaceae > Lactarius > Lactarius indigo. The sequence continues at coordinate 200,087 of JAFKAC010000030.1, forward strand.
AAAGCACCTGAGGTGAACCCTGGCTATTTCGTGAAGGGGTCAGGTGAAACTCTGGCGTGTTCACTGACGATGGACTGAGTGTAAGCCAGTGACACCCACGGCAGAGAAAAACATCTTACCGCGCCTTCCGTGACAGATCGCACTGCAGTTGAAATAGCGCATCTGTGTTTCTTGCAGGGCTATGTGCTTGAAATTCGAGAAGCGAGGAGACATGCGAATCATACACGGTTTGAAACCTCGTGCTCATGCTCAGGCTAGAATCTCCTTGCGTGCCACTAGACCACTCGTCAATACACCATTGGATCTAGAACAACAAATTGTCATTGTCAGTATGTGTGAAGTTCTAAGGCCTAGTGTTCGTGATCTTACCACCGTGAGCGTAAGGGCAATATTCGAAATGGGTATGGGGAAAAAGTGTTCGTGATCCACGATTCCGATATCAGATTTGTTACGAAACCAAGTAGCCCCAATCGCTCGTTGGATGATAGGGTGGCGGTACGGATCAAGGCCAGGTTGGAATTCCTATTGGTCAGATAGAGTCATTGCTGATAAACGAACTCAAGTGATGCAGACGAACAGGATAGATAAAATTCATGTCACTTAACAAATCGCGGGCGCGTCTAGCGTTATGACTTATGCTATCTTGACCTTGGCTCGTCTTGAAGTTGTACATGCTCACCACAAGAGCCGCACACTGGGGTTTCATTTCATCGCCAAGTCGCCTACGGATTCCTGTGATCTGGGGTCCGAATATACGGAGACATAAACGTTCTGACGAAATGGGTCAAATGGATAAGTAGAAAAAGCTTGCCTCAGAATCCACCTGGATAGGGTGCAGCGTGAAGGTGGTGTCGTGAGCATATTCTGAGACCATCTGCAAGTCTATGAAAAACTTTGTTTCAAGCAATGTGCTGGAGTGACCTTAACGTATTTGAGCGTTTCTTTTGCGGCCTTGCGATATCCACGAGCTTGTAGGTATCTCTGGTAACCACTCTTTGATTCCAATCCCTCCTTAATCTCGGTCGTCCTGACCTGCGTTGAGTACATACCACTGTATGAAAGTAATACTCACTGAATAATTTTCTGCCTAATGGTATCCCAGTCAGAGGGGTTGATTAATGTCTCAGATTGTCTGGCTAATTCACGGGCGATGTCCAGCCGCCGGTCACCCAGTCCCTCCTGAGCCGTTGGTCTCTGACTAAACAGGAAGTGTAACAGTTTCAATGTCAAGACACCCGATGCGTCGAGTGTAGGGCCGGACATCACCCGTGATATGTATGTGAACAAGATACACAGTAAGTTTGGTGAAGGGGAAGGGCAGCGTTGGAGCGCCGCCAAGCATGTGAATAAAAGTAAGGTCGGGAACGAGGCAGTCGCGAGGCGAGTTTGTTTGGCTTTGTTGTACCCAAGTCCGACATCGACACATGCCAGTGAGCTTGTAGTCGAGGTCAAGCGCCAACCTTGGCGCCAATATCCGACAATGTTGCAAGGCGAAGAGTGTTCTCTGTCGTATCTTATGATGCCAAGTGTCAGGCATGTCAAGGCGAGGGCACTAACCGTGGTGTGTGGCAATGTTTACTTTTTTCTCCTCGACGGGTTCGTCTCATAAACATCTTTGCAACTGAGATTTAAGGATTTTGGGATCTTTATCTACCCACCTACTGAATCTATGGCCGATCTACACTCAAGAAACCCGATCGTCACATCTGGGACGGCAGTACAGCTGCGGTGTCCACTATCAAGTATCGCGTCTGTGTCTCCGCCTCATGATGTCTCCTAGCCATAATCGCTCATTTATGCATGACGCACTTCAACACGCGCATACGACAATCTGGCCTCTGTCTCCCGGTTACAACGCACTCCTAGGCCTTGCCAGCACAAACGACGTGCTGTGCGTGTTCCAAGTCTCCAGTGCCGACGTCGAGAAGCCACTAAACGAGTGAGCGATCACATTATTAGAGAAGAACGCTTTCTTAGAGGCTAGTAATTTGGAACGCCTTGTCAACGTCTTTCCCAAAGCGCGGTAGCGGTACGTCCCCTGCCTCTCACCCCGCGTCACCTACCGACGTGGTCCGCTATCCATGCAGAGACATGGTATGACAAGCTCTCGCGGGATCACTCGCTGGAACCCGTGTTACTGGTGATATAGCCTACCGTGCTTAACGCAATCGCCTCGGCCCTGTCCGACCCGACCATTTTCGACTTGGACCCGCTCTTCAAGCTCGACGCGGTCCTCGCTGCGCAAGCGCACTTTCTCTTCGCACTTCTCCGGATATTGCTAGGTTTGGTGCACCGGAGAGCATCGGGAGGTCTGTGCTGTGCAGACTGGACGGAAGGATAACGGATAGATGGGGACAGATGTCGAAGTTCCGGGAGTGGGATGGTGTACTGTTATTCCCGAGGTGACGGCTACGGCTAGATCTCTGGGGGTAGCAAGAATGCGGAGGTTTTCGATAGATGTCTGACGTCCCGCTTGGAATGAACCTGGATCATATATATCGTTGTTAAGTGGTGGTACATGTTGAGATCGAGCGCAGATAATGCGCGATGAACATTTGCTTCCGTCACGCGTACTTTAAAAACCTACTCTAGCACAATACATCTGTCCGTTGCCTGTCCCCCTGAATATCTATTAGCATGACAGCCATATGTATTACATCTTTTGACTCCGTAGTACAAGTACTTTCGTTCCCTCGTACCTAGCACCTCAGACATCGCTCATACACGTGCAATACTGAGGTGAGCTTACTTTACCACTCGTTTACTTTCAGCATGCTTACACCTAGAAAGATTATCCATTCTTTCTAGGTAAATACAATATAGACATCGTTTGTACACGCGCGATACTGAGATTATCCATTCTTTCTAGTTCACCTCATGTGCTGCTTCAGAGCTCCTGAAACTATCCATAACTTACAGGTTATGGGCCCTGCCGAGCATCGCTAATACCACACACTATCTCCACCTTGCTATTGTCTGAAATCAGTATGACTGGAACCCTTGCATCTGGATCTGCATCCGCATCTTCGTTGGCCATGCTGCCCCCTTCCCAACCTCCTTCCACTGTAGAACTGCTCCCTGCAAACATCCCTCGCCTGGAAACTGATGGCTCAAACTGGGCCGTATTTCTTATGCGCTTCAGTGAGGCGATGGACATAACCAACCAATGGGGCTTCTTCGATGGCACCAACCCTTGCCTGCTGCCCAAAGACCCCATGGCCCCTACAGAGGAAGAGAAAGCAGAAAAAGTGAAGTGGGAGCACAATGACAAGGTTGCGCGATACCTCCTCTCGCAATGGCTCCATGACACGATGGCTGTACACATGGGCCCTTCCCCCACTGCTCACCTGCGATGGAAGCGAATTGTCCAAGAGTTCACAGCCAAGAGCATCTATGCGCAGAATGACCTTGAAATGGCATTCTACGAAATGCACTGTCCCAAGGGAGGCAATGTTCGCACTTTCCTCATGGGCCTGTGTTTCAAATGTGAAGAGCTTTCGGCCACTGGGGTGATAATCTCGCACAGGGATTACCAGCGCATGGTCCTTTGGGGTATCCCAGAAGAGCTCGCACGCTTCGTGTTGGGCCTTCTCTCCAGCGCCACCCTCTACAACCATCTCACCACCATAGACACTGATGATCTCATCACTCACATATGCGAGGAGGTGGACCGAATAAAGAACTACCAGGCCAAGTCTCAACCCACCAAGTCCAGGGCCAGGTCTCAGGCCGCCGGAGACAAAGCTCTCGCAGCCATGGGCTCCGAGAACAGACGACATTGCTGCAAGGGCAACTGTCACAACTGTGGCAGGGTGGGCCATTGGGCGCATGAGTGCCGATCTCCCAAGAAGGAGGAAAAGGCGGGCAAAGAGCACAAGGCAGAGACGAAGCCTGTTGGGTCAGCGAACGCTGTCGCAGCCAACAACAAGGACGTCGATGAGTGCTGGGCCATGGACTGTTGATAAGTGACCCTTGCGCACTTAGCGGCTCGTATGGACTGGACTTGCAGCATGGACTGCTTTAGATTAGATATACAGGACCTGTAGATTAGATACCATTTGATCTGTACAATCTGGACTTACCATTGCGTCATCTATGACATCACTGTACTTCTATGACATCATACATCTGGACTCTGCGTTGTATAATGCCTTTGTACTTTTCTTTGTTCTTTACTTGGTATTATCTTTATTATGATGTCAGTATGATATCATCTAGTTCTGGACTCTCCTTGTTCTCCTTTCCCTTGTTCTCAAAGCATCCACTCCTTTGTCCCTTTGTAGAACAATAGCACCTTTGTATTCTGTGACTAGCGTTACTTACCTTGTACTACTGTCACCCTCTGTAGGAGTATAAGTAGAGTGCCATGTATGCTCCTGGTCCACATCAGTTCTCACTGCTTGTGTGCCAGGTAAGCTCCCTTCCTTCAAAATGTAACAACATCAGTTCTCACTGCTTGTGTGCCAGACTGCTTTGCTTCCTTGCAACTCACCCTGTCAACCTCTGCTTCCAGCACTCCTGCATATCTCACCACAGTCTCCTTTGTCACTGTGAGTATGCTCTCTATGTCTGCTGTTCATCATGGACCTCGCTCTTGAGGAGCCAGTGGGAATGCACAGGGACACCATGGCAGCAGCTACCGTGCCAGCCAGCAATGACCGGGGTGAGCACATTGAGTTATATGACTCAGGCGCGACATGACATATCACCCCCTACAAATCTGACTTCACCACTTACACAGTCCTCGACCCACCCATCACCCTCAACACTGCAAACCAGCAGCAGTTCCCCACCATCGGAACTGGCACCCTCACACTGCATGTACCGAATGGCAGCACCCCATCCACCCTTGCCCTCACCAACATTCTCCATGCGCCGGCTGTGGGATACACTCTGGTATCACTCGGCACGTTGGACAAGATCGGCTACCGTGTCTCGATTGGCGGTGGCCACCTCGACCTGTTCACCCCAGAAAGCGGATGCATTGCCCACATTCCCCAGTCCTCCTGTGGCCTGTACTGCATCGCACATGCCACCGAATCCACGCACTCTGTCGAGACCATCATGGTCATGGAGTTGCATCAACAGATGGGCCACATTGCGCCAGCAAGCGCCTGAGCTCTTGTCGAGAAAAACCTTGTCACTGGGATCAAGCTCAATCCCAACTTGCAAGAGGTGGAGTGTGACGCCTGCAAATTTGCGTGCATGACCCACAAGCCCATCCCAAAGATGTGCGTTGGCCCACAGGCCCAACGCTTCGGCAAGGAAGTCCACATGGACGTGTGGGGACTGTCACCCATTGCTAGCAAGCACGGGTGCTGGTACTTCATCACCTTCACAGACGACACCACCAGGTACACAGTCACGTACCTCCTGCACACAAAAGCAGAGGCTCTCGGCATGTACAAGGTGTTCGAGAAGTGGGCCGTGATGCAGCAGCACTGCACCGGCATCAAAGTCCTTCGCTCGGACCACAGCAGCAAATACCTCAGCAAGGCGTTCGACCAGCACCTCAAGGAGGCTGGCACCGCCCACCATCTCACCATCCATGACAACCCCCCAGCTCAACGGCATCGCTGAACAGCTGAACCGTACCATCATGGAAAGCCTCCATGCATTCACCCATTCAAGCAGCCTCCCCAAGTTCTTATGGGGTGAAGCGCTGTGGCACGCCACCTGGCTGAAAAACCGCACGGCGATGTGGGCCCTCGATGGCCTGACACCTTTCCAGGCGCTGTGTCACGCCACTGCCAGGGTGTGCGTCGAGTCTGTAATGGGTCCAGCCTTAGGCCAAGGATACCGAGTTGGTCTGCTACTGAGTAGAATGGCACCTAAGTCTGTGTATGTACCTTGATATAGCTCAAGGCAACAAGGCTTCAGAGAAGAGGACTGTGATAGAGATGAGAGGACTATGCTGAGGGACAAGACAGTAGATTGACGAAGCTGATGAACAGCACACTAAGAGGACATACTCACAGAGGGACAAAGTGTTCTGTGGTGAGATATGAAGAGTGGCTGGAAGCAGCAAACAGGGAGTCAAGCAGTGGAAGCAAGAGGTGTCTGGCACACAGAGCAGTGAGGAACTGATAACACAATTGAAGGGATAAGACATACCTGGTGTTGAAACGTAATAAGTACGTAAGGACCTTATCTATAGCAGTTACGACATTACTGTACTATATTTACCATATTAGGCAGTCACGATACGTACAATAGCGGGCGTATCATGTCCCGTGATGAGGAGAAGTCCTATGACTATCTCAGAAGGGCAAAACACATTAGGCGTGTGTAAAAACGCGATATTGTGGACGCCTTTACTCATCACTTAACCGCAAATGGACATGGTGGGGCCATAGAGCATAAATACCCTCCTATGTGGGGAGAGAGGCGAATACAGAACATCACCCACTTTACTTGTGCACATTCTCCTCTCATTAGTCTCTCAACCTACTCAAAGGTGAGAACGTCCTTCCTGCGTGCTGCGCTTTGGCCTATAAGGCTTTTGCTGCGCAACAGGTTATGGGCCCTGTTACAGGGCTTGCCGCTGCACTTCTAGACGAAGTTGCACCTGGTGGTATCGCACTCCTACCCTCTGTATCTATGAACAGAGTGGTAACGAGAAAACAGCGAGCAGACCCCGGGAGGCACCCTGGTTCATAACAGACCCAGTATTGTACTCTAGAGGAGTACATAGACTTGGCCCACTGTCTAACGTTGACATGGTCGAGCAGTTCTTTTGGCATAGACAATTGGTAGTCTGCAAAGACCAATGTCTGCTACAGAATACGTTCTGTAGCCGAAGGGATTAATGCTGGTTTTATTATCTCACTCAGTATTATGATGGAAAATTCTAAATACTGACGTACTATAAAGCCAACAGATTTACCAACAATGTCATCTCAATTAACTACTCTTGTCTCCGTCTTTGATGGCTCAAATTGGACCCTTTGGTCCAATGCCATGCAAGCCTTCTTCATGTCCCAAGGCCTCTGGGGTTATGTCGATGGTTCTATCCCTCTTGACACCACTGCCACCGCTGAAATTCAAGCTGCTTGGCGTCGCAGTGATGAAATGGCAAGGGGTAATCTTACCCTTCGCCTTTCTCCTGCCATCCAGCAAGCTGTCACCGGTACCTCTGCCAAATTGCTCTGGGATGCTGTACAAGATCGCTATGGAGCGGTCTCTTTGCCACGCATTTACAAGGATTTTAAAGAAGCAGTTTCTATTCGCTTCAATCCTAACCAAAACCCAGTAGCAACTTTCGAGAAAATGGCTGCCGCCTTCTCTCGACTTGGTGCTGTTACTATTGGCACTGCTCCTAATCAAACAACGCTTGCGATATCTCCTCCCCTTCAGGCTTTGATAGCCATGTCCGCGCTTCCTCAGAAATGGGAAAACCTTATCCCCATTATCTGTAGCGGTGTTGCAACTGCTGATCTCAAACTTGCTTCAGTTTCTGGCATAGTTATTGGCCAGTTTGAAACTGAAACTAATCGCGGACAGCATAAGGGAGCCCATAACGCGCAGAAACTCTCTGCCGTTAAACGCAAGCGCGATAACCCTCGCTTTTCGAAGCAGGGTGGTCAGCAGCAGCAGCCTTCCTCTTCTAATGCCCCCGGCCCATCCTCCCAGCAGCAGCCTAATCGGCAGCGCGGAGGACGAGGCTCTGGACGTGGCAAAGGAAAAGGCAAAGGCAAAGCGCGTGGCGGCGCTCCCCAGCATTCCCACATAGCCTCTGTAGCCGCATTATCTCCGCCCACTTCTCATAAGGTGATCCATATTGGGTCATCTGGCGTCTCTACTCGCACAGAAGTCGAATCCTCTTCGCCTCAGAGGACCCCTGGCTTCTTTCCCTCCGTTAATACCGCAATGACGCTCACAGAGCGGATGAATGTACCAGCTACAGTTCAGACCGCGAAGACGCTTGAGCAGCGTTTTGCCGATGTGGACGCCCAGATGCGCCCTCGGATCGAAAAATTTATTGACGAAGAGTATGACTCCGATTTCGACATTGACATGACGCAAGCACCCCCTGCTGGCGCTCGACCCATTGTCGACATCGAGAGTCTAGACGACTCTGAGATTGCCGCCTATTGTAGTGAGTCTTCAAACGCTCTACAATTAGACTTGAGTGATCTAACTATATCGGATGTTGACTCGGATAAAGAAAACCGAGCTCCGACACCGGAATATGTTGATCCGGAGGCAATTGAGGCTGAAGAGATAACAAAAATGTGGGAACAACCTTCATTTACTGGCGCTGGTTCTATTCCAAGAATTTCTTCTGTGGAGCTAATTCTTGCCGCATGGACTAGGAATCAGCAATATTTATATGACCATGGGCTTCCTACGCACCCTGACTTCGGTACTTTGATATCCCCGTCAGGATCGCGTTCGATAACCCCCGAACATTTTCTAACCGGTCCAGATGAGGTCCTGGATTGGGGTTCCGATGAAGAAGAGTACGTTACTCCTTCATTTTGCCTATTACGTGCTGATCACGTTACAGAATTAGTCCAGCCCCCAAAAAATCTAAGGGGTGGCAGATCTAACTGTAACGTACTCGGGTCGCATGTAAAGAAGTTGCCTGAAATGTACAATAATACTAGTGCTCTTCTCGACTTTCTTGAGTGTGAACACAATGAGTACTTCAGTCAATGTGCAGAATGTTTGAAGCGTACTAAAAATATGTGGCTTCTTGACTCAGGAGCCTCAGCGCACTTTACCAATAGTCTTAGTGATTTTATTGAGTATAAGTCGCTAGCCAAGTCTGACAGAATACCTGTCAAAACCGCGGCTCACATGATATATGTTGAAGGAGTTGGTACTGTCTTGCTAGAACATTATATCGCAGACAAACTTGTAACTACACGAGTTTATCCAGTCTTTCACATACCTTCTATGAGCACACGGTTACTATCAATGGGAGTATTTCTACAGCAAGGATTGCGCGTTTTGGGGAATTCGCAGCATATAGACTTGCTAAGAAAAAATAAAACAATTGTCCAATGTAAACCCCTTATTCACGGACAATCGCTATTTTGGCTAGATGCCTCAATATCTAATCTAACTGAGTTAGATTACGCCAATATATCTGCATTGCAAAATGTGGATTATGACCTTATGCATCGTCGCCTCGGACACCCATCTAAAGAGGTTCTAAGACGATCTAAGGAAAACACTAAGGGTTTCCCTGAAGGGGTTATAATTCCCACCTCTGATAAACTATGCCCAGGATGTGCGCAAGGTAAAATGCCTGCAGCATCTCATCCTCCTTCCGAGACTAGGGCTAAAGCCTCTTTTAGTCGGATTCATTCTGATCTAAAAAGCTTCCCTATACCGTCATATCACAAGTACAAGTATTTTATCGTCTTTTTCGACGATTATACCTCTTTTGCTTGGATCACTCTCTTACGGGATAAAGCCTCCGCTATTACTGCTTTAAAGCAGTGGCTTGCGCTGATTAAAAATCAATTTGACGCAACCATAAAAGAGTGGATGTCTGATGCTGGCGGTGAATATAAATCGGATGCTTTTCTGAAGCAGCTAAAGGATGCCGGCATTACAGTGCTACAGTCCGCGCCACATACCCCACAGCAGAATGGCCGCGCTGAGCGCTTTATGCGTACAGTCATGGACAAAGCTCAGGCCATGCGCCTTGATGCTTGTTTACCTCAGAGTTGGTGGGAATTTGCAGTTTTACATGCTACACATTGTTATAATAGAACTCCAATTAGTCGCCTCCAATGGCAGACCCCTTATGGACTATTATACAATGAGAAACCTGACATTGCTCATCTTCGAGTCTTTGGATCGGGTGCTTATGTCCATATCCCTGAAGCTCGCCGGGTGAATAAACTTTCCCCTGAAAGCGAACTTATGATCTACCTTGGTAGGGGATCTGGAATGAAGGCTGATGTCTTCATGCGCACTCCTAATACCTTATTTTACTCGGACAAAGCCCTCTTTGATGAAGCATTGTTTCCTAAATGTCCATCGGACAGTGTTAGGAGTAAACCCAAAGGTGTTACTCAGTTAGATGATACAGCTTCAGATGATGAGCTGTTAAATGACCATACCACTCCTGGTGTTGATGACGACCCTCCACCTGAGCCTCCTAAAGTGAGGAGCGCTCCACAAGCCCCTGTGGCACCTCCTCCTAGTACGTCTACTGGAGGAAGTGGATCGCAGCTACCTCCGCCTTTACCACCGCAACCCGTACCAGGTCCTAGTCAGCCTAGGAGGTCGGCGCGTACAAGGAAACAAACTTCTCGTCCGGATAATGTCTATGGAGATAGGCCTCCTACTACGATTATTCGTGACATTGAGCGGACTCGCACATGGCGACAGTTGACTGGTGACCAGCCGAGTAGCTCTCGGTTGCGTTCACGTCAAGATCAGACGGTACCAGGAGATTTTCCTGAGCAACCCGAGTCTGGTCCTCCTCGTGCTTCGGGTGATAATCCGCACCTTTCGGATGATGAAGTAGAGCAGCAATTGCTCACCCGCCTTGCTCAGGAAGGGGGAGTCAAATTTCTAGATCTTCTGCTAGCCAAAGCAGTTTCACCAACAGATCTAGACGCACCTGATACCTCTAATATTCGAGAATGGACTTATCGAGACATTCTAAAGATGCCAAGCGACTCTCAGGAGGAGTGGCGTAATGCGTGCAAAGAGGAACTAGCTTCCCTTCGCAATCGCAAAGTCTATGAACTTGTTAACCCGCCGAAAGGCAGAAAGGTTATCAAGAATCGATGGGTATTTGACTTAAAGTCAGATGGCCGAAAGAAAGCCAGGCTGGTTGCCAAAGGTTTTTCTCAGGTTGAAGGCATTGATTATGACGAAATATTCTCGCCTGTGGTACGGTTTGAGACTGTCCGGATGATGCTTGCGCTTGCAGCGCTTAAAGATTGGCACATCTCTGGACTAGATGTCAAAACAGCATTCCTGTATGGGGACCTCGATGAGGAACTCTACATGGAACAACCTGAAGGGTTTAAAATCCCTGGTCAACAAAACAAAGTGATGCGCCTTAGAAAAGCCATTTATGGACTTAAGCAAGCTGCTCTCGCTTGGTGGAGAGCGCTAGATAAGTCTATGGGTACTCTAAGCTGCACACGTCTACAATCAGACTCAGGTCTTTTTGTAAATGAGGAAAAGACAATTGTCGTAATTGTCTATGTTGATGATGTCCTCTTCCTCGGAAAAAATAAAAAACATATTGATTCCCTGAAGCAGCGCTTCATGAAGATCTGGGAATGCAGAGATCTTGGAGATACCAAGGAGTTTCTTCGAATGTGCATACTACGATCTAAGGGTAGAATCCTCATTGATCAACAGGACTACCTTCAGAAAGTACTACAGCGCTTCAAACTGATTAACGCCAAATCAGTACCAACTCCATTACCGGAAGGGTATCATCCTACTCCTAATAAGGAATCTGCATCTCCAGAACTTCGTGCTTCATACCAACAAGTAATAGGTTCACTCCTATACATAATGATTGGAACGCGACCAGATATTGCTTATGCTGTTACCAAAATGGCACAGTTCGCTGCCAACCCATCTGAGGACCACTTAAAGCGTGCACTTTATATATGCCGCTATTTACTTGGTACCTCTAATTATACTTTAGCCTATGACGGTAAAAGCGATGGTGGTATAATAGCATACGCGGATTCTGATTGGGCCTCAGATCCAGTCACTAGAAAGTCCACTACGGGCTATCTAGTAAAAATGGCAAATGGAATATTCTGCTGGAATTCGAGAGCACAAAAATCAATTGCGCTTTCATCCACTGAAGCAGAATATATGTCGCTGTGTGATACAAGCCGACAATTGGTCTGGATACGTTCGCTCTTTCTTGAGCTAGGAATAAATCTAGAACCAATTCCATTATGCGGAGATAATCAAGGCTCCATATTTCTATCTTCTAATCCGGTTCAAGAAAAACGGATTAAACATATCGATTTGCGTCACCACTACATACGTGAAGTAATTCGAGATAAGAAGATAGAACTATTCTTTATAGAAGGAGCTGAGAACCCCGCGGATCTTTTTACTAAGAATCTGGGTCGCATAAAGTTCCTAAAATTCAGGGAACAGCTTGGGCTGGAGTTTCACTCGCCCACGTGAGCTTGAGCAGCTCAACGCTATGGTTGGAGGTAGAATAAGAAGGGTTTTTCGTAGCTTCTCCGTGTACATCGTTTCTTCTTTCCCAGTAAAAGGGAATACATAAGAAATGAGTCACGAACGACTTGTTCTTCTCAAAAACTGTGCAAGCTTATTGAGTCTGATGACCCTAAGCCTTTATGATTTCTGAGAAGACTGTCCCGCGAGAGTTGTTCTCTCACAAATCATAAAAGTTTATTGAGTCATCCGACTCTAAGCCTTCTATGGTTTTGTGTCAAACAACCCTGGTATTCTTACCAGCAGGAAGCTCATACATCCTGTTCTATCACCAGCATAGTATAACTGCTCACTAAACCGAGGATCGACGACCATTGTTGGGGTTAAGCGTCCCTTTGATTTTATCAAGGGATGTTGCTATAATCCCGCACCCAATCCCCTATACATCCCTCTGACATTTGAGGATCGAAGCATCCTTCGATGTTTATTACCGATCCTTCTATACAATGTCTTTAATGTAAGGTCATTGCTTAGATGCGCTTTACTAGCTGCACTAAGCAAGGGGGAGTGTTGAAACGTAATAAGTACGTAAGGACCTTATCTATAGCAGTTACGACATTACTGTACTATATTTACCATATTAGGCAGTCACGATACGTACAATAGCGGGCGTATCATGTCCCGTGATGAGGAGAAGTCCTATGACTATCTCAGAAGGGCAAAACACATTAGGCGTGTGTAAAAACGCGATATTGTGGACGCCTTTACTCATCACTTAACCGCAAATGGACATGGTGGGGCCATAGAGCATAAATACCCTCCTATGTGGGGAGAGAGGCGAATACAGAACATCACCCACTTTACTTGTGCACATTCTCCTCTCATTAGTCTCTCAACCTACTCAAAGGTGAGAACGTCCTTCCTGCGTGCTGCGCTTTGGCCTATAAGGCTTTTGCTGCGCAACACCTGGCACACAGAGCAGTGAGGAACTGATGTGGACCAGGAGTGTACAAGCCTACTACTTATACTATACAGGGGAGTGACACTACTACAAGGGAAGTAACATAGAGTCACACAATACAAGAGATGTTGTTCTACATGTGGGACAAAGGAGTGTGCTAATGGAGAACAAGGAGCGCATAACAAAGAGAGTTCAGACTAAGATGATATCATAGTGACATCATAATAAAGATAGCGCTAGAAAGAGAACAAAGGAAGGAGTACAATGAAGAGTCCGGAGTAGTCCATATGATGTCATTGTACAGTGATGTCATAGAAGTCCTAGATTGTACAGATCAAATCAAATCTAATCTAAAGCGGTCCTAATTAATCTACAGCAGTCCATATCTGTAAGTCTGGTCCATTAGAGCTGCTAAGTGTGCAAGGGTCACTTATCAACAGAAGCCAAAGCTAAGGGAATACAGAGTATACTAAGGGTTTATATAGCTAATGTCCAGTGATGCCAGTGAAGTAGTGCCAGCAAAACAATGCCAGTGGAACAATGCCAGTAGGAGATGCCAGCAAGGCAACGCCAGCGAAGTGAGGAAGTAAGGGGAATCAGAGGGAAAAATAGGGGTGTTCATGACATGCTGTTCAGATGTGCACCCAACCACTCGGGCTTGCAGCAGTGGGGCACACACATGTGGGTGCATGACCCCATGGGCACCAAGTTTGATGCATGCGCACGTGAGGGCCATTGGCTCAGCTTCGAAACTGAGTCACACGCGCATCGTGTGTATTTCCTGGCCACACAGGGCATTATGATGGAGCACAACATGCACTTTAGCACGGCATAGCAGCTTGAGGGGGAGGGAATATTGATCCCAGGTATGGAGGGTGAGCAGCATGCCACGCCGTTGACCCCCTCAACTTCTTCCATCCCTTCCTCTCAACCTTCACTACCACCCATCAAGACCCTCGCACAGCATGCGCCAAGCCCATTATCACCCCTATCACCCCTCACACCACTATCCAAGACCTCAACATCCGAGAGTGCAGAAGGCGACAGCGAGACCGACCCATGGAGAATGCCATGGCCAACTAGGACTCGACAGCCCTCACGCATGCTATGCCACCTACTTGAGGGTGTAGGCATGTTGTCAATGTGCTGCTCAGACCCCATCATCCCTGCCGGACTTCAGCTCCTGGGTGGATTCAATGGAGACACCAATGAGACAGGGGGAGTGTGGGCAGTTGACACAGCTCTCGACGCACTCGAGGACTCAGGCTGGCTCAAGCATGTCCTCACCACTGAGACCGCAGAGGTGGAGGCCCTAGAGCCAAGAACACTGGCCGAGGCAAAGCGTCGCCCAGACTGGCTTCTCTGGGAAAAGGCCATTAACGAGGAGCTCGCCACGCTCAACACCGCCAGCACCTGGCACCTGGAGGAGCCCCCACCTGGAGCCAATGTCATCAGCTCAAAGTGGGTCTTCAAGGTGAAGAAGGATGCCACGGGGAACATTGCCCACTACAAAGCCCAGCTTGTCGCCCAAGGATTTTCACAAATCAATGGTGTGGACTATGATGACACATTTGTGCCAGTTGCGAAGCTTGCGTCCTCACGTGTGATCATCGCAATGGCCAACCGCCTCACCCTCATCCTGCACCAAGTTGACATCAAGGGTGCATACCTCAATGGCGTACTATGCAACAACAAGGTGCTGTATATGCGACAACCGCCTGGGTACGCGGCACTGGCCTCAGGGACACAAGTCCTGTGACTGCAGAAGGCCTTGTACAGCTTGAAGCAGGCCGGGCACCACTGGTACCAGACTTTCACCCACATCCTCACCACCCTCAGCTTCACCCAATGCTCTGTTGACCAGGCCGTCTACCACAAAGCCAACATGAAGATGTGCAAGGCCATAGTCATCACCGTGCACATCAACAACTGCACCATCGTCACGAGCGGTCAACCCCTCGTTGAGGACTTCAAACACAGCCTCACTGAGCACATTGAAGTCACTGACTTGGGCGAGCTTCACTGGATGCTTGGCATCAAGGTGAAGTGCGACCATGCGGCCAGCACCATCCACCTCTCCCAGCGTGTGTACATCGACGCCATTCTCAACCGTTTCCACCTCACCGACCTCAAGCCCCTCTCTATGCCAATGGACCCCTGCGAATGCAGTGGAATTCGTGGTCATGCACAATGTCCCCTATCGTGAGGCCGTCGGTGCCCTCAACTGGGCTGCACTCGCCACACACCCCAACATCTCATTTGCCATGTCTGTGGGGAACTCACTGTCACTCGACAGCGAGGGATAAGGTTGGAGATGATGGCAGGCGAGATGAAGATGGAGAGAATGTCGGAGGGGGCGAAGAGGAGGCGTCTTGGCTCAAAGGAAGTAGTGGCGCACAAAGAGTGGGGCACTCAAAGGAGCTTTGAGGCAAGGGGGAAGATGTCATAAGTGGACAGTCTGAGGGACTGTCCGATAGATTGCACTAGCTTATATACTACAGGGGGTGGTCCATGTGTAGGCTTAGGGTGTAACGCCACTACCGGGGCGTTGCATACGACCTGTACTAAGTCAGTCAAACGTCGGTAGCGCAAGCTCTGAGACTTGGCTTCAGCAAGATGATGCACAAGGATCACAAGGACAGTGGTCACTTGGATCGTAGAGGAAGGCCAAGACTCAGAGGTCTGGCAAAGGCAAGGGGACTCGTGAGACGATGAAGGCGCAAAGGCGTTCAAGTGTAGTATTACACAAGAAGTCTAGTCTACCGTACAAGCTAGGTAGGGCTAGGTTTAAATAGGTGGTGGCTAGTAAAGTGACTACAAACAGATGGTGCCATCGCCAGTCTGGGAACAATGGATGGGACATAAGAGGAACAAAGGGACACCGTACTAAGAACAAAGGGCAGATCACGCAGGACCGCGCGTGATCGGGAACACCACGGACACTAGCACATGTTGAACTTTATCAGAAGGGGGTCGCGATGAGTAGGGCATGTGATAGGAACTGGGTAATCGTAAAGTCCGCGTAATCGTACAGGGCTCGTATAGTAGTAGGAAGGGAACAGTGATGTAAGAAAGAACGAGTCCGGAACAAAATCGTAACATAGGGCAGGCTTAGGGCCTGTCCTTGAGTGCTGCACAATACTGCAGATTGGAACATTCCAGAGACAAGTTATTAATACTGTCCAATCAGAATAAAGGATAAGCATGGTACAACTGTGCCACAGTCGATGGCGCCATATTGCGCCATGTTGATAAAGTGACCCTTGCGCACTTAGTGGCTCATATGGACCGGACTTGCAGCATGGACTGCTTTAGATTAGATATACAGGACTTGTAGATTAGATATTATTTGATCTGTACAATCTGGACTTATCATTGCATCATACATGACATCACTGTACTTCTATGACATCATACATCCGGACTCTGCGTTGTACATCGCCTTTGTACTTTCCTTTGTTCCGTACTTAGCATTATCCTTATTATGATGTCACTATGATATCATTTCCTTCTGGACTCTCCTTATCCTTTCTTCCCTTGTTCTTAGAACGTCCACTCCTTTGTCCGTTTGTAGAACAATACTTCCTTGTACTGCGTGACTTAGTGTTACATCCCTTGTACAGTGTCACTACCAGAAAGTGTATAAGTAGAGTACCATGTACGCTCCTGGTCCACATCAGTTCTCACTGCTTGTGTGCCAGGTAAGCCTCTTCTCTCTAATGTAACAACATCAGTTCTCACTGCTTGTGTGCCAGACACTTCTTGCTTCCACTGCTTGACTTCCTGTTTGCTGCTTCCAGCCACTCCTCATATCTCACCACAGAACACTTTGTCCCTCTGTGAGTATGTCCTCCATGTGTGCTGTTCAACACGCCATAGTGGCATGATTCCACAGTGACTGCGGAACTCATGATTAGGACACGTGGTCTTGTGACTTGGTTGATTATCTTTGTTGATTGATACACGTGCATGTACACATGTGACTTGGAAGGACAGAGTAATCACGTGACCGTCGGAGAGCGAAATTCAAACTCCGATTTCGGATTTCCCCTTTAGGAAATAGATGACATAAGCCTGGGTTGGTCCAGACTGGTCCTAAGTGCCTTGAGTCATGACTGGGTTTATAGGTTCATGACAGTGTCCACCGTGGCACACTTCTCGACAAACCCAGGGTGTAATGCCACTACAGGGGTGTTAGGTACAACCTGTACCAAGTCAGTCAATCGATCAGTAGTCTAAGCTCAAAGGCTCAACTTCAGAGAGAATGGTGCACAAGGATCACAAGGACACAAGTCACTTGGATCGTAGAGGAAGGCTAAGATGCGAAGGTCTAGCAAAAGCAAGAGTCACGAGACAACAGGGTGTTTCGAGTGTAGTATTACACAAGAAGTCTGGTCTACCATACAAGCTAGGTAGTGCTAGGCTTAAATACGCGTCTGTCTGTATAGTACAGATAAGCCAATAACACCATCGCCCATTCTGGAACAAAGGGGAGTCATAGAGAGAACAAAGGATAGTCATAATGGGGACAAAGGTGAATCATGCGGGGTTGCACATGAGTGGGAAGTGAACGGAAACTAACACATGTTGAGCTTTATCGAAAGATAACATTGATAAGCAAAGCACGTGATAGGAACCGGGTAATCGTAAAGTCCACATAGTCATACAGGGCTTGTAAGGTAACAGGAATGGAAGGGATATGGTAAGGAAAGAACGAGTCCAAAGAAAATCATAACATTACCCCCTGCCTTGGCCTGAAGACGCCTCGGCTTCAGCACTCCGGATCGACAAGGTCGTGAATGTCGGCATCGAGATTGTTCTCCAGCCATGGGGAAATGTCTTGGTGGCAGTAATGGGTCTTGAGGAAGAAAAGAGGTCCACGTGCTCCACACTTGCGACACATTTCGTATTGTGGGCACTGGATCTTGTTGTGGTTGGCGTTAGTGGTGAAGCATCGTCCGCACCATCTCCCTTGAGTTTCAGCAGCAATTGTTGGTGGCTCTGGTACTGTGAAAGAAGTGGTAGCTTCGGCAGATATGGTTTGCTGTATGCATTCATCCGCCTGATAAGTGGTGATGACTTCAGCGACCATGCCTGCACAGTGAAAGATGCACCGATAGGATTGGTGCTCTTGGCTTTGACAATGTTGGCAGGCTGGTCGTGGCCTAGTAGGGCAGTCACGTACAAGGTTATTGGGACTGTTACAGTGGTAACAGTGCTGGCGATGAGGTTTGTTGGCAAGTCGTGGGAATTTGAGTGGGCCTCCTCGTCGAGGGGAGAATGGGATGGCATACCGGGAATGTTGTAGTGGGGCTGGAAGTGTGGTCATGTGAGCATATTCATTTGCTATTGTAGCGAGGGCTCCAGCATACTGAAGCCGTCTCTTGGTGCTAGCTAGCATTAGATCCACCGTGAGGCGGTCTGACCTGAGCTTGTGCGCCTCTTCCTCCAGTCTTTCGCATTTCTCATCTAGCTCCTTGAGTGCTAGGAGCCCTGTGTGCAGTCGAGTTACTTCCACTGTAAGATGTGGGGAGTTGAGCTCGATAAGCGTTTCATCCGGTGCGCAAGCTCGGATGTCACGCGGGTCAAAGAATTGTAGTTGTTCAGCTGTGAAGGGGGGTGCTGAGACGTTAGGCCGTAGCATCAACAGGTAGACCTCTTCCCCATAGTGTGGTTGCCTAGCACCCATCGTTCCCACTACCTCGGTGAATCCCTTGCAATAGTAGATATACTTCGCAGGGTTCGATCCACCGTCAGGAAGTGGGATCTGTAATGGGTAGTATTTTGGTGTCCCCAGTGTGTTCAGGAAGAAGGGGGCGCCAGGATCTTCAGCATTGTCTGTGTAGCGGTATGGCTTATCGCGACAACTAGACCAAGAAAGAGTGTAAGTGAACTGAGCTGGGAGCACACTTAAGCCTAACGCGGAGACAAGTCACGCGCCGAACGTACAGTCACAATGGAGAGTATGCACACTTGAGGTCTTTATACAAGACCAGAGGCAAGGTGATCATGCTGTGGTACGCTGAGTGGAGAACCAAGAGGACAAGTTAACATTGGGGAAGAGTAAGGGAAGTACAATGGAATATGCACCTGAGTGGAGAACCAAGAGGACAAGTTGGTTCCACTCAGGACATTACATGAGGGTTTATATACTATGCTGCGGCTGAGATTGAATTACTACTGAACCTTGTTACTAAAGGTATGTGTAATAGTAATGAGTCAGACGCTGACGCATCGTGTCTAATAATAGCCTTATCTATTGTGCTGACTGATGCATAGTCATTAAGGCTGACAGAACAGTGACATGTCCTTATCTTATGAGTCATAACCCTGTAACAACGTAGTCTAGAACTGTCTAGAATGTTCCCTGCTTATCGTCCAATGAGAAACTATTGTACAAATGAGGAAGGTGACCTAAAGAGGTAACATCCAATAAGGAAGTTACTATCCCAGGGTCACGTGCTTGTAGGTGCACATGTTGGCATCACGTGACTAACCATCTTATCATATCTAATGATAAGGACTTGGACGTTTGAGCACAACATTGGAGTTCGTATCTTCACCAAATAAATCCATAAAAATGCGGAAAAATAAGGCAAAAATAGAGCGTCCGTGACAGTCTGGGGGAGAGTCTGGGCGGTTGTAGTCAATGGGGGTGTGAATGCGAACTGGGGTGAATGGTTCTAATGGAGGTGGTGGTGTGGAGTGCACTGACAAGGGTGGTGATGGGATGAGTGGTTCTGGTGGGGGAGTGGATTGTTGGTGAGGAGGGGGTGTAGGGGAGTATTGTCCCTCTTCAGGTGTGGATGGGGTAAGTTCTCCAGGTTCTTGTTCTGGAGAGCAGGGTAAGATGGGGATGGGGTCTATAGTCATGGTGGACTGGGGTGAAGGTGGTGGTGATAGATGAGGGATATCGGATAGGTCAATGGTGGTGATGATGAACAGCAAACACAGAGGGCATACTCACAGAGACAAAGTAGACTGTGGTGAGATATGCTGGAGTGCTGAAAGCAGAGGTGAGACAGGGATCTTGCAAGTAAAGCAAAGGGAGTCTGGCACACAAGCAGTGAGAACTGATGTGGACCAGGAGTGTACATGGTACTCTACTTATACTCCTACAGGTAGTGACAATAGTACAACGCTAGTAACACTAGTCACAGAATACAAGAAGGTATTGTTCTACAAATGGACAAAGGAGTGGACACTTTGAGAACAAGGGTATGGAGAACAAGAAGAGTCCAGAGCTAAATGATATCATAGTGACATCATAATAAAGATAGAGCTAAGTATGGAACAAAGGAAAGTACAAAGGCATTATACAACGCAGAGTCTGGATGCATGATGTCATTAGAAGTACAGTGATGTCATGTATGATGCACTGATAAGTCCAGATTGTACAGATCAAATAATATCTAATCTACAAGTCCTGTATATCTAATCTAAAGCAGTCCATGCTGCAAGTCCAGTCCGTACAAGCCGCTAAGTGCGCAAGGGTTACTTTATCAACATCTCCCCGTGATCTACAATCTAAGTACGCAAGAGTCCCATGTCATTGTTGTGCTTCTGCAGCAGGACACATGGTAGTGACTTTGTAAAGCTGTCCGCAACCATATCCACAGTAGGAGTTCTAATGAGGGTGATGGTCCCCTTTTTGATGTACTCCCGAATGACATGATGCTGTATGGCAATGTGCTTAGACTGTCTCCCAGTGACAGGGTTCAAGGCCAAGTCAATGGCACCCTTGTTGTCACCATGAAGTGGGATGGGGTCATCGACCTCGTACCCGAGTTCTGTGAGGAAGCTCTGATACCACGCAGCCTGGTTAGCTGCGTCGGTCATGGCCATGTATTCCGCTTCTGTTGTGTTTTGGGCCACAGTCTTTTGCTTGTGCGAAGACCAGCTTATTGCACCATTAGCTAGTAGGAACACATAACCAGAGGTGGAGTGGTGGTCATCAGTCTGATCAGCCAGACTGGAATCAGTGTAGCCGTGAAGGCCATTGCCATTAGTGCCATCGTAGACGATATGCATATCCATAGTTCCCACTAAGTAGGACAGGACATATTGCGCAAGTCACAGATGTTGTGGTGAGGGATTCGCTGCGTACTGCGCCAGACGTGACACAGCGAAGGAGATATCTGGCCTAGTGCCAATCTGCACATAAAGCAGACTCCCAATCAAGGACTGGTAGTGGGAAATATCTGAGGCAGTTGCCTGCGACGTATATTTAACCAGGTGCTCGTCAGCACCAGCGGGCAAGGGTGTGTTGTGTGGTGTGGCATTAGACATGTCAAAACGTTCAAGGACATCCTTGATATAGCCAGACTGATCTATTTCGATGCGTCTGAGGGAGTGGTCGCACACAATGCGCATACCAAGATAGGACTCTATCTCCCCGAGATCTGTCATCTCATAGCGTTCAGACAAGTCTGACTTCAAACGCTTGATACCACTCAGCGAGGGACCCAGTATAGTGATGTCGTCAACGTAGACAATAACGAAGAGTGGATCATACCCCTCCCATTGAGGCATCACATATATGCCAGCATCAGCAAACGTCCGCTTAAAGCCAAGTGCAGTGAGCACTCCATGGAATTGCAAGTTCCATGCGTGGGAGGCCTGTTTGAGACCATAGATCGCCTTGACTAGGCGACACACCTTCGTCTCAGAGCCAGTGACAGTGAAACCTTGTGGCTGCTCCATGTAAATCTCCTCATCAAGCACACCATTGAGAAAAGCAGACTTAACATCCATCTGATGGATGTGCCAGTCCTCCAGCGCAGCCAATGCCAGAAGTAAACGTAGCGACTCAAATCGTGCAACGGGAGAGAAGGTTTCATCAAAATCTACCCCAGGGATCTGCGTGAATCCCTTAGCCACCAAGTGAGCTCTGTAGCGGCCATCCACTTTGAGTTTGAAGACCCATTTGGATTTTACTGCCTTGTGATTAGGCAGGAGATCCACTAACTCCCAAGTCCCATTTTTAGCTGGGGCATCCATTTCATACTGACACGCCTTAGTCCACTCATCTGCAGCTGCAGACCGCATGGCCTCTGCATAGGTTGCAGGGTCTCAGCCTACAAAGGCAGCAGCCAATAATTCTGCATACCCCAGATGCCTGCCGCACCATGCCGCATTGTCCGTCTTGAAGTAACGCGGATTAGGCACAGGGACACGAGCAGTGCGCCTTGGTGCATTGTCCATTTCACGCAACAGCTGACTATGCTGTGCACGATCCTCAAATCCCCCAGGCATTTCTGGTGAGGGAGGAGGGACATGGTGCATAATGCGCGTTGCACTAGGATGCGGTGGGGGTGAAGTCGGCGTGGCTTGCTCATGCTTAGGTGTGGTGGGTGGAGCCGGCAAAGCAGGTGGTGGAGTGGTAGGGCGTGGTTGGACTTGTGGGGGGTCTAGGAGCTTTTCTACATCCTCCTCCTCACTACTACTGGAGTGTGCAGGGGAGGGGGCTCACATTGGTGGTAACGCCAGTGGGTGAGGCACGGCAGTCACTGTTGTGCTAGGCACAACTGGTGGTGAAGGTGTGGGGTGTGTCTCAACACCCTGAAGGGACGGGAAGCTACTCTCGTCGAATGTCACATCCCTGGACACTCGAACGGAGCAGGTTGAGCGGTCCCAGAGCTTATAGCCCTTAGAATCAGGCTCAAACCCAATAAGCATGACCTCAATGGCCTTCGCATCTAATTTGCAACGCTTATCAGCAGGTACGTGCATGTACCCCTTGCATCCAAAGACGCGAAGGTGTGAGACATCAGGCACTTTGCCAGAGTGCCAGAGCTCATAGGGAGTGCGCCACTTAAGCCCACGGACTGGAGAGCGATTGTAGATGTGCACAGCTGTGCACACCGCATGCTCCCAGAAGCCTTTAGACATGCCAGCTGTGTGGAGCATGGACATTGCCTTATCCATGATGGTGTGGTTAAACTGCTCAGCTTTCCCGTTGGACTGTGGTGAACCTGGCATCGTGAGGTGATGCTCTATCCCTTTCTGTTTAAGAATGTCCTGCGTGACACTCAACATGTACTTGCCACCGTGGTCAGAGTGCAGAGTGCGCAGTTTATGGCCAGACTGGGTTTCACCCCAGGCCAAATACATCTGCAGCAACTTAGCAAACTGATCCTTCGACTTAAGGAAGCGGACCACAGTGAACTTAGTGTGGTCGTCTATGAAGGTGGCAGTGTAGGTTGATCCTTGCAAGGACTGAGTCTGCATAGGACTGGTGAGGTCACTGTGCATAATCTCAAATTGATGAGTCGTCCTTTTGTTGGAGGACGCAGAAAAGGGTTGGCGAGTGGATTTACCCATCTCGCACCCATGGCAGACTGTGTGGACTGTGGTGGAGCTATCTATGTCCATGCCAGTAGTGGCAGAGGGACCATGCGCCTTCAGCACCACAGAGGATATGTGTCCCATGCGTTGATGCCAGATATCAAGTGTGGCAGCACTTGATTTTGTGTGGGCGTTGAGGCCGATGCTGGCTGTGTCCAACCAGTAAAGGTTGTCCTCAAGGTATCCTTTGGCCACACACTTTTGGTTGATAGATATTTCAAATGAGCCACTATCAAAGGCAATTTCAGCACCCTTTTGTGCTAGGGCGCACGTCAACAGGAAGCACGTCTTCACCTGTGGTAGGTGTAGCACATTACTGAGGGTGATAGAGATACCCTGGCTCATTGTAAAGATGACAGACCCGACACCCACTTGGTCTATAGTGGACTTATCACCCAGGCGTACAGTGCCTTTAGTTGGGGTGTAGTCCTTGAAGTCAGACTGATGTGGGGTGATGTGGTGTGTGGCACCACTGTCCATCATTTAACGCACACGTGAGGCAGCATACAAGGCAACAGAAATTGATTCAGAGGCCCAATCTATTTTGGGCTCTACGACCTCTGTAATGGAGGCGGTGGTAGGTACTAGGACATGACTATTTGTGGCCTTGTTGCCTGCTTTCTCCTTCTCCTTTGCGTCAGCCTCATCCTTCTTCTTCTTCCTACAGTCAGGCTTGATGTGGCCCTTTTTGTTGCAATAGTGGCAAGTCAGACCAGTGTGGTCCTTCTTGCCCTTTTTGCCCGTTGACTTGATGGGGGCCACCTTGTTGAGGGAAGAGCCAGAGGGGCCGGCGCAGCGAGCTTCTTCTGACACTATGCGTGCAATTATTTCAGCGTGCTTGAGTGCGGAGGGGGCCCCACTGGCAAGGATGGTAGAGGCCAACACCTCATAAGAGGGCAGCAGTGCGTGGAGGAGAATGAGACAGAATTGAGTGTCAGTGACACCCATCTGTGCGTTGGAAAGGGCAACCCGCAGCTCATTGAGCTTGGCCAACTGAGTGGCCATGGGTGCAGAGTCGTCAAGACGGGCTTGTGTTAGCTGGATCCACAGGTTGAAGATGGTGGTGCTGCCTGAAGCACCAGCATATACGTCTCTGAGCTTGTCCCACTTGGCTTTGAAGGTGGGATAGGTGGCATTGTCTGCGACAAGGGAGTAGACGTCAGGCTTGAGGTAAAGGCGGAGGTACGCCTTTGCCCAACGTTGTACTGAGTCCCACTCATCTTGGGCAACGTCAACTGGTCCATGGTGGAGGGTGAACACATCCTCTGCTTCGTGCAGCGTGAGGATGGCTTCAATCGTCCCAGCCCACTCATTCCAGTGAGTGCCATCGAACTGTTCAAGGCAAATGCCAGAGGGCATGCCAAACGTTGTGCCATAGGTGGCAGAGATGTGTGCAGAGGGTGTGGACCCAGTGGGGGGAAGCGTAGAGCCCCCTGCAGTAGCAGTAGCACCGGCAGCAGTGCCAGTGGGAGATGGTGCACGAGAAGACATTGGGATGATTTAATCTATCGCCAAGGAGCAGTCAGCGATAGTGCTTCATAGTTTGCAAGACAGAGATAGAGGGGATACCACTCCTGTCTGTGATTCTGTAAGGCCAGAACGCTAATGCGTCCTGCCTCCTGATAGTATGCCAGTGATACAAGGGCTAGGCCCAGGTTGGGAGAGTCCCTTTGCCATACCATGAGCTAGCTGCCAGCCAGGATGTGTCTAAGACACAGCTCAAATGGTTTGCATCAGGGGGAAGGTGAAGGGAATGCTTTCAGAGCCCAAGGCTGTCTACCTCAGCCTCCTCAGCCTGTTGGTTGCCTCATTGCCACAGGTGGCTTTACTGAATCCTTTCCCTTTGCCGCTACAAGGCAGGTATCTGGTTGCAGAACACCATAAGGTGAACACCCCCCAGAGCCTGAACCAGGTTTTACACTCCCATGGTGAGGAGATCCTGTGCCCAGTGTGGAGCACCAGAGACAGCTGGCGCTAAGCTCCACAATACATAGCCCAGTGGGCCATGCACACCTGGATATTTTGAAGTTAAGGGGCTACCAGACCCAGTCTCCTTGCGCATAGCGCAGGGGCTAGGAAAACAGTAGGGGTGAAAGTAGGACTACTGGGCAGTACATACACAGGAGGTTCCTTAGCAGAGACAAGTGGCACCCCACTGTCCTCTGCCTTGGGCAAGGCTGGTGAGGCCCCAGACAGACCTTAGCCTGGTGTGTCCTCCTAGGAAGACAGTGACCAGCCAAGTGGAGTGGCTAGGGCACCAGGGCCCATAACCTGATGAACAGCAAACACAGAGGGCATACTCACAGAGACAAAGTAGACTGTGGTGAGATATGCTGGAGTGCTGGAAGCAGAGGTGAGACAGGGATCTTGCAAGTAAAGCAAAGGGAGTCTGGCACACAAGCAGTGAGAACTGATGTGGACCAGGAGTGTACATGGTACTCTACTTATACTCCTACAGGTAGTGACAATAGTACAACGCTAGTAACACTAGTCACAGAATACAAGAAGGTATTGTTCTACAAATGGACAAAGGAGTGGACACTTTGAGAACAAGGGTATGGAGAACAAGAAGAGTCCAGAGCTAAATGATATCATAGTGACATCATAATAAAGATAGAGCTAAGTATGGAACAAAGGAAAGTACAAAGGCATTATACAACGCAGAGTCTGTGTAACGTCGTCACGACATTAGCTCGACTTGAGCGCGATGCGGCGATAACAACTCAGCGATTATCTTGACATGACAACACGAAGGTCCGTGCTCTTGCCTTAGTGAATACGCAGAGGTACACCGGCAAGTCCTGTTGACTTGTACTTGTCACAACGGAGTTGAACACCAGATGTTGAAAAGAGACAGAGAAGAGACTGGAGAGTTTGAACGGGAAACAAGTGACGATTCAAGAAGACCAAGATGGCATATCTTGGTCTTCACAAGACAGTATAAATACAAATTGAGCAGGCTTACATGCGCTGCTATGAGTCAGAGTAAGGTAGTGTCCAACATATCGCAGAAACAACTCAAAACTGATACTACTAGTACCTGTACTAGTACCGAGTCACCAAGGCACCGCTCAGTCAGCTATCCGTCGTAATCACCTATCGCACTACCGTATCACCGTAAGTAAGTCCACAACTAATCTACTTACCGCCGTAGTTGCAACTGGTACAGTAAGGGTCCATAGAATGTCTGAGTCGAAATGTAACATCACCCTCTTCTCAGCATGAGACCCCGACTCACCGAAAGTCCCGTGGTTTCCAACTTCGCTGTTCATCGGCGATGCACTCCAATGCGGTAGCGCGCTCGAGGCGATAGATGCAGTCGCGCTTGTCGTCCTGCGTGCAGAGGATCATGGCGCGGAGCTGACTCACCCGTGCATGGAGTTGGTCCACTTCGTAGCTGGCCGCGCGGTAGCGCGTCACTTCAGCCGTGAGTGTCTCGTCATTGATCCGGTTGAGGGCGTGATCGGTGATTTTGTCGGCGGCGAAGATCACAAGATCTTTGTGCGGGTAGGTGGGGCGCAGCACTGGTGATACGTGTGGCTCTGCATATAGGGGTTTGCCATAAACATGGGGCGAACCTGGTATGACTCCCAAAATCATCGGCTCTGCCCCTCCAATGAGCTGAACGTGGGAGGCGTCTCTCTCGACGCTGTCTGGCCCAGTGATGGGGTACGCAATATGATGGGGTCGTCAACTAGCCCGGAACCCCTCAGGCACAATGACGTGTGCTGGGTCCTCGACTGCGGTGAAGTCGTGGGTTGGTGCTGCACCAGGGACTTGCAGACATCCTCGAAACATGGGGGAGCTGTCGGTGTAGATGAGCCATGGCGTGATGCGGGGATCAGTAGGGTTGCGTTTCGTTCGAAGGAGGGGGTGTCTCGCCGGGTAGTAATTGTCATTGTCATGGCCAGCCTCAACAGCCGCCACCTCTCCCGACGCTCCCACATCTCCCTCAGCTGTGCTGCCGCCGCCTCCAACTGCTCCTTCTGCCACTCCGCCGCTACTCTCCTCCAACCCTCCAACTCGTATTCCATCAGAGCTTGTGCGCTCCTCGTTGCGCGGGAAAATTCCGCGAACGCCGATGAGGTCGTCACTCGGGGGGATAGCGGCGATAGGTTCGCATTCCCCTGCGTCATTTCGGAAGACGTGGACGATGTGTGACTCATCGTCGGGCACGGTTGTGGGGTCTGGGAATCTGGTGGTGACATGCGCCCACTCTTGCGCAGTGATAGGCCCCTCTGCTGGTCTAAGAGGCGTCCATTGTCACGCCTCTGCGGGGGCGTGCGTCGTTCTGTAACAGATCCTGCCTGAGGCAAAGGACTCTGAGTCGGATCCCCACCGAGTGGAAGGACTCCTAAGGTCTTCTGTAACAGCTCCTGTGCTGAGGTAGCTGAGTCTGTGGCAATCCCCCTGTGCTAAGGTGGGAAGGTCCTTCTGTAACAGCCCCTTGTGTGAAGGTGACTGAGTCTGTAGCAATGGACGAGCGCGGAGGCCTAAGTCCAATGGTCACGTGTCACTGGGCTGACCAGTAAGACTGAAGGAGGATAAGAGCGAAGTCAAGGGGAAGCCTGCACAGAGGCTGAGAGGGGAATGACCCAAAGAGGATAAGGGTCAAGGGTCAGAGGTTCTGGGTCAAGGGCTTGAGTGCTGAAGGGACTGAGGCACTCAAGGAGACAGTGGAGATACAACGCAGATAGTTGATTAAGCCAAAGCTAAGGAGCTAAGGCGCACTACAGGGTTCCTTATATAGTACAGGATTGCGCCTGAGCGCATAGTGCTACTGGTTGCTATAGATAGAGTAATGTGCTGGCAAGATGATGCTAGTATCGCACAAGATGGTATCATGCCAGCAAGGCAACAAGAAGGTGAACAGGAATAGCACAGAAGGTGCTAGAATGATCAGATAAAGGGGAAGCATAGGTTCAAGAAAGGTAACAGTCAAGAAAGGAGATGGATCAGATAAGGACAAGAAAGGAAAAGGTAGTAGGGGGTTCGTGACATCCATGGTGTGAGCTGAGTGTTGGGTATCTCAGTGCCATCGTCTTCGGCCAAGAGGGCGCATGCGTCTTGCGCAAGGGAGTCGAGGAGTGCCGCTTGTGTGACATGTCATAGTGGGGAGGTAGGCATGTAAGTGATGATAGAACGAAGGAAAAGGGGATGACTCCCTGAGGCTAATGCGTCCTCGCTTTTAAGTGTTTGACCGCGCGCTTGAGTTTCTTGATATTGTCGAAGGGCCTCAGGCACAAAGACGTCATCTTTGTTGACCCACTGATTCTCCGAGTCTGGGTACCCTTTCCACTTGACCAGGTACTGAAGGCGCCTGCCCCGGCCGACGTGCCAAGTGTCTAGAATAGCCTCGACTTCATACTCCTCTTCGCCATCAATCAGTTCCGGTGGCGGCTGTGTGAAGTTTTCACCGTGGAGGGTCGTTTGCTTGTAGGGTGTGAGAAGATCGATGTGAAACACTGGGTGTATGCTCCACTGCGTGGGAAGTTCCAATCGATAATTGTAAGGTGACATCACCTGGACTACCCTAAAGGGGCTGTGGCGTCTGGCCGCCAATTTCGCCGTAGGTTGATTGGTTCGGAGGTGCTTCCCTTCAAGCCACACAAGGTCGTTGACGCGGAACTTGGGCATATCTTTGTTGCATACCCATGCTTCTTGGGCCTTCTTCATGAGGCTTTGGGCGTTATCTCTGGCTTCTTTTAGTTGTGTCAGTCGCGCGGTTACTTGGGGAATGGGAGAAGGCTTATCAGTCCAATCGGCTTGCAGGTCATACCCCATCAGAAGTTGGAATGGTGAGCGTTTAGTGTGTTCATGGGGCCAATTGTTATGCGCAAATTCGGCGATTGGTAGATAAGTGACCCAGTTATCTTGACGCTCATTCACCCAGAAGCGCAGATATTGCTCCAGCCATTGATTAGTTCTCTCTGACTGGCCATCGGTGCGTGGATGATATGCTGTGGATATGTTTTGCTGGATCCCAAGGATCCGACACGCTTCTCGGGTGAACTTGGATGTGAATCGAGGATCGCGATCACTGATAATTTTGCGCGGTAGTCCGTAACACTTGAAAACGTGATTGACATACAGGACTGCCATTTCTTCAGCGGTGATTTCTTCCCTACATGGTATAAAGACGGAGGCTTTGCTGCAGTCATGATCGGTGACCATCAGTATACTGTCATGTCCTTTCGACGTAGGCAGTTTGGTGATAAAGTCCAGTGCTACCGTTTGGAACGGGGTAGCTTCCAGTACTGGTGTTATGGGGTGCAAGGCCGCTCGGATTGGTCTCGTGTTGACCTTGTTCCTTTGGCATTCTGCGCATCCTTGTACGTATTCGTATACATCCCTTTGTAGTCAGGGCCACCAGTAGTGCCTTTCCAGAATTCGCTGCGTTCTTGCAATACCCGGGTGTCCATGCATCGGTAGGTCATGATGGTCATGGATCAGTACGCGTTGCGTGGATGCGGGTCCGGTGATCACAAACCTGCCATCCTTGTACCACTCCCCTTGTATCTTTTTTAGACGATGAGGGTCGACCCATTGCTTGATGACCTCTTCATCCTGCTGGTGTCGAGGTTGTAGTAGGTTTGGGTTGATGGTGAGTGTCCTGGCCGTGTTTTGGGCTCTTACGAAGACTTTGGAGGGGAGTACGACGACTTTGTGGTTGTCTCCGGCTCCCTGGTCGTAGTCGGGTCGTCTTGACAGAGCATCCGCCCTACCATTGTTCTTTCCTTTGATGTGGTGAATTTTGAAGTCGTACTCAGAGAGTTCAAGTACTTCCCTCGCGACCTGTCTGCTGATCTTCTGCGGCGACTTCCAGTATTGTAGGTTTAGGTGATCTGAATAGATCTTGATTTTGTGTGGGGCTCTGGCCAGCAGCGGTCTCCAGTTTCAGAGGGCTTTAACTATCGCAAGCAGTTCTAGGTCATAGATGTCGTAGTTTCGCTCTGTCTCAGAGAGCGTTGCCGAGTAGTAGCCTATAGGGTGCCGTTTTCCGTCAGATTTCTTTTGTAGTAATACAGCTCCCACCGCATAGCCTGAGGTGTCGACCTCCAACTCGAATGGGTCTTGGAGGACAGGGTGTGCCAACACTGGCTCTTCTGTTACAAGGCGTTTTAATGTGTTGAACGCTTTGTCTTCCTCTTCTGTCCATCGCCATTCTTCGTCTTTTTGCATCAACTTGGTGAGTGGTTTAGCATGAGTTGCAAAGCCGCGGATGAAAAGTCTGTAAAAATTGCAGAAGCCTAGAAAGGATCGGACGTCTTTGACCTTTGTTGGTGTCGGCCAGTCTTTGATGCCTTGGATTTTTACAGGGTCCATACGGGTCACCCCCCTTTCAAGGATTACCCCCAGGTAATCCATGCGCAGCTGATGAAACAAGCACTTCTCAAGCTTGAAGTAGAGGTCGTGTTCCTCGGCGATGCATAAAACGTCATGTACGGCGGCGATGTGGGCCCCTAAATCATGGTCGAAATGAGTGGCAATCCCGATATTGTCCATATAGACACGTATCGTAGTGCCCAGACGCTCGTGTTTTGCTATAGTGTCACGATAGATGTGGTTCATCATCGCTTGGAAGGTTGCCGGGGAGTTAGTGAGACCAAAGAACATCACTGTTGGCTCAAAAAGGCCGAACTTGGTCTTGAACGCCGCTTTCTCCTGGTCGCCGTCGCGAATGTGTATGTTGTTGTAGCCCCAACGAATGTCGAGTTTGGTATAGATGTGGGCGTTACTAAGGTCGAGAATGAGGTCCTGGATTAGCGGCAGCGGATACTGGTTGCGAATCGTGTGTGCGTTGATTACTCGATAGTCCTGGACAGGGCGTAGCTTTCCGTCCTTCTTTTTGATGAAAAAGAAGGGTGATGCGTATGGGGAGATGGAAGGGCGTAAGTACCCCTGCCTTAATTTTTCCTCGAGGAACTCCTTGAGTTCGCCCTCTTCCTTTTGTGTCATGGGGTATATCTTGCAGTCTATAGCGGCCGGCGCAGATGGTTTGAAGTCTATTGCGTGATCCCACGGTCTAGCCGGGGGGAAACAATGCGAGGCTTGTTCGCTGAAGAGTTTACTGAACCTTGCATATTCGGGGGGTAATATGGTCGCTTTCTGCTGCTGCTGTGCTTGTATGGCCAGCTCCATCGAGGTGGTGGCCCTTGCGAATGTTTCTTTGGCTAACTCTCGTACTATATCTTCCTTCTCAGCCACGATTAGAGCTCGGACGGTGGAAAGTAATTGTTCAGTAGTAGCCAGTACCACTGGTTGCATATTGGGATGCATCATCGCCATAGCCCAGCTAATGGTGGGTTCGAAGGCGCTCAGCCATGGGTAGCCCAGTACCATGTCTTCACTTCCGAGGTCGGTAACGAGGAAGGTCATCCTTTTTACCTGTCCCTGTGTTTTCACTTCTAGGTTAACATAGTGAGTGATTAACCCAGCTTTGTTTTCTGTGTTATCTATATTCCATATTTTTCGAGGTGTGTGCAGTTGTTGCACCGGGATTCCGGCCCAGGCTGCCATGCTTGGTCGGATAAAGTTATCGGTCGCTCCAGAGTCGACCAACGCGTGTGTTTCAGTCGTTTGGTAATTCGTACGGATGGTCACTGGAATTTGTAGAGATCAATAGCGCGTAGTCACGATTACAGAATTACATTGTAGAGCCCTCACCCAGACTGATGGGTTTATGTCACGCCTCTGCGGGGGCGTGGTCTTCTGTAATGGCTTCCTGTCACGTGGCAGTCGATAGCCAAGTCGGATCGGCACTGTGTGCAACGACTCCTGAGGTCCTCTGTAACAGCCCCTACGCTAAGGTAGCTGAGTCCGTGGCGACCCCCCTATGCTGAGGTGGGAAGGTCCTTCTGTAACAGCCCCTTGTGTGAAGGTGACTGAGTCTGTAGCAATGGACAAGCTCGGTGGCCTAAGTCCAAAGGTCACATGTCACTGGGCTGACCAGTAAGACAGGGAGAGGATGAGAGTGAAGTCAAGGGGAAGCCTGCACAGAGGCTGAGAGGGGAATGACCCAAAAGGGGATAAGGGTCAAGGGTCAGAGGTTCTGGGTCAAGGGCTTGAGTGCTGAAGGGACTGAGGCACTCAAGGAGTCAATGGAGATACAATGCAGATAGTTGATTAAGCCAAAGCTAAGGAGCTAAGGTGCACTACAGGGTTCCTTATATAGTACAGGATTGCGCCTGAGCGCATAGTGCTACTGGTTGCTATAGATAGAGTAATGTGCTGGCAAGATGGTGTTAACATTGTGCAAGATGGTATCATGCCAGCAAGGCAGGAGAAGGGTGGACAAGAATAGCACAGAAGGTGCTAGAACAATCAGATAAGGGGAAGCAGAGGTCTGAGAAGGTAACTGCCAATAAAGGGAATGAATCAGATAGGAACTGCAAAAGGAAAGGTGACCGGGGAGTTCATGACAGTTTAGGCATCCCGAAAACCCTCTTTTCCCCACAAATCTTGAAGTATGAGGTCTTTTACCTCATCTGTGCTATTGGCCGCTTGTGTGAGCCATTCCTTCGCTTGCTCTCCGGCCGTCTTGGTTATTGCTGCGTTAATTTGAGGCATAGGCGTGGTACTGGGTGCCGGCGAGGCGTAACTGGGCAGTGACGGCTCGTATTGCGATACTGGCCCCTGCATGTGCCAGGTTGTTTTGGTCATTCGACTGCTAGATGGGTTGTTTTGCCACTGCCCTTGTGTGCGGGGGTGTGGACAGTTTCGTGAGAGATGACCTGGAGCGTGGCAATTGTAACAGAGGACGTTCCTTAAATCTCTTCTAGAGCCTCCTCGTCCTCTCCCTCTAGCCCCTGGGCCACCTCTCGGTGGGAATGGTGGTTGGGACCAATTGTGAGGGAGTTTGTTGAAGTCGATGTCTTCGGATCCTGCGAGTCTTACCTTGGCGCGATCGGCTGACGTGTCCATCGCCCAGGGGTTTGTTTGCGGTAGGTTTTGCAGGATTGTCCATCTGGCGTTTCCGCTCTGCTTCTTTGGCTGCGTCGGGGTGTGCTTGTACTCATTGAGCCTAGCCTTGAGGTGTATATAATTTTTCTGTCTTTTGAGGACAGCCCTCTTCCAGTAGTCGAAGGTGACAGGGTCATCGAATTGGAACGCGTTTTTAAACAGTTCCTTGGGTAAACCCAACGTAAAAAGGTCGATGGTTTGTGGTTCATTGAGGCGGTAGTGAGCCTTCCGTGCGAGTTGCTCAAAGTCATTGATGTACTTGTCAATGTCTTCTCCAGTCATCTTGAGGCCCTTCCTCAATATTGCTTGTGCTTGTTCTTGTTCCAGCGTGTTCTCGAACCGTTGGCTGAAGCCATCGGCCACCACGTCCCATAGTTCTCTGGTGTAGGGACTGATTCCTTGCTGTATTTGTCGATTGAGCCAGTTCAGGAAGGATAAGACCCATTTGCTGACTGCTCCCCCTTTGATGTAGGACAGGAAGAGGAGGCATCTCCGGTAGTCGTTTCGCATGATAGGGGCGTCCAAGTTCATACCCCAGTAGACGTGCCACTGTGTTAGAAATTGGTCTACTTTGAGTCTGTCTCTGTCAAAAATAGAAGGTGGCTTGCCAGTGAGTTTCTCGCTGGGGTGTCCTCCGCCTCCAGCGTCTCCTCCTCCGCCTCCTCCTCCACCACCTCCTCCTCCTCCTCCTGGGGGTCCTGCTGGTGGTCTTTGTGGCGGTCCGGTTCTTCTTAAGTCGAAGGGAATCCCCCCATCAGGTGGTGGTGGCGGGTCATCACTGGGTCCTCCTGTTCCGGGCGGTAGTTCTAGTGTGAGGGGTCTTTCCGATGGTGGGTCACCTCTGTCGGACCCTATTGCTTGGAATATTGCTGCGTCGTCTGCTGTCATTCGTACTCCCATCCCTGGGTTGATAGGCATTAGTACTTCTCTTGCCTCTGCTCGTATGGCGCGTGATTCTTCCAATGTGACTTCTTCCATTGCTTGTGTTAATGTGGCCATAATGGCTGGTGATCGTATGTGAATAGGCTCTGGCTCTGTAATGTGGGCGGACTCAGCTCGTTCGAGAAGCAAGTCTTGTATGGCTCCTCCACTGCTTTCGGTTTGGTCTGGCTGTCATCCATCTTCGTCCTCTTCTTGGGTTTGTTCTGTTCCTTCTGATATGGCTTCTCCGGTCGTATGTTCTTGCAATTGTCCGTCAATTGGTCCCCAGTCTGCTCTACTATTGAGTTCTCGTGCGTCAATGTCGCAGTGATATCTGGGCCCCGCTGGTCGTATGACGTCCCACTGAGAGTCTATGGGGTTCCACGTAACTTCTGTCCAACACAGGTGATTGAAGTTGAACTCAACTGGTCGGAACCTAGTAGGTCTGTCAAATTCTACAAAATATCCGGTTTCCTCTTGTCTTTCCCTCCAATTGGCAGCTTGTAGAAAGCACGTAGGGACATTGCGTTCTCCTCTTCTTGGGAACGAGTAAGGACGGAAGCTCGTCCACTGATCTCTTGTTGTTACAGCCACGATGGATCTTGGTCTTAATGTAACGTCGTCACGACGTTAGCTCAACTTGAGCGCGATGCGGCGATAACAACTCAGCGATTATCTCAACATGATGACACAAAGGTCTGTGCTCTTGCCTTAGTGAATACGCGGAGGTACACTGGCAAGTCCTGTTGACTTGTACTTGTCACAATGGAGTTGGACACCAGATGTTGAAAAGAGACAGAGAAGAGACTGGAGAGTTTGAACGGGAAACAAGTGACGATTCAAGAAGACCAAGATGGCGTATCTTGGTCTTCACAAGACAGTATAAATACAAATTGAGCAGGCTTACATGCGCTGCTATGAGTCAGAGTAAGGTAGCGTCCAACGTATCGCAGAAACAACTCAAAACTGATACTACTAGTACCTGTACTAGTATCGTGTTATGGTTGCGCGTGCTTGACCCTTACTATACCGGTTGTGGCTACGGCAGTAAGGTAGATTAGTCACAGACTCGGGGTTTACGAAGGAGTTAGGTGTTTACGGATGACTCGATCCTAGTACAAGTAGTAGTAGTATTAGGATTGCGGTACTTACGCGATACGTTGGACGCTACATTACGATGACTCATAGCAGCGCTTGAAAGCCTGCTCTTCTTGTATTTAAGGTAGCTGCGGAAGACCAAGATACGCCATCTTGGTCTTCTTCAATCGTCACTTCTTGTCTCTAAAACCCCGCTTCGCTCTATCAAGATATAGAGTCATCTGAGTTTGCTAGTGTCTTCGAACATCTAGCCGTTGCCTTCGTGCCATACGCCTTGCGCGTGGTTAGCTAAGTCATAGTCGCCTTCCTCGATACGCTCAAGTCGAGCTAACGTTGTGACGGCGTTACATTAAGACCAAGATTCTATTCAATCGTGGTGACTGTCAACACCCGAGAACAGTGGACGAACTTTCGTCCCTATTACTTAGAACGAAGAGGAGATCGTAACGTGCCAACCCGATTCCTGGGAGCAGCCCGGTGGAGAGACCAAGGAGACGAAACCGGATATTTCGTCGAATTCAACAGACCTACACGGTTCAGACCTGTTGAGTTCAACTTTGACCATCTGTGTTGGGTAGAGGTTACGTGGAATCCCATAGACCACCGCTGGGACGTCGTCAGACCAGCAGGAAGACAATATCAGTGCAATATCGATGCATGAGAGCTCAATTCACAAGCTGATTGGGGTCCTATTGACGGCCAAATACGAGAACACTCTACGGGGGAAGCTGTAAGCGAAGAAACCGAAGAAGAGGAACAAAGCGGGGAGGACCGCCCAGCAAGTATTGGACCAATCGAGCAGTATACCATCCAACGAGCTGAGTCTCTGCACATTTCTGAAGCACCCAAGGTCATCCACGTACGATCACCAGCAGCAGAAATGGCCACGACTACAATGACGGCAGAAGAAATCATGGTCGTAAGAGAACAAGCGGCGCAAGAAGCAGCTGAAGCAATTAGACAAGAGTCCCAACGGAACCTCATGCCCATAAACCCAGAAACAGGGCATCGCATGACTGTGGACGACGCAGCAATCTTTAGGGCCATCGGACCCGACCAAGGAGACCCCCTGTCAGGAGAAGGACCGAGACGAGGAATGACACTCGACCCCCCGCCAGGATGGGGAGGACCACCCGGAGGAGATTTCCCCCGTCGACTGGGGGGGGAGGAAATCCACCGGATATCCCAAATCGCCGACCCAAAGGAGAACCCCCAGGCGGAGGGGGTGGAGGAGGAGGAAACCCACCAGGTGGAGGAGGCGGCGGAGGTGGAGGAGGACACGGACATGAAAAACTGACAGGTGAACCTCCCACCATCTTCGATGGAGATCGCACTAAAGTGGACTCGTTCCTCACGCAATGGCACATATACTGGGGAATGAACCTCGATGCCCCCATTATGCGCAACGACTACCGACGCAGTCTCCTCT
This sequence comes from Lactarius indigo, assembly GCA_025766275.1. NCBI lineage: Eukaryota > Fungi > Basidiomycota > Agaricomycetes > Russulales > Russulaceae > Lactarius > Lactarius indigo. Next base: position 236,935 of record JAFKAC010000030.1, read on the forward strand.
TTCTTTCATATATCAAAGGGGTGACGGTCAGCGAATGGGTACTTTCATACCTCAAGTGGCTCAACCGGCAAATCCAACGAGGGATAGACCAATACACGCGGGATTTATGGAATGCGGTGGCAGAGGGTTTTAACCAAAGGTTTGTTAATACCCTCGAATGTGAACAAGCTCAAGCGCTGTTAAGAAAGGGGCTCAAGATGGTCGATGGAGACATCGACAAATATGTCAACGAGTTTGAAGAAGCCACCAGAAAGGCAGGATACCGCCTTAACGACCCCCAAACAATCGACTTGTTCACCAAGGGACTGCCCAAAAAATTATATGAGAAGACATATGATCTGGATGAACCTGAGACGTTTGATGAATGGAAGCGAGCAACGCTTCGAAGGCAACGCAACTACATCCATATCCGAGCAAGAGTGGATGAATACAAGGATAACAAGCCAAAGAAAACGGGTAACGCCAATTGGACGGTCCCACAAAATCTCGCAAATCCATGGGCAATGGACACATCCGCCAACCGAATCAAGGCCAGGCTGGCGGGATTGGAAGAAATCGATTATGGTAAACCACCATACACAGGCTTACCACCCTATCTGCCAAGAGGAGGACCCGGAGCGAGGGGACGAGGAAGGGGGGGGTCTTGACGAGATCTAAGGACGGTGTTGTGTTATAATTGCAACGCACCCGGACACCTCTCACGAAATTGCCCTAGCCCCAGACAGCCGCAGAATCCTGGACCCTCGACCGTCCGGATGACTGAGACAGACTATTACGCGCAAGAAACACCCCCGGCACAAATAAACGCCGCCTCAACGAGCAAGACAGCAGAAGAACAAGCCAAAGAATGGCTTACCGGAGTCGCCAATGCTCCGGACAAGGTGAAGGATTTAATATTACAAGACCTATGGGGAAAAGAGGGTTTTCGGAGCGCCTGAACCCATCGGCCTGGGTGAGGGCTTTAAATTGTAATTCTGTAATCATGACGTGCTTCCGTTCTCTGCGAATTCCAGTCTCGATACACACGAATTACCGAATGGCCGATATAAGAGCATTGGTGGACTCCAGAGCCACCGACAACTTCATACATCCAAACTTCATCACAAAAATGGGAATTGGCACGCAGCCGCTCGCCCAACTGCGAAAAATCTGGAACATAGACCAGACGGAAAACAAAGCTGGGTCCATCTCTCACTTTACCGATCTCGACGTGTACGCCAAAGGAAACCACAGGACAATGCGCTTCCTAGTGACCGACATTGGAAGCGAAGATATCGTGCTAGGATACCCATGGTTGGCAACCTACGAACCAACCATCAACTGGCGCGACGCGGTAATACATGATGTTACGTTCCTACGAACGTGTTGTCCGACTTGGACCGAGAACAGATGTTGACACGTGACTACTACTCGTGGAACGAGCCGAACTGCTGAAGCGTCCCCTTAGTAGTCAAGACAAGGTCACCTCCTGATGAGATAATCAAGGAAGAAGAGAGAGATTGAACAGCTGTCAACCAAAGGAGAGATGGGAGGCAAGCGACAAGTCACAAAAGAGGGGAAAGCCTGAAGTCCTATTGAACGGTAGGAGTGGTACAAGAACTCAAGCTGGGGAATGCCCCGTCCCAGCGTACTACCTATATACCAGTACACGGTAAAGTTCGCAGTCAGATCCAAACACAGAAACCCTAGTATCGTACTGAGTCATACCGAGTCATAGATAAGTACAACCAATGGCATAAGGCCCTCGGTATTGTATCAGTCAGCATAAGCGTATCAGCCAATCAGAATGCACACAGTAATCAGAAGGTAGGCACGTAGGCCCGTAAGGTCTGTACAGGGAATCCGATAACCTCTAAGCTTGATAAGGCAAGCGGACCGTAACACTGGTTCGGCGTGATGTTTATATTACGCAAACATCACACTGAAACATTGTCACATGAGTATGTTAGTCACGTGACCACTAACTGTCCACACCACGTATACGCGGCTCGGGCATACTCCTCTCAATGCTGTAGCTGCGTAAGCAGCCCGTCCTCTTCGTCATCTTCTTCAGGAGAGTTGGCGTTTGTCCAGCCGGACTCGCGATAGTCCCATTGAGGTCCAACACGTGACGCTGGTAAGTCACGTGGTCGAGGTGCGTTCGTTACACATGAAGAGGTTATGCCAGTGGTGATCAGCACGCAGGACAGTCCTGATCGCCATACTGTCATCGCTGCCGCCCTCACTAATGACCAAAAAGAAGAAATAGTCGAAGCCTTGGATGAAGAAGATGTATATTTACGCGCCACCACATCCACGGAGTTGGCAATCAAAGCAAAAAAGGAAGAACCACCAGTAGAACTGCCAGCAGTCTATCAAGCGTTCAAGAAACTCTTCAGCGAAGAGGCATCCCAACGCTTTCCCCCCGCCAGACCGTGGGACCACACCATAGACTTCAAACCGAACACCCCGTCTGCGATAGACTGCAAGATATACCCACTAACGCAAGAAGAGGAGGGCAAGCTTAAGGAATTTCTTGACGAAAAACTTAGACAAGGATACCTCCGCCCTTCCATCTCCCCGTACGCATCATCATTCTTCTTCGTCAAAAAGAAGGACGGAAAACTACGCCCAGTACAGGATTATCGGACGATTAACTCCCATACTATACGCAATCAGTATCCCCTCCCCCTCATCCAAGACCTCATTTACGACCTCAGCAATGCACATATCTATACTAAACTTGACATTCGCTGGGGGTACAACAATATTCGCATTCGGGAAGGGGATCAGGAAAAGGCGGCCTTCAAAACCAAATTCGGCCTCTTCGAACCAACGGTAATGTTCTTCGGTCTCACCAACTCACCCGCGACCTTCCAGACGACGATGAACCACATCTACCAGGACACCATCGCAAAGCACGAGCTGCGTGGCACCGTCATCTGGGTCTATATGGATGACATTGGCATTGCAACGCGTGAAGGCCACGACTCCGCGGATCACATAGTGGCCGTTACGGACGTCCTTCGCATTGCCCAGGACCACGACCTGTACTTTAAGCTCGACAAATGCCTCTTCCACCAGCCTCGGATGGATTACCTGGGGGTAATTCTTGAAAAGGGGGTAACACGTATGGACCTGGTAAAAGTTTGAGGCATCAAAGACTGGCCAACGCCAACAAAGGTCAGGGACGTACGCTCCTTTTTAGGCTTCTGCAACTTTTACCGTCTATTCATCCGAGGCTTTGCCACACACGCCCGACCACTAAACCGACTCACAAGAAAAGATGTCGAATGGCGGTGGACGGAGGAGGAAGATCGTGCATTCAAAATGCTCAAACGCCTGGTAACAGAAGAGCCGGTATTGGCACACCCCAACTTGCAGGATCAATTCGAACTGGAGGTCGACGCCTCCGGGTTTGCGGTGGGTGCAGTTCTCCTACAGAAGAAAAGTGACGGGCGCAAGCACCCAATAGGATATTACTCTGCAACATTGAATGAAGCAGAACGCAACTACGACATCTACAACCTAGAACTTCTCACCATCGTAAAAGCTCTTTGGCACTGGTGCCCTCTACTCACGGGATCCCCACATAAAATCAAAATATTCTCGGACCACCTAAATCTACAATACTGGAAAATGCCACAAAAGATCAGTCGAAGGGTCGCTCGGGAGGTACTAGAACTAATGGAGTACGACTTTGAAATCCATCATATCAAAGGAAAGAACAATGGAAGGGCAGACGCGTTATCAAGACGACCGGACTATGACCAGGGAGAAGATGACAACCAAGGTGTAGTTGTCCTACCTCCGGAAGTATTCATACGAGCCACTAATGTCGCACGCACACTGGAAATACACCCCATGATGCAACAACCGAGGCGACAACAAGACCCCACCATAATCAAGACATGGGTCGACGCTCATCATCTCAAGAAGATAGACGGAGAATGGTATAAGGATGGACGACTGGTAGTCACGGGACCAATGGCAACATACCGGGCAATCATACAAGACCACCACGACCCACCAGTACACGGACATCCAGGGATTAGCCGAACACAGCGAATCGTAGAGCGACACCATTGGTGGCTGACCATTCGTAGAGACGTATACGAATACGTCACTGGATGTGTGGATTGCCAACGGAACAAAGTCAACACCAGACCAACTTGTGCTCCCCTACACCCCGTCACCGCCATCACAGATGCTCCTCCCTTCTGTACCATAGCCCTGGACTTTATTACTAAGTTGCCGATCTCACAGTCGTACGACAGTATCCTAACTGTCATGGATCACGACTGTAGCAAGGCATCCATATTCATCCCATGCAACGAAGAAATCACAGTGGAAGATACAGCTATTATGTACGTCAATCACGTATTCAGGCGGTTCGGATTACCGCGTAAAATTATCAGTGACCGCGACCCCCGGTTCACTTCCAAGTTCATGAGAGAAGTATGCCGCATATTGGGTATCCAACAAAACATCTCCACAGCCTATCATCCACGAACGGATGGGCAATCTGAGCGGACCAATCAATGGCTTGAGCAATATCTGCGGTTCTGGGCTAACGAGCGGCAAGATAACTGGGCGGCATACCTCCCTGTGGCAGAATTCGCTCACAACAATTGGCCCCATGAGCATACGAAGCAATCCCCGTTCATGCTCTTAATGGGATATAATCCAGTGGCTGATTGGACGGATAAGCCATCCCCGATTCCAAACGTGATCACCAGACTGACACAACTAAAGGAAGCGCGCCAGCTCGCCCAAGACCTCATCAAAAAGGCACAGGACAGCTGGATCCGACATAAAGACACACCATGTTACCGAATTGGCGATCAAGTATGGCTAGAAGGGAAGCATCTACGGACCAATCAACCCACGGCAAAACTAGTGGCGCGACGCCACGGACCATTCAAAGTGATTCAGGTGATGTCCCCTTACAATTACCGCCTCGAACTTCCCATGCAGTGGAGCATTCATCCAGTGTTTCACATCGATCTTCTCACGCCATACAAAAGCACCACCTTCCACGGCGAAAACTTCCCACGTCCACCACCGGACCTTGTGGAAGGAGAGGAGGAATACGAGGTCGAGGCTGTCTTGGACTCCCGGCACTTCGGCAGAAGGAAGAAATTGCAATACTTGATCAAATGGAAGGGATATCCAGACTCGGAGAACCAGTGGTTCGATAAGGATGACGTATTTGCCCCGGAAGCAATAAAGGAGTATCAAGCAGGCCGGACAGCGGCACGACACCTTAAAAGCCAGCTTCCAGATGATCAGGGAGAGTATCCCTCCTACATCCGATCCTCTTGTACTTCTATGCCCACTTCTCCTCTCAGACATGTCACCACGGCGATCCTCCTCGACCAAGTCGCACAAGACGCTGCCAACATCCTCCAAGACAATGAAGAAACCGTGGTTCCACAGGTCCAGCTCACTCCGTACACACCTGCAAACATGCGAGCGGGGCATATTGTCACGCCTCTGCGGGGGCGTGGTCTTCTGTAATGGCTTCCTGTCACATGGCAGTCAACAGCCAAGTTGGATTGGCACTGTGTGCAGCGACTCCCAAGGTCCTCTGTAACAGCCCCTGTGCTGAGGTAGCTGAGTCTGTGACAATCCCCCTATGCTGAGGTGGGAAGGTCCTTCTGTAACAGCCCCTTGTGCTAAGGTGACTGAGTCTGTAGCAATGGACGAGCGCGGAGGCCTAAGTCCAAAGGTTACGTGTCACTGGGCTGACCAGTAAGACAGAAAGATGGCAAGAGCGGAGTTTAAGGGGAAGCCTGCACAGAGGCTGAGAGGGGAATGACCCAAAGAGGATAAGGGTCAAGGGTCAGAGGTTCAGGGTCAAGGGCTTTGAGTGCTGAAGGGACTGAAGCACTCAAGGAGTCAATGGAGATACAACGCAGATGATTGATTAAGCCAAAGCTAAGGAGCTAAGGCGCACTACAGGGTTCCTTATATAGTACAGGATTGTGCCTGAGCGCATAGTGCTACTGGTTGCTATAGATAGAACGATGTGCTGGCAAAATGGTGTCAACATTGTGCGAGATGGTGTTATGCCAGCAAGGCAGGAGAAGGGTGGATAAGAATAGCACAGAAGGTGCTAGAACAATCAGATAAGGGAGAAGCATAGGTCTAAATGGGCGACTGCCAAGAAGGGGAATAGATCAGATACGGACGTAAAAGGGAAGGTAACAGGGGAGTTCATGACACATATCACCGCTCAAGAGTGGGCTAATGTCCTACAGAGGTTCCCCGACCCGACTCAACAGCCCGACGACAAGCAGCAGCTTGCCATCCCTCACATCTTCAGAGACGACGAAGGTAATAGGGAGCCCATCGCCGTCGTCCCCCCAGGTGACGACCTCATCGGCACGTGGGGAATTCTCCCTGCCGACTGCCCCCTCGAAGACCCAACAGGAGTTAGAAGCAGCAGAGGATTGGCGGAGAGTGGCAAAGGAGTGGGCCAACAAACAACTGCGCTTAGTGCAGAGGAGATTGAGTGAGTTGCGGCAGCGCAGACAGCGCTCCCTAACGACCAGGCTCACGCTGACGACGAGGATTACTACCCGGTCAGACATCCCCTCCTTCAAACGCACAGCCACCCTACTGATTCCCGAATCACCCCGTGGCTCGTCCACACCGACAGAACCCCCATGTCTCGAGGACGTGTGCAACTGCCCGGCGTCGCACTTCACACCCCCATTACGCACAACGACGACCCCGCACAGGTCCTTGCGCCTGAAGGGTTCCGGGTGAATCAGCAGCCCCATTACATTCACTTCCCCATCACCGGACCTGACGGCGTAGAGAGAAATGCGAGTCATGTCCAGATTGTTGGAGGTGCGAACCCCTTTGTCCTGGGACTTATCCCGGGCTCTCCTCACCTGTACGGCAAACCACTCTACGCCTTCCCCATGCTACCACCTATGGGACGCGCCTTCATCACCCACGAGGATCTGGTCATCCTCGCTTCTGACAAAATCACCGACTGCGCCCTACACCGCATTGGGGATGAATCCCTGACTGCAGAGGTGACGCAGTACCGAGCGGCCGCCTATGAAGAAGAGCGGCTCACTGCCCGCATCCGCCAACTCCAGGCGATGCGACTAGCGGCGAGGGACAACAAGAAGGACTGTATATATCGGCTGGAGAGGGCTAACGTCTTTGAGCGGATTAGCGACGAGCAGTCCACATGGACGGCGCGAGACTTCTGGTGAGTCTGGGGACTCACGCTGAAAAGGGGGTGATGTTACGGTTGCGCGCGCTTGACCCTTACTATACCGGTTGTGGCTACGGCAGTAAGGTAGATTAGTCATGGACTCGGGGTTTATGAAGGAGTTAGGTGTTTACGGATGACTTGATCCTAGTACAAGTAGTAGTAGTATTAGGATTGTGGTACTTACACGATACATTGGATGCTACATTACGATGACTCATAGCAGCGCTTGAAAGCCTGCTCTTCTTGTATTTAAGGTAGCTGCAGAAGACCAAGATACACCATCTTGGTCTTCTTCAATCGTCACTTCTTGTCTCTAAAACCCCGCTTCGCTCTATCAAGATATAGAGTCGTCTGAGTTTGCTAGTGTCTTCGAACATCTAGCCGTCACCTTCGTGCCATACGCCTTGTGCGTGGTTAGCTAAGTCATAGTTGCCTTCCTCGATACGCTCAAGTCGAGCTAACGTCGTGACGGCGTTACATATCGAGTCACCAAGGCACCGCTCAGTCAGCTATCCGTCGTAATCGCCTATCGCACTACCGTATCACTGTAAGTAAGTCCGCAACTAATCTACCTTACCGCCGTAGTTGCAACCGGTACAGTAAGGGTCCGTAGAATGTCCGAGTTGAAACGTAACAGTCTGGATGCATGATGTCATTAGAAGTACAGTGATGTCATGTATGATGCAATGATAAGTCCAGATTGTACAGATCAAATAATATCTAATCTACAAGTCCTGTATATCTAATCTAAAGCAGTCCATGCTGCAAGTCCGGTCCGTACAAGCCACTAAGTACGCAAGGGTTACTTTATCAACAGGTGATCCCTCGTTCGAGGGCAGCTTCGAGTTGTGGGTTGTTGAGGATATTGACGAGGGTGGTGTCGGAAACTGGTGTGTTGGTCATTGTGAAGTTGGGGGTTGGGGTGGTCATCCTGTTGTCTTCTTATATTGTTCGTGATAAAACGCATCGGGCTGGCACCGTTGTCAGAAACAACTGTATTAGACAGGATAATAAAACTACTTGCCTGGCACCGTTGTCAGAAATGACTGAAGTACCAGGTGCGCGTAAGGCGACTTAAATACATCGTAAAGAACGTAGCTACTACACGTGAAATCACCAGTACCGATGATATCTCAACTAAGTAGAGGGGAACGGATTGTCCCTGATCATACTCGTAAAGTAAAGTCCGAATTGTATCTAAGGATCGTGATGCGAGACTACACCTCGCGTTTCACTCATGCCTGATGCCGAGGTAACTCGCATGTGGACACACTCTCTCATTTCAACATCTCCCCCTGATCAGACGATCCACGACCGATCTCCATCAGACCTAGGAAGACTCATACACGCCGACACCGGCGAACATCCGCAACAAGCCAGGTCCAACAAGAACCCTGTGGAATCGAACTTCCACGTGCAGGAGGCCGATTCGAGGCCGTTAACGCCTTATTCAGGCGATAGCCAAAACCCTAATCCCCTGTCCAGCAACATGAAACCTTGTAAGTGCTCCATTCAACTATCTTTCCTGAGCACGCCGTTGAGACGCAGACTGCACAACCCTCTTGTGACAGTCCTCCAGCACAGCCAACGCCAGAAGCTAATGCAGCGATTCAACACGTGCGACAATATCCGAGAAGGTTTCATCAACATTTCTTTTCCGGGATATGCATGTATCCCATAGCCACCAACTTCGGCACGGTATGTCCATCTTACTTCAAAATTAAAGATCCATTCTGACTTAATGGATCTGCGACCGGACGGGAGCTCCACGACTCCCGGACTTCGTTCTTGACCAGCGCAACACATGGCGCGGTCATTTTCTTCTTTCATCCACATCTTTTCCGTTACTCCATCTCAGCAGATCATACAGATCCTGCATAACCAGCGTGTTACGATTTTGTTCCGGACTCGTTCTTTCTTACATCACTGTTCCCTTCCTACTACTATACGAGCCCTGTACGATTACGCGGACTTTACGATTACCCGGTTCCTATCACACGCCCTACTCATCGCGACCCCCTTCTGATAAAGTTCGACATGTGCTAGTGTCCGTGGTGTTCCCGATCACGCGCGGTCCTGCGTGATCTGCCCTTTGTTCTTAGTACGGTGTCCCTTTGTTCCTCTTATGTCCCATCCATTGTTCCCAGACTGGCGATGGTGCCATCTGTTTGTAGTCACTTTACTAGCCACCACCTATTTAAACCTAGCCCTACCTAGCTTGTACGGTAGACTAGACTTCTTGTGTAATACTACACTTGAACGCCTTTGCGCCTTCATCGTCTCACGAATCCCCTTGCCTTTGCCAGACCTCCGAGTCTTGGCCTTCCTCTACAATCCAAGTGACCACTGTCCTTGTGATCCTTGTGCATCATCTTGCTGAAGCCAAGTCTCAGAGCTTGCGCTACCGACGTTTGACTGACTTAGTACAGGTCGTACGCAACGCCCCGGTAGTGGCGTTACACAGTGACAACTTTGCCTACATGAGCAACAACCAGCGACTCCACGTGGCCGACCCGTCAAACACCATTTGCCAACTCAACCACGCCAAACAGCGCAGGCTAGGCATAGGTGTACGGCTCGAACGCCGAGGCACATTCATCGTCTCATGTGGTAGCCATGCATGTTGCAACCGATCGGCGCACCCTTCCGACAGGTCAGGCGGCTAGCTACTATGGTACATCATCTTCAATGCGCAGAACAACACTACGACGTCGCAACGATGCGCGGAGCGTGGCAACAGATCGCTCATGTAACGTTACAGTAGGAACGTTCAGCTCGGCGTGAGCAAGTCTGGTCTTTCTATGTCAATGAGCGAGGGTTCAGCCGATAATGGCAAGGTTTAAGTGGTTAACAAGGATCTCAGAGTATGACACAATACTCAAGATGTGAGAGGAGTTCAGGGGTTCAAGAGGTTCGACGATTCAGCAGAGAGTTACCCCAAGGGAATGGGAAAACAATGTATACTGTGATGGTAAAGAAGTCGAGTCTAAGGATACAAGCTACCTAGGGCCACGACTTATATAGAAAAGGGTTTGTTTGTGTGGAACAAACAAATGGCGCAATCCGCAGCAAGCGTGAGAAGTAACACAGCAATCCGCAGCAGGCATGGGAAAAAGAAGAAAGTGTGCACAGCTATCCGCAGTAAGTGTGAGAAGAAACAAGGATATAAAAGGCAAGTGAGACATGTCTCAGTTTTAACAAAAGTGAGACACCTGCCATAAAAGGGTGCATTTAGCCCAAGTATAGTAGTAATAAAGACTTATAAGGACAATGAGTGTCTCATTGTCTCACTTTGCACTAGGAGAGAATCTTAAGGCTCCTAGTGCGCAGCAAGTCCAAGGAAGGGAAAGCCAAGAAAGGAAAGACTTTCCCGCGAACGCAAGTGTAAGTAAGAAACTAATAGTAAAGTCAAAACAAGTCCAGTCCGTAACATTACCCTCCCTTCAGAGTCCTTGTCGTCTCGACGTCCCTAGAAACGGTCTGTGCCAGGTTCAGGATCGTCAGTCTGTACCAGGTCATCGTCAACCCAGTCAGAGTTGTAGTTCTCCGCGATAATCTCCCGGCAGCGATGGGTGCGAAGGAACTGGAAGTGTCCGCGAACTCCGCACTTCCAGCACTGCTCATAGACGGGGCAGCGGATCTCGGCATGTCCAGGGTTGTTCCTAAAACACTTGCCACACCATTTGTTGGCAGCGTCTTCTTCTCCTGGTTGTTCTTCAAGTCGGCGCCATAGGCACTTGTTGGGCCAGTGACCTGCACTCTGGCAATGGTAGCAGTACCGCTTGGTTCGAGGGCAGTTGAAGCTGCGATGGAAGCGACTGTCACAGCGCCAGCACAGGTCTCCGTTGCGATTTTCCCGGAGGCGAGGCATCTCTACAGGTCCTCCAGGGCGAGGGGGAAAGGGAAGGTCTTGGTGGCGGAAGAGGCGAGGTTGCTGCCATGTGTCAGCATAGTGTTCTGCAATCCGGGTATAGGCATGTGCGGCTTCCAGCCAACTGCGCACTCCATCAAGTTCTGAGGTGGTGTTGAACAGTAGTCCATGGACTCGATTGCATTGAGCCTGCAGATCAGTGAACTGCCTCTGGAGCATAGCCCGCTGTTCCAAACAGTGGCGGAGACGAGAGATCTCTGCATCTAGCTGTGGGGAGTTGAGATCCCTCAGTGCCTCATCTACAGCGTATGCCCGAGGGTCGTCACGTGAGAGCTGCTGCATCTGGTCATCTGACATGACTTGTGGCATAGCCCCTGGGAGACTGTCCAGGTACACAGGCTCTCCATAGACAGGCTGACCTCTACCCATACAGCCCTTCACATCTTGACGGTTACCAGTGTAGGCGATGTACTTGGCCAGGACTTTAGTACCATCAGGTTGGTTGATATAGAGAGGGTGGAAGCGAGCTGAGGTTTCTATGTTTGGGAAGAAGGGGAGGCCTGGGTGGTCGTCATCTTCGTCCGGTTCATCGTTGGCAGTGGCAGCTACCCGCTCATAGTCGATAGGGGCATCCTCCAATGGAGGCATTGATGAGTGGGAAATCACAGAGACCGGGGGAGAGTCAGGAGGAGGGGTGGAAGGAGGGAGTGGAGGAGGAGTGGCGGTTGGTTCAGGAGGGGGAGACAAGGAGGACCTTGGGACTAAGTTGGGATGTCCATTGAAGGTTTCCAACAGTGCAACCAGTGCTGGGTTGACATCCATGGTGGTCTGTTGTTCTGGGGTTGGGGGTCGAGAGAAGAACCCTCGTTCTATGGAGCGTTCAACGAGGGCTTCAACAGAGGAGGAGCGGGAAGGCATTGTGTGCGAAGATGCAAGAGTAGAGGAGTGGGGGTCTTTTCCTTCCAACCTTGTACTTCTTATATGTGAGGAGGGCGCTCCTTCGGCATTCGGGTGTAGCCGGAAGAAGTCTTGAATTGCTTCAGGGGCCGATACATTTTCCTCCGGTTCCCATGAGTTGTCACTGTCAGGGAAGCCCTTCCATTTGATGAGGTAATGGAGTTTACGTCGTCGTCCCTTCTTGGCAGAGTCTAGAACTTTCTCTACTTCCCATTCTTCTTCTCCGTTTATTATGTCAGGTGGGGGTCGTGGGAAGTTTTCTCCATGGAGCAGTGTTTCCCTATATGGTGTAAGTAGGTTGGCATGGAACACAGGGTGGATCTTCCATTGCAGGGGTAGGGCGAGTTCATAGTTGACCGGTGACAGGACTTTGGTAATCCTGAAGGGTCCATGTCGTTTTGGAGCTAGTTTGGCAGTTGGATGGCTAGTCCTTATGTTTGTTCCTTCTAGCCACACCATTTCTCCTTCTTTGTATGGTTCAAACTTGGAGGGTCGCCGTGCTAGGGAATCTTGTGCTTTCTTTAGGTTGTCCTGAGCTTCCTTCCTCTTGTTCTTCAGTTCTTCAAGACGTTGTCCTACACTTGGAACTGGGGAGGGTTTTGGCGTCCATGTGGTGCGTGGGAGTTTTCCCATGATTAGTTCAAATGGGGGAATTCGGGTTGTAGCGTTGGGCCAAGAGTTATGAGCAAATTCGGCCATTGGTAACCAGGTTACCCAATCATCCTGTCTTGCATTACACCAAAACCTTAGGTATTGTTCTAACCATTGGTTTGTTCGTTCTGACTGTCCATCTGTTTGTGGGTGGTATGCTGTTGAGATGTTCTGTTTGATGTCTAAGGCTTTGCAGAGGGCTCTTGCAAACATTGATGTGAATCGTGGGTCTCGATCGGAAATGACCTTCTTGGGAAGGCCATAGTGGCGGTAGATGTGTTGTAAATAGAGTTGTGCGACTCCGGCTGCATCTATCGTTTCGTTGCAAGGGATGAATAATGCTGCTTTCGAACAATCGTGATCTGTGACTGTGAGGATTGTGTCATAGCCTTTTGACTTGGGTAATTTGACGATGAAATCCATGCTGACAGTTTCAAATGGTTCTGTCATCTGTCCAAAAATGGGTGAGAGGCTTGGCTTCTTTGGGTGGGTGTTGACTTTATTGGCTTGGCATGCTGCGCATCCTTTGACATATTCTTCCACATCTTTCTTCATGCCAGGCCACCAGTAGTCTCGTGTTATCAGAGCCATTGTGTTTGAAATTCCAGGGTGTCCAGCGCTTGGAAGGTCATGAAAAGCGTGAATTACCCCCCTCTTAAGGTCGTTGTTCCCTGCAACAACCAAGCGCTCATCTTTCCAGTGGAGCCCTGAGTGTTCTTTTAGGTTGTGGGTATCTATCCAGGTTTTGATACGTTCCTGGTCTAGGTTCTGTGTGACATAAGCCCATAGTTCTTGTTCCTGTGGCAGTTCCTTTGTAGCTTTGACAAATAGTTCTTCCGGAAGGACTGTGACATCTGAGTTGTCATGGGAACCATCATCATAGTCTGGTCTTCTTGACAGGGCATCTGCCCGGGCATTCTTGGAGCCGGCAATGTGGTGGAGCTCTATATCAAATTCGGAGAGTTCCAGGACTTCTCGTGCTACCCGTCGGCTGATCTTGTGTGGTTCTTTCCAATATTGGAGGTTTGCATGGTCTGTGTACACCACTACCTTGTGGGGAGAGCCTGCTAGATATGCCCGCCAGTGTCGTAGAGCCCGCACAATGGCTAGCAATTCTTGATCATAGATGTCATAATTTCGTTCTGCTGGTCCAAATGTCTGGGAGTAGTAGGCCACTGGGTGGCTGTTACGTTTCTCATCCCCAACCCTTACTATACCGGTTGTGACTACGGCAGTAAGGTAGATTAGTCACGGACTCGGGGTTTACGCAGGAGTTAGGAGTTTACGAATGACTCGATCCTAGTACAGGTAGTAGTAGTATTGGGATTGCGGTACTTACGCGATACGTTGGACGCTACGATACGGTGACTCATAGCAGCGCTTGAAAGCCTGCTCTTCTTGTATTTAAGGCAGCTGTGGAAGACCAAGACTCGCCATCTTGGTCTTCTTCAATCGTCACTTTCTTCTTCTCTCACTTTCCTCTTCGCCACCGTCGTGCCTCTATTGAGAGTGCCACCAATATTCCTAGTGTCTGCGAACATCTAGAAGTTTGCCTTCGAGCCATACGTCGCGAGACGTGGTTAGCTAAGTTAACAAGGTCGCCTTATTGAGCTCAAGTCGAGCTAACGTCGTGACGGCGTTACATTAAGACCAAGATATCCATTGTGGCGACCGTCAATACCAGGGACCAGTGGACGAGCTTCCGTCCTTATCATCTAGACCGAAGAGGAGACCGCAACGTACCAACCCGATTCCTAGGAGCAGCCAGGTGGAGAGACCGAGGAGACGAAACCGGATATTTTGTAGAATTCAACGGACCTACGAGGTTTAGACCTGTTGAGTTCAATTTCGACCATCTGTGCTGGACGGAGGTTACGTGGAACCCCATAGATCACCGCTGGGACGTTATTAGGCCAGCCGGGAGGCAATATCAGTGCGACATTGACGCACGCGAACTCAATACACGAGCCGATTGGGGACCCATCGACGGTCAACTACGAGAACATTCTACCGGAGAAGCAGTCAGCGAGGAGACTGAAGAAGAGCAAAGCGAAGAGGGTCAACCCGCAAGTGTCGGACCCATCGAACAATATACCATTCAACGAGCTGAGTCTCTACGTATTTCGGACCAGCCAGAAGTCATTCACGTACGATCGCCAGCAGCAGAAATGGCAACCACTACCATGACGGCCGAAGAAATTATGACCGTCAGAGAACAGGCGGCGCGAGAAGCTGCCGAAGCAATTAGACAAGAATCGCAACAGAATCTCATGCCCATCAATCCTGAAACCGGGCATCGCATGACCGCAGACGACGCAGCAATCTTTCGGGCCATTGGGCCTGACCAAGGAGACCCTCCATCAGGAGAAGGGGGGAGACGAGGATTACCATTGGACCCCCCACCGGGATGGGGAGGACCGCCCGGAGACGACTTCCCTCGACGTCCGGGAAGAGGAGGAAACCCGCCGGATCTCCCAAACAACCCGCCAGAAGGAGGACCCCCAGGAGGAGGGGGTGGCGGAGGCGCAGGAGGAGGGGCACATGGACATGAGAAACTCACCGGTGAACCTCCCACCATTTTTGACGGAGATCGCACTAAAGTAGACTCATTCCTCACGCAATGGCATGTATACTGGGGAATGAATCTCAACACCCCTGTCATGCGCAACGATTACCGACGATGCCTCCTCTTCCTATCGTACATCAAGGGGGTATCCGTCAGCGAATGGGTACTCTCGTACCTCAAATGGCTCAATCGACAAATACAACGAGGAATAGATCAACACACGCGGGATCTGTGGAACGCAGTAGCAGAAGGGTTTAACCAAAGGTTCGTCAACACCCTCGAACGAGAACAAGCTCAAGCCCTGTTGAGGAAAGGCCTCAAAATGACCGACGGAGACATCGACAAATACGTCAACGAGTTTGAAGAAGCGGCCAGAAAAGCCGGATACCGTCTCAACGACCCACAAACCATCGACCTATTCACAAAAGGTCTCCCCAAGAAGTTATACGAGAAAACCTACGACTTGGACGAACCGGAAACCTTCGACGAATGGAAACGGGCGACGCTCCGCCGGCAGCGTAACTACATCCATGTCAGGGCCAGAGTAGATGAGTATAAAGACACGAAACCAAAGAAGACGGGCAATGCCAGCTGGAGTGTCCCACAAAACCTCGCCAATCCCTGGGCCATGGACACATCCGCCGACCGAACCCGGGCAAGACTAGCCGGGTCCGAGGAGATCGATTACGGCAAACCACCATACACCACGCTACCCCCGTTCCCGCCAAGGGGGGGGCCCGGAGTCCGCGGACGTGGGAGAGGGGGGATGCGACGAGACCTGAGGACAGTCCTGTGTTATAACTGTAACGCGCCAGGACATCTCTCACGAAATTGCCCCCATCCACGACAGCCGCGACAATGGCGACCGCAAGAGCCTGGACCATCTAACGTCCGAATGACCGAAACCGATTACTACACGCAGGAAACACCACCTGCCCAACTACAAGCCGCTTCGACCAGTAAAACGGCGGAAGAACGAGCTAAGGAGTGGCTTACGGGAGTAGCCAACGCCCCTGACGAAGTAAAGGACTTGATATTACAGGACTTGTGGGGGAAAGAGGGTTTTCGGAGCGCCTAAACCCATCGGCCTGGGTGAGGGCTTTAAATTGTAATTCTGTAATCATGACGCGCTTTCGTTCTCTTCGAATTCCAGTCTCGATCCGCACGAATTACCGAATGGCCGACATCAAAGCATTGGTTGACTCCGGAGCAACCGACAACTTCATTCATCCGAGTTTCGTCAGAAAGATGGGCATTGGACTGCAGACCCTACCACAACCACGTAAAATTTGGAACATCGATAATACAGAAAACAAAGCTGGGTCTATCACCCACTTTACCGACCTCGATGTATACGCTAAAGGATACCACAGAACTATGCGTTTCCTTGTAACCGACCTTGGCGGTGAGGACATCGTACTAGGATATCCCTGGCTAGCCACCTACGAGCCTACCATCAATTGGCGAGATGCTGTAATACACGAGGAAATCATGCCGGTCGTGATTAGCACACAGGACAGTCCGAGCCATCATACCATCATCGCGGCTGCGCTTACTAATAACGAAAAAGAAGCCATCGTTCTTGACATGGACGAAGAAAATACGTACTTGCGAGCAACTACGTCTACGGAGCTGGCGATCCGCGCAAAGGTAGAAGAAGACCCCGTCGAACTACCGACGGTATACAAAGCCTTCGAAAGGCTCTTTAATGAAGAAGCATCCCAACGATTCCCCCCAGCCAGGCCCTGGGACCACGCTATAGACTTCAAGCCGGGCACCCCTTCTGCAATCGATTGCAAGATATACCCATTAACGCAAGAGGAAGAAGGGAAACTCAAGGAATTCCTGGATGAGAAGCTCCAACAGGGGTACCTGCGACCCTCTATCTCCCCGTACGCGTCCTCTTTCTTCTTTGTCAAAAAGAAAGACGGAAAACTACGCCCGGTGCAGGACTACCGGGTCATTAATTCGCATACGATACGCAACCAATACCCACTCCCCCTCATCCAGGACCTCATCTATGACCTTAGCAACGCTCACATCTACACAAAGCTCGACATCCGCTGGGGGTATAACAACGTACGTATACGAGACGGGGATCAAGAGAAGGCGGCCTTCAAAACCAAGTTCGGCCTTTTCGAGCCAACGGTCATGTTCTTTGGCCTCACAAACTCGCCGGCCACCTTTCAAACCATGATGAACCACATCTATCGCGACACCATCGCCAAGCACGAATCGCGTGGGACGGTCATCCGGGTCTACATGGACGACATTGGGATCGCCACACGAGAAGGCTCCACGTTGGCCGACCACACTGCGGCAGTCACGGATGTTCTCCGCGTCGCCCAAGAACACGACCTCTACTTCAAGCTCGAGAAGTGCCTGTTCCACCAACCGCGGATGGATTACCTGGGGGTAATCCTTGAAAAGGGGGTAACACGCATGGACCCGGTAAAAGTTCGCGGTATCAAGGATTGGCCAACTCCGACCAAGGTCAGGGACGTACGATCATTTCTAGGTTTTTGTAACTTTTACCGACTCTTCATCCGCGGTTTTGCTACCCACGCACGACCCTTGAACCGGCTCACGCGGAAAGACGCAGAATGGAAATGGACGGAGGACGAGGAGCGCGCGTTCAAAACCCTCAAGCGCCTTGTTACTGAAGAACCGGTATTGGCCCACCCCAATTTACAAGACCAATTCGAACTGGAAGTCGACGCGTCAGGATTCGCAGTAGGTGCTGTACTTCTACAAAAGAAAAGTGACGGTCGCAAGCACCCGATAGGATATTACTCAGCCACGCTGAATGAAGCCGAACGCAACTACGATATCTACGACTTGGAACTCCTCGCCATTGTCAAAGCTCTCAGACACTGGAGACCCCTACTTGCAGGATCGCCGCACAAGATCAAGATATTCTCGGACCACCTCAACCTACAGTATTGGAAAACCCCGCAAAAGATCAGCCGACGGGTTGCCCGAGAAGTACTGGAACTGATGGAGTATGATTTTGAGATCCACCACATCAAGGGGAAGAACAACGGAAGAGCGGACGCCCTGTCTAGACGACCGGATTACGACCAGGGGGAAGGAGATAACGAAGGTGTGGTAGTCTTACCTCCCGAAATATTCGTGCGAGCCACTAATACCGCTCGCACTCTGGAAATACACCCGCTGTTGCAAACACCGAGACGACGGCAAGACCCAAAAAGTGTCCAAGCATGGGTCGACGCCCACCAACTGAAGAAAATAGACGGAGAATGGTATAAAGACAGGCGGCTGGTGGTCACCGGACCCATGTCCACGTATAGGGCGATAATCCATGACCATCATGATCTCCCCGTTCATGGACATCCGGGCATCAGCAGGACCCAACGGATAGTGGAGCGGCATTACTGGTGGCCGAAGCTTCGTCGGGACGTGTACGAATACGTCACCGGATGCGCCGACTGCCAACGAAACAAAGTCAACACAAGACCAACGCACGCGCCGTTGCACCCTATCACCGCAATAACGGACGCTCCCCCCTTTCACACCATCGCGCTGGACTTTATCACTAAATTACCTACATCCCAGTCCTATGATAGCATCCTCACGGTGACAGATCACGACTGCAGCAAAGCGTCGATATTCATCCCATGCAACGAAGAGATTACAGCGGAAGAAACGGCTACCTTGTACGTCCTTCACGTGTTTAAACGGTTCGGACTGCCGCGCAAAATCATCAGCGATCGCGACCCACGGTTTACATCAAAATTCACCAAAGAGGTCTGTCGAATTTTGGGCATCAAGCAGAACATCTCCACGGCATATCACCCACGAACGGACGGACAATCGGAGCGGACCAATCAATGGCTAGAACAGTATCTGCGGTTCTGGGCCAACGAGCGTCAAGATAACTGGGCGGCGTACCTCCCTATAGCGGAATTCGCTCACAATAACTGGCCCCACGAGCATACAAAGCAATCCCCCTTTATGTTGCTCATGGGTTACAATCCAACCGCGGATTGGACGGATAAGCCATCCCCCATTCCACACGTTATCACCAGACTCACACAGCTCAAAGAGGCGCGACAGATGGCCCAGACCCTTATCAAAAAGGCCCAGGATAGTTGGGTGAAACATCGGGATACCCCGAAATATCAAATTGGTGATCAAGTGTGGTTGGAAGGAAAACACCTCCGAACCAATCAACCAACGGCAAAACTCGCGGCGCGACGCCACGGCCCCTTCAAGATAGTCCAGGTGATGTCCCCATATAATTACCGCCTCGAACTTCCCACACAGTGGAGCATCCATCCGGTGTTTCACATAGATCTTCTCACGCCGTACAAAAACACGACCATGCACGGTGAAAATTTCCCTCGACCGCCACCGGATCTTGTGGACGGAGAAGAAGAATACGAAGTCGAAGCCGTTCTGGACTCACGGCATTTCGGCCGCCGTAAAAAACTTCAGTATCTCATCAAATGGAAGGGATACCCTGACTCGGAGAATCAGTGGGTCGATAAGGATGACGTCTTCGCCCCGGAAGCAATAGAGGCGTATCAAGCGGCCCGAACGACCGCGCGAGGACTTAAAAGCGAGACCATGGGAGACCAGGGAGAGTATCACTCCCATTTACGATCCACTTCTACGTCTATGCCCACCTCTCCTCTCAGACATGTCACCACGGCGATCCTCCTCGACCAAGTCGCGCAAGACGCCGCCGCCATCATCCAAGACGACGAAGAAACCGTGGTTCCAGCGGTCCAGCTCACTCCGTACACACCTGCAAACGTGCGAATGGGGCATATCACCGCTCAAGAATGGGCTGGCATCCTACAGAGGTTCCCAGACCCCACGCGCCAGCCCAGCGACGAGCAGCATGCCGTCGCTCACATCTTCCGAGACGACAGCGGGGCCCGCGAACCCATCGCGATCATCCCCCCAGACGACACTCTTATCGGTACTAGGGGAGTTTTCCCGACCGATCGATCTAACGAAGGACCGGGAGGAGATGGAAGCAGAGGAGGCTTGGCGGAAGACGGCTCAGGAGTGGGCCAGAGAACAGTTGAGGTTAGCGC
Organism: Lactarius indigo; assembly: GCA_025766275.1. Taxonomy (NCBI): domain Eukaryota; kingdom Fungi; phylum Basidiomycota; class Agaricomycetes; order Russulales; family Russulaceae; genus Lactarius; species Lactarius indigo. The sequence continues at coordinate 257,262 of JAFKAC010000030.1, forward strand.
AGGAGAGATTGAGCGAGTTGCAGCAGCGCAGGCAGCGGTGCCGGACCAAGCTGACCATGACGACGGAGATTACTACCCGGTCAGCCACCCCCTCCTTCGAACGAACCGCGACACTGCTGATCCCGGAATCACCCCGTGGCTCCTGCACACCGACGGAACCCCCATCACGCGCGACGACGACCCCGCGCAGGTCCTTGCGCCTGAAGGGTTCCGGGCGAATCGACAGCCCCATCACATTCACTTCCCCATCACCGGGCCGGACGGAGTAGAACTGCAAGCGAGTCATGTGCAGATCGTTGGAGGTGCGAATCCCTTTGTCCTGGGAGTCATCCCGGGGTCCCCCTATCTCTACGGAAAACCCCTCTACGCCACTCCCCACCTCTCGGCTGCGAATCGCGCCTTCATCGCTCACGAGGACCTCGTCATCCTCGCCGCCGACAAACTCACCGACCGCGCACTCAACCGCATAGGGGACGAGTCCTTGGTTGCGGAGGTGACGCGGTATCGCGCTGCAGCCCACGAGGAGTCGCGCTTACAGGCGCGCATCCGCCAACTCCGTGGGATGGTGCTCGTCGCCCGGGAAGACAAGATGGACTGCGTATACCGTCTGGAGCGAGCGGATGTATTCCGACGGATTGAGGATGAGCAGCGTGAGTGGATTGCGCGGGACTTCCAGTGAGTCTGGGGTCTCACGCTACGAAGGGGGTGATGTTACGTTTCTCATCCCCAACCCTTACTATACCGGTTGTGACTACGGCAGTAAGGTAGATTAGTCACGGACTCGGGGTTTACGCAGGAGTTAGGAGTTTACGAATGACTCGATCCTAGTACAGGTAGTAGTAGTATTGGGATTGCGGTACTTACGCGATACGTTGGACGCTACGATACGGTGACTCATAGCAGCGCTTGAAAGCCTGCTCTTCTTGTATTTAAGGCAGCTGTGGAAGACCAAGACTCGCCATCTTGGTCTTCTTCAATCGTCACTTTCTTCTTCTCTCACTTTCCTCTTCGCCACCGTCGTGCCTCTATTGAGAGTGCCACCAATATTCCTAGTGTCTGCGAACATCTAGAAGTTTGCCTTCGAGCCATACGTCGCGAGACGTGGTTAGCTAAGTTAACAAGGTCGCCTTATTGAGCTCAAGTCGAGCTAACGTCGTGACGGCGTTACAGTGGCGAATTCCTTGGTTATCCTTTTGGTAAAGCACCCCTCCATTGGCAAATCGGGATGCATCCACTTCCAATTCAAATTGTTTTTCCAAATCCGGTTGAATGAGCACAGGTTCCTTTCCAAGCAGGGTCTTGAGTGTGTCAAATGCCTTTTGACAGTCTTCCGTCCATTCCCATTTGGTGTCCTTTTTGAGTAGGTTGTTAAGGGGACGGGCAATCATGGAGAATCCTCGGATGAAGCGGCGATAGAAATTTGCAAATCCTTGAAAGGCACGGACTTCTTTGGTTGTTGTTGGAGTGGGCCAGTCACGTACACCCTGAACCTTAATCGGGTCCATTCGGACCCTCCCTTTTTCCAATATGACACCCAGGTACTCTATAGACCTAACCTCAAAGGCACATTTCTCCGGTTTTAGGTAGAGATCATGTTCCTCTAGGCGTTCTAGAACTTGATGGACCACCTTGCGGTGTCTTTCCAGGTCATCAATAGTGGCAATAAGGATGTCATCCATGTAGATTATGACTTCTCCGGTTAGGAGCATGTCGCGGAATATTACGTTCATCATGGTCTGAAATGTGCTTGGCGAGTTGGTGAGTCCAAAGAACATGACACGTGGCTCAAACAGCCCCTGATTGGTTTTGAAGGCCGCCTTCCATTCATCTCCTTCTTTGATCCGGATGTTGTTATAACCCCATCGGATATCAAATTTGGTAAACAACGCCGCATTCCGGACCTTGTCAATCAATTCTGGGATTAAGGGGAGTGGGTATCGATTCTTGACAGTGTACTGGTTGATCTGTCGGTAGTCTTGGACAGGGCGAAGCTTTCCATCTTTCTTTTTGATGAAGAAGAAGGGAGACGAGTATGGAGATTTAGAGGGCTGGATATATCCCTTTTCAAGGTGCTCATTGAGGAATTTGGTAAGGGCTTCGTTTTCATCACGTGTTAGAGGGTATATTTTGCAATCAATAGTGGCTGGGGCATTTGGAGTGAGGTCAATGGCGTGATCCCATGACCTGGTTGGTGGGAATCGGTGGGAGTTCTCTTCACTGAAGACCTTCTGATGTTGTAGGTACTCCTTGGGGACCATTTCCTCTAGCGTTCTTTCAGTTTGATCTCGTGCCTTTTGCGCCAATTCTGAGGCCACCGTGGTTTTGCCAATGACCTCATCTCGGGTAAATCTGAGATAGAGTTCATCTCCTTCCTCATACCCGCATTCTTCCAGGAACGTGCTCCACATTTTCCGGATGTGGATCTTTGGTTTGGGGGTGTCTTGTTTTTGGAGTCCTTGGGTAGTGATGATGACAGGGAGGTGACGGGTGTCGATGGTGGAGTCCTTCCAGTTGCATTGGGGTTCAAAGGCAGCGAGCCAGGGGTATCCCAGGATCATTCGTTCTTCCCCTAGATTTGTCACCAGGAACCTCATGGGTAGTTTCTTGGATCCTGATTGGACATCTAGCATGGAGTATGCCGTTAGTTCTCCTGCCTTATTAAGGGTTCCGTCGATATTCCAGATCTTTTTTGGGTTTGACAGGGGTATCGTCCCTATCCCCATTTGCTTCAGGAGTCTGGGGTCTATGAAATTGTCCGTAGCTCCAGAGTCTACTAGGACGTCTTGATCGGCCGTTTTGTGTGCAGTTTCCAGGTGTACAGGGACTTTCAAGGATCTATATTGGCTATATTGTACACTGGAAATGTTTAAAGCTCTAGCCCAGGCCGCCGGGTTCGAGCCTACGAAAAATCCTTCTCAGCAAAGGCTTTCTCTACGAGCAGTGCTCGCACTTCCTCACTCTGTGCCATCAGAGTCCCCCACATCTCATTTGCTAGTTCCTCTTTGGTTTTTGTGGTGGATGGTGCAGAGGGTGTAGTTGATGCTTCTGCGAGTTTGGCTGGTTTGTCGGGGCAGTTTCGCGATATGTGCCCCTGTTTCTTGCAACGGAAACAGCGCCCTTCTGCTTGGAGCTTCTGTTTTTCGGTTTCAGTGAGGGCTGCTCTTCCTGCAGCTCCTCTTTGAGTTCTTCCTATGTCCATCGCATTTGGGTCACGTGGTTTGACTTTAAAGGCATTGTTCCATTGCCCTTTTGTGAATCCGGCTTTAGTTTCCTTTTTGATTCCGAAGCGATTTTGGAGATTGATGAAGTCTTGATGGTGCTTTCTGGCTGATTGGGTCCATTCTTTCCAGTCATCTGGGTGGTCAAACTGTATGATGTTCCTGACCAGTTTTTCAGGTAGACCCCGTGAGAAAATATCCAGGGTTCCTTCTTCGTCTGCACCATATCCTGCCTTCTTTGCAAGGGCAGCGAACTGAGCAATATAGGTATCAAGGTCTCCATTCTCCATTTTGACAGCTTGGAGTGCCTTCTGTGCCTTCTGCTTTTCCGCAACGTCGGTGTAAGCAGCCTGGAAGCGATCTAGGATGGTGATCCACAGGTCTTCTTCTGTTGTAGCCCGTCCTCCAGCAAGTTCATCGGTAAGCCAGTCACTTTGTTCCATAACCCAGTCATCAACCAAGTCTCCTCGTATTAGGGAGAGGAAGACAATGCATCTGAGATAGGGGTTTCTCATTTGCTCGATTGATCCATTGAGGGCCCGGTAGAAGGTGAACTCTTTTAGGAATTTCTTGCTGTGGGCTCGGTCTCCAGTGAATTCTTTTGGTGGTAGGCCTGTTAATTTATCTCCGGCAGGAGGGGGGGCTAAAGGTGGGGCTCTTCCAGCAGGGATTCCTCCACCGCCTCCACCTCCACCTCCGCCTCCACCTCCACCTCCACCTCCACCTCCTCCTTTGCTACTGCCACCTCCACTAGGGGTGTGGGTGATAGAGGTGTTGATTTGTGTGGCTGTGCTTGTCATTCTAATGCTTGAGTTTGTTGGTGTGCGAGCACCTGAATCTATGGGTTCTTGTGGGGCTAAAGAGGGGACACCTGACGTAGCTTCCACTGATGCAACAGGGGATTGATGTTGATCCGAATCCTGAGCAGGTTCTTCTGTATCTGAGTCGACAACTATGCCAACTGGGTTGTTTCTATATGGACCAAGTCCGAATTCTAGTGGTACTGGTTTGACAGAGAACCACTTGTGGTCTTTGGTTGATTGTGCGATGACTACCCAAAGTCGTTTGTCTTCTATGTATTCAATAGGGATATATCCGTTGTCTTCTTTGCTCCAAACGTAATATCCTTCAGTTTCGTCGTAGGTTTTCCAGATGGCTACTCCCTTGATGTTGTCAGAGAGATCGTCTTCTGTTCTTCTGGTGATGAATTCTGGTTTGAACTGGGAACGGCTCCTGCTTCCTAATTTTGAAGCCAGGGTGGAGAGACTCGACTTAATGTAACGTTACAGTAGGAACGTTCAGCTCGGCGTGAGCAAGTCTGGTCTTTCTATGTCAATGAGCGAGGGTTCAGCCGATAATGGCAAGGTTTAAGTGGTTAACAAGGATCTCAGAGTATGACACAATACTCAAGATGTGAGAGGAGTTCAGGGGTTCAAGAGGTTCGACGATTCAGCAGAGAGTTACCCCAAGGGAATGGGAAAACAATGTATACTGTGATGGTAAAGAAGTCGAGTCTAAGGATACAAGCTACCTAGGGCCACGACTTATATAGAAAAGGGTTTGTTTGTGTGGAACAAACAAATGGCGCAATCCGCAGCAAGCGTGAGAAGTAACACAGCAATCCGCAGCAGGCACGGGAAAAAGAAGAAAGTGTGCACAGCTATCCGCAGTAAGTGTGAGAAGAAACAAGGATATAAAAGGCAAGTGAGACATGTCTCAGTTTTAACAAAAGTGAGACACCTGCCATAAAAGGGTGCATTTAGCCCAAGTATAGTAGTAATAAAGACTTATAAGGACAATGAGTGTCTCATTGTCTCACTTTGCACTAGGAGAGAATCTTAAGGCTCCTAGTGCGCAGCAAGTCCAAGGAAGGGAAAGCCAAGAAAGGAAAGACTTTCCCGCGAACGCAAGTGTAAGTAAGAAACTAATAGTAAAGTCAAAACAAGTCCAGTCCGTAACAGCTCAGGTGTAAAGGGGAGAGGAGCTGAGGTGGTAAGGGGGTGGTGATCCCGGTCGCCCAAATGGTCGATCAAATTCGAACCGTTCTTGTTCATAGTAAGACTGCAATATATTTTATCCACTCATTTCACTGTCCGTACAGGAGGCAAGTGAATGAGCGCATGCATAGATAACGGGTGATGCCGCTGCTGGATTAGGCTCAGCAAGTGCCGGACTTCTAACAATGAGGGCTTGCGCACTGAAAGGCACAGGGGACGCAGGTGCAGGACGTGATTCGACACCCTGCAAGGACTGAATAATAGAACGCTCTCGTCGACGTTTACATCCCAAAACAATATCAGAGAGTGGGTGTTACGTCATCACGACGTTAGCTCAACTTGAGCTTAGTAGTGGCAGCAACAACTTAGCGAATATCCTGACACGACGACTCAGAGGTCCATGCTCTTGCCTAAGTGAATACACGGAGGTACACGGGCAAGACTAGTTGACTTGTACTTGATCACGCCTTGAACGCAGATGCAGACTCTGACGATTAGATAGAGAAAGTAGAGAAAGAGGGGACAATAGAGTGACGATTCAAGAAGACCAAGATGGCGTATCTTGGTCTTCACAAGCCAGATTAAATACAAGTTGAGCGGGCTTAGAAGCGCCGCTATAAGTCACCGTAAGTAAGCGTCCAACGTATCGCAGAAACATCTCAGAACTAATACTACTAGTACTAGTATTAGTGGCGTCCGTTCTCAGTCAGCTATCAGTGCCGTATCTCCTATCGTGCTACCATATCTCCGCTGTCGTAGATAAGTCCGCAACTAATATACCTTACCACTGTAGTTGCAACCGGTACAGTAAGGGTCCATGGTCATATGGGCCGAAATGTGACAGTGGGTATGTATGTCCCACAGCCGGTAGCCCATGGTACCCGGCTCATACCCAGCGAGCATTGCCTCAAACGGCAAACGCATCCCACTTGCGACGCTTGCCAACGGTGCACTATGGCACCCAAGAATACGAAAACTGTGTCAAACATTTCATTTATCGAGCAGTGACGAATACAAGCGTTTGACTCCTATGCAGAGCCGGAGTCGCTGCCTTCTGTACCGCTTTCAGTACTGCCGTCCGCACTATCATTCTCCTCTTCCTCCTCCTTTTTCTTTTCGGCTTCGTCTCTCTTCTTCTTGCGGCAATCGCGCTGGTGATGCCCCTTTTTGTTACAATACTGGCATGTTATTTTGTCTTTGTTTTTGCCAGTGCGCGCCACATTGAGAGATGCCGAGGGACCCGACTTCCTGCCTTCTTCATTGAGGATGCGAGCAGTAATCTCACTATATTTTAAGGAAGATGTGGATCCAGAAGCAAGGAGCGTGGACGCAACTACCTCGTAAGACTTGGGTAGCGCGTTGAGGAGGATAAGTGAATACTGCATATCGGAAACGCCCATACCGGCGTTGGATAACTTGACACGAGTTTCGTTAAGTTTCGCCAATTGAGGGGCGAGTGGGGAAGTATCATTGAGATGTGCCTGCGTGAGCTCGATCCAGAGGTTGAAGAGGGCAGTGTAGCCGACACCGCCATAGGTTTCACGAAGACGATCAAACTTCTCTTTAAAGGAGGGCAAGTCGACGTCTGACTCCACAATTGAATAAATGTCCGGGGAACAGTACAACCGCAGAATGGCTAAGGTCTTCCTCTGAATGGAAGTCCAGTCATCTGTGTCAACTCCAGACGGAACTGTAGTGTGAGTGAGGATATCATCTACATCATTCAACTGCAGGAGTGCAGTGAGCACGCCTGACCACGTATTCCAGTTCTGACCAGACAGAACTTCGAGATGAGTGCCCCAAGGCATGGAAAAAGTATTGGTCACTGCGGCCTTAATGCGTGCGGCAGGCACTTTGCCTGGTTTGGACGAGCTACCTCCTCCGGGCGCACCGGAGCCAGAGCCACTGGAGCCAGAGGCAGGAGTGGGGGGTGCAGGATGCCTCCCAGATGGTGTGCCAGAAGACATGGTTTATTCAAGGGATGGTTTCTGTCGCTGAGGAGCGATCAGCGACAGATCGTTGTTGAGCCAAGGTCACATGACCTCTCCAGCCCGTGTAACTGTAATGGCCAGAACGCTATCGCGTCCTGCCCCCATGTGTGTGACTTCTACTGATAATAGTTATACGACTACTACCCCTACTGGATGGCATGAGCACATGCCGAGCAACACCGTTCTACAACAAGACGTGCTTGGCTAGACAATGTACTCAGAGGCGTCCAGGGAGTTCCGTGCCAGAGAGGAGCCGCCCACAGCAGGTTCCACGGAGACACAGGTCTGAATACCCAGTGCCATCTGTGCTGTTTGGGGGAGTCCCTGGTTAACACATATGGTGCACGGAAAGGAACGCTATGGCTTAGCGTGCCTACAGGGAGTGACCCCGCTGGCAGAGGCCTCGCCTCCAGCTTCCTATGTAAGTACTACTAATGATATTCTAGCGCAGCGCAGTTGTAACAGAGGCAAGTGCTTCGGTGGAATGACTACCGCCCGGCCTTGACACCCCAAAACTGCTCCCAACTTAATGGGCAGCAACGGCCAACCGTTCGACTGGGCCTATAGCCAGACTGGGCTCCCCCAGTCCCACCTAAAAATCATGGCCTGTAGGGCCGCATTGGGACGAAAACCCAGAAGGATAGAAGCTTAATACTAATGCACACAGTGATGGGAGTTTCTCCCCACGTGTCTCCCCACGCCTGGGGTCCGTAACGCAGGTTGAGCAAGGCATGTTAGGCCCCAGCACGGGCCTCGAGTGACTTGTGCCCCAACGTGCAGAGGTCGACCCAAGTCGGAGGCAATATAAGAGGGTAGACTCACAGTGTGAAGAACAGCGAGTTAGACTTGACTTCAGGCAATGAGGGGCTCAGGGCCCATAACCTGATAAAACGCAGCGGGCTGGCACCGTTGTCAGAAACGACTGAAGTACCAGGTGTGCGTAAGGTGACTTAAATACATCGTAAAGAACGTAGCTACTACACATGAAATCACCAGTACCGATGATATCTCAACTAAGTAGAGGGGAACGGATTGTCCCTGATCATACTCATAAAGTAAAGTCTGAATTGTATCTAAGGATCGTGATGCGAGACTACACCTCGTGTTTCACTCATGCCCGACGCCGAGGTAACTCACGCGTGGACGCACTCTCTCATTTCAACAGTTCGTCCAGCCCCTTTGGCGGATGGATATCATCTGTAGTAATCTTTGATGGCGTCTGTGGCATGGGTCATGTTGGTTATGGGTTCCCATGTGTTGTCACTTGGTGGGAATCCTTTCCATTTGACTAGGTAATGGAGTTTGCGCCCTCTTCCACATTCCTGGGCATCTTCGATTCATTCCACCTCATACTCCTCTTCTCCTTCAATAAGGTCAGGTGGAGGTCGGGTGTAATGTGCGCCATGCATCTCCGTTTCCTTATATGGTGTGAGAAGGTTCGCATGGAATACTGGGTGGATCTTCCATGATGCCGGAAGTTCTAGTTCATAAGAGACATCTGATAGAACCCTGATAATTTTGAATGGCCCGTATCTTTTTGGGGCAAGTTTGCTTGTGGGGTAGAAGGTACGAAGGTTTGTCCCTTCTAGCCATACCTGGTCCCCTTGTTGATGGGGTGTGAACCCCGTTTTTCCTCATTGCGCCATAAGGCGTTGCACGTGGTTGATACTGTCCTGGGCATGTTGTCTGAGTACTAATAGGTTCTCCAGTCATTGATCCACTGTTGGATTATCTGACGGTTTAGGTGTCCATGTTGTCCGTGGTTCCCATCCCATGATGAGTGAGAATGGGGAGTGTTTGGTTGTGGCATTCGTCCAAGAATTGTGCATGAATTGTGCCATGGGTAGTAGTTCCACCCAGTTGTCTTGCCGCAGGTTACACCAATGCCGTAAATATTGTTCCAGCCATTGGTTGGTGCATTCTGATTGACCATCTGTTTGGGGGTGATATGCAGACGAGACATTTTGCTGTATTCCCAGGGTTTTGCACAATTGTCTTGTGAAGGTGGATGCAAATCTGGGGTCTTGATCGGAGATAATTTTTCAGGGTAGGCCGTAATGAGGGTATACGTGTTGAAGGTATAGTTTGGCTACTCCTTCTGATGTTATCGTTTCGTTACAGGGGATGAATATTGCCACTTTTGAGCAATCATGATCCATGATGGTGAGAATCGAGTCGAATCCATTTGATATGGGGAGTTTGACTATGAAGTCCATGGCCACCACTTCGAATGGTTCGGCGGATGGGTCTGTGGTGATGGGGAATAGGTGTGGTTTCTGTCGGTGTGAGTTGATCTTGTTGCTCTGGCATGTCGCACATCCTTTGACATAGGCTTCTATGTCTTTATGCATGTTAGGCCACCAGAAATCGCGTTGTACCAGTTCTAAGGTGTTTGCAATTCCTGGGTGTCCAGCGCTTGGGGTATCATGGAAAAAGGTGATTACCCCCTGCTTAAGATCGTTGTTTCCCACAACAATGAGAGCGTCTCCTTTCCACCATAGTCCGTTGTGCTTCTTTAGATTGTGGGGTTCGACCCATGGAAGGAGTGTTGCTTCGTCCATATTTTGGGCGATCTGGGTCCATATGTCCATATCATGCATGGAAATTTGGGTGATTTTCAGAAATACATCCTCCGGCAATACCGTAATGTGGTTGTTATCGGTTGTGCCATCGTCGTAATCTGGGCGTCTTGACAGGGAGTCTGCTTGGGTATTTTTGGTTCCGGGGATGTGTTTGAGTATGAAATTGTATTTGGAAAGTTCCTGGAACTCTCGTGCCACTCGTCGACTGATCTTCCTTGGTTCTTTCCAATATTGGAGGTTGGCATGATCTGTGTGAATGGTTATCAGATGGGGGGAGCCAATGAGGTACGTGTGTCATGTTCGTAAGGCCTTGACGATGGCCAGCAATTCTCTGTCGTAAATATCGTAGTTGCGTTCTGTTTCGGTTAGCGATTCTGAATAGAATGCAACTGGGTGTAACTTTTGGTCTTCCCCCTTTTGGTTTAGTACTGCCCCTAGGGCATAGCTTGAGGCATCCACTTCGATTTCGAAGGGTTCATCCAGTTTTGGAAAGAGGAGTACCAGTTCAGAACTGATCAGTTCTTTGATGGTATCAAATGCCTTTTGTCTGGCATCTGTCCATTCCCATGGCGTGTCTTTCTTTGTGAGGTCGTGGAGTGGTCATGCTATTGTGGAGAATCCCCGTATGAAGTGTCGGTAGAAATTGCAGAATCCTAAGAAGGCCTGCACTTCTTTCAGAGATTTTGGCACTTTCCAGTCCCGTACACCTTGCACTTTTACCGGATCCATTCGCAGTTTGCCATGTCTGATGATTAGTCCCAAGTACTCCACCTTGTAGACCTCGAATACGCATTTTTCCGGTTTGATATATAAGTCATGTTCGTCGCAGAGGTCTAATACTCAATGTAGCAGTTGTCTGTGGTGGGCGTGGTTATCTGCTGTTGCGATTAAGATGTCATCCATGTAGACAATAACTTCTCCGGTCAGTACTAGTTCTCGGAAGATGGTGTCCATCATGGTTTGGAAAGTGCTGGGGGAATTGGTAAGGCCGAAGAACATTACTCATGGTTCAAACAGCCCCTGATTTGTTTTGAACGCCGCCTTCCATTCATCCCTTGGTTTGATTTGGATATTGTTATATCCCCATTGGATATTGAGTTTGGAGTAAAGCCGCGCCTCCCGAATCCTATCAATGAGTTCTGGGATTAATGGGAGTGGGTAATGGTTCTTTATGGTTAGTTCATTGAGGTGACGGTAGTCCTGCACTGGTCATAATTTCCTGTCCTTCTTTTTGATGAAGAAAGGAGATGTGTAAGGGGATTTTGACGGTTGGATGTATTTTTTGTCCAGATGTTCGGTTATGAATTCGGACAGTTTTTTTTTTCGGTTTCGGGGATTGTAAGTGGGTACACTTTACAGTCCATGGTTTCAGGGGCATTCGGAATAAGATCAATGGTGTGGTCCCATGTTCGTGATGGGGGAAATCGTTGGGAGGCTTCTTCGCTGAAGACTTTGCTGTGTCTGCAGTACTCTTTGGGAACAAGTTCTTCAAAGGTTTTCTGGGGTTTCTTGGCTGCCTCCTGTTGCGTGAGTATTGATGCCGTTGTCGTCTTTCGCAGTCTGATGCAGGGATCTCCCTCTCTCTCTAGCTGTTCCCAAGCCCATTCGTCAAGTTGATACATCTCCAATGCCTTAATGGTAGCTTCCATAGGCATGGCTTCGTCTGACAAATTAAGGCTGGTGACTACTACCGGTTGGAATTCTTCGTCGAGCGTGGCATCTTGCCAATGGAACTTTGGTTCGAAGGCTGTGAACCAGGGATATCCTAGAATAACTTCGTTGTTCCCAAGGTCAGTGATGAGAAATCGGAGATTTTGAGTTCTTCCTCCAGTCTTGACAGTTAGATTGGTGAATGAGGTGATTTCTCCTCCTTGGTTATGAGTTCCGTCCATGTTCCATATTTTAATGGGTTGTTCCGTGGCTAGCCAGGTGATCTTCAACCTTTTCAATAGGTTTGCGCTTATAAAATTGTCGGTTGCCCTAGAGTCAATAAGGACATTTCATTCGGCCGTTGTGTAACGTCGTCACGACGTTAGCTCGACTTGAGCTCTATAGAGGCGGTAACAACTTAGCGGATGCTCTGAAGACACGGAAGCTCAGGCGTGGCGAATATCTTGAAGACGCGAAGGTCCAAGCACAGGTAATGGTGAACACTCGGAGGTGCACTACTTGAAAGAGGCGGTAGAGAGAGAGAGAGAGAGAGAGAGAGAGAGAGAAGGGGACTGAAACAAGTGACGATTCAAGAAGACCAAGATGGCGTATCTTGGTCTTCACAAGACAGATTAAATACAAGTCGAGCAGGCTTTCAAGCGCTGCTATGAGTCACGGTAATGTAGCGTCCAACGTATCGCGTAAGTAGCTCGAACCCTAATACTACTACTACTAGTATTAGTGGCATAGTCCTCAGTCAGCAATCAGCGCGCAATCTCCTATCGTACTCGTAATCGCCTATCGTAAGTCCGCAACTAATCTTCCTTACCGCCGTAGTTGCAACCGGTACAGTAAGGGTATGGGTCGAAACGTAACATCACCTCCTCTTCTAGCGTGAGACTCCTGGCTCACCGAAAGTCGCGGGCCGGCCAATCGCGCTGTTCATCGGCAATACGCTCCAACGCGGTGGCGCGCTCTAAGCGGTAGATCGCGTCGCGCCGGTCGTCTTGTGCGCACTCGATCATTGCGCGGAGTTGACTCACCCTCGCCCGAAGTCGATCCAGCTCGTGGCTGGCCGTGCGGAAGCGCGTAACTTCCGCGGTGAGTGACTCGTCGTTGATGCGATTGAGCGCGCGGTCGGTGATCTTGTCCGCCTCGAAGACGACGAGGTCCTCGTGCGGATACGTGGGGCGGAGCGCCGCGGATACGTGAGGTTCTGCGTAAAGGGGCTTACCATAGACGTGTGGCGAGCCCGGTATAACCCCTAATATGAGGGGGTCTGCTCCTCCGATGATCTGGACGTGCGACGCGTCCCTTTCTACTCCGTCTGGCCCGGTGATGGGGTATCGAATGTGATGGGGTCGTCGGTTTGCCTGGAACCCTTCAGGCACAATGACATGCGCGGGATCCTCGGCGGCGGTGAACGGACGGTGATCGGCGGCACCAGGCACGCGCACACGTCCTCGATACATGGGGGACCCGTCGGAGTAGACGAGCCAGGGCGTGATGAGGGGATTATCAGGGTCGCGTTTCGTTCGAAGGAAGGTGTGTCTCGCCGGGTAATAATCTTCGTCGTCATGGCCAGCCTCAGCTGCCGCCATCGCTGCCGTCGCTCGCGCATCTCTCTCAGTCGGGCCGCTGCCGAGTCCAGCTGCTCCTTCTGCCATGCTGCCGCTACCCTCTTCCAGCCCTCCAACTCGTACTCCATCAGCGCTTGAACGCTGGTTGTTGCTCGGGAAAATTCCGCGAACGCCAATGAGGTCGTCGCTTGGGGGGATAGCGGCGATGGGTTCACGCTCGCCGCGATCGTTTCGGAAGACGTGGACGACGGCTCGGTCGTCGTCAGGGGCGGTCGTCGGGTCTGGGAATCTGGTGACGACGTTGATCCATTCTTGTGCGGTGATGGGCCCCTCTGCTGGTGTAAGAGGTGTCCATGGCGTGAGCTGAGTGTTGGGAACTTCGGTGTCGCTGTCCTCTGCCAAGAGGGCGCGGGCGTCTTCTGCGAGGGAGTTGAGGAGTTGCGCCTGTGTGACATGTCGTAGTGGGGAAGTGGGCATGAGAGTAATGGCTGAATGAAGGAAGAGGGGATGACTGTCCTCTGTCCGAGCGACCCCCACTTTATCTCTTCTACCGTGGGTTTGCGCTTCCTGATACAGGCGAAGCACTTCCGGCGCAAAGACGTCGTCTTTGTTGACCCACTGGTTCTCCGAGTCTGGGTACCCCTTCCATTTGATCAGGTATTGAAGGCGTTTTCCTCTGCCGAAATGCCGAGTGTCTAGAATGGCCTCGACTTCATATTCCTCTTCTCCATCTATCAGTTCGGGTGGTGGTCGTGTGAAGTTTTCCCCATGCAAGGAAGTTTGCTTGTACGGTGTGAGAAGATCGATGTGAAACACTGGATGGATGCTCCACTGCGTGGGAAGTTCCAATCGATAGTTGTAAGGGGACATCACCTGTACCACCCGAAAGGGTCCGTGGCGTCGCGCCGCTAATTTCGCTGTAGGCTGATTGGTTCGGAGATGTTTGCCCTCGAGCCATACGAGATCGTTGATGCTGAACTTGGGCGTATCTTTGTTGCACACCCATGACTCTTGCGCCTTCTTTATAAGGTGTTGGGCGGCGTCTCTAGCTTCCTTTAGCTGTGTCAGTCGTGCGGTCGCGAGGGGAATGGGAGATGGCTTATCCGTCCAGTCCGCTTGGGGGTTATACCCCATCAGAAGTTGGAACGGCGACTCTTTAGTGTGTTCATGTGGCCAGTTGTTGTGCGCAAATTCGGCGATTGGTAGGTAAGCTTCCCAGTTGTCTTGCCGCTCATTTACCCAGAAGCGTAGGTACTGTTCCAGCCATTGGTTAGTTCGCTCGGACTGTCCATCAGTACGTGGGTGGTATGCGGTTGATATGTTCTGTTGAATCCCCAGAATGCGGCATACTTCTCTAGTAAACTTGGATGTGAAGCGTGGGTCGCGGTCGCTTATTATCTTGCGCGGCAGTCCGAAGCGTTTAAACACCTGGGCGACATACAGAGTCGCTGTTTCTTCTGCGGTGATTTCTTCTCGGCATGGGATAAAGATTGAGGCCTTGCTGCAGTCGTGGTCTGTGACAGTTAGTATACTGTCATACCCCTTGGAAACGGGGAGTTTGGTGATGAAGTCCACCGCTACCGTGTGGAACGGCATGGCTTCCAGTATTGGTGTGATGGGATGCAGCGCGGCTCGTATGGGCCTCGTGTTGACTTTATTCCTTTGGCATTCTGCGCAGCCTTGCACGTATTCATATACGTCTCTTCGGAGTCGCGGCCACCAGTAGTGTCTCTCCAGGATGCGTTGAGTTTTCGCAATTCCCGGATGGCCATGTATTGGCAAGTCGTGATGGTCGTGTATTAGTATTCGTTGAGTCGACGTTGGCCCTGTGATTACGAACCTGCCGTCCTTGTACCATTCTCCTTGTATTTTCTTAAGGCGGTAAGGGTCGATCCATATTTTGATCACCTCTTCGTCTTGTTGGTGGCGTGGTTGTAGTAGATTTGGGTTGGCGATGAAGGTGCGCGCGGTGTTAAGGGTTCGTACAAAGATTTCGGGGGGCAGGACCACTACTTTGCTGTTGTCCTCGACGCCTTGGTCGTAATCCGGTCGTCTTGACAGTGCATCTGCCCGCCCGTTGTTCTTTCCCTTAATGTGATGAATCTTGAAGTCGTATTCAGAAAGTTCGAGTACTTCCCTGGCGACTCGCCTGCTGATCTTCTGTGGTGACTTCCAGTATTGTAGGTTTAGATGGTCCGAATAGATTTTAATCTTGTGGGGGGCACCTGCGAGAAGTGGTCGCCAGTTCCGTAGGGCCTTAACTATCGCGAGCAGCTCTAGGTCGTAGATGTCGTAGTTTCTTTCGGCTTCGGAGAGCGTCGCCGAGTAGTAACCTATGGGATGTCGCTTGCCGTCAGATTTCTTTTGCAGTAATACGGCTCCCACCGCATAGCCCGAAGCGTCTACTTCCAATTCGAATGGGTCTTGAAGGATGGGGTGCGCTAGCACCGGTTCCTCCGTCACGAGTCGTTTTAGGGTGTTAAACGCCTTTTCTTCTTCTTCCGTCCACCGCCATTCTTCGTCCTTTCGTGTTAGTTTAGTGAGTGGCTTAGCGTGAGTTGCGAAACCGCGGATAAAGAGTCTGTAAAAGTTACAGAAGCCGAGGAAAGAACGGACGTCTTTGACTTTTGTTGGTGTTGGCCAGTCCTTGATTCCTTGAACTTTTACAGGGTCCATTCGGGTCACCCCCCTCTCAAGGATTACCCCCAGGTAATCCATCCGCGGTTGATGGAACAGGCACTTCTCGAGTTTGAAGTAGAGGTCGTGTTCCTCCGCAACGCGCAAAACATCGCGGACGGCGTCTATATGGGCCGCTAGATCGTGATTAAAGTGAGTAGCGATACCAATATCGTCCATGTAGACGCGTATGGTAGTGCCCAGTCGTTCGTGCTTCGCTATGGTGTCGCGATAGATGTGGTTCATCATGGCTTGGAAGGTGGCGGGGGAGTTAGTGAGCCCAAAGAACATGACCGTGGGTTCGAAGAGGCCGAATTTAGTTTTGAACGCTGCCTTTTCCTGGTCGCTGTCGCGAATACGTATGTTGTTGTAGCCCCATCTGATGTTGAGTTTTGTATAGATGTGGGCATTGCTGAGGTCAAGGATGAGGTCTTGTATTAACGGTAGCGGGTATTGATTCCGAATGGTGTGAGAGTTGATGACCCGGTAGTCCTGTACCGGGCGTAGTTTTCCGTCCTTCTTTTTAATGAAGAAGAAGGGGGATGCGTACGGAGAGATAGAGGGGCGTAGATACCCTTGCTTCAGTTTCTCCTCCAGAAACTCTTTGAGTTCGCCCTCTTCTTTTTGGGTCATAGGGTAGATCTTGCAGTCGATGGCGGCCGGCGCGGATGGTTTGAAGTCTATTGCATGATCCCACGGCCTTGCCGGGGGGAAGCGGTGCGAGGCTTGCTCGTTGAAAAGTCTGGCAAACATTGCGTATTCTTGAGGGAGTACTGCTGCCGTTTGTTGTTGTTTTGCTTGTATGGCCAACTCCGTCGAGGTGGTGGCTCTAGCGAATGTTTCTTCCTCCAGTTCCCGCACAATGTCTTCCTTTTCGGCCACAATGAGGGCTCGAATGGTCGTTGTTGATAGCAGTGCTTCGCTAGTTGCTAATATTATCGGCTGCATGTCGGGGTGTATGGTGGCAGTGGCCCAGCTGATCGTTGGTTCGAATGCGCTTAGCCATGGATAGCCTAGCACCATGTCTTCGCTTCCAAGGTCGGTGACCAGGAAGGTCATTTGCTTTATCTGTCCCCGTGTTTTCACCTCTAGGTTAACATAATGAGTGATTAACCCAGCTTTATTTTCCGTGTTGTCTATATTCCATATCTTGCGAGGCGTACTCAGCGGCTGTGTCTGGATACCAGCTCGTTTGGCCAGGCTGGGTCGGATGAAGTTGTCGGTCGCGCCAGAGTCGACTAGCGCATTTGTTTCAGTCATTTGGTAATTCGTACGGACAGTCACTGGAATTCTCATAGATCGGTAGCGCGTTGTCACAATTACAGAATTACATTGAAGAGCCCTCACCCAGACTGACGGGTTCAGGCGTCCCGAAAACCCTCTTTTCCCCATAGATCTTGAAGTATAAGATCTTTTACTTCATCCGTACTGTTGGCCACCTGTGTGAGCCATTCTTTAGCCTGTTCTCCCGCTGTTTTCGTGCTTGCCACATTGATTTGGGGTGCGGGCGCTACGCTTGGCGCCGGCGACATATACCCAGGCAGTGACGGCGCGTACTGCGAGACGGGTCCTTGAGGGTATCCCGTAGTTTCGGTCATGCGGCTACTGGATGGGGCAACCTGCCACTGTTGCTGCGCACGCGGATATGGGCAATTTCGTGAGAGGTGGCCGGGAGCGTGACAGTTATAGCAAAGGACGTTCCTTAAGTCCCTTCGAGATCCTCCTCTCCCTCGTCCTCTGGCTCCCGGTCCTCCTCTCGGCGGGAACGGTGGTGTAGGCCAGTCGCGGTGTGGCAGCTTGTTGAAATCGATGTCTTCGGACCCCGCGAGCCTTACCTTTGCACGGTCAGCCGAGGTGTCCATCGCCCACGGGTTAGTTTGTGGCAGGTTCTGCGGGAGTGTCCATCCCGCATTGCCGCCCTGTTTCTTTGGTTGCGTTGTCGTATTTTTGTATTCATTAAGTCGTGCCTTGAGGTGGATATAGTTCTTCTGCTGCTTGAGGACGGCCCTTTTCCAGTCGTCGAACGTGACAGGGTCGTCGAACTGGAACGTGTTCTTGAACAGTTCCTTGGGTAGACCCGACGTAAAGAGGTCGATGGTTTGGGGTTCATTGAGGCGATAGTGAGCTTTCCGTGCGAGCTGTTCAAAGTCATTGACGTACTTGTCAATGTCTTCTCCTGTCATTTTGTAACCTTTCCGTAGTATAGCTTGGGCTTGCTCCCTTTCTAGCGTGTTTTCGAACCTTTGACTGAATCCGTCGGCTACGGCGTTCCATAGGTCGCGAGTGTAGGGACTTATTCCCCGTTGTATTTGCCTGTTGAGCCAGTTCAGGAAGGATAGGACCCATTCGCTGACCGCTCCGCCTTTGATATAGGAAAGAAACAGAAGGCATCTTCTGTAGTCGTTGCGCATGATAGGGGCGTCCAAATTCATGCCCCAATAGACATGCCACTGCGTTAGGAATTGGTCTACTTTGAGTCTGTCTCCATCAAAAATGGAAGGTGGCTCGCCGGTTAGTTTTTCGTTATGATGTCCTCCTCCTCCGGCATCTCCACCACCTCCTCCTCCTCCGCCATCGCCTCCTCCACCTCCTGGCGGTCCCATGGGTGGCATTCTTGGTGGTTCGGTTCTTCGTAGATCAAACAGGATTCCCCCTCCTGGCGGCGGTGGCGGGTCTTCGCCCGGTCCTCCCGTTCCCGGTGGGAGGTCTAGCGCGGGTTGTCGTCCGGATGGGGGGTCTCCTCGATCTGACCCTATTGCTCGGAAGATGGCTGCGTCGTCTGCAGTCATTCGTACTCCGGTTTCAGGGTTAATGGGCATGAGGATTTCTCGTGCTTCTTCTCGTATTGCGCGTGCTTCTTCAATCACGACCTCTTCCATTGCTCTTGTTATTGTCGCCATAATGGCTGGTGATCAGATGTGAATTGGCTCTGGTTCGGTAATGTGTGCGGACTCAGCTCGTTCGATGAGAAGATCTTGTATTGCTCCTCCGCTAGTTTCTGTTTGATTTGGCTCTCGTCCTTCACTCTCGTCTTGGCTTTGTTCCTCTTCGTCTGATATTACTTCTCCCGTAGAGTGTTCTCGTACTTGCCCATCAATGGGGCCCCAATCTGCTTGGCTGTTGAGTTCTCGGGCGTCGATATCGCACTGGTATCTAGGTCCTGCTGGTCGTATGACGTCCCACTGGGAATCTATGGGATTCCACGCAACCTCCGTCCAACACAAGTGGTCGAAGTTGAACTCAACTGGTCGGAACCTACTAGGTCCATTGAACTCCACAAAATATCCGGTTTCTTCTTGTCTTTCCCTCCAACTAGCGGCTTGTAGAAAGCGCGTGGGGACGTTACGTTCTCCTCTTCTTGGGAGCGAATATGGACGGAAGCTCGTCCACTGGTCTCTTGTTGTTACGGCCACGGTGGTATCTTGGTCTTAATGTAACGTCGTCACGACATTAGCTTGACTTGAGCTCTATAGAGGCGGTAACAACTTAGCGGATGCTCTGAAGACACGGAAGCTCAGGCGTGGCGAATATCTTGAAGACGCGAAGGTCCAAGCACAGGTAATGGTGAACACTCGGAGGTGCACTACTTGAAAGAGGCGGTAGAGAGAGAGAGAGAGAGAGAGAGAGAGAGAGAGAGAAGGGGACTGAAACAAGTGACGATTCAAGAAGACCAAGATGGCGTATCTTGGTCTTCACAAGACAGATTAAATACAAGTCGAGCAGGCTTTCAAGCGCTGCTATGAGTCACGGTAATGTAGCGTCCAACGTATCGCGTAAGTAGCTCGAACCCTAATACTACTACTACTAGTATTAGTGGCATAGTCCTCAGTCAGCAATCAGCGCGCATCCGTAGAGAGCCGTGCAAGCGCTGACCTATGACAGAATCAGCTTGGAAATCGTGGGGTGAACGTTCCAAAGGAACACAACAAGGCCAGCAAAGAAGAGGAATAGGGAAGCGTGGAGGAGGGTAGGCAATGCTTCAACTGCCCACGGCAGTAGAAACTTCTCGACGCCTTCAGCGAAAAACGCTCGAATCTGTGCTCGCTTGTGTGGACCATAACGTGGCTGAGTGGCCTTGAGATACCTTTGTGCCCACTGCTGTAGCAATGTCGCGAGCAGCGCACAGGTGAGACTGATGACCAAGCTCAAGAACCAAAATGTGTTCACCCAAACGGCATAGCTTGGCGGGGAGAATGTGGGCGGGGAAGTGGGGAGAGAACTCGAAATGTTTGGGTCGGAAACAGTGTGATAGATATTTGTGAGGTAGAAATTGGAGGTGTCCTGTGGGTTCGGCCAAATATCCTGAATCGATACCGAGATCAATGACGCTACAGAAGCAGAGAATAAACCGGTCTATGGAAGGTGAGTTTGTGAAGCAACACATGACATTGGACGATATTGACGCATGAAGATGAGAATTCCATCGGCATCTGCTTTCCATCTTCCGGTCATCTTCTTGTCTTCTTCCGTTGCCATTTCGAGATACATTGAGAAAATAGGTCCGGAGCCATCGACAAAGTTAGATACGCCATGGGATACTTGATTTTGCGTCGACCGGTGTGGGTACTGGTCGTCACCTATTTAGGGGGCAGGGGTAGGTGACCATGGGGTGGATAGCATCTGGGAGTAACGTACCTGTGCCACTGTGAAATCCTGCGTCAGGTCGGTTGGTAACCTCATGAAGAGCTCGGGACATGTTGTTTTTTTTTTTTTTTTTTTTTTTTTTTTTTTTTTTTTTTGGAAAGCGTTCTAAATTCGGAGAGCACATACTATCTATAGTAGGTGATTTCCGTAATTAGGTGTTAGGCAGCAGGAGATTGTAGGTATCAGCCCTGCCTAACTTGCGATAGCCAGGCCGCAGCCCAGAGTGAGGGAAAATACAAATTAAAGTACACCCCTGGTGTAGGGGTAGTGTGGGACTCAGTACACGTTGTCGTCGCCATTGGTTGGTCCGGTGTGCACTCCTACCCACTAAAACCTCACAGTCATACGTCCACCTATCCAGCAGACTAGAGGACTTCTTCAGTGCTTCTTCCCAGATTGCCTCCACAATCTGAGGAACAAAAAATGCTTTATTTTATCACTGTTATAATCAGAACAAACAATAGATTTAAAAGGTTTGTAGATAGATGTGGAGGACGTTATTATTTAAAATCTTCCCAGGTTACCTCCATGAGCCGGGGTGACGTGTCTATTTGGTTTCTATTTGGCTGAGTTATGGTTGTATTTGGTGGTGACCAGGGGGTCGGAGATGGAAGCCCTGGGTCACAGCGTGCTCTGATTTCCCTCGGGTGAGCAGCGCTAGTTGCGTATTCTTCGCAGACTTCCCACGCGCCGGTCCGTTCCCCCGTCAAACTTGAATTGAGCCTCCGCTTCAACAATTTGTTTTCTTCATTACACAATCGAAATAAGTCAAATAGTTAGCTAATAAATTTGATCACATGAACGCTTTTTTGGTTCAAGTCAGGTGATTGAGAAAGGCACTAAAAAGGAATTACATTAACTAATCAAAACAAGTACGCATTTTTTTTACAAGTCGATATTCTAGTGTGTAATCTACTGTGTGCTAGGGTAGTAAGGTTGGGAGGGGGGGAAGTGGCCATAATGCCAGTACATAGGGTATGTCACGTGATACAGGGACCTGAGAGTATGCAGAGGGTAAGCAGCGTTCGTGGGGTGCCACATGAATGGAGCCAAGGGCACAGGCGCGGAAGAAGGAGGCGGCAGTGGGGTACTAGCGCGCTTGCGACGTTTGCTGGGCTGAGAGGGAGGCGCCTCTGCGGCATCGGTCGTGGTAGCAATGCGGGCACGTGCGTCTGCGTTCTGAGCTGCGGTGCACGCGTCTGGGGCAGCATCCTTGCCAGATCGAAGCCCTCCACTGTAGGGGTCGGTGTTCTTCATGCGGGGTTGCTTGCGATTGAGCTTCCCAATCCATTCAGCTGCTGGAGCGCTGGGCGATGAGTCGGTGGGACGTGATCTCTTCTGTCGCTTTGCCCCCATTCGCTCGGCAGTCTCAGTCCAGGTACGCTGATTAGGCGGGAGGTCTTCCCTATCCGGGAGTGGACTCTGGGAAGCGTGCAAGTTTTGAATTACAGCCGTGAGACGCGACTCCACCAGCCGAAGACTCCGGACAGTCCCTGGTGACGAAGGCGGGCCATCGCTTAGGTACTCTCTAGAGATGGTAATTAAGTTTTCTAAAATGGCTGCACTTGCATTGGAGGGCGGGTTCGCGTCGCTTTGTGTGTCCTGTGGGCCCTCATGGACCTCAGGTTTGAGCCAGTCTGGCTCTGGTGCTGTGCGTGCGATCTGAATGGTACCATCTGAAGAGAAATGTGCAACGGCAGCGATGTGCTTGCATAGCCAGGCTCTGGGCCAGTCTGGACAGTTGCACTTGTCCTTGCCGTGTTCGATCAGGTAATTTTCTGACAAGTCCAACGAAGCATCGTTGCCGAGATCGACCAAATACATTTTTGACAGGTCCGAAAATGATCACACATAGAAGCACTTGTTACCGAGACACTGGATGGAGTTGGCGCTCATTTCCGGTGCTTGTGCAAAAATATCCATGTGCCGCTTCTTGGCTAGATCCGCGCCTTCAAATTGTTTTCTCTGCCGAAGAGCGCGGATTTCGTATTGAGGGAGCATGTCAACCACTAGCGTGTGGACCAGGTGGTCAGCACGCCAATTTCTTTTCCCATCTAGCCAGTGTGATTTCAGTACATGGTGGTAGCTAGATAACAAAGATAATGAGTGATCTCACTAATCTCTGGCGCGATAGTATTCTTACGATTCTATTAGCATATTGGTGTCCCCCTCTTGATAGATGGTCCTTTGTTGCCTTAGTGTTCCTGACCAAAGTGGCACGATGTTCATCCGGTTTGTCTTGAGATAGTCAACGAGGCTCTGTGGGACCAAGGAATCGGTCTGAATCCACTCCCAGGTGGAATCAAACTTTGACTGATCCAAGGTCTTCACCCATTCCCGGATGCGTTCCCAAACTTTCGGTGTTACGCTCCACCGGCGTTAGTCCAACTTGGACGCGAAGACGGTGTAATCGACTTAGCGAAAGTTAGGCGAATGGGGATCTCATATCAACCCAACGCAAGTTGAACAGGGACACACTGGCACACGCTGCAACTGAAATAGAAATATACTACCCCTTGGTGGGCAGAAGCGGAGGCACACTTAGTCAGAGACTAAGGCAGACAAAAGACAAGTCAAGATGGTGGATTGAAGAAGACCAAGATGGAGACTCTTGGTCCTCTGAGTCAACTACTTATACAGATACGCACGGGTTTTAAAACGCCGCTAGAATAGTAACTAACCAATAGCGTAACTAGCTCGAACCCTAGTACAGCTATCCTAGGAATGAGTCATACATGAGTCACAATCACATGCGAACTACTATGATGACTGATGCGATGTAAGAGTCCATGACTAATACTGATACTGGACCGTAGTCATAACCAGTCATGAGTCGTATACAATGGATCATCAAGTCCATATCGTAACATCACCCCCTTTTCAGGAGTGAGGCCCACCTCACTAGTCCGCTACTGACTCTTTCCTCATCTTCTCCGCTTCATCTTCCATCCGCTCTAATATGTTAGCCCTTTCGAGACGATAGAGACTGTCCTTTTTGTCTGCAACCACCATCTCCCGTTCCAGTTGCAGCTGCTGAATCCTCTTCTCCAGTTGGTCCTCGGCAAACGCAAATTGCTGGAACCGGCGTAGTTCTTGAGTAAGGGTGACATCCCCGATGCGCGTTAGCAGTAGGTCAGTGGGGTGTCAATCACGAAGCATGAAATACTCTTCGTGGGGTATGAACGCACGGTTGTTTTTTGGGAGGTGAGGAGTGGTGTTACGTTTCGACCCATACCCTTACTGTACCGGTTGCAACTACGGCGGTAAAGAAGATTAGTTGCGGACTTACGATAGGCAATTACGAGTACGATAGGAGATTGCGCGCTGATTGCTGACTGAGGACTATGCCACTAATACTAGTAGTAGTAGTATTAGGGTTCGAGCTACTTACGCGATACGTTGGACGCTACATTACCGTGACTCATAGCAGCGCTTGAAAGCCTGCTCGACTTGTATTTAATCTGTCTTGTGAAGACCAAGATACGCCATCTTGGTCTTCTTGAATCGTCACTTGTTTCAGTCCCCTTCTCTCTCTCTCTCTCTCTCTCTCTCTCTCTCTCTCTCTACCGCCTCTTTCAAGTAGTGCACCTCCGAGTGTTCACCATTACCTGTGCTTGGACCTTCGCGTCTTCAAGATATTCGCCACGCCTGAGCTTCCGTGTCTTCAGAGCATCCGCTAAGTTGTTACCGCCTCTATAGAGCTCAAGTCAAGCTAATGTCGTGACGACGTTACATTAAGACCAAGATACCACCGTGGCCGTAACAACAAGAGACCAGTGGACGAGCTTCCGTCCATATTCGCTCCCAAGAAGAGGAGAACGTAACGTCCCCACGCGCTTTCTACAAGCCGCTAGTTGGAGGGAAAGACAAGAAGAAACCGGATATTTTGTGGAGTTCAATGGACCTAGTAGGTTCCGACCAGTTGAGTTCAACTTCGACCACTTGTGTTGGACGGAGGTTGCGTGGAATCCCATAGATTCCCAGTGGGACGTCATACGACCAGCAGGACCTAGATACCAGTGCGATATCGACGCCCGAGAACTCAACAGCCAAGCAGATTGGGGCCCCATTGATGGGCAAGTACGAGAACACTCTACGGGAGAAGTAATATCAGACGAAGAGGAACAAAGCCAAGACGAGAGTGAAGGACGAGAGCCAAATCAAACAGAAACTAGCGGAGGAGCAATACAAGATCTTCTCATCGAACGAGCTGAGTCCGCACACATTACCGAACCAGAGCCAATTCACATCTGATCACCAGCCATTATGGCGACAATAACAAGAGCAATGGAAGAGGTCGTGATTGAAGAAGCACGCGCAATACGAGAAGAAGCACGAGAAATCCTCATGCCCATTAACCCTGAAACCGGAGTACGAATGACTGCAGACGACGCAGCCATCTTCCGAGCAATAGGGTCAGATCGAGGAGACCCCCCATCCGGACGACAACCCGCGCTAGACCTCCCACCGGGAACGGGAGGACCGGGCGAAGACCCGCCACCGCCGCCAGGAGGGGGAATCCTGTTTGATCTACGAAGAACCGAACCACCAAGAATGCCACCCATGGGGCCGCCAGGAGGTGGAGGAGGCGATGGCGGAGGAGGAGGAGGTGGTGGAGATGCCGGAGGAGGAGGACATCATAACGAAAAACTAACCGGCGAGCCACCTTCCATTTTTGATGGAGACAGACTCAAAGTAGACCAATTCCTAACGCAGTGGCATGTCTATTGGGGCATGAATTTGGACGCCCCTATCATGCGCAACGACTACAGAAGATGCCTTCTGTTTCTTTCCTATATCAAAGGCGGAGCGGTCAGCGAATGGGTCCTATCCTTCCTGAACTGGCTCAACAGGCAAATACAACGGGGAATAAGTCCCTACACTCGCGACCTATGGAACGCCGTAGCCGACGGATTCAGTCAAAGGTTCGAAAACACGCTAGAAAGGGAGCAAGCCCAAGCTATACTACGGAAAGGTTACAAAATGACAGGAGAAGACATTGACAAGTACGTCAATGACTTTGAACAGCTCGCACGGAAAGCTCACTATCGCCTCAATGAACCCCAAACCATCGACCTCTTTACGTCGGGTCTACCCAAGGAACTGTTCAAGAACACGTTCCAGTTCGACGACCCTGTCACGTTCGACGACTGGAAAAGGGCCGTCCTCAAGCAGCAGAAGAACTATATCCACCTCAAGGCACGACTTAATGAATACAAAAATACGACAACGCAACCAAAGAAACAGGGCGGCAATGCGGGATGGACACTCCCGCAGAACCTGCCACAAACTAACCCGTGGGCGATGGACACCTCGGCTGACCGTGCAAAGGTAAGGCTCGCGGGGTCCGAAGACATCGATTTCAACAAGCTGCCACACCGCGACTGGCCTACACCACCGTTCCCGCCGAGAGGAGGACCGGGAGCCAGAGGACGAGGGAGAGGAGGATCTCGAAGGGACTTAAGGAACGTCCTTTGCTATAACTGTCACGCTCCCGGCCACCTCTCACGAAATTGCCCATATCCGCGTGCGCAGCAACAGTGGCAGGTTGCCCCATCCAGTAGCCGCATGACCGAAACTACGGGATACCCTCAAGGACCCGTCTCGCAGTACGCGCCGTCACTGCCTGGGTATATGTCGCCGGCGCCAAGCGTAGCGCCCGCACCCCAAATCAATGTGGCAAGCACGAAAACAGCGGGAGAACAGGCTAAAGAATGGCTCACACAGGTGGCCAACAGTACGGATGAAGTAAAAGATCTTATACTTCAAGATCTATGGGGAAAAGAGGGTTTTCGGGACGCCTGAACCCGTCAGTCTGGGTGAGGGCTCTTCAATGTAATTCTGTAATTGTGACAACGCGCTACCGATCTATGAGAATTCCAGTGACTGTCCGTACGAATTACCAAATGACTGAAACAAATGCGCTAGTCGACTCTGGCGCGACCGACAACTTCATCCGACCCAGCCTGGCCAAACGAGCTGGTATCCAGACACAGCCGCTGAGTACGCCTCGCAAGATATGGAATATAGACAACACGGAAAATAAAGCTGGGTTAATCACTCATTATGTTAACCTAGAGGTGAAAACACGGGGACAGATAAAGCAAATGACCTTCCTGGTCACCGACCTTGGAAGCGAAGACATGGTGCTAGGCTATCCATGGCTAAGCGCATTCGAACCAACGATCAGCTGGGCCACTGCCACCATACACCCCGACATGCAGCCGATAATATTAGCAACTAGCGAAGCACTGCTATCAACAACGACCATTCGAGCCCTCATTGTGGCCGAAAAGGAAGACATTGTGCGGGAACTGGAGGAAGAAACATTCGCTAGAGCCACCACCTCGACGGAGTTGGCCATACAAGCAAAACAACAACAAACGGCAGCAGTACTCCCTCAAGAATACGCAATGTTTGCCAGACTTTTCAACGAGCAAGCCTCGCACCGCTTCCCCCCGGCAAGGCCGTGGGATCATGCAATAGACTTCAAACCATCCGCGCCGGCCGCCATCGACTGCAAGATCTACCCTATGACCCAAAAAGAAGAGGGCGAACTCAAAGAGTTTCTGGAGGAGAAACTGAAGCAAGGGTATCTACGCCCCTCTATCTCTCCGTACGCATCCCCCTTCTTCTTCATTAAAAAGAAGGACGGAAAACTACGCCCGGTACAGGACTACCGGGTCATCAACTCTCACACCATTCGGAATCAATACCCGCTACCGTTAATACAAGACCTCATCCTTGACCTCAGCAATGCCCACATCTATACAAAACTCAACATCAGATGGGGCTACAACAACATACGTATTCGCGACAGCGACCAGGAAAAGGCAGCGTTCAAAACTAAATTCGGCCTCTTCGAACCCACGGTCATGTTCTTTGGGCTCACTAACTCCCCCGCCACCTTCCAAGCCATGATGAACCACATCTATCGCGACACCATAGCGAAGCACGAACGACTGGGCACTACCATACGCGTCTACATGGACGATATTGGTATCGCTACTCACTTTAATCACGATCTAGCGGCCCATATAGACGCCGTCCGCGATGTTTTGCGCGTTGCGGAGGAACACGACCTCTACTTCAAACTCGAGAAGTGCCTGTTCCATCAACCGCGGATGGATTACCTGGGGGTAATCCTTGAGAGGGGGGTGACCCGAATGGACCCTGTAAAAGTTCAAGGAATCAAGGACTGGCCAACACCAACAAAAGTCAAAGACGTCCGTTCTTTCCTCGGCTTCTGTAACTTTTACAGACTCTTTATCCGCGGTTTCGCAACTCACGCTAAGCCACTCACTAAACTAACACGAAAGGACGAAGAATGGCGGTGGACGGAAGAAGAAGAAAAGGCGTTTAACACCCTAAAACGACTCGTGACGGAGGAACCGGTGCTAGCGCACCCCATCCTTCAAGACCCATTCGAATTGGAAGTAGACGCTTCGGGCTATGCGGTGGGAGCCGTATTACTGCAAAAGAAATCTGACGGCAAGCGACATCCCATAGGTTACTACTCGGCGACGCTCTCCGAAGCCGAAAGAAACTACGACATCTACGACCTAGAGCTGCTCGCGATAGTTAAGGCCCTACGGAACTGGCGACCACTTCTCGCAGGTGCCCCCCACAAGATTAAAATCTATTCGGACCATCTAAACCTACAATACTGGAAGTCACCACAGAAGATCAGCAGGCGAGTCGCCAGGGAAGTACTCGAACTTTCTGAATACGACTTCAAGATTCATCACATTAAGGGAAAGAACAACGGGCGGGCAGATGCACTGTCAAGACGACCGGATTACGACCAAGGCGTCGAGGACAACAGCAAAGTAGTGGTCCTGCCCCCGAAATCTTTGTACGAACCCTTAACACCGCGCGCACCTTCATCGCCAACCCAAATCTACTACAACCACGCCACCAACAAGACGAAGAGGTGATCAAAATATGGATCGACCCTTACCGCCTTAAGAAAATACAAGGAGAATGGTACAAGGACGGCAGGTTCGTAATCACAGGGCCAACGTCGACTCAACGAATACTAATACACGACCATCACGACTTGCCAATACATGGCCATCCGGGAATTGCGAAAACTCAACGCATCCTGGAGAGACACTACTGGTGGCCGCGACTCCGAAGAGACGTATATGAATACGTGCAAGGCTGCGCAGAATGCCAAAGGAATAAAGTCAACACGAGGCCCATACGAGCCGCGCTGCATCCCATCACACCAATACTGGAAGCCATGCCGTTCCACACGGTAGCGGTGGACTTCATCACCAAACTCCCCGTTTCCAAGGGGTATGACAGTATACTAACTGTCACAGACCACGACTGCAGCAAGGCCTCAATCTTTATCCCATGCCGAGAAGAAATCACCGCAGAAGAAACAGCGACTCTGTATGTCGCCCAGGTGTTTAAACGCTTCGGACTGCCGCGCAAGATAATAAGCGACCGCGACCCACGCTTCACATCCAAGTTTACTAGAGAAGTATGCCGCATTCTGGGGATTCAACAGAACATATCAACCGCATACCACCCACGTACTGATGGACAGTCCGAGCGAACTAACCAATGGCTGGAACAGTACCTACGCTTCTGGGTAAATGAGCGGCAAGACAACTGGGAAGCTTACCTACCAATCGCCGAATTTGCGCACAACAACTGGCCACATGAACACACTAAAGAGTCGCCGTTCCAACTTCTGATGGGGTATAACCCCCAAGCGGACTGGACGGAT
The DNA here is from genome assembly GCA_025766275.1 of Lactarius indigo. NCBI lineage: Eukaryota > Fungi > Basidiomycota > Agaricomycetes > Russulales > Russulaceae > Lactarius > Lactarius indigo. The sequence goes on from JAFKAC010000030.1 coordinate 286,340, forward strand.
AAGCCATCTCCCATTCCCCTCGCGACCGCACGACTGACACAGCTAAAGGAAGCTAGAGACGCCGCCCAACACCTTATAAAGAAGGCGCAAGAGTCATGGGTGTGCAACAAAGATACGCCCAAGTTCAGCATCAACGATCTCGTATGGCTCGAGGGCAAACATCTCCGAACCAATCAGCCTACAGCGAAATTAGCGGCGCGACGCCACGGACCCTTTCGGGTGGTACAGGTGATGTCCCCTTACAACTATCGATTGGAACTTCCCACGCAGTGGAGCATCCATCCAGTGTTTCACATCGATCTTCTCACACCGTACAAGCAAACTTCCTTGCATGGGGAAAACTTCACACGACCACCACCCGAACTGATAGATGGAGAAGAGGAATATGAAGTCGAGGCCATTCTAGACACTCGGCATTTCGGCAGAGGAAAACGCCTTCAATACCTGATCAAATGGAAGGGGTACCCAGACTCGGAGAACCAGTGGGTCAACAAAGACGACGTCTTTGCGCCGGAAGTGCTTCGCCTGTATCAGGAAGCGCAAACCCACGGTAGAAGAGATAAAGTGGGGGTCGCTCGGACAGAGGACAGTCATCCCCTCTTCCTTCATTCAGCCATTACTCTCATGCCCACTTCCCCACTACGACATGTCACACAGGCGCAACTCCTCAACTCCCTCGCAGAAGACGCCCGCGCCCTCTTGGCAGAGGACAGCGACACCGAAGTTCCCAACACTCAGCTCACGCCATGGACACCTCTTACACCAGCAGAGGGGCCCATCACCGCACAAGAATGGATCAACGTCGTCACCAGATTCCCAGACCCGACGACCGCCCCTGACGACGACCGAGCCGTCGTCCACGTCTTCCGAAACGATCGCGGCGAGCGTGAACCCATCGCCGCTATCCCCCCAAGCGACGACCTCATTGGCGTTCGCGGAATTTTCCCGAGCAACAACCAGCGTTCAAGCGCTGATGGAGTACGAGTTGGAGGGCTGGAAGAGGGTAGCGGCAGCATGGCAGAAGGAGCAGCTGGACTCGGCAGCGGCCCGACTGAGAGAGATGCGCGAGCGACGGCAGCGATGGCGGCAGCTGAGGCTGGCCATGACGACGAAGATTATTACCCGGCGAGACACACCTTCCTTCGAACGAAACGCGACCCTGATAATCCCCTCATCACGCCCTGGCTCGTCTACTCCGACGGGTCCCCCATGTATCGAGGACGTGTGCGCGTGCCTGGTGCCGCCGATCACCGTCCGTTCACCGCCGCCGAGGATCCCGCGCATGTCATTGTGCCTGAAGGGTTCCAGGCAAACCGACGACCCCATCACATTCGATACCCCATCACCGGGCCAGACGGAGTAGAAAGGGACGCGTCGCACGTCCAGATCATCGGAGGAGCAGACCCCCTCATATTAGGGGTTATACCGGGCTCGCCACACGTCTATGGTAAGCCCCTTTACGCAGAATGTTACGTTCCTATCCTTACTGCACCGGTTGCAACTACGGCTGTAAGGTAGATTAGTTGCGGACTTACGATAGGTGATTACAAGTACGATAGGAGATTGCGCGCTGACTGCTGACTGAGGACTATGCCACTAATACTAGTAGTAGTAGTATTAGGGTTCGAGCTACTTACGCGATACGTTGGACGCTACATTACCGTGACTCATAGCAGCGCTTCAAAGCCTGCTCGACTTGTATTTAAACTGTCTTGTAAAGACCAAGATACGCCATCTTGGTCTTCTTGAATCGTCACTTGCTTCTCCTTCTATCGTTCTCTCTCTTCCATCGCCTCTCTAGAGTAGTGCACCTTCGAGTGTTCACCATTGCTTACGCTTGGACCTCCGTGTCTTCAAGACCTTCGTCACGCCTGAACCTTCGTGTTTCAGAGTATCCGCCAAGTTGTTACCACCTCCACGAAGCTCAAGTCGAGCTAACGTCGTGACGGCGTTACATTAAGACCAAGATCTCACCGTGGCCGTAACAACAAGAGACCAGTGGACGAGCTTCCGTCCATATTCGCTCCCAAGAAGAGGAGAACGTAACGTCCCCACGCGCTTTCTACAAGCCGCTAGTTGGAGGGAAAGACAGGAAGAAACCGGGTATTTTGTAGAGTTCAACGGACCTAGTAGGTTCCGACCAGTTGAGTTCAACTTCGACCACTTGTGTTGGACAGAAGTTACGTGGAACCCCATAGATTCCCAGTGGGACGTTATACGACCAGCAGGACCTAGGTACCAGTGCGATATCGACGCCAGAGAACTCAACAGCCAAGCAGATTGGGGCCCCATCGACGGGCAAGTACGAGAGCACTCTACTGGAGAAGTGGTATCGGAAGAAGAGGAACAAAGCCAAGACGAAAGTGAAGGACGAGAGCCGAACCAAACAGAAACTAGCGGAGGAGCTATACAAGATCTCCTCATCGAACGAGCTGAGTCCGCACACATTACCGAACCAGAACCAATTCACATCCGATCACCAGCCATCATGGCAACAATAACAAGAGCAATGGAAGAAGTCGCGGTTGAAGAAGCGCGCGCAATACGAGAAGAAGCACAAGAAATCCTCATGCCCATTAACCCTGAAACCGGTGTACGAATGACTGCAGACGACGCGGCCATCTTCCGAGCAATAGGATCAGATCGAGGAGACCCCCCATCTGAACGACGACCCGCATTAGACCTCCCACCAGGGAGGGGAGGACCGGGTGAAGACCCGCCACCGCCACCAGGGGGGGGTATCCCGTTTGATCTACGAAGAACCGAACCACCAAGAATGCCACCCATGGGACCACCAGGAGGTGGAGGAGGTGATGGCGGAGGAGGAGGAGGTGGTAGAAGTGCCGGAGGAGGACATCACAACGAAAAACTAACCGGCAAGCCACCTTCCATTTTTGACGGAGACAGACTCAAAGTAGACCAATTCCTGACGCAGTGGCATGTCTATTGGGGCATGAACCTGGACGCCCCCATCATGCGCAACGACTACAGAAGATGCCTTCTGTTCCTTTCCTACATCAAAGGCAGAGCGGTCAGCGAATGGGTTCTGTCCTTCCTGAACTGGCTCAACAGGCAGATACAACGAGGAATAAGTCCCTACACTCGCGACTTATGGGACGCCGTGGCCGATGGATTCAGCCAGAGATTCGAAAACACGCTGGAGAGGGAACAAGCCCAAGCGGTACTACGAAAAGGTTACAAAATGACGGGGGAAGACATTGACAAGTACGTCAATGACTTCGAACAGCTTGCACGGAAAGCTCATTATCGCCTTAATGAACCCCAAACCATCGACCTCTTTACGTCGGGTCTACCCAAGGAACTATTCAAGAACGCGTTCCAGTTCGATGACCCCGTCACGTTCGACGACTGGAAAAGAGCCGTCCTCAAGCGACAGAAGAACTATATCCACCTCAAGGCGCGACTCAATGAATACAAGAACACGACCACGCAGCCAAAGAAGCAGGGCGGCAATGCGGGATGGACACTCCCACAGAACCTGCCACAAACCAACCCGTGGGCAATGGACACTTCGGCTGACCGTGCAAAAGTGAGGCTTGCAGGGTCCGAAGACATCGATTTTAACAAGCTGCCACATCGCGACTGGACTGCACCACCATTCCCGCCAAGGGGGGGGCCGGGAGCTAGAGGACGAGGAAGAGGAGGATCTCGAAGGGACTTAAGGAACGTCCTTTGCTATAACTGTCACGCTCCCGGGCACCTCTCACGAAATTGCCCACACCCGCGTGTGCAGCAACAGTGGCAGGCTGCCTCATCCAGCAGCCGCATGACCGAAACTACGGGATATCCTCAAGGACCCGTCTCACAGTACACGCCGTCACAGTACGCGCCATCGCTGCCCGGGTATATGTCGCCGACGCCAAGCGTAACGCCAGCACCCCAAATTAACGCGGCAAGCACGAAAACAGCAGGGGAACAGGCCAAAGAATGGCTCACACAAGTGGCCAACAGTACGGATGAAGTAAAAGATCTTATACTTCAAGATCTGTGGGGAAAAGAGGGTTTTCGGGACGCCTGAACCCGTCAGTCTGGGTGAGGGCTCTTCAATGTAATTCTGTAATTGTGACAACGCACTACCGATCTATGAGAATTCCAGTGACTGTCCATACGAGTTACCAAACGACTGAAACAAATGCGCTAGTCGACTCTGGCGCAACCGACAACTTCATCCGACCAAGTCTGGCAAAACGGGCTGGTATCCAAACACAGCCGCTGAGTACGCCACGCAAAATATGGAATATAGACAACACAGAAAATAAAGCTGGGTTAATCACTCATTATGTTAACCTAGAAGTAAAAACGCGAGGACAGATAAAGCAAATGACCTTCCTGGTCACCGACCTTGGAAGCGAAGACATGGTGCTAGGATACCCATGGCTAAGCGCATTCGAACCAACAATCAGCTGGGCCACTGCCACCATACACCCCGACATGCAGCCAGTAGTGTTAGCAACTACCGAAGCACTGCTATCCACAACGATCGTTCGAGCCCTCATTGTGGCCGAAAAGGAAGACATCGTACGAGAACTGGAAGAAGAAACGTTCACTCGAGCCACCACCTCGACGGAGTTGGCCATACAAGCGAAACAACAACAAATGGCAGCAGTACTCCCTCAGGACTACGCAATGTTTACCAGACTTTTCAATGAGCAAGCCTCACACCGATTCCCTCCGGCAAGGCCGTGGGATCACGCAATAGACTTCAAGCCATCCGCGCCGGCCGCCATTGACTGCAAAATCTACCCTATGACCCAGAAAGAGGAGGGCGAACTCAAAGAGTTTCTAGAGGAGAAACTGAAGCAGGGGTATCTACGCCCCTCTATCTCTCCGTACGCATCCTCCTTCTTCTTTATTAAAAAGAAGGACGGAAAACTACGCCCGGTACAGGATTACCGGGTCATCAACTCCCACACCATTCGAAACCAATACCCGCTACCGTTAATACAGGACCTCATCCTCGACCTCAGCAATGCCCACATCTATACAAAACTCGACATCCGATGGGGCTACAACAACATACGTATTCGCGACGGCGACCAGGAGAAGGCAGCGTTCAAAACCAAATTCGGCCTCTTTGAACCCACGGTCATGTTCTTCGGGCTCACCAACTCCCCCGCCACCTTCCAAGCCATGATGAATCACATCTATCGCGACACCATAGCGAAGCACGAACGATTGGGCACTACCATACGCGTCTACATGGACGATATTGGTATCGCCACTCACTTTGACCACGACCTGGCGGCCCATGTTGACGTCGTTCGCGATGTTTTGCGCGTCGCAGAGGAACACGATCTCTACTTCAAACTCGAGAAATGCCTGTTCCATCAACCGCGGATGGATTACCTGGGGGTAATCCTTGAGAGGGGGGTGACCCGAATGGACCCTGTAAAAGTTCAAGGAATCAAGGACTGGCCAACACCAACAAAAGTCAAAGACGTCCGCTCTTTCCTCGGCTTTTGTAACTTTTACAGACTCTTCATCCGCGGCTTCGCAACTCACGCTAAGCCACTCACTAAACTAACACGAAAAAACGAAGAATGGCGATGGACTGGAGAAGAAGAGAAGGCGTTCAACACCCTAAAACGACTCGTGACAGAAGAACCGGTACTAGCACACCCCATCCTTCAAGATCCGTTTGAATTAGAGGTGGACGCTTCGGGCTATGCGGTGGGAGCCGTGTTACTGCAAAGAAAATCTGACGGCAAGCGACATCCCATAGGTTACTACTCGGCGACGCTTTCCGAAGCCGAAAGAAACTACGACATCTACGACCTAGAGCTGCTCGCAATAGTTAAGGCCCTACGAAACTGGCGCCCACTTCTCGTGGGGGCCCCCCACAAGATTAAAATCTATTCGGACCATTTAAACCTACAGTACTGGAAGTCACCGCAGAAGATCAGCAGGCGAGTCGCCAGGGAAGTACTCGAACTTTCTGAATACGACTTCGAGATTCATCACATTAAAGGGAAGAACAACGGACGAGCAGATGCACTGTCAAGACAACCGGACTACGACCAAGGCGTCGAGGACAATAGCGAAGTAGTAGTCCTACCCCCCAAAATCTTCGTACGAACCCTTAACACCGCACGCACCTTCGTCGCCAACCCAAATCTACTACAACCACGCCACCAACAAGACAAAGAGGTGATCAAGATATGGGCCGACCCTTATCACCTTAAGAAAATACAAGGAGAATGGTACAAAGACGGCAGGTTCGTAGTCACAGGGCCAGCGTCGACTCAACGAATACTAATACACGACCATCACGACCTGCCAATACATGGCCATCCGGGAATTGCGAAAACTCAACGCATCCTGGAGAGACACTACTGGTGGCCGCGACTCCGGAGAGACGTATATGAATACGTGCAAGGCTGCGCAGAATGCCAAAGGAACAAAGTCAACACGAGGCCCATACGAGCCGCGCTACATCCCATCACGCCAATACTGGAAGCCATGCCGTTCCACACGGTGGCGGTGGACTTCATCACCAAACTCCCTGTCTCCAAGGGGTACGACAGTATACTAACTGTCACCAACCACGACTGCAGCAAGGCCTCAATATTTATTCCATGCCGAGAAGAAATCACCGCAGAAGAAACAGCGACTCTGTATGTCGCCCAGGTGTTCAAGCGCTTTGGACTACCGCGCAAGATAATAAGCGACCGCGACCCACGTTTCACATCCAAGTTCACCAGAGAAGTATGCTGCATTCTGGGAATCCAACAGAATATATCAACCGCATATCACCCACGTACTGATGGACAGTCCGAGCGAACTAACCAGTGGCTGGAACAGTACCTCCGCTTCTGGGTGAATGAACGACAAGACAACTGGGAAGCTTACCTACCAATCGCCGAATTTGCGCATAACAACTGGCCACATGAACACACTAAAGAATCGCCGTTCCAACTTCTGATGGGGTATAACCCACAAGCGGACTGGACGGATAAGCCATCTCCCATCCCCCTTGCAACCGCGCGACTAACACAGCTGAAAGAAGCTAGAAACGACGCCCAACGCCTTATAAAGAAGGCGCAAGAGTCATGGGTGCGCAATAAAGATACGCCCAAGTTCAATATCAACGATCTCGTATGGCTCGAGGGCAAACATCTCCGAACCAATCAGCCTACAGCGAAATTAGCGGCGCGACGCCACGGACCTTTTCGGGTGGTACAGGTGATGTCCCCTTACAACTATCGATTGGAACTTCCCACGCAGTGGAGCATCCATCCAGTGTTTCACATCGATCTTCTCACACCGTACAGACAAACCTCCTTGCACGGAGAAAATTTCACACGACCACCACCCGAACTGATAGACGGGGAAGAGGAATATGAAGTCGAGGCCATTCTAGACTCTCGGCATTTCGGCAGAGGAAGATGCCTTCAATACCTGATCAAATGGAAGGGGTACCCAGACTCGGAGAACCAGTGGGTCAACAAAGACGACGTCTTTGCGCCGGAAGCGCTTCGCCTGTATCAGGAAGCACAAACCCACGGTAGAAGAGATAAAGTAGGAGTCGCTCGAACAGAGGACAGTCATCCCCTCTTCCTACGCTCCACTACCACTCTTATGCCTACATCCCCATTGCGACATGTCACACAAGCACAGCTCCTCGACTCCCTCGCAGAAGACGCCCGCGCCCTCTTGGCGGAGGACAGCGACACCGAAATTCCCAACGCTCAGCTCACGCCATGGACACCTCTTACACCAGCAGAGGGGCCCATCACCGCACAAGAATGGATCAACGTCGTTACCAGATTCCCAGACCCGACGACCACCCCTGACGATGACCGAGCCGTCGTCCACGTCTTCCGAAACGATAGTGGTGAGCGAGAACCCATCGCCGCTATCCCCCCAAGCGACGACCTCATTGGCGTTCGCGGAGTTTTCCCGAGCAATGACCAGCGTTCAAGCGCTGATGGAGTACGAGTTAGAGGGTTGGAAGAAGGTAGCAGCAGCATGGCAGAAGGAGCAACTGGACTCAGCAGCGGCCTGACTGAGGGAGATGCGAGAGCGACAGCAGCGATGGCGGCAGCTGAGGCTGGCCATGACGACGAAGATTATTACCCGGCGAGACACACCTTCCTTCGAACGAAACGCGACCCTGATAATCCCCTCGTCACGCCCTGGCTCGTCTACTCCGACGGGTCCCCCATGTATCGAGGACGTGTGCGCGTGCCTGGTGCTGCCGATCACCGTCCGTTCACCGCCGCCGAGGACCCCGCGCATGTCATTGCGCCTGAAGGGTTCCGGGCGAACCGACGACCCCATCATATTCGATACCCCATCACCGGACCAGACGGAGTAGAGAGGGACGCGTCGCACGTCCAGATCATTGGAGGGGCGGACCCCCTCATATTAGGGGTCATACCGGGCTTGCCACACGTTTATGGTAAGCCCTTCTATGCAGAACCTCACGTATCCGCGGCGCTCCGCCCCACGTATCCGCATGAGGACCTCGTCGTCTTCGAGGCGGACAAGATCACCGACCGCGCGCTCAATCGCATCAACGACGAGTCGCTCACCGCGGAGGTCACGCGCTTCCGCGCGGCCAGCTATGAGTTGGATCGACTTCGAGCAAGAGTAAGTCAACTCCGCGCAATGATCGAGTGCGCCCAAGACGATCGGCGCGACGCGATTTACCGCTTAGAGCGCGCCACCGCGCTAGAGCGCATCGCCGATGAACAGCGCGATTGGCCGGCCCGCGACTTTCGGTGAGCCAGGGGTCTCACGCTAGAAGAGGGGGTGATGTTACGTTCCTATCCTTACTGCACCGGTTGCAACTACGGCTGTAAGGTAGATTAGTTGCGGACTTACGATAGGCGATTACGAGTACGATAGGAGATTGCGCGCTGACTGCTGACTGAGGACTATGCCACTAATACTAGTAGTAGTAGTATTAGGGTTCGAGCTACTTACGCGATACGTTGGACGCTACTTTACCGTGACTCATAGCAGCGCTTGAAAGCCTGCTCGACTTGTATTTAATCTGTCTTGTAAAGACCAAGATACGCCATCTTGGTCTTCTTGAATCGTCACTTGCTTCTCCTTCTATCGTTCTCTCTCTTCCATCGCCTCTCTAGAGTAGTGCACCTTTGAGTGTTCACCATTGCTTACGCTTGGACCTCCGTGTCTTCAAGACCTTCGTCACGCCTGAACCTTCGTGTTTCAGAGTATCCGCCAAGTTGTTACTGCCTCCACGAAGCTCAAGTCGAGCTAACGTCGTGACGGCATTACACAGAACCTCACGTATCCGCGGCGCTCCGCCCCACGTATCCGCACGAGGACCTCGTCGTCTTCGAGGCGGACAAGATCACCGACCGCGCGCTCAATCGCATCAACGACGAGTCGCTCACCGCAGAAGTTACGCGCTTCCGCGCGGCCAGCTACAAGCTGGATCGACTTCGGGCGAGGGTGAGTCAACTCCGCGCAATGATCGAGTGCGCACAAGACGACCGGCGCAACGCGATCTACCACTTAGAGCGCGCCACCGCGTTGGAGCGTATTGCCGATGAACAGCGCGATTGGCCAGCCCGCGACTTTCGGTGAGCCAGGAGTCTCACACTAGAAGAGGAGGTGATGTTACGTTTCGACCCATACCCTTACTGTACCGGTTGCAACTACGGCGGTAAGGAAGATTAGTTGCGGACTTACGATAGGCAATTACGAGTACGATAGGAGATTGCGCGCTGATTGCTGACTGAGGACTATGCCACTAATACTAGTAGTAGTAGTATTAGGGTTCGAGCTACTTACGCGATACGTTGGACGCTACATTACCGTGACTCATAGCAGCGCTTGAAAGCCTGCTCGACTTGTATTTAATCTGTCTTGTGAAGACCAAGATACGCCATCTTGGTCTTCTTGAATTGTCACTTGTTTCAGTCCCCTTCTCTCTCTCTCTCTCTCTCTCTCTCTCTGCCGCCTCTTTCAAGTAGTGCACCTCCGAGTGTTCACCATCACCTGTGCTTGGACCTTCGCGTCTTCAAGATATTCGCCACGCCTGAGCTTCCGTGTCTTCAGAGCATCCGCTAAGTTGTTACCGCCTCTATAGAGCTCAAGTCGAGCTAACGTCGTGACGACGTTACAGTTTGGTACAGGAGTCGATGGGATGCTGTAGCTTGAACGTTCTCCAGTGACATTTGATGCAGAAGAAGTTTGTGAGAAGTTGTACGGCGTGGACATCAGTGGGGGATGTGTTGTGCTGCTGGCTGCCCGTCACATGAAAGAAAACTCCACCCAAAGTCAGCAGTAACACCGACCTGTAGACTGCGGAGATTGCTGTGGCCACGGAAATTGTATAACGAGGGAAAGAAATTACAAAGTACTACAGAACATCACGACAATAGACCTGCAGATATGTTATGGCTTGACGAGCCAGTACCTGGCCTACTACTGCCCCGGCCTCTACCCAGCAAACCCCTCCCGCCTCGACTAGAACGATGCTTGCGCGCATCGACCTCCTGTTGTGCGCCCTCGATAATTGCTAAGTTGGTGTCAAAAGAAGGATCAATGTGTGCACGTAGCAGATCAACATGCGCCGCGTCGTGGATACGTGCAGTACTCATAATAAGGTCGTTTGGGCTGTTGTGCACAACAACCGGCCACGTTTGAGTGGTTGCCTGGCGTTCTTGATAGACTACCTCAGACCCAGACGCCGCACAATTGTGGGCATGACAACGATGCTGCACATTCACAGTACACAGAATGTGCTGTGCATGAAGTTAGCTTGTGACGAACCAATGAAACGAATCGCTTACCGAGATGCCTCTTATCAAGAAGTTGTCGCTGAGCTGAACACCTGGCATTCGGTAAGGTGCAGCACACATTGTGACGTCCGCCTGCTGCAACAAGATAATGCCTGGCCGTGGATATTGCTGTACTGGTGTTGCACCTGTGGCCACCAGAACTTCGCGTACATACCCAAGGCCCGGTGCTCCTGTGTGGTGCACGCTAGGCTTAAATAGCACCCAGTTGTTTACGAAACAGACGTCGCCGTTTATCAGGACTACGGACGCTGCAGTAAAGAACATGGAGGGCGTGGGCGAGGGGATGAAAGTAGGGAAGTGGCGTGCTGTATCAGTATGTCCATATGGACGAGAGTCCTGCTTGTCAAGTACGCAAGAGCCTTCATAGCCATCAGCACATGTATTTACTCCGAGGTGTGTCATACTCACCAAGCCGTAGATCGGCACTGTCTGTGCTGCTAGTGGCCGACAGTTCCTTACCAAGGTACACAACTGCGGTTGGGACTTGGCGCCAGATGCCAGCCTCGCCAGCATGGACTGATAATTTGTCACGGGACTTGAAAGCGAGTGCATATCTGTGAGATTTCTCGTTATCACGGAAGAGATGGCGGCCACCACTGATGAGATGGCGAACGCGGTTGTTGTGTGCAAAGGCAAGAGCGATGTCATGTGAAGGGGCAAGGCGATTCGAGTGGATGCTTTTCGCACGGATGACGGCGTTGAAAGACTCAAATGATTCGGTGGCAAAGAGAATTGCTGGTCCAAAGCGTCGGACGTGAGTAGGGAGGTGAAGAATAACATGATATTTGGCCTTGTTAAACCAGCGAGGGGTCCAGCGAATGATGCGATAGTGAAATTCTTGTATTGCAATTTCAAGACGCGCCTGAAAACGGATTCTCGTGAGCTACAGAGAACCAATATTCCGGTGCAGTACTTACAATATATTCATCAATATTGGGAATTTCGGCTTGCCAGACGATCGGAATCAAATTGCTGAGAGAGACCCACGCATCAAAGCACACATCAGGCACTAAGTCGTACAGTACAAACGGGGCAACCTGAGCAATGATACGGAAGTCTCAACCAGTCAAAGATCCTGCATATTGGACCAGCGTGTTTCCAGCGAGATGTTTGGCACCAGGAAGCTGCAGCCCAGAGATGTCAAGGGAGTCGAGCCGTGTCCTGAGGGTGCCCTTCTTCTGGACATTGGTGCCAAGCTGGTTGTGAACAACATCCCGCCAGAGGTACTTGACAAAACCCAGGAGCACCGTATGAAGAATCTCCACCGGTGTGTCCGCGTGGGGATCAAGACCTAGCGCAAAGGGAAGGGAAGTGTGACGCGCGTAGCCAAAAATTGTGAAGACTCACCACGGATTCGCCAAACGGGACTTAAGATATTTGCTGGAAGTGTAGCCCTGAAAAGATCGAGGGCGAGCTGCTTCTCGCCCCTAGAGCCTCTGTCCTTGTACGAAAGATACATGCGATCAAGATACACTTCAAAAAAAGTGTCCTTGATGCCGGTGGTCGTCCGGTGAGCCCTGATCTTGGTGAGATTTCCGACCTGCCCTGCTTCGCTGGCCATGGCTTCTAGCTCTCGGATAGTTTCGTCTCTTGTCTGTGGGTTACCGATCTGAATGTAAGTCAACTCTGCACGAACGTTGGAGGGTGGTGTGGTACGAACATTGATAAAACGAGTTATGCGCTCCACCATATCTTGCATCGACTCATCGCCCTTCTTTCGCCCATGAGAACCTGATGGAGAGCCACCGGCAGATGATTCACCGTCGCTAGTGCCGGGTAAATCGCTAGTGGCATGGTTCCCATCATGGGATGTTGTTGGATTCACTGGTACGCGCGACCCACTGGGTGGGGCATCGAAGCCTTTGACATCACACATGCGGCAAAAGAACTTGCCCATTTGTCCGATGTGGCAAGCGAATTCACTTTGCATAGGATTGTCACCAAGGAGGGCAGAAACGAATGGTATGATAAGAACACGGGCTTCGTGGACGCAATCCCATGCCCAGATCCCCTCATCCCATGCGGCCCTGAAACCCCGTAACGTTAATATGTAAGCGGAAGAACAATGAATACACGGACTCAAGTTGCTCCACAATATGATCCATCATCTCAAGCGGTGATGCGAGGTTGGACATGCAAAGGAAATGGACGTTATATTCTTTCTGAAAGTGAGCACGTGGGAGGCCAGCCGGAGAAAACAAAAACGAATAATGCTTGTTCCATTTTTTGGATTGATTACCGGAGACATCGTCGCAATACAGCCAAATGGGGAAATAATATACAAATGCGCCACTAGCACGGACACGCCAACGATTCCCAACTGACGGTTGGGTCCTTGACCATGGTACAACCTCACCGTCTGGCCGTAGAATAGAACCTATGTGACATTGAGTATTCCCGGGATGAAGCGACTCACGCAAACGTACCAACAATGGACCTTGCACTGGGTAGCCCACTTGCGAATTGACTGGAATCCCAGGTGTTAAATGGGATCAGGAACTCATCTTGTGGTATGACGATTGTCGTGTACTCTTCCACTACCCACCCAGACCTGTCACCCTGGCCAACAGCGCACAGTGGCCACGCCTTCGCCAAGATCGAGTCACCACGTAAGAACCAACGGTATGGCATGATAGCACGACCGTTGGCAAGAAAACACGGCTCGTGCACAAAGAAATGCAGGCCATCAATTACCGCCATAGGTGTGACGACAGCTGGATCAGCATTGTCATGCCAGTGCCGTCCGTGCCAATATTCACTAACCATTTTGCCAGCATCCTCGGGGTAAAAGTGGAGATGCGGGCGGACTAGGGGGTTTGCCATTTCCTATACATAGTTACTGAGTAAGGAAACGCGTGCAAAGATAAAAGAAATTTTACCTGAGATATAATATCTGCAATAGAGTTGACGAAAAAGTGATGTCCGTGCGCACCAATATATTGGAAGGTACGAACACCACACATATCATGCAGCGCAGTGTTCTGAGCGCGGATGGTTTTTGCTGACGGGACATTTGATAGACCATTTATCCTAAGGAAGGAAAGCATCGTGTCTACTTGTCGCCTCAAGAACACGGAGCGAGGGGTATTCGTAATGATGTCAAGTGTGGCTGCCTAGCATAATATATTTCAATGGCCATCGACTCGGACACGATTCGCAAGAAGACTTACTACTTTGCTATGCCATGGGTACCACTCGTCCGAGGCAGCACTTGGCGCGTGCATCAAATCTCCAAGAGGACCGTTATCTGGCTCTGCGATGTAAATATTGTGAGTTATTTGTGCGTCAGCTTTGTGACTGACCAGGAAGTTCGTCCTCTGCATCAAAGTCAAACGCGTCCACAAACGCATCATTGGAATCGCCATCACTCTCAATGAGAGCAGTGGGAAGGGGCTCAAACCCTTGTTCGGGCTATGTATGTCAAGATCGTCACCCGATACTATTCGCACAAGCTTAAGTTATGATTACACGCACCTCTGTGGAGATATCAAATATACTTAGAAGGTCATCAGTGGGATCGAGGAATGCATTGCTCAGAGTACTAGCAGGGCCCTGTGTGAGGGCGGGGTCGGATCCAGCATCATCGGTCGATTGTGGTAGGGACCACTGATAAGAGATGAATTCCACAGACGACTTGTGTCTAGAGCTGGTAATGTGACGGCTCAAATGGCGTTCACGGTGTATGACATTATCCCTGCAAATCGTGCAAGTCCAATTGCCCGGTGATACCGACTGCCAACCTGGAGAATGAGGTTAGCACGCAGATTAGCCGAGTCCGATTGCTGGGGTCACACACAGTCTCCTGGTAATTGAGCCTGAGGAGGGTCTTGCCTTGGTGCAGCGGACATCAGCAACAGTCGAGTATAATTGTGACGGCTTGACACCAAGGTTGGACTATGGAAGTACTCTGTTCATTCAGCTCACTATTTATCGGTGAAGAGGCAGCAAATCCTCGGCATCGTTTGACGTGGCACAGAAGACAGTGGCATCGATAAACACCGGATGGCGCCCAAACTGTCCTCAGGACGTTGGCCAACACAACCTGATAACGATACGAAGACCGAGCCGGTTGTCACATCACCACTAGCCGACGGCAGAAATCGGCAAAAAAATCGGTACAATATACAGTTGGTCCGGAGGCACTACCCGATGTCGCACCGGATCTCTCACTGAATTAAACCCAATTATTTATGATCACTGTGCCATGTTTCAGGGCATATCACAATCCTAAGTCTCATTTTGTCACGGTTAACCTCAGGACAGTTTGCTTTCCCAGTGGTGTAGTGGCATCAGTCATCAGTCAGCTATCGTGTTGTATCTCCTATCGCACTGCCGTATCACCGTAAGTAAGTCCACAACTAATCTACCTTACCGCCATAGTTGCAACCGGTACAGTAAGGGTTCCGAGTTGTATAGTTCGTACAAGTGAGAACGTAACACATTGAAGCATATGTAATTACTTCGGATGGAGTCTGGATTGCAACTAACATATATATATATCTAGATATCATCACGTTTTGAAATCCAGATGGCTTGACGGGAAACGTAACCGTCGATTAGATCACCTTGTCTTTACACTCGTGAAATCAGCGGACCCTTACTACCGGTTTCGGCATGACAGGCAACAAGCTGGTCTTGACGGCCTTAATTTAGAAGTGGCGCGCCGAAAGGTTATCGAGGAGACGGCTAGAACGATCACCTGCGATTCTATTGAGAAATTTGATGATTCTCAATTTCATGTCGCGTCGCAAACTAAATTGGGGGATTTCTATGCAATTAAGCTCGCTCCGCCTGCATGTAACTGCGAAGACTTCCCGTGCATACGGTTCTGCAAGCACATTGGTGCAATCTATTTCCACTTCCCTCATCTGCGCCCCAAGGATGGTCCCGCCGCTTCATCAACGCTTCCTCAGCCCGAACAGCCTGAACGCACAACGCCCGGCCAATCAACAAAGGACACAGTCCACTTATTAGTTCAAGATATCAACAGGTTATCGCACAAACTCATTGCGAACGATACTGATCAGTCGACACCTTCCCAGGCCATTGTGGAGGCAGTCCGGTCTGCAAAAGTCAGTCTCTCAGCTGTGATCACGTCAGTGACGGGTGCCAATTCCTTGCCACACAAGGAAAGGATCGCGCCCAATCAGCATTCATGGACGGAGACCGCCGAGAGAATGGGCATCAAGAAGACCGTAAAGCGTCGCAGACTCCCAGAAGAAGTCGGGCTGACTGAGAAGACCATTGGGGCTGCGAAGGGCAAGCGTCGCCGGGTGTGTTACGCTTGTACGGGCGTAGTGTCCGACTTGGACGGTTCTGCGGGAACACAATGCCCCAAATTGTCAGCCAACTTACAGGGGAGGCAAATACAGCCAAGGCGTCCCCTGGTTGACAAAGATACTAGCAGCCTTCTATCAGACAGAAGTACTGAGAGGCAAAGAATGGCAGAGGTAAGAGGAAAGGGGGATGAGCAAACAGCCCGAGGGGCGGCAAACAGCCCAGCTCAAAAGATAGAGGGAAATCCGCAAACAGCAGGTACAATTCCACAAGATCTCAAGCTAGAGAATAGGGGATACAAACTACCCTACTTATACTCTAGCCATCGTAAGGTTCAAACTCAGAAACCCTAATACAACGATCCTAGGGTGAGTAATCGTACAGTAAAAGTGTCATCGGGAATGTGTAATCATCAGTCAGCATACAGTCAGTCAACCAATCAGGACAAGGCATCAGTCATCCTTATCGTAACAGTGTAATCATCTATGAGTCATCTGCAGTCAGTATCAGTCATCAGGTACCAAACATCAGTCAGCCAGGCACAAGCTCATCTGGACTCTTCTGGTGCATTCTAGCCAGGTCACGTGCCAGGGTCACGTGACGGGCGACTTGGGTGTTGCCTTTATCCAGGTCGATGGAACCTACAATTCTGCGCATCATTGCAGAAGGTCCAGTGGACTCGCGGACCAGGGCACTTATCTCTTGGTTTATGGCTTATCTCAGCCCTTTCTTCGTCATCTTTTTCTTCTCCTTGTGATTGCGTTCGTTGTATCGCCACTTGCCGAGGTTGGGAGGGTAAAACCGTAACAGGGTGTATACGGACCCATACGCTGGAGGTGAAAGACCAGGCAAGTTGGCAAAGCCTGATGCGCTCTCCGATGCTGCAAATCGGAAGGCGCACGCCTGTGCACTGCCTCTGGCTTCCCAACCGGCTCCCCCACTTGCAGTCCCCCTCCTTTCGACATCACAGCCCATTCTGGGCTCCACATTCCTTCCGCTCGTGCTGCCAGCTCAGACGGTTCCCAATCACACGTTCCCGTCCGCCCCGACTTTCGCATTCGCACCTTCCCACCCGACTTTCACATTCTCGCCTTCCCAGCCGATTCCAGCTCATGTAGCCCCCCCTGCACTTGTACCTCCCCTCCTTCCAGCATCGCAGCCGACTCTGGGCCCCGCGTCCTGGTCCCTTCCACTTGCGCCAGGTCCAGCAACTCGGACGCCTCATAACTACGTGTTCCCACCTACCCCACCTTCTGCGTTCCCACCTGCGACTGTGTTATGATCCAACGCTTCGGACCTAAGTCACAGTATGTCTCCCTCTTGTTTTCCCCTTCTGTACTATACCTTGTTACCAAAGGAGCTACTGTTACTAGTGGCGCTGTTCCTTTGCTTCTGAACTTCTGTTTACTCCGTTTAGTCTCTTTGATATTGTGTGGACTTGTGTTCATGTTGTTTGGAACCCTGTCCTATATAAACCTGTACCATAGACTGTAGGAAGCCAGACTTGGCTTCGTTTGCAATCTAGCAACCTCGCCTCCGTACTTTGGTGTGACCTCGTCTTATCCCTCTCTTCTTGTGCACCCCCTACCTCAGTCCCTAACCAGGACACTTCGAAGTCTTTGCAGTTGAACTATATCAACGCGTTACACCTGTTATACTCTGTGCACTAGCAAGATCAAGTGTAGAGAAGTGTTAGACACTTCGGACGAGGAGTCCTACATTACAGAGTAGTGCTGCACCTTGTGCCACACTTTTATCACTCGTATTTCATAGCAATAAGACAACAGAGGTCTTCGCTTGATACTTGTGTGATTCAGAACCTCTAGAACCCACGCCCCTGCTAGGGCGTAACAGACTGCATTGTAAGACGCTGTTGCATTTCCCCCTCTCTCTTATCCCCATCCCCCATCCCGCTCGCTTTCTCTGTGCTTCACCGGCATTTCCTGTGCACACCCCTGGGACTCTCTGGCCCTCTCTCGGCAGGGGGGCATGCAGACACGCTCCTGCGACGTGCACAGCCAGCCAGCAAGCACAGGACAAGGCGCAGCCGGCGACGATGACGACGATAACGCATGCACACTGCTGTGACCACAGAAATCGGAGTTGCTTGCAGTGGTCTGCATGACAAAGGACCAGACGCTGGCAACGACGATGGCAACGACGCCTCCGTATGCACACCGCGCGCCGCCAAGCTCTGACTGACGGCGACGCCCCGTTATTATTTTATTTACATTTATTTTGTAAATTTGATAACACAATAAATTACTTCTTAAAAAGTATCCTTTTAAATGTTCACAGCTGAGTGCAAAAATGATGTTTTACTCAAGGAATCTTCCGGGACGAAGCCAACTTACTGGCAACCTTCCTTTTTTGACGTCGGAAAATTATGTCATCTGGATGGGAAAAGAAGCCAACTTCCATACACGGCCAAAGGGAACATGACACAGTCACTCTCAACACCTTCCACCACATCCCACCGTACTACACTCCACTGCATAGTCTCCAATGTCCGGGGCTCCTCTGAGTCATGAAGCTCTCAATGTACCCGACACAGGAACTGGTACCTGGCTCCAACTCGCTCTATCTTCGTCGTTCTCACCCACCGTACAGCGTGCATAGGCAACGAACAATACCCGCCCCAGTCGATGCCGAATCAGGCCTCACTAGGAATATCAAACTTTGTTGATGGGTCCGGGACTATATTTTCAATATATTTAGAAATGGCGATGGAAAAAGACAAGAAGATGGTCGAAGGATGGAAAGCGGATGCTGATGGCATTCTCATCTTTGTCCGTCACTATCTTAAAATGCTATGCACTGCTTCAGACTCATCTCTTATAGACCGGTTTATTCTCTGCTGTCGTCGCGTCATTGATCTCAATGTCCATTCAGGACATTCGACCGAATCCTCAAGACACTTCCAACTTCTACCTCGCAAATATATATCAGACTCTCGCCGACCCAAATCAATCCATCATTTCGAGTTCACTCCCTGCTTCCCCACCCCCCTTTTCTCCGCCAAAATATGCAGTCTGGGTGAACGCACTTTGGTTCTTGAGCTTGGTCATCAGCATCACCTGTGCTCTACTCGCGACGTTGCTTCAGCAGTGGGCACGGCGATACCTCAAGCTCACTCAGCCACGTTGCAGTCAACACAAGCGTGCTCGGATCCGTGCTTTCTTTTTCGAAGGTGTCGACAAGTTTTTCCTTCCGTGGGTAGTCGAAGCATTGCCCACACTGCTACATGTTTCTCTGTTTCTATTCTTTGCTGGCCTAGTTGTGTTCCTATGCAACGTCGACCTTACTATTTTCAAACTGGTGCTGTCGTGGGTCGGTGTTTGCACGGCTTTATACGGATGTATCACTGTTATGCCGCTTTTTCGCCATGACTGCCCATACCATACCCCGCTTACATCATTGGTGTGGCCCATAGTTATTGGGATACCATTTGTCGTCCATGGGGTTCTCCGGTGGTTTGCCTGGTCGATTTACTTTCATAATAGGGCCCTGAATTACTTCGGAGGCTTGGAGAAAAGTTACCGAAAACTACTCGTGCAGGGCATGCAGAAGACAGTCGAGGAAACCGCCCTGAACTCGTCATCAGAGATCGACACTCGTGCGTTTGTGTGGACGCTCGACAGTTTAGACGAAGACCACGAGCTGGAGCGCTTCTTTTCTGGCTTACCTGGCTTCCGGAGCTCCGTAGTGGTCAGCGATCCTCTGCCCAGTCTCACTGAAGAGCAAATGGAAAGGCTTTCCGTGGCGTGGATGGGATTGCTTGATCGCTCATCCTCGTCCGATTCGCTTCCCGAGTCGGACAGAAATCGGCGAATCATCATCTGCGCCAAGGCCATCCCCCAGGCAGGAATTCCCGATGCATCTCAGTGGATCCTCGATAGCATCATGTCTGGAGAACACCATCAGGGACTACGGACTGCCGAATTTGGCTGTATTGTGAGAGGCTGGGCCAATAACCTGAGCGGAAACCAGGGTGCTGCGCTTGTTATACAGGCTATACTTACTAATATTGTCGCAACAGCTCGACGGCGCAACGACCCTTGGTTTATTCTCGCCTCCCATGAACTCGGCGTCCCACAATCTGTCCTCCGAGACTACGCCGCACGTGGTAACAATCTGTCACTTTCCGTCTTGATTCACGTCATTCGTCGGCAATTTGACCATTTCGGGAAATCATCTTGGCCGGGATCAAGTTCTCGCTCATTCTAGAAATGGCCTCCAAATTCGATGCGCAAGATACGTCACCCGAACTACAGCACGAGTTCTGCGCGCTCTGGAGCCAAATCGTTCTCAAAGCGCAGAATGACAACAGTCAGGCAATCGCGGTGTATCTCCTCAGACCGATTCGCAAAATATATATTGCCCTACATCGAGATACCAATTCTGCCCCAAAACGATTCTCCGCCTCCACTGGTAATTTGGATGACATCCTGTTTTGGCAATCCTCGTATCCGGTGTGCAACGTCGCTGGCCATATTCACGAAGGCTCTGCCTCCACAGCGTACGTTCACGATGTCTCAAATGACAATGTTGCTCTCGCCCCCGCTTCCTCTGCGGGTCCCGGTCCGTTTTCCTTGTCCGCACCCGCCCCACTTCGTGTCATCGAAAGCCTCACGGATGTACCGCCACTTGGCACCTTCCACCCCGCTCATCGAGCAACTATCGAAAACCACCATATTCCTGCCACTTCTCCGGATCCAGTTATCACCCATGTGATACAAGACAACACCGACACCTCTACAAGAACGATATCCACCTCCACCCCAGACATATTGGCATCCACCCTTCCCATCTCAAAGGCTTCATCCCATTCGACGGGTACCGCCCACGCTCATCACGCAGGGACCCGCAGCGCTTCTTCGGGCCATTTAGACGATCCATCATCGCCTTCTCCCAATCCGGTTCTCGATAATATGCTCCCAACAGGTCCGCTGTTGTCTCCATACACTTTCGTGACTGGATCTGACCACATATCCTCACCAGAATCTCATCTTTCGGTGCTAGCTCCCGCTTCTGCCAGTCTATCTCGTCCGCGGCTGCCATCTGTACCTAATTTGAGTCCTGTTACTGAGGGAGAAGGTAGCGTGAAGGCTGATTTTCGCAAGGAAAAGGACACTTTTTACCCTTCGCCGGGTTTCGAAGACGCTATGTCCACCCCAGATCTTCCACCAGTCACCGTACCGAAATTTATGATCGACGTAACCATCGTGGGTCATTCACAGCGCTCTCTTGACGCCAAGTACACTGGAGGTCATCCTCCGAACCTTCCGCATGACCAGTATGATATTGTATAAAGCGCCCCTTCGTCCGATAGAGTTTGGATCTGTCAATAACCTCGTTCTGGTACTTTCCTCTGGAAATTCTTATATATATTTACAATATACGTATAGTGCAGCGAGTATATGTAACGCAGTGAGAAATGCAAGGACGTAGAAACCCTTTTGAGGGAGGAAGGGTACTAGTCAGTGAACTATCGTATTGTTTAAGGCAAAATCGGGCGTTTGGGTAAGTGCACGCTTGCGGCATCGTACTAGTTCTGGTGTGGTATCGGATGCCGAAGCAGCAGCGAGCGGGCTATGAGAACCAAGGTGAAAATTTGAAGAGCCAGTGTAGAACGGCGCAGGAACCGGCCGGAGGACGATGGCTTCGTGGCGTGGAGCAGAAGACTATGGCGATTGCGCCGAGTGTGGCGGGCCCTGCACCCTGTGACGCAGGACCTAGCGAGCGAAAGTGCGCAGGTTTGTAGTGGTAGGCAGTGCCTCTGCGAAAAATATGTCAACGGACCAGGAAAAGCGAAAAGAGGCGGTGGGCGTACCGCTGCCTCGTCTCTCCAAGGATGTCGACAAGGCGCTCCAAAAAAGCCCTCTCCTCTGAAGGCGCAGTCTCCCTCTTCTTTAGCCTCGAAATTAGGGCGGAGGGGAGATCTGCAGCGCGTGCCAACACGTGGTTTATGTTGACGAAGTCCGTGAGCACGTACAGAATTGGAGACGTAAGGCCTTTAAAGAAAAGATCAGCCAAAAAATAATATGTGTGCGTATAAAAGGTCGAAGAATCCTTCAATAATAAGCTAAATATAAGCTTGAATCTCTGTTTTAAGACAGTAGTGCAACGAAGGCGTCGAGGAAAAAAAAAGTGCTTATCACGCACCGCTGTCAGAACCCCCGTCTAGGCTTAGCCCCTAGACACCCCTGAATACGACAGAAAATATATCCCTTCGCCGCGCAAATATCACCAGATAGAGGCGTCTGACCCTCTTCGACTAGAAGCTTCTGTCGAATCGATTGGACTTAGTGTAAGGTGCTTGTTCCGGATCTGGTCTACTCAGCTAGGTGTACCTTGCGAGCTCGCCGACCTGTACTGTGCCCATTAATTAGACGCAGAATACAACCAAATACTCGCACACCTGAGTCCCCAAAAGTTCCCTTCTCGCGAATATTGATATTGCGATGATATTTGTTTTTGCTATTTCATTTCATGTAGTTGCAGATGCACCTCGGCACAAGAAGGCCAAACAACATCGAGAGCATCATATCAAGCGCTTGCATGTCGGCGATTCGGCTGATCCCAGCTCCCTTTCCCCCTAACACTTCACATGACTCATCACGTGCACCAACATGGGTCCGCAGGTGAAGCAGAGAGAGAAGCGAGGACATACTGCTGCCCCAATTTGAAAACTTGAAGAGGTTGACAAGGCGCTCCAGGGGTCTGCTCACCCATAACGACGTGATCTCCCGCTCCATTAGCACTCCTTGGCGTGGGCCCCGACTTCCGGGCAGCAGCGGCAGCGAATGAGAACTCAACCCGAATGTGCATAAGGCAGCGCACAACACATGTCACAGTAAGCAACGAAATAGGAGAAGGCGCGTGTGTGCACAGCGAGAGCATGTCGTTTGAGTGCGAGGTGAGACGCAAGACGATGAGGGTACCAGTGGTCGTGTATGCGCTCATGGGGTGGCGTGACCAATGGACAGGTGGGCAACGGCATCGACATTGAAGGCATGTCAGTGTGGGAAAAGTGTGTAAGAGTGTATAGCCGTGCGGAATGAGTTTGAGGGCGACATGGCGTTAGGAGGACGAGAGGTGGGGTCGGTACCTTGAATGAGTCATAAAAGGCGAAAAGTCAGGCATGAGTACGTGGACGATGGGTGGGCGCTAAGGAGGTCCGTCACCAACCATAAGATGTGGAAAGAATGGGCATTATCGCGATGAGGAGTGGGAAGCAAGGTGGGAGGTCCGCGTGGGTCAATCGTCCGAGCACAGCGTACGCGATTCAAAAGACTTATGGAAGGGGCCCAACCGAGAGTAAAATGGCGGAGCTCCGCATTTCCTGACTTTGAGTGCTTGAGCTCCCTTGGAGCCTCAGTATGACCTTTTCTCTTGATCCTTCTTGGAAATAGCAAAGCAGAGCCGAGTCCATGCAGAATGGTTACAGCAATACCACGATGGAGTTAGACTCAAGAGACGACTGAGGTGATAGGGTTAGGGTTGTAGGTTTGTGAGTTCGGCGTTGTTGTAATCTCCAACATCCAATATTCGTCATTTTTCCTCACCGTCTATGATACAACTGAGGGAGAGATTTCCACGTGAGGTTGACTTCCTTTTTTCTACCGCGAAACGCCAAAATGACTTATAAAACCACACAATACAAGAATTACTGTAAGGCCCATGTTGCGATATCATCGAGCGCTTGCGGTTCGGTCGACCTCGTGTGTCACCATCAAAACCTTATCAAGGGGAGGTCAATAGTGACTCACGCCGTCCCACCACCTTGCACTTTTCATATTTGACTCGGACTAGTTTCAAAACCCTCAATCCCACGAGCTCCTCACGACAATATCGACATGACTGAAGGTATGGGGCCAGGCACCGGCCCCTTATCATTCCTTTGCTCTAGCCTCGCCGATCTCACCCGTCACTGTCGACAGTCACCCCCATAGCTGACCACCAGTACCCACCCCCGGAAGTGATGACAAAAGCGTCACAGGAAGCACCAAGTTTTGTCGATGGGTCCGGTCCTATTTTCTCGATGTATTCTGAGAGGGCAACAGAGGACGACGAGAAGATGGCTGAAAGTTGGAAGGCGGACGCCGAGGGAATCCTCGTCTTTGTGCGTTTCTATATTCTAATCCCGTGTTTCACACTAAATAATCGATAAAAGACCGGTTTATTCTCTGCTGCCGTCGCATCGTTGATCTCGGTGTCAATCCAGGACATTCGACAGAACCCACAAGACACTTCCAACTTCTACCTCGCAAATATTTATCAGACTCTCGCCGACCCTGGATCCAATGTTTCGAGCACCCTCCCTGTTTCCCCTCCTTCATTTTCTCCCCCAAACTATGCCATTTGGGTGAACGCGCTTTGGTTCTTAAGCTTGGTTATCAGTATTACCTGCGCTCTACTTGCAACGTTGCTTCAGCAGTGGGCACGAAGATACCTCAAGGTCACTCAGCCTCGCTATAGTCCGCACAAGCGAGCGCAGTTTCGTGCGTTCTTTTTTGAAGGCGTCGACAAATTTCTTGTCTCGTGGGCCGTTGAAGCATTGCCTACGCTTCTCCACATTTCCCTATTCCTGTTCTTTGCTGGCCTGGCCGTGTTCCTTCACAACGTTAATCTCACCATTTTCAAGTTGGTGTTGTCATGGATCGGCGTTTGCACTGCTCTGTACGGATCCATCACGTTCGTTCCGGTCTTTCGTCACGACAGCCCATATCACACCCCACTTTCATTGCCAGCATGGTACATTGTAACCGGATTATCATTTGTCACATTTCGCCTCCTTCATTGGTTCACCATTTTTATAAGCTTTTGTTATTTGTGCCTTTGTTGTCCATGCGCCTTTCTTGCCTTTAATGATCTCGAGCCGAGCTTTCTTGGTCGAGTCAATGAACGCCTTCGATCCTTGGCAAGAAGTTATCACGAATTGCTTATAAAGGGCAAGCAGAAGATAGTCGAGGAAACTGCTCTGAAGTCACCTTCAGAGATTGTCACTCGCGCATTTCTGTGGACCTTCGATGGTTCGGACGACGATCACGAACTGGAGCGTTTCTTTTCCGGCTTACCTGGCTTCCGCAGCTCGAAAGTGGTCGACGACCCTCTGCCCGGTCTCACCGAAGAGCAAAAGAAGAAACTTATCGAGGGGCTGGTTGGATTTCTGGACCGCACGTTCTCATCCGATTTGCTCCCTGAGCCCGTCAAAAACCGGAGAGCCGTCATATGTGCCAAGGCGATCAATCCCGCAGAAAATTCTGGGACTTGGTATTTGCGGATCCTCGACAGAATTGTGTCCGAAGATAGGTACGGGCAAGTGCAATCTTCCAAAATCGCACCTTTTGTGAAAGACTGGGGCAAGGGCAAGGGCGTAGAAACCAGTTCTGCACTTATCCAAGCCATAGTCTCCAGTGTCGTCGCAAGGGCGCAAGTGCGCGATAACCACTGGTTTACTGTTGCCTCCGACGAACTGGGCATCCAAGAATCTATCCTCCGAGAGTACGCCACACACGGTGATAGCCTGTCACTTGCCATCTTGATCCACATCACTCGCCAGCAATTTACCCATTTCGGGAAGTCATCCTGGCCAACGCGCACGTTCTCGAAAGTTCTACAAGCAGCCTCCAAGTTCGACGTACAACTTGAAGATACGTCACCTGATCTGCAACACAAGTTTTGTGATCTCTGGAACGAGATCGTTCTCAAAGCGCAGAAGGATAACAGCAAAGAGATCACAGGGTATATCCTCTGTCCGATTCAAAGCATCTACATCGATCTACATCGACATACCAATTCTGCTTCGACATGGACCGTTCCCTCCCCTGGTGAAGTGCGTGGCGTCATTATCTTTTCTGAGCCGGAACCATCCTTGTTCCCACGGTGCAAGGTCGCTGACCATCATCCGGACTCGACACCTCACATCCACGACAACTCTACTTCCACAGCCCTTGCTCTCACTGCCTCGCATGATAACGCTGCTTCGGCTCATACTTCCCGTCCCGATTTGTCTTCCTTTCCTGTCCCCGCCTCGCGCCATGTCGGCGAAAGCCTCACAGATGTGCCGCGATTTGACAACAATATATACGTTCCGGGGTCATTCCGCCCCGCCCATCATGCAGCCGTCGAAAACGCCCGCACTTCCCAAGTCCAAGTTACAGCTCATGTGATACAAGGCAGCATTGACACCTCTGTAGGAATGGTACACTTCCCCACCCCAGAACCTTCGGCGTCTACCCCTACCCCTCCTACCTCGACGGCCCCTACCTCCCCACCTGGTGCTGTCATCGTTCAGCACACCACCACAGGTCGTTCCTCGGACGTTCCAGGCGTTCCGTCGCTACTGTCTCCTTTGGTTCTTACCAATATGTTCCCGACAGGTCAGTTGTCGTCTTTAGACTCTCCTGTGACCTCATCTGACCACGCGTCTTTGCCAGAATCTCATTCACCGATTCTATCTCCCACTGCTCCCGGCCAATCTCGTCCACAACCGTCTTCTGCAAGTGATATAGACGCTGCTGCTGAGGGTGATGGTATCGTGAAAGTTGCGTTGTACAAAGAAAGAGCTGCTCGTGACCTCCCTGTTAAGATTCGGGAAAATACGGTGGCTGCCCCAGATCTTCCACCGCAGTTGCCGCCAATGTTGTCAATTACTGATGTAGCCACCGCGGGTCCTTCGCGGCACTCTCTCGATGTTGAAAATACGGGGGACCATTCCCCGCATACATCGCAATTCCAGTACGATATTGTGTAATGCGCCCCTCTATTGTAGAGTACATATTCTTTGTCGGTACCCCGATATCATCATCGTGGTACTTACCTTGTATCTTTCTGGTGTATACAGTCTCATACTTACAAGATGCGGAAAGTACGGCAAAATGAGGGGCAACCGTGAGCAGAGTATGGGGTACACCAATTGAGACGTATAGTATGCGGCGAGGTAGCTAGCGCGAAAATAGAGCGATTAGCCAGCTGAATAGTTGCGACAACATACGAATTCCACCATTGTACCAGATCGACGGGGGCCTTATAGGCGTTGAGTTGTTGACTCACGGGAAGCGGCAACTTTAAAGCGATCGGTATGCAAGATGCGGGGACTGAGGCGGATTGCCATATTACAAGGTAGTGAGAGGTCGGACCGAGTGCGTTCTAACCCCAGATGTATATTGACACTAAAACCGCCCATAATGGACTTATACCAGCTGGGGACGAGTGGAGGATGGCAGCACGTCAGCGAGAAGTAACAAGACTTGTAAAGGTGGACGGCATTCACCAAGAGTAAAGTATGCGATTCAGAGACCTCCGGCGCCTACGGTCGCACCAGGTGCCACTCCCGGCATGGCGGTGAGCGCGCGATGAATTGGGACAGCGTGCGCAAGCTCATGTGCAACGACCTAACAACACGCTTGCGGGTGGGAGGGAGACATGGTGCAGTGAGTACAAGAGTCATACAGCGGGTGTGTCGGTGGCTTCGATTGAAAGTTTCTGAGTGAGAGACAGGACGACATGCTCCCGTATGGCCATATCATAAGACATACCTTCGTCCCTGATAACATCTTCACCCTCTTCTGTCCCTCCCTCCGCAAGATCTGCAAGCTCACGAACAAAACTTGTGAAGAGATGATTGAATGAGCGGCAGGTAAACTTGGTGGGGAGGTCATCGGGAGGCAAACCAGCCATGAGAAGGGTCCATGTTTCTCGTAAATATGCCAGCTGCTGGGTAGGAGACTAGGAATAATGGGTCCCGGGCCAGGATGTCCCGATCGGTGAGCCATTGGGCAAAGGTCGGCTGCTGGGAATATGGTGGTAGACGATGACAGAGAGGCACTGAAAATGCCGTGAAAATTAGAAAGGGTCCGAGGTCCAAGATGCGTGGGAGATGTGCGTGACGGGAGCCATTAACATTTGGTTTTGAGCTTTTGGAGGTTTGTGCGTGCGCTCGGGGGTGACATGGAAGCATCCGCACGCACCTGGGTAACCATTTCTAACTCTGCGATAACTGGCAGGATGGGGTCCTCGTCGAGAGTGGGGTTGAGCGTCCTGATCACGTTGGTAAGGGAGTTGAGGAACTTGTGGAGAGGGCAACGGAGTGACAAGAATATTATGGGAAGGTAGAGTGAGCACGTTGTAATGCCAGCAGGCAAGGTAGTGGGAGGAGAAATGAGACGGTGGTTGCCGTCAACATTAATGTCATCAGGAAGAAAAGCACAGTGCATAGGGGGCTCTCACTAGCAATTGTCTTCGCGTCTAAGACCCCTGCAATAAAAAGACGAGTTACGAGAGAGCACAAAATGAGACCTTGAGGCTATGACAAACTGTTGACATTGAGCGCTTGCGTTCGGCTGGCCCCAAGACCGAGCCGCGAACGCTCGATGCCCAAGCACATGCAAAATCCGCGGACTTGGTTCAGGGGAAGATCGGCCCGGTCGTCACGTGTCACGAGGCAAGCTTGTTTGGCTTTATTGTGTCGAGACAACACATCCTCAACTGGCAAAAACGAACGCAAATCACAATTGCGGACGGCGTTCTTGAGGACAAGGTCACCGTACTTACCCGACCGGATTGTGCACTCTATTATGACCCAACAATATGCTTGTGGTCGAGGAAGTCAGACGCCCATATTCGGCAACGTTGCAAGGTGAAGAGAGTCCTTTGTGACGTCAAGTGTCTTCGCGAGGGCACTGACCGTGGTGCGTACCTTTTTTTTTTTCTTTTTTTTTTTTCTTTCTCGGCGCTCTCGTCTTACAGTCTCCTTGTAGCAGAGATAGGAGCCTTCTACACTCTATATGTCTAGCTCTTGAACCCATGACCGATCTATTCTCCAGAATCCCTATTATTACACCCACAGAGTTTGCGGTCAAGCACTGCGTGTTCCGCCTCGATATATGTCCCCTATCCCTAATTGCTCATTCATTACTGTAAAGCTTGACGCACATCAGCACGCCCCCACGAAAATTTTCCTTCCTTCTCCCAGTTACAAAACGCGTTCCGAGATCTCGCCATTACAAATGACGAGTAGCAGGTGGTGACACTGGGAGACACACCATCCAGATGAGAGCGCCTTCTTGGAGCGCCTTATCGACGTCTTTGTCTTTTCTAAAGCGGGGTAGCCGTACGTCCCTTACCTATCACCCTCCATCACGTACTGACGTGCTTCGCTCTCCGTGCAGACAAGGCACCACGAGCTCTTGCACATCCACTCGATAGAACCCAGGCTCGACTCGGTCACCCCAGCCCTGTCCGACCCAATTATCTTCGACTGGGACCCGCTCTTCAAGCTTGACGCGGTCCTCGCTGCGCAAGTGCACTTGCTATTCGCGCTTCGTCGGATATTCTAGGTCTGGTGCATCGGAAGGTATCAGGGTGCCTGCGTTGTGCTCGAGGGAAACGGCAGTAAGCGGAGAGGTAGCGGAAAGTGGAGGGGTGGATGTCAAAGTTTCGGGAGTCGGATGGTGCATCATTATACCTGACGTGGCGGCGACGGCTGGATCTATGGGGGTAGCAGGAGTACGGAGGTTTTCGGTCGAGGTCTGACGGGAAGCGTGGAAAGACCCTGGAGCATATATAACGTTAAGTAATGGTACATCCGTAGGGTCGTGGACGATATGAAGTGGAGATGGCACGGACGAGGAGGACGCATCTGGACTGGCAAGGGAAGCCGGCGTAGCGATATGAGCGAAGGTCGCGGAGGCAGAGTCGTCGTGGATATGAGGTATCGAGCCCGAATGATGGCCAGGAATGTTACACAACGGATACGAGGACGGGCGCCGCAGGATGTCGTCCTGGTTGCCCGTGATGGCGGAGAATCGAGTTGGAGCAGCTTCGGTATCATGATGTAGTGCGACGTAGACGTTGCGAATCGGTTTCAGGATAAACGCCGCCATCCACCCATTATTGTCATTCTGCACTTTGAGGACGATTTCATTCCAGAGAGCGCAGAACTCGTGCTGCAGTTCAGGTGACGTATCTCGTACATTAAGGTTGGAGGCTGCCTCTAAGACATTCGAGAACGCATACGACGGCCAGGTCAGTGTCCGGTAATTGCTAAATTGCTGGCGAGTGACGTGGATCAAAATGGCAAGCGACAGGCTGTCACCGTGCGTGGCGAGGTTTCGGATCACAGGTTCCGTGACGCCGAGTTCATTAGAGGCGAGAATAAACCAAGGATCGTCACGCTGTTGCGCCCTCGCGAGAACGCAGGAGATCGTAGCTTCTGTAATTGAAACAGTATCTTCGTCCGTGTTATTTTCCCAACTCCTCACAATCCGCACAATTTCGGCGATGAGCGGACCACTATCTTGATAGTAGGACAAAATTCTGTCAAGGCAATAGAACGCCGCGGGAATCTGTGCTGGGTCGGTGGCCTTCGCGCATATCATGGTTCGTCGTCTTTTGACAGACGCAGGCAATAAATCGGATGAGAAGGTGCGGTCCAACAACCCCACCAATCCCGTAAAAAGCTTCCATCTTTGCTCTTTGGGAAGATTGGGGAGAGGATCGTCGACGACCTTCGAATTGCGGAAGCCAGGTAGGCCGGAAAAGAAACGCTCCAGTTCGTGGTCTTCGTCCAAGCTGTCGAACGTCCACATGAATGCGCGAGTATCGATCTCTTTTGGTGAGTTCAGAGCGGTTTCCTCGGCCGTCTTCTGCATGCCCTGCACAAGTAGCTTGCGATAGCTTTCCTCCAAGCCTCCAAATTGATCCCAGTCCCCGTCACTAAGATAAACTGACGAGGTAAACCACTGAAGAACCCCGTAGAAGACATAAGGTACCCCAACAACAACGGACCACAACAATGACGTAAGCGGAGTATAGTATGGGCTGTCATGACGAAAGATGGGCATGATCGTGGTACATCCATAGAGAGCCGTGCAAGCGCCGACCCATGACAGAATCAGCTTGGAAATCGTGGGATGAACATTCCAAAGGAACACAACGAGGCCGGCAAAGAAGAGGAATAGGGAAGCGTGAAGGAGGGTGGGCAATGCTTCAACTGCCCACGGCAGTAGAAACTTCTCGACGCCTTCAGCAAAGAACGCTCGAATCCGTGCTCGCTTGTGTGGGCCATAACGTGGCTGAGTGGCCTTGAGATACCTTCGTGCCCACTGCTGTAGCAATGTCGCGAGAAGGGCACAGGTGAGACTGATGACCAAGCTCAAGAACCAAAATGCGTTCACCCAAACGGCATAGTTTGGCGGGGAGAATGTGGGCGGAGAACTGGGCGGAGAACTCGAAATATTTGGGTCGGAAACAGTGTGATAGATATTTGCGAGGTAGAAATTGGAGGTGTCTTGTGGGTTCGGTCGTATGTCCTGAATCGATACCGAGATCAACGACGCTACAGAAGCAGAGAATAAACCGGTCTATGGAAGGTGAGTTTGTGAAGCAGCACATGACGTTGGGAGATATTGACGCACGAAGATGAGAATTCCGTCAGCGTCCGCTTTCCATCTTTCGGTCATCTTCTTGTCTTCTTCCGTCGCCGTTTCTAGATACATTGAGAAAATAGGCCCGGACCCATCGACAAAGTTGGATACACCATAGGATGCTTGATTTTGCGTCGACCGGTGTGGGTACTGGTCGTCACCTATTTGGGTGGCAGGGGTAGGTGACCATGGGGTGAATAGCATCTGGGAGTAACGTACCTGTGCCACTGGCAAATCCTGCGTTGGGTCGGTTGGTAACCTCATGAAGAGCTCGGGACATGTTGGTCGTTGAGAAGTGTTTCAACGCTTATGTCATCAACACATCTCGTTTCGGGCCAACGCATGACTGGTACAGTCATGGGCCGGTCAGTGAGCCGGGACTGGTCAGTGAGACACTGGGCTTTTACACAACACCCTGCCACAAATCTGCCTCGGAGATTTCTTGGGAAAACTTTCGACACATAATTCATGTTGTCTGTAATATTTTATAGTGAATAGCTGCCTCTGATCCTGTCTGAGAACACAATCATTGTCGGAAAACACGCAAAAAACACATCCTTTCAAGCTGTGGCCTAATATCACTGATAAACTCCCTTTTATTTTTACATATCATGAAAAGGGTGGTCATAGAAGTCTAATACACACATTGATCAGTGATGAATCACAGGATAGGGATTGTGGTGAAGTGGGACTGAGGAGGGGAGATAAGGGCCGTCACATCACACTTTCCAAATGAGGTTCGATACATGCTTTAGCCAGATATAGTAAATTATATAAATCAGCAGTGGGATTTACGAACAGCAAAGAAATAGCACTGTAGCAATATCTCCTCGCCAGGATCATCATGACCTAAACATGGTTGGACGAGCCAAATCAAAAGAAGAGAAGCAGAGGGAGTATGTTGCTGTGAAGGAGAGGTGGATGGAGAGGGCTGTGGAATTGTACCGCTCACAGGACAACTTGGATGAAAAGGAGAGAAAAGGGAGGTTGCGGATTTGCTTGGAGATGAGCAAGAGATGTTGGGAAGAGGACAATGTCGAGATCCATCTTGACAAGCAAACATTGTCACGACGACTCCAGGGGATCAAGAGCCAGGCAAAGTCGAATGCACAAAAGGGCTGGCTCAGCGAGGAGGAAGAAAAGGTTGTCATTGACTTTGCCATCTCAGTTTCCAATCAAGGCTTCCCACTCAGCCAAAAACGCATCCAGGAGCATGCAGAGGAGCTCTGCAGAGCACATTATGGTTCTGACTTCAAAGGCCTTGGAGAGACCTGGGGGATGTTGAGACGCGACTGTTAAAGTCACATGTCTCGTGGGATCTGATTGAGTCAGCCCACATACTAAATACGGTATCTGTCCCTTATGGACTCATGGACACTCCGGACTCATACGGACCGCTTTTGTTTATCTTTATTGTTAGATCCATATATGGTTCTTATTGTTCTTTCTATTGTTAAGATACCGGTATTGTCTGCTTTAGGCAGCTATTGTTCTCTGCCATCCAATGGCATTTCTCCCTCTGGCGCACAGACCACCTGTATTGTGTTTGGGTCACCAGTGCGCACAGACCATTATTAGCTAAGCGTCCTGTATATAAGGACTGCTGTTTTCGCCTCTACACTTCAGAGTTCCCTTCACCTCTGAAGTGTAAGTTCCTCTCTCTTTACCTCTCTTATTACCTTTACTCATAGGCGTTGCTTCTTTATAGTAACTTGTCCTACTAGGTATGCAGTTGTAATAGAGTTCCCTTCACCTCTGAAGTTAACTTGTCCTACTAGCTGTCCAAGCTTATCTCTTGCTTGTTAGTTCTGCGCTTCAACAGGTTATGGGCCCTGACGCCTAATAACTAACTTGCTTTATCAGATCTACTTGTGTCATCTTGCTCTCTCAGCCGACCACACATTTTTTTGTCGTCACCCACACTTTCAGTGAGCATCCTCTATCCTCTTTCGACACCCCCTTCTTTCTTGTCCACCATGACCTTGGTCATGTGCCATTTTGGCTAGCCTCCTAAGGAGGTTCTCATGAGAGGTTTTATATAACCTCAAATTCCTCTGTGCGCACTACCATATCTTCTATACCCGGTTTTCGTCCGGAAGTGCTTTCATAGGCCAATAGGGGAAGACCCTTGCGGCTATAGGCCTCTCTAATGGTTGGGTGATACTCGGTTAATACCTGGGTCACTTTAAGGGGTGTGAAGGCCTGTGTTACGTTTCTCATCCCCAACCCTTACTATACCGGTTGTGACTACGGCAGTAAGGTAGATTAGTCACGGACTCGGGGTTTACGCAGGAGTTAGGAGTTTACGAATGACTCGATCCTAGTACAGGTAGTAGTAGTATTAGGATTGCGGTACTTACGCGATACGTTGGACGCTACGATACGGTGACTCATAGCAGCGCTTGAAAGCCTGCTCTTCTTGTATTTAAGGTAGCTGTGGAAGACCAAGACTCGCCATCTTGGTCTTCTTCAATCGTCACTTTCTTCCTCTTTCACTTTTCTCTTCGCCACCGTCGTGCCTCTATTGAGAGTGCCACCAATATTCCTAGTGTCTGCGAACATCTAGAAGTTTGCCTTCG
The DNA here is from genome assembly GCA_025766275.1 of Lactarius indigo. Classification (NCBI taxonomy): domain Eukaryota; kingdom Fungi; phylum Basidiomycota; class Agaricomycetes; order Russulales; family Russulaceae; genus Lactarius; species Lactarius indigo. Next base: position 320,426 of record JAFKAC010000030.1, read on the forward strand.
AGCCATACGTCGCGAGACGTGATTAGCTAAGTTGACAAGGTCGCCTTATCGAGCTCAAGTCGAGCTGACGTCGTGACGGCGTTACATTAAGACCAAGATATTCATTGTGGCGACCGTCAATACCAGGGACCAGTGGACGAGCTTCCGTCCTTATTACCTAGACCGAAGAGGAGACCGCAACGTACCAACCCGATTCCTAGGAGCAGCCAGGTGGAGAGACCGAGGAGACGAAACCGGATATTTTGTAGAATTCAACGGACCTACGAGGTTTAGACCTGTTGAGTTCAATTTCGACCATCTGTGCTGGACGGAGGTTACGTGGAACCCCATAGATCACCGCTGGGACGTTATTAGGCCAGCCGGGAGGCAATATCAGTGCGACATTGACGCACGCGAACTCAATACACGAGCCGATTGGGGACCCATCGACGGTCAACTACGAGAACATTCTACCGGAGAAGCAGTCAGCGAGGAAACTGAAGAAGAGCAAAGCGAAGAAGGTCAACCCGCAAGTGTCGGACCCATCGAACAATATACCATTCAACGAGCTGAGTCTCTACGTATTTCGGACCAGCCAGAAGTCATTCACGTACGATCGCCAGCAGCAGAAATGGCAACCACTACCATGACGGCCGAAGAAATTATGACCGTCAGAGAACAGGCGGCGCGAGAAGCTGCCGAAGCAATTAGACAAGAATCGCAACAGAATCTCATGCCCATCAATCCTGAAACCGGGCATCGCATGACCGCAGACGACGCAGCAATCTTTCGGGCCATTGGGCCTGACCAAGGAGACCCTCCATCAGGAGAAGGAGGGAGACGAGGATTACCATTGGACCCCCCACCGGGATGGGGAGGACCGCCCGGAGACGACTTCCCTCGACGTCCGGGAAGAGGAGGAAACCCGCCGGATCTCCCAAACAACCCGCCAGAAGGAGGACCCCCAGGAGGAGGGGGTGGCGGAGGCGCAGGAGGAGGGGCACATGGACATGAGAAACTCACCGGTGAACCTCCCACCATTTTTGACGGAGATCGCACTAAAGTAGACTCATTCCTCACGCAATGGCATGTATACTGGGGAATGAATCTCGACACCCCTGTCATGCGCAATGATTACCGACGATGCCTCCTCTTCCTATCGTACATCAAGGGGGTATCCGTCAGCGAATGGGTACTCTCGTACCTCAAGTGGCTCAATCGACAAATACAACGAGGAATAGATCAACACACGCGGGATCTGTGGAACGCAGTAGCAGAAGGGTTTAACCAAAGGTTCGTCAACACCCTCGAACGAGAACAAGCTCAAGCCCTGCTGAGGAAAGGCCTCAAAATGACCGACGGAGACATCGACAAATACGTCAACGAGTTTGAAGAAGCGGCCAGAAAAGCCGGATACCGTCTCAACGACCCACAAACCATCGACCTATTCACAAAAGGTCTCCCCAAGAAGTTATACGAGAAAACCTACGACTTGGACGAACCAGAAACCTTCGACGAATGGAAACGGGCGACGCTCCGCCGGCAGCGTAACTACATCCATGTCAGGGCCAGAGTAGATGAGTATAAAGACACGAAACCAAAGAAGACGGGCAATGCCAGCTGGAGTGTCCCACAAAACCTCGCCAATCCCTGGGCCATGGACACATCCGCCGACCGAACCCGGGCAAGACTAGCCGGGTCCGAGGAGATCGATTACGGCAAACCACCATACACCACGCTACCCCCGTTCCCGCCAAGGGGGGGGCCCGGAGTTCGCGGACGTGGGAGAGGGGGGATGCGACGAGACCTGAGGACAGTCCTGTGTTATAACTGTAACGCGCCAGGACATCTCTCACGAAATTGCCCCCATCCACGACAGCCGCGACAATGGCGACCGCAAGAGCCTGGACCATCTAACGTCCGAATGACCGAAACCGACTACTACACGCAGGAAACACCACCTGCCCAATTACAAGCCGCTTCGACCAGTAAAACGGCGGAAGAACGAGCTAAGGAGTGGCTTACGGGAGTAGCCAACGCCCCTGACGAAGTAAAGGACTTGATATTACAGGACTTGTGGGGGAAAGAGGGTTTTCGGAGCGCCTAAACCCATCGGCCTGGGTGAGGGCTTTAAATTGTAATTCTGTAATCATGACGCGCTTTCGTTCTCTTCGAATTCCAGTCTCGATCCGCACGAATTACCGAATGGCCGACATCAAAGCATTGGTTGACTCCGGAGCAACCGACAACTTCATTCATCCGAGTTTCGTCAGAAAGATGGGCATCGGATTACAAACCCTGCCACAACCACGTAAAATTTGGAACATCGATAATACAGAAAACAAAGCTGGGTCTATCACCCACTTTACCGACCTCGATGTATACGCTAAAGGATACCACAGAACTATGCGTTTCCTTGTAACCGACCTTGGCGGTGAGGACATCGTACTAGGATATCCCTGGCTAGCCACCTACGAGCCTACCATCAATTGGCGAGATGCTGTAATACATGAGGAAATCATGCCGGTCGTGATTAGCACACAGGACAGTCCGAGCCGTCATACCGTCATCGCGGCTGCGCTTACTAATAACGAAAAAGAAGCCATCATTCTTGACATGGACGAAGAAAATACGTACTTGCGAGCAACTACGTCTACGGAGCTGGCGATCCGCGCAAAGGTAGAAGAAAACCCCGTCGAACTACCGACAGTATACAAAGCCTTCGAAAGGCTCTTTAATGAAGAAGCATCCCAACGATTCCCCCCAGCCAGGCCCTGGGACCACGCTATAGACTTCAAGCCGGGCACCCCTTCCGCAATCGATTGCAAGATATACCCATTAACGCAAGAGGAAGAAGGGAAACTCAAGGAATTCCTGGATGAGAAGCTCCAACAGGGGTACCTGCGACCCTCCATCTCCCCGTACGCGTCCTCTTTCTTTTTTGTCAAAAAGAAAGACGGAAAACTACGCCCGGTGCAGGACTACCGGGTCATTAATTCGCATACGATACGCAACCAATACCCGCTCCCCCTCATCCAGGACCTCATTTATGACCTTAGCAACGCTCACATCTACACAAAGCTCGACATCCGCTGGGGGTATAACAACGTACGTATACGAGACGGGGATCAAGAGAAGGCGGCCTTCAAAACCAAGTTCGGCCTTTTTGAGCCAACGGTCATGTTCTTTGGCCTCACAAACTCGCCGGCCACCTTTCAAACCATGATGAACCACATCTATCGCGACACCATCGCCAAGCACGAATTGCGTGGGACGGTCATCCGAGTCTACATGGACGACATTGGGATCGCCACACGAGAAGGCTCCACGTTGGCCGACCACACTGCGGCAGTCACGGATGTTCTCCGCGTCGCCCAAGAACACGACCTCTACTTCAAGCTCGAGAAGTGCCTGTTCCACCAACCGCGGATGGATTACCTGGGGGTAATCCTTGAAAAGGGGGTAACACGCATGGACCCGGTAAAAGTTCGCGGTATCAAGGATTGGCCAACTCCGACCAAGGTCAGGGACGTACGATCATTTCTAGGTTTTTGTAACTTTTACCGACTCTTCATCCGCGGTTTTGCTACCCACGCACGACCCTTGAACCGGCTCACGCGGAAAGACGCAGAATGGAAATGGACGGAGGACGAGGAGCGCGCGTTCAAAACCCTCAAGCGCCTTGTTACTGAAGAACCGGTATTGGCCCACCCCAATTTACAAGACCAATTCGAACTGGAAGTCGACGCGTCAGGATTCGCAGTAGGTGCTGTACTTCTACAAAAGAAAAGTGACGGTCGCAAGCACCCGATAGGATATTACTCAGCCACGCTGAATGAAGCCGAACGCAACTACGATATCTACGACTTGGAACTCCTCGCCATTGTCAAAGCTCTCAGACACTGGAGACCCCTACTTGCAGGATCGCCGCACAAGATCAAGATATTCTCGGACCACCTCAACCTACAGTATTGGAAAACCCCGCAAAAGATCAGCCGACGGGTTGCCCGAGAAGTACTGGAACTGATGGAGTATGATTTTGAGATCCACCACATCAAGGGGAAGAACAACGGAAGAGCGGACGCCCTGTCTAGACGACCGGATTACGACCAGGGGGAGGGAGATAACGAAGGTGTGGTAGTCTTACCTCCCGAAGTATTCGTGCGAGCCACTAATACCGCTCGCACTCTGGAAATACACCCGCTATTGCAAACACCGAGACGACGGCAAGACCCAAAAAGTGTCCAAGCATGGGTCGACGCCCACCAACTGAAGGAAATAGACGGAGAATGGTATAAAGACGGGCGGCTGGTGGTCACCGGACCCATGTCCACGTATAGGGCGATAATCCATGACCATCATGATCTCCCCGTTCATGGACATCCGGGCATCAGCAGGACCCAACGGATAGTGGAGCGGCATTACTGGTGGCCGAAGCTTCGTCGGGACGTGTACGAATACGTCACCGGATGCGCCGACTGCCAACGAAACAAAGTCAACACAAGACCAACGCACGCGCCGTTGCACCCTATCACCGCAATAACGGACGCTCCCCCCTTTCACACCATCGCGCTGGACTTTATCACTAAATTACCTACATCCCAGTCCTATGATAGCATCCTCACGGTGACAGATCACGACTGCAGCAAAGCGTCGATATTCATCCCATGCAACGAAGAGATTACAGCGGAAGAAACGGCTACCTTGTACGTCCTTCACGTGTTTAAACGGTTCGGACTGCCGCGCAAAATCATCAGCGATCGCGACCCACGGTTTACATCAAAATTCACCAAAGAGGTCTGTCGAATTTTGGGCATCAAGCAGAACATCTCCACGGCATATCACCCACGAACGGACGGACAATCGGAGCGGACCAATCAATGGCTAGAACAGTATCTGCGGTTCTGGGCCAACGAGCGTCAAGATAACTGGGCGGCATACCTCCCTATAGCGGAATTCGCTCACAATAACTGGCCCCACGAGCATACAAAGCAATCCCCCTTTATGTTGCTCATGGGTTACAATCCAACCGCGGATTGGACGGATAAGCCATCCCCCATTCCACACGTTATCACCAGACTCACACAGCTCAAAGAGGCGCGACAGATGGCCCAGACCCTTATCAAAAAGGCCCAGGATAGTTGGGTGAAACATCGGGATACCCCGAAATATCAAATTGGTGATCAAGTGTGGTTGGAAGGAAAACACCTCCGAACCAATCAACCAACGGCAAAACTCGCGGCGCGACGCCACGGCCCCTTCAAGATAGTCCAGGTGATGTCCCCATATAATTACCGCCTCGAACTTCCCACACAGTGGAGCATCCATCCGGTGTTTCACATAGATCTTCTCACGCCGTACAAAAACACGACCATGCACGGCGAAAATTTCCCTCGACCGCCACCGGATCTTGTGGACGGAGAAGAAGAATACGAAGTCGAGGCCGTTCTGGACTCACGGCATTTCGGCCGCCGCAAAAAACTTCAGTATCTCATCAAATGGAAGGGATACCCTGACTCGGAGAATCAGTGGGTCGATAAGGATGACGTCTTCGCCCCGGAAGCAATAGAGGTGTATCAAGCGGCCCGAACGACCGCGCGAGGACTTAAAAGCGAGACCATGGGAGACCAGGGAGAGTATCACTCCCATTTACGATCCACTTCTACGTCTATGCCCACTTCTCCTCTCAGACATGTCACCACGGCGATCCTCCTCGACCAAGTCGCGCAAGACGCCGCCGCCATCATCCAAGACGACGAAGAAACCGTGGTTCCAGCGGTCCAGCTCACTCCGTACACACCTGCAAACGTGCGAACGGGGCATATCACCGCTCAAGAATGGGCTGGCATCCTACAGAGGTTCCCAGACCCCACGCGCCAGCCCAGCGACGAGCAGCATGCCGTCGCTCACATCTTCCGAGACGACAGCGGGGCCCGCGAACCCATCGCGATCATCCCCCCAGACGACACTCTTATCGGTACTAGGGGAGTTTTCCCGACCGATCGATCTAACGAAGGACCGGGAGGAGATGGAAGCAGAGGAGGCTTGGCGGAGGACGGCTCAGGAGTGGGCCAGAGAACAGTTGAGGTTAGCGCAGGAGAGATTGAGCGAGTTGCGGCAGCGCAGGCAGCGATGCCGGACCAAGCTGACCATGACGACGGAGATTACTACCCGGTCAGCCACCCCCTTCTTCGAACGAACCGCGACACTGCTGATCCCGGAATCACCCCGTGGCTCCTGCACACCGACGGAACCCCCATGTCTCGAGGACGTGTGCGACTGCCCGGCGTCGCACTACACACCCCCATCACGCGCGACGACGACCCCGTGCAGGTCCTCGCGCCTGAAGGGTTCCGGGCGAATCGACAGCCCCATCACATTCATTTCCCCATCACCGGGCCGGACGGAGTAGAACTGCAAGCGAGTCATGTGCAGATCGTTGGAGGTGCGAATCCCTTCGTCCTGGGAGTCATCCCGGGGTCCCCCTATCTCTACGGAAAACCCCTCTACGCCACTCCCCACCTCTCGGCTGCGAATCGCGCCTTCATCGCTCACGAGGACCTCGTCATCCTCGCCGCCGACAAACTCACCGACCGCGCACTTAACCGCATAGGGGACGAGTCCTTGGTTGCGGAGGTGACGCGGTATCGCGCCGCAGCCCACGAGGAGTCGCGCTTACAGGCGCGCATCCGCCAACTCCGTGGGATGGTGCTCGTCGCCCGGGAAGACAAGATGGACTGCGTATACCGTCTGGAGCAAGCGGATGTATTCCGACGGATTGAGGATGAGCAGCGTGAGTGGATTGCGCGGGACTTCCAGTGAGTCTGGGGTCTCACGCTACGAAGGGGGTGATGTTACGTTTCTCATCCCCAACCCTTACTATACCGGTTGTGACTACGGCAGTAAGGTAGATTAGTCACGGACTCGGGGTTTACGCAGGAGTTAGGAGTTTACAAATGACTCGATCCTAGTACAGGTAGTAGTAGTATTAGGATTGCGGTACTTACGCGATACGTTGGACGCTACGATACGGTGACTCATAGCAGCGCTTGAAAGCCTGCTCTTCTTGTATTTAAGGCAGCTGTGGAAGACCAAGACTCGCCATCTTGGTCTTCTTCAATCGTCACTTTCTTCCTCTTTCACTTTTCTCTTCGCCACCGTCGTGCCTCTATTGAGAGTGCCACCAATATTCCTAGTGTCTGCGAACATCTAGAAGTTTGCCTTCGAGCCATACGTCGCGAGACGTGATTAGCTAAGTTGACAAGGTCGCCTTATCGAGCTCAAGTCGAGCTGACGTCGTGACGGCGTTACAGCCTGGTTAATAGTCAAACCCAGAAGTCCTTCCCTCTGATACAACTAGGAGACGTTACTTAGTACTATACATAGTAGCTATGACTAGACCTCTGCTAGGAGAAGTATTCGCTCCCTTTGTGCAGGATTCGCTGCATAGCATGTATCACTAGTCTAGTTACTTAGTACCAAGACCCTTAATGGTCTGTTCTAGAGACTCCACAGACGGAAGATTCAGTTGTTATGGGAGTTGATCCCTATCACTGTCTCTTGAACTCGCTGTTGGCTCCTCTCTAGGGTACTACCCTTTACTATAGATCCTTAGTAGCCCCAGCATCAAGGCTGTAAGGCTGAGGGATACAGAGACTTAGTAGTCCTTCACCGGACCAAAAGCTCCTATTCCGTCGAAGCCAACAAAGCTGTTGCATGACTATTACCCATAGTAACATTTGGGCTTTGTGGATCTTAGTATAAGGCAGCCATCAGTACAATGATTCCACTATCTAATTATATCCAAGTCGCACATACTTGAGGCATGACACCATATGTGTTATGGAGTATAGCGCTCCTATGGCTGGACATTTATCTTCTCTACCAAGATCTGAGCTGGTTCTGACTGCTCCTCGGAACCAGATACACAAACATCTCAAATGTCTTTCCATCTTGTCTTCCCTCCGTCCGTCACCCTCGCCAAGTTGGATGGCACCAACTGGCAGACTTGGTCTGCCACCTTTACCTCCCTCATGCTGATGAATGGGTGCAGCAGGCACCTTACACACGGTGCTCCTGCTTCAGTGCCCCAACATCCCCCTCTCGCAGCAGGTGCTGTGGGGCCCACTGGGCCTACAGATGAGGGACTCGCCATCCTTGCCCTCTGGGCAAAACAAGAGGAGGTCATCACTGGCCTCTTATTTTTATCAGTGACAACGGAGGTCCTATCTGGTATTCACTCCTCCCACATCTTCCCAACTGTCCATGACAAGTTTGTGGAATTGGAGAACCTCTATGGTCAGGTTGGCTCTATGGCCACCTTTAATATTTGGGTGGGCTTGGCAAACACCAAGCTTCAGGAAGGTAGCCCCTTCCTGCCTCAGCTCCAAAAAATGCTGGACCTGAGGAACACCCTGGTGGAACAAGGGATGCCCGTCTCGGACATGCAAATGTCCTTCATTCTTCTAGACGCGCTCCCCCCATCTTACAGCACCATAGCTGGCACCATCCTGGCCTCTGGCCCCCCCTCTAACCTCCAACCTCAGGACCTCATCAACAGGTTCATCAACGAGGAATCTCGTCTCGCCGGTCCCGTGGCGTCCTACAACAAGGTCGCCCCCGTTAAGAAATCTTCGGCCCCTCACGCTCATGAGGCGCGGCCATCGGGCAGCTCTGTGTCTTCGGACATAATCTGCCATTACTGCAAAAAGCCTGGCCATAAAAAGCCAGAATGTTACAAACTCAAACGGGACCAGGAGAATGCTAAGAAGGGGAAGGCAGGACAGCGGGCAAAAGCCGCCCAGAATACCACAGTAGAGGTGCCGGACTCACTTCCGGCAAACAGGTTAAATAGCATACCTGTACCAAAGAGCCGACTATTTACTATAGTCAATGGCTCTGGCAAAATAGAGGAGGTACATGAAGTACCTCAGGTTTCCCTTTACACGATGGGTACACACAGTACCCAGATTGCATCAAAATGGATGATGGACAGTGGGGCGTCAGCACACTTTACCCCTCACATAGAAGACTACAACACCTACACCCCTCACAAAGGTGTTGAAGTACTTCTAGGAGATAACTCCTTGCTAAGGAGTGTTGGTACTGGAACGGTAACAATCCATACCAACTTTGGGTATGACCTAAAAATCTCCAATGTGCTGCACCTACCCAATACGCATTCGCGTATACTGTCCACCCCTGCCCTAACAGCTAAGGGGGCCATAGTAAGTTTTGATGCCACTACCTTTGCTATAAGGTATGATGGGAAAACCATTGCGGAAGGACACAAGGCTTCAGGCCTATATTGGCTTGATGGGCACCATAAAGTAAATGCCCAAGCAACTGCATCTGCTAGCCTTGATGTCTGGCATCAGCGCATGGGACATATGTCCAAAGAAGCGCTCCAAAGATATGCTCCGAAGTCCGTAAAAGGACTTAACATAGATGAAACCCCTGAGGAAGAAGGTCCCTGTCATGGGTGTGAACTTGGCAAATCCACCCGCAAACCTTTTCCTCCCTCCCAGAAGCGTGCACAAGAATCCCTTGAACTTGTGCACAGTGACCTTGTTGGCCCACTACAGAGTAACTCTATCCAGGGCAACAAATACTTTGCCACCTTCATAGATGACTTCTCAAAAGCTGCAGTTGTCATCCCTATGAAGTCCAAAGACGAGTTTACGGGTGCCTTCCTACACTACAAGGCATGGGCTGAAAAACAACAAAATAAGCCCATTAAAACCCTGCACTCAGATCGTGGTGGCGAGTATGTCAACAATGTCCTTAAAGACATTCTTCTGGAGGAAGGGATTGAGCATATGCTTACGATGCCTTATTCTCCACAACAGAACGGGAGAGCCGAGCGGTTTAACCGCACTATCATGGAAAAAGGCACCAGCATGCTTCATCATGCAGGTCTTAGTCTTGGCTTTTGGGAACAAGCAGTACAAACTGCAGTGCACATCTATAATCGCACTCCCACCCGTTCTAATGAGTGGAAAACTCCGCTGGAGCTCTGGGATGGTACAGTCCCAGATGTCTCTTACCTTAGAGTATTTGGCTGCAAAGCCTACTATCATGTACCAGAACACAACCGGCGCAAATTAGATCCTAAATCAAAGGAAGCCGTGTTTGTGGGCTATGAACCCAATTCAAAGGGTTACAAACTCTGGGATAGACATAGCCGGTGCTTCGTCTCTTCACGAGATGTTACATTTGACGAAGCTACCTTCCCATCCCTGAGTGACCTGACTAGTCACTCCAACCAACCAATCACTTCTCCCGTGTCCGGCGAACCTGCTAAAGGGGCTGCTGTTGCCGGTGAGATATTCTTTGTAGTGCCTAGTCAGCCTACGCCAGCTGTTGCCCCTGCGGCACCTCAGACACCAGTCTTTGTCTTACCACCTGTCCAGGTGCCCGCAGTACCAATACAACAGCCTAGCACACCACCCAACACTTCTCCGAACCCCGCAGACCAAACAATATATCACACTCCTCCATCCCAAGCACCTGCTCCTACCACCCCAAGGCGCCCTCGCACTCGCTCACAAAGGAGACCGCCTGTAGTAACTGCCCCAATCCCTGCCCCTAACTTCAATAGGGACATCTCTCCTCCTAGGGAAACACCTAGATCTCCGAGGAATGGGCTAGTTACTTCACCCCCTCGCCCAAGGCGTGGGACCAGGGTACGATTCACAAATCCTCGCTACTACACAGAGGAGAACGATGAATTTGTGCCAGGGAGTAGCAGACTGGGTATGATGGACTTGCTAAACGCTGCCGAGGTTCCTGGCTACAAGGACCCGCAGACATTTAAGCAGGCCATGGAGTCTGACCAAGCTGTCGATTGGCTTGAAGCGTGCCAGTATGAACTGGACGCTCTCGACAAGCTTGATGTCTGGAGGCTTGAACCCCTTCCTGAAGGAAGGAAGGTGGTTAAGTGTAAATGGGTGTTTAAGAAGAAAGCAGATGGACGCTTTCGCGCTAGGCTAGTGGCAAAAGGGTTCACCCAACTAGAGGGGGTGGACTTTGACGAAACTTTCTCCCCAGTTGCCCGCTTTGAGTCCTTGCGACTCCTTCTCGCGTTGGCTACGCTTGAAGACTGGCATATTCACCAGATGGATGTCAAGTCGGCATTCCTTCATGGGGAACTGGAGGAAGAAATTTACATGGAGCAACCAGTCGGTTTCGTCACAGCTGGCTCCGAGCACCTTGTGTGCCGGCTACAGAAGGCCCTCTATGGCCTGAAACAAGCTTCCCGCGCATGGAATGTGCAGTTCCATGGGGTCTTAGTCGACCTAGGCTTCACGCGGACGTACTCTGATGCAGGAGTATACGTGTATCATCTTCAAGAGGGGGGTGATACACTTTTCGTGATCTTATATGTAGATGACATCACTATACTCGGAAGTTCCTTATCAAAGATCAATGATCTGAAGGCTTCTCTATCTAGCCGATATGAGATGACCGATCTGGGAGAGATTCAATCTTATCTCGGTGTTAACATCACCAGAGATCGTGGTAATCGCACCATGGAAATCAACCAGTCAGATTACATCTGCGATGTAGTGGAACGCTTTGGAATGTCTGATTCCAATCCAGTATATACCCCTCTTCCCTCTGGCGCCGAGGCACACTTGATCAAGTACACAGATCAGGCCTCTACTTCTGAAATTAAGAAGTATCAACAGATTATCGGGTCTCTGCTATATGCGCAGATTGGAAGCAGACCTGATATTTCCTTCGCTGTTGCGCGCCTTAGCCAATTTGCTTCCAACCCCTCACCTCAGCATTTACGCCTAGCCAAGTATGTCCTAGCCTATCTTAATAGCACCAAGGACTACTCACTACGCTATGCTGGAGGGAATGGCAATGGTGGTGAAGGCCTTCATGGCTACTGCGACGCTTCCTGGGGAGATCAGGAAGAAAAGCACTCCACCTCAGGTTTTGTCTACCTGCTTGCGAATGGAGCCATCTCTTGGTGTACCAGAAAGCAAAAGACAATTGCGCAGTCTACCACTGAGGCAGAATACATGAGCCTCTCAGACGCCTCCAATCAGGCTCAGTGGTATGCCACCTTCCTTGGAGAACTGGGGTATGAGGTATCCTCCCCCATTCCTCTGCACTGTGACAATAAGGGTGCTGTGGACTTAGCTCTCAACCCTGTCACTGGGAGACGCTCCAAACACATCCTGATCAAGCACCATGTAGTCAGGGAATACGTAGAAAACAAGGTTATACACCTGATACGTACACCCACAGGGGAAATGGTTGCAGATGGACTCACTAAGTCACTGCCCAGAGAACCCTTTGAAAAAATGGTTGCTGATCTAGGAATAGTGTAAGATGGGTTCTAGGACGTCGAACTATTGTGTATACTTGCAACAGACTTCCTAGTTTAATAGCTAAGAAAAACCCTTCTTAAAGAACTGAAGAAGTTGGACCTGTTCCATCTTATCTCCCAGCTCATGGCTCTTCAAAAAGTAGTTCTCTAGAACTACATTATCCTCATAGAGCAGTGCATGAAGACCTCCAAAAAGTTGTCCTTTATCAGGACTTCTGCCTACACAGATTCTTCCTAACCAGAGAATCAAAACATTTCTCATAGTAACAGTTAAAGCAATAAAGTGTCCTGCCAAGGCACTTTCACTCAATGCTTGCACCACTCTTGTGGACTGTCTCTATCATGGAGGGATGTTGAGACGCGACTGTTAAAGTCACATGTCTCGTGGGATCTGATTGAGTCAGCCCACATACTAAATACGGTATCTGTCCCTTATGGACTCATGGACACTCCGGACTCATACGGACCGCTTTTGTTTATCTTTATTGTTAGATCCATATATGGTTCTTATTGTTCTTTCTATTGTTAAGATACCGGTATTGTCTGCTTTAGGCAGCTATTGTTCTCTGCCATCCAATGGCATTTCTCCCTCTGGCGCACAGACCACCTGTATTGTGTTTGGGTCACCAGTGCGCACAGACCATTATTAGCTAAGCGTCCTGTATATAAGGACTGCTGTTTTCGCCTCTACACTTCAGAGTTCCCTTCACCTCTGAAGTGTAAGTTCCTCTCTCTTTACCTCTCTTATTACCTTTACTCATAGGCGTTGCTTCTTTATAGTAACTTGTCCTACTAGGTATGCAGTTGTAATAGAGTTCCCTTCACCTCTGAAGTTAACTTGTCCTACTAGCTGTCCAAGCTTATCTCTTGCTTGTTAGTTCTGCGCTTCAACAGGGGAAACGTTTCGTTGCAAGGCATAGAAATGAACTCTGCAGCTACTGGTCACATCCACTTGACCATTCTCGGGCTCGGGCAGGAAATCCCCATACAAAGAAGGCATTCTACGATTTACTGGAACAAGTGATCAAAGGAAACGAACACCCAATACCTGACCATCTTATATATGCTACTGATGAAACTGGGTTTCAGGAGGGTATTGGGACCCGAGAACGTGTATATGGTGCCACAGGGAAAAAGGTTCAGCACCAGCAGCGCAGTGGTACTCGGGAGAACACCACAGCAATTGTAACCATCTGTGCAGATGGGTCGTCCCTTCCCCCTGCTATAATCTTCAAAGGCGAGGGTTATCAGGCAAGCTGGAAGCAAGAGAATCCCTTAAACGCATCGTGAGTTTCTCTATTTTATGAAAACAATTGGCTGACGCACTCCTTAGACTTGGGTACCAAAAAAAGGGATACACTGATGGCGAAATTGGTGTTGCGTGGATACAGCAATTTGATGAGATGACCCGTGAAAAAGCAAATGGACAGCGCCGATTGCTCCTTGTCGATGGCCATAATTCCCACTATACCTATGACTTCATCAAGTGTTACGATTTTCTCCAGACCCGTTCTTTCGCATGCTATTATTTCCTTCCCCACACTATACGAGTCCTGTACGATTACGCGGACTTTACAATTACCCGGTTCCTATCGCGCGCCCTACTTATCGATGCTCCCTTCTGATAAAGTTCAACATGTGCTAGTTTCCGTCGTGTTCCCACTCACGCACGACCCCGTGTGATCTATTCCTTATTCCCAGTATGATGTCCCTTTGTTCCCTTTATGTCTCATCCATTGTTCCAAGAACAATAGTGACGCCATCTGTTTGTAGTCGCCACACTAACCGTTTTCTATTTAAACCTAGTCCTATCTAGCTTGTACGGTAGACTAGACTTCTTGTGTAATACTACACTCGAAACGCCCTTGTGCCTCCATCGTCTCATGAACCCTCTGCCTTCGTCAGACCTTCGAGTCTTGACCTTCCTCTACGATCCAAGTGACCATCGTCCTTGTGATCCTTGTGCATCACTCTGCTGAAGCCAGGCCTTGGAGCTTGTGCTACCGTTACTCGACTGACACAGTACAGGTCGTACGCAACGCCCCTGTAGTGGCGTTACATTAAGTCTAGTCTCCTACACCGTGGCTCTCACCAGCCGAAGTCGAACCAAGTTTGTCCAGGAGTACCTGGAACGACACGCCGACGACGACCTCCGATCCTCGATCAAAGGAACGGCCACCTGGAGGAACACCCCTCACGACACAGGCTACTACGTCTTCAACCCTGACAAAAACACCTACGAACCCATCGAATATATTGAAGATCAGCACGTCTGGGCCTACGTTGCCTATTCAGACAAAAAGAACTCCTGGTATTCAATCAAGCCAGTACCCACATCCCTTGGGCTCGGACCAGGAAAAGCCCGAATACAAGGCATCGACGTCGACTCTGACGTCGCAGAACCAGACTCAGATAGTGAAAACCCAGACCCCACTCTCACACCTACCATCACCAGAACAGTCGACTTCGCTTCGTATGCCGACATGTCCACCACACAATCCCAACTCGCAACCACCCTCACCCAGTCAGGAAGCGGCCAACCCAGTGGAGGAACGTCCTCCTCTGCAGCTGCTCCAAGTGGTGGAGGACATCCTGTGGGAGGAAGTGTGCCGGCAGGCGGAAGCAGCCCTCCGGGAGGCTCAGGAGGCCATCATGGAGGCGGTGCGCCTGGAGGTGGAGGCGGTGCGCCTGGAGGTGGAGGCGGTGCACCTGGAGGCGGAGGCGGCACGCCTGGAGGTGGAGGCGCAGCTGCAGGAGGAGGAGCAGCCCCAGGACTCCTCAACGGAAGACTCGGGGGAAACGCCCCGCCAGAGTTTACAGGAGATCGGGAATCAAGTCGAGCGTTTCTCAATGCCTTCTCCCTCTACCGAGGAATGAACCCCACCGTGCAACAACTGGTAGTCCCGTACTCCCGCGCAATGACTCTCCTCTCCTACATCCGAGGCCCCCTCGTAGACGATTGGGTCGAAGAACAAATACAGTGGCTTGTCGCCCAGCTAGTAGCAGGAGTGGCCCTGAACGAAGAAAACCTTTGGGACACTATTGAAGCACGATTCATCCAGGCCTACACCGATACCACACAACAACAGAAGGCCCGACACTCCATTCAAACTCTCAGAATGGAAAAAGAAGACATTGATACGTATATTGCGAAGTTCTCAAATCTTGCCAACAAAGCAGGGTATAATAAAGATGAAGCCACTACGCTGGAGATCTTCCAGAAGGGACTCCCCAATGCCCTCGTCGTAAACGCAATCAAATTCCATCATCCGATCACATGGGACGATTGGAAAGCAGCCATAACACTGCAACAAGCCGAATACCTTCTTCTAAAGGATAAACTCACGAAAGGAGGAAACAATAAACGAGGAGGAGCGTCCCGCGACCAGTGGCTGTCGGCATTAAACAAAAACCAAGACCCCAATGCAATGGATGTCAGCCGCACAAGAGCAAGGGCCGCTTTAACAGACACCGAAAAACTGCAACTGCAGAAAGAAGGAAGATGCTTCCATTGTCGGGGCCAAGGGCATATTTCCCGCAACTGCCCTCAGAAGTCTGCCACTATCAAAACAACCGAAACCTCAACCTCTGCAGCCAATGCCCCTACAACCGCCACTATCTCCATGACCGCATCACGCCCCCTTTCAAATGAAGAACAGGCGGACGCCCAGGTAGCGGCATTATTCGCTCAAACCCCAGAAGTACGAGAATTAATGGTGGACAAACTATTTGGCCAAAAAAAGGATTTTCTGAACGCTTAAACCCGGCGGCCTGGGCTAGAGCATTAAAACTTAGCATGTACAATAGCAGATTCCGATCCATGCGAATTCCAGTTCTTTTCAAATCTGCTCACGCGACGGCCAAACAAAACGTCCTCATCGACTCCAGTGCAACCGACAATTTCATAAGCGCAAACCTCCTGAAACGACTAAAAATAGCTTGGTTAGCCACCGAACGCCCCATCAAGATATGGAACGTAGATGGAACCCATAACCAAGGAGGGGAAATCACCTCCTTCACTGACCTCACGGTCAAAACGGGAGGGAGGACCCAACATCTCAGATTTCTCATCACTGACCTAGGAAATGACGAAGTCATACTCGGATACCCTTGGTTCACAGCCTTCGAACCAAAGTTCCACTGGCGAGATGCCACCCTCGATGAAGAATTCCAACCGGTAGTAATTACCAGCCTGAATTTGTCAGACGAAGCCATGCCTATGGAAGCTACCATTAAGGCATTGGAGACGTATCAACTTGACGAACTGGCCTGGGAACAACTGGAAGGAGAAGAAGCGCCATCCATCCGACTGCGGAAAACGACGACGGCATCGGAACTAGCGCAACAGGAAGCCACAAAAAAACCCCAGAAGACCTTCGAAGAGATGGTTCCAGCAGAATATAGAAGACATCAGAAGGTGTTCAGCGAAGAAGCCTCCCAGCGCTTTCCCCCCTCACGAACATGGGACCATGCCATTGACCTAATCCCAAACACCCCGGAAACCATGGACTGTAAGGTGTATCCCCTTACAGTTCCAGAAACCGAAAAGTTATCCGAATTTATAACGGAGCATCTGGACAAGAGGTATATACAACCATCGAAGTCCCCTTACGCATCTCCGTTCTTCTTCATCAAAAAGAAGGACGGGAAGTTACGCCCAGTACAAGACTACCGCCGACTCAATGAACTCACAGTAAAAAACCATTACCCACTCCCCCTAATTCCGGAACTTATCGACCGGATCCAGAAAGCGTGGCTCTACTCTAAACTTGACATACGATGGGGATATAACAACGTCCGAATTAAGCCAGGCAATGAGTGGAAAGCGGCGTTCAAGACCAATCAGGGACTATACGAGCCAAGAGTCATGTTCTTCGGACTCACCAACTCCCCCAGTACCTTCCAAACCATGATGGACACCATATTCTGAGAACTGGTACTCACCGGAGAAGTCATTGTTTACATGGATGATATCCTTATCGCAACGGCAGACGATCGCAACCACCACAGACAGGTATTGCACCGCGTTCTAGACCTCTGTAATGAACATGATCTATACATCAAACCGGAAAAATGCGCGTTTGAAGTTTACGAAGTGGAATACCTAGGACTAATCATCGGACACGGCAAGCTGCGAATGGACCCGGTAAAGGTACAAGGAGTGCGAGACTGGAAGGCGCCAAAATCCCTAAAAGAAGTACGAGCCTTTTTGGGTTTCTGCAATTTCTACCGGCAGTTCATAAGGGGCTTCTCCACGATAGCAAGACCACTTCATGACCTCACAAAGAAGGACACACCTTGGGAATGGACAAATGTTAGACAACAAGCCTTTGACACTATCAAAGAGCAAATCAGCTCCGAACCGGTACTCCTATTCCCAGATTTAGACCAACCCTTTGAAATAGAAGTGGACGCTTCCAGCTATGCACTGGGAGCGGTATTGAACCAAAAGGGAGAAGACCGAAGAATGCACCCGGTTGCGTTCTACTCCGAATCACTAACGGAAGCAGAACGCAATTACGATATCTATGACAGAGAGCTGCTAGCCATCGTCAAAGCCCTGCGAACGTGGCGCACATACCTAATCGGTTCCCCCCACCTAATAACCATCCACACTGACCATGCCAACCTCCAATACTGGAAGGAACCAAGAAAAATCAGTAGGCGCGTGGCACGAGAATTCCAAGAGCTCTCGGAATACAATTTCGTACTCAAACACATCCCCAGCTCCAAAAATACCCAAGCAGACTCCCTATCACGACGCCCTGACTATGACGATGGAACAACAGATAACGACCACGTCACGGTGCTACCGGAAGAAATGTTCCTGAAAGTCACCCAGACATCCATGCATGACATGGACATATGGACCCAAATCACTCAGAGCATGGAAGAGTCGGCAGTACTCCCATGGGTCGAACCCCATAACCTAAAGAAGCACGATGGACTATGGTGGAAGGACGAGGCCCTCGTTGTTGTGGGAAACAACGATCTTAAGCGGGGGGTGATCACCTTTTTCCACGACACTCCGAGCGCCGGACACCCAGGAATCACCAACACTCTAGACCTCATACGACGCGACTTCTGGTGGCCGAACATGCGAAAAGACGTGGAAGCCTACGTCAAGGGATGTGCTACCTGCCAAAGCAACAAGATTAACCCTCACCGACAAAAACCACACTTATTCCCCATCACCACAGACCCATCAGCCGAACCCTTCGAAGTGGTAGCAATGGACTTCATAGTCAAACTTCCCATATCAAACGGATTCGATTCAATCCTCACTATTACCAATCACGACTGCTCAAAAGCATCAATATTCATTCCCTGTAATGAAACCATCACATCAGAAGGAGTGGCCAAACTCTATCTCCAACATGTGTACCCTCATTACGGCCTACCTAGAAGAATCATATCCGATCGAGACCCTAGATTCGCGTCCACTTTCATGAGACAATTGTGTCACACTCTGGGAATACAACAAAACATATCATCGGCGTATCATCCCCAGACTGATGGCCAATCGGAACGCACCAATCAATGGCTAGAACAATACTTACAACACTGGTGCAACGTAAGGCAAGACAACTGGGCGGAAGTCCTACCAATGGCACAGTTCGTGCATAACTCCTGGACAAACGCCACGACCAAACACTCCCCATTTTCACTCCTCATGGGATGGGAACCACGGACCACCTGGAATCCCAAACCATCGAGCTGCCCAGCTGTAGACCAATGATTGGAAGAACTGCTAGTACTCAGGCAACATGCCCAAGACAGCATCAAACACGTGCAACGCCTCATGATGCAACGAGGCAAAACGAGGTTCACACCTTATCAACAAGGAGACCAAGTATGGCTAGAAGGAACAAACCTCCGTACCTTCTATCCTACGAGTAAACTGGCCCCAAAGAGACACGGACCATTTAAAATCACGAAAGTTCTATCAGACGTTTCCTACGAACTCGAACTCCCCACTACGTGGAAGATCCACCCGGTATTCCATGCGAACCTTCTCACACCATATAAGGAGACGGAGATGTACGGCGCAAACTTCATCCGACCTCCACCTGACCTTATCAATGGAGAAGAGGAGTATGAAGTGGAGCGCATCGAAGACGCCCAGGCACGAGGACGAGGGCGCAAACTCCACTACCTAGTAAAGTGGAAAGGATTCCCATCAAGTGACAATACGTGGGAACCTGCAACTAACATGACTCATGCCGCCAATGCCATTAAGGACTACTATAGACACTACCCATCCGCCAAAGGGGCTGGACGAACCACATAAAAGGAGCTCAACCACAGTAAAGAGTTCCCCAGCCCCGCAATGTCCAACACACCAGTCTCCGACACCACCCTCGTCCACGTCCTCAGTAACCCGCAACTTGAAACCGCCCTCGAACGAGGGATCGTTACCATCGACCTCTCAAGCATCCCCCGACTATCACCACCACCGTCTCCCCAGTCCACTATGACCATCGACCCCATCCCCATAATACCTCGAACTCCAGAACGAGAACCTGGAGAACTTACCCCGTCGACGCCAGAAGAGGGACAATATTCCCCTACACCGCCCCCGCAACAGTCACACACTCCTCCACCCGAACCGCCCGCACCTTCGCCACCATCTTCCTCCCCCTCCACACCACCACCACCACTCGAACCCTTTACCCCTGTCCACGTCCACACACCCATCGACTACAACCGACCTGACTCCCCTCCTGACGACACCAACGACCCCGGCGCCCCCTTCTTCCCAAACACACCAGGTACCCCAAAATTTTACCCCCTACAAATTCCACTACCTGATGGCGGATCCAATACTGCGAAGTACATCTACTATCGCAAAGGATTCACCGAGGTAGTCGGAACGATGGGTGCCGGACAACCACACTACGGGGAAACGGTCTATCTCTCGTCGCTTAGGCCCAACGTCTCAGCCCCCCCCTTCACAGCCGAGCAACTTCAGTTCTTCGATCCCCACGACATTCGCGCCTGTGCCTTAGACAAGACCCTCGTCGAGCTCAACTCTCCGCGCCTCACAGCTGAAGTCACTAGGGTGCGCACCGGACTCCTCGCTCTCAAAGCAATCGATGAAAAGTGCGAGAAACTAGAGGAAGACGCACGCAAATTACGGTCAGAGCGACTCACGGTGGACCTAATGTTGGCTAGTACCAAGAGAAGGCTCCAGTATGCAGGGGCCCTCGCCACTATCGGCAACGAGTACGCGCGAATGACAGCACTACCAGCCCCACTCCGACACTCACGATATGCTATTCCCTTTTCTCCCCGACGTGGGGGACCGCTCGAGTTCCCTCGCCTCGCCGACAAACCCCACCGACGATGCTGCTATCACTGCGGAAGCCCTCACCACCTCGTACGCGACTGCCCCACCAGGCCACGACCGGCTTGCCGACATTGCCAAAGCCAAGAGCACCAGTCGTATCTGTAACGCCGTCACGACGTTAGCTCGACTTGAGCTTCGTAGAGGCGGTAACAACTTAGCGGATACTCTGAAACACGAAGGTTCAGGCGTGACGAAGGTCTTGAAGACACGGAGGTCCAAGCGTAGACAATGGTGAACACTCGAAGGTGCACTACTTTAGAGAGGCGATGGAAGAGAGAGAACGATAGAAAGAGAAGCAAGTGACGATTCAAGAAGACCAAGATGGCGTATCTTGGTCTTTACAAGACAGTTTAAATACAAGTCGAGCAGGCTTTCAAGCGCTGCTATGAGTCACGGTAAAGTAGCGTCCAATGTATCGCGTAAGTAGCTCGAACCCTAATACTACTACTACTAGTATTAGTGGCATAGTCCTCAGTCAGCAGTCAGCGCGCAATCTCCTATCGTACTCATAATCGCCTATCGTAAGTCCGCAACTAATCTACCTTACCGCCGTAGTTGCAACCGGTACAGTAAGGGTAGGAACGTAACATCACCTCCTCTTCTAGCGTGAGACCCCTGGCTCACCGAAAGTCGCGGGCCGGCCAATCGCGCTGTTCATCGGCGATGCGCTCTAGCGCGGTGGCGCGCTCTAAGCGGTAAATCGCGTCGCGCCGATCGTCTTGGGCGCACTCGATCATTGCGCGGAGTTGACTTACCCTTGCTCAAAGTCGATCCAACTCGTAGCTGGCCGCGCGGAAGCGCGTGACCTCCGCGGTGAGCGACTCGTCGTTGATGCGATTGAGCGCGCGGTCGGTGATCTTGTCCGCCTCAAAGATGACAAGGTCCTCGTGCGGATACATGGGGCGGAGCGCCGCGGATACGTGAGGTTCTGCATAGAAGGGCTTACCATAAACGTGTGGCGAGCCTGGTATGACCCCTAATATGAGGGGGTCCGCCCCCCCGATGATCTGGACGTGCGATGCGTCCCTCTCTACTCCGTCTGGTCCGGTGATGGGGTATCGAATATGATGGGGTCGTCGGTTCGCCCGGAACCCTTCAGGCGCAATGACATGCGCGGGATCCTCGGCGGCGGTGAACGGACGGTGATCGGCGGCACCAGGCACGCGCACACATCCTCGATACATGGGGGACCCGTCGGAGTAGACGAGCCAGGGCGTGACGAGGGGATTATCAGGGTCGCGTTTTGTTCGAAGGAAGGTGTGTCTCGCCGGGTAATAATCTTCGTCGTCATGGCCAGCCTCAGCTGCCTCCATCGCTGCCGTCGCTCGCGCATCTCCCTCAGTCGGGCCGCTGCTGAGTCCAGCTGCTCCTTCTGCCATGCTGCTGCTACCTTCTTCCAACCCTCTAACTCGTACTCCATCAGCGCTTGAATGCTGGTCGTTGCTCGGGAAAACTCCGCGAACGCCAATGAGGTCGTCGCTTGGGGGGATAGCGGCGATGGGTTCTCGCTCGCCACTATCGTTTCGGAAGACGTGGACGACGGCTCGGTCATCGTCAGGGGTGGTCGTCGGGTCTGGGAATCTGGTGACGACGTTGATCCATTCTTGTGCGGTGATGGGCCCCTCTGCTGGTGTAAGAGGTGTCCATGGCGTGAGCTGAGCGTTGGGAATTTCGGTGTCGCTGTCCTCCGCCAAGAGGGCGCGGGCGTCTTCTGCGAGGGAGTCGAGGAGCTGTGCTTGTGTGACATGTCGCAATGGGGATGTAGGCATAAGAGTGGTAGTGGAGCGTAGGAAGAGGGGATGACTGTCCTCTGTTCGAGCGACTCCTACTTTATCTCTTCTACCGTGGGTTTGTGCTTCCTGATACAGGCGAAGCGCTTCCGGTGCAAAGACGTCGTCTTTGTTGACCCACTGGTTCTCCGAGTCTGGGTACCCCTTCCATTTGATCAGGTATTGAAGGCGTCTTCCTCTGCCGAAATGCCGAGAGTCTAGAATGGCCTCGACTTCATATTCCTCTTCCCCATCTATCAGTTCGGGCGGTGGTCGTGTGAAATTTTCTCCGTGCAAGGAAGTTTGTTTGTACGGTGTGAGAAGATCGATGTGAAACACTGGATGGATGCTCCACTGCGTGGGAAGTTCCAATCGATAGTTGTAAGGGGACATCACCTGTACCACCCGAAAAGGTCCGTGGCGTCGCACCGCTAATTTCGCTGTAGGCTGATTGGTTCGGAGATGTTTGCCCTCGAGCCATACGAGATCGTTGATATTGAACTTGGGCGTATCTTTATTGCGCACCCATGACTCTTGCGCCTTCTTTATAAGGCGTTGGGCGTCGTTTCTAGCTTCTTTCAGCTGTGTTAGTCGCGCGGTTGCAAGGGGGATGGGAGATGGCTTATCCGTCCAGTCCGCTTGTGGGTTATACCCCATCAGAAGTTGGAACGGCGATTCTTTAGTGTGTTCATGCGGCCAGTTGTTATGCGCAAATTCGGCGATCGGTAGGTAAGCTTCCCAGTTGTCTTGTCGTTCATTCACCCAGAAGCGGAGGTACTGTTCCAGCCACTGGTTAGTTCGCTCGGACTGTCCATCAGTACGTGGGTGATATGCGGTTGATATATTCTGTTGGATTCCCAGAATGCGGCATACTTCTCTGGTGAACTTGGATGTGAAACGTGGGTCGCGGTCGCTTATTATCTTGCGCGGTAGCCCAAAGCGCTTGAACACCTGGGCGACATACAGAGTCGCTGTTTCTTCTGCGGTGATTTCTTCTCGGCATGGAATAAATATTGAGGCCTTGCTGCAGTCGTGGTCGGTGACAGTTAGTATACTGTTGTACCCCTTGGAGACGGGGAGTTTGGTGATGAAGTCCACCGCCACCGTGTGGAACGGCATGGCTTCCAGTATTGGCGTGATGGGATGTAGCGCGGCTCGTATGGGCCTCGTGTTGACTTTGTTCCTTTGGCATTCTGCGCAGCCTTGCACGTATTCATATACGTCTCTCCGGAGTCGCGGCCACCAGTAGTGTCTCTCCAGGATACGTTGAGTTTTCGCAATTCCCGGATGGCCATGTATTGGCAGGTCGTGATGGTCGTGTATTAGTATTCATTGAGTCGACGCTGGCCCTGTGACTACGAACCTGCCGTCTTTGTACCATTCTCCTTGTATTTTCTTAAGGTGATAAGGGTCGGCCCATATCTTGATCACCTCTTTGTCTTGTTGGTGGCGTGGTTGTAGTAGATTTGGGTTGGCGACGAAGGTGCGTGCGGTGTTAAGGGTTCGTACGAAGATTTCGGGGGGTAGGACCACTACTTCGCTATTGTCCTCGACGCCTTGGTCGTAGTCCGGTCGTCTTGACAGTGCATCTGCTCGTCCGTTGTTCTTCCCTTTAATGTGATGAATCTCGAAGTCGTATTCAGAAAGTTCGAGTACTTCCCTGGCGACTCGCCTGCTGATCTTCTGCGGTGACTTCCAGTACTGTAGGTTTAGATGGTCCGAATAGATTTTAATCTTGTGGGGGGCCCCTGCGAGAAGTGGGCGCCAGTTCCGTAGGGCCTTAACTATTGCGAGCAGCTCTAGGTCGTAGATGTCGTAGTTTCTTTTGGCTTCGGAAAGCGTCGCCGAGTAGTAACCTATGGGATGTCGCTTGCCGTCAGATTTTCTTTGCAGTAACACGGCTCCCACCGCATAGCCCGAAGCGTCCACCTCTAATTCAAACGGATCTTGAAGGATGGGGTGTGCTAGCACCGGTTCTTCTGTCACGAGTCGTTTTAGGGTGTTGAACGCCTTCTCTTCTTCTTCAGTCCATCGCCATTCTTCGTTTTTCCGTGTTAGTTTAGTGAGTGGCTTAGCGTGAGTTGCGAAACCGCGGATGAAGAGTCTGTAAAAGTTACAAAAGCCGAGGAAAGAGCGGACGTCTTTGACTTTTGTTGGTGTTGGCCAGTCCTTGATTCCTTGAACTTTTACAGGGTCCATTCGGGTCACCCCCCTCTCAAGGATTACCCCCAGGTAATCCATCCGCGGTTGATGGAACAGGCATTTCTCGAGTTTGAAGTAGAGATCGTGTTCCTCCGCGACGCGCAAAACATCGCGAACGGCGTCTACATGGGCCGCCAGGTCGTGGTCAAAGTGAGTGGCGATACCAATATCGTCCATGTAGACGCGTATGGTAGTGCCCAATCGTTCGTGCTTCGCTATGGTGTCGCGATAGATGTGATTCATCATGGCTTGGAAGGTGGCGGGGGAGTTGGTGAGCCCGAAGAACATTACCGTGGGTTCAAAGAGGCCGAATTTGGTTTTGAACGCTGCCTTCTCCTGGTCGCCGTCGCGAATACGTATGTTGTTGTAGCCCCATCGGATGTCGAGTTTTGTATAGATGTGGGCATTGCTGAGGTCGAGGATGAGGTCCTGTATTAACGGTAGCGGGTATTGGTTTCGAATGGTGTGGGAGTTGATGACCCGGTAATCCTGTACCGGGCGTAGTTTTCCGTCCTTCTTTTTAATGAAGAAGAAGGAGGATGCGTACGGAGAGATAGAGGGGCGTAGATACCCCTGCTTCAGTTTCTCCTCTAGAAACTCTTTGAGTTCGCCCTCTTCTTTCTGGGTCATAGGGTAGATTTTGCAGTCAATGGCAGCCGGCGCGGATGGCTTGAAGTCTATTGCATGATCCCACGGCCTTGCCAGAGGGAAGCGGTGTGATGCTTGTTCATTGAAAAGTCTGGTAAACATTGCGTAGTCCTGAGGGAGTACTGCTGCCGTTTGTTGTTGTTTCGCTTGTATGGCCAACTCCATCGAGGTGGTGGCTCGAGCGAACGTTTCTTCTTCCAGTTCTCGTACGATGTCTTCCTTTTCGGCCACAATGAGGGCTCGAATGATCATTGTGGATAGCAGCGCTTCGGTAGTTGCTAACACTACTGGCTGCATGTCGGGGTGTATGGTGGCAGTGGCCCAGCTGATTGTTGGTTCGAATGCGCTTAGCCATGGGTATCCTAGCACCATGTCTTCGCTTCCAAGGTCGGTGACCAGGAAGGTCATTTGCTTTATCTGTCCTCGCGTTTTTACTTCTAGGTTAACATAATGAGTGATTAACCCAGCTTTATTTTCCGTGTTGTCTATATTCCATATTTTGCGTGGTGTACTCAGCGGCTGTGTTTGGATACCAGCCCGTTTTGCCAGACTTGGTTGGATGAAGTTGTCGGTTGCGCCAGAGTCGACTAGCGCATTTGTTTCAGTCGTTTGGTAACTCGTATGGACAGTCACTGGAATTCTCATAGATCGGTAGCGCGTTGTCACAATTACAGAATTACATTGAAGAGCCCTCACCCAGACTGACGGGTTCAGGCGTCCTGAAAACCCTCTTTTCCCCACAGATCTTGAAGTATAAGATCTTTTACTTCATCCGTACTGTTGGCCACTTGTGTGAGCCATTCTTTGGCCTGTTCCCCTGCTGTTTTCGTGCTTGCCGCGTTAATTTGGGGTGCTGGCGTTACGCTCGGCGTCGGCGACATATACCCGGGCAGCGATGGCGCGTACTGTGACGGCGCGTACTGTGAGACGGGTCCTTGAGGATATCCCGTAGTTTCGGTCATGCGGCTGCTGGATGAGGCAGCCTGCCACTGTTGCTGCACACGCGGGTGTGGGCAATTTCGTGAGAGGTGCCCGGGAGCGTGACAGTTATAGCAAAGGACGTTCCTTAAGTCCCTTCGAGATCCTCCTCTTCCTCGTCCTCTAGCTCCCGGCCCCCCCCTTGGCGGGAATGGTGGTGCAGTCCAGTCGCGATGTGGCAGCTTGTTAAAATCGATGTCTTCGGACCCTGCAAGCCTCACTTTTGCACGGTCAGCCGAAGTGTCCATTGCCCACAGGTTGGTTTGTGGCAGGTTCTGTGGGAGTGTCCATCCCGCATTGCCGCCCTGCTTCTTTGGCTGCGTGGTCGTGTTCTTGTATTCATTGAGTCGCGCCTTGAGGTGGATATAGTTCTTCTGTCGCTTGAGGACGGCTCTTTTCCAGTCGTCAAACGTGACGGGGTCATCGAACTGGAACGCGTTCTTGAATAGTTCCTTGGGTAGACCCGACGTAAAGAGGTCGATGGTTTGGGGTTCATTAAGGCGATAGTGAGCTTTCCGTGCAAGCTGTTCGAAGTCATTGACGTACTTGTCAATGTCTTCCCCCGTCATTTTGTAACCTTTTCGTAGTACCGCTTGGGCTTGTTCCCTCTCCAGCGTGTTTTCGAATCTCTGGCTGAATCCATCGGCCACGGCGTCCCATAAGTCGCGAGTGTAGGGACTTATTCCTCGTTGTATCTGCCTGTTGAGCCAGTTCAGGAAGGACAGAACCCATTCGCTGACCGCTCCGCCTTTGATGTAGGAAAGGAACAGAAGGCATCTTCTGTAGTCGTTGCGCATGATGGGGGCGTCCAGGTTCATGCCCCAATAGACATGCCACTGCGTCAGGAATTGGTCTACTTTGAGTCTGTCTCCGTCAAAAATGGAAGGTGGCTCGCCGGTTAGTTTTTCGTTGTGATGTCCTCCTCCGGCACCTCTACCACCTCCTCCTCCTCCGCCATCACCTCCTCCACCTCCTGGTGGTCCCATGGGTGGCATTCTTGGTGGTTCGGTTCTTCGTAGATCAAACGGGATACCCCCCCCCTGGTGGCGGTGGCGGGTCTTCGCCCAGTCCTCCCCTTCCTGGTGGGAGGTCTAATGCGGGTCGTCGTTCAGATGGGGGGTCTCCTCGATCTGATCCTATTGCTCGGAAGATGGCCGCGTCGTCTGCAGTCATTCGTACACCGGTTTCAGGGTTAATGGGCATGAGGATTTCTTGTGCTTCTTCTCGTATTGCGCGCGCTTCTTCAACCGCGACTTCTTCCATTGCTCTTGTTATTGTTGCCATGATGGCTGGTGATCGGATGTGAATTGGTTCTGGTTCGGTAATGTGTGCGGACTCAGCTCGTTCGATGAGGAGATCTTGTATAGCTCCTCCGCTAGTTTCTGTTTGGTTCGGCTCTCGTCCTTCACTTTCGTCTTGGCTTTGTTCCTCTTCTTCCGATACCACTTCTCCAGTAGAGTGCTCTCGTACTTGCCCGTCGATGGGGCCCCAATCTGCTCTGCTGTTGAGTTCTCGGGCGTCGATATCGCACTGGTACCTAGGTCCTGCTGGTCGTATGACGTCCCACTGGGAATCTATGGGGTTCCACGCAACTTCTGTCCAACACAAGTGGTCGAAGTTGAACTCAACTGGTCGGAACCTACTATGTCCGTTGAACTCTACAAAATATCCAGTTTCTTCCTGTCTTTCCCTCCAACTAGCAGCTTGTAGAAAGCACGTGGGGACGTTACGTTCTCCTCTTCTTGGGAGCGAATATGGACGGAAGCTCGTCCACTGGTCTCTTGTTGTTACGGCCACGGTGAGATCTTGGTCTTAATGTAACGCCGTCACGACGTTAGCTCGACTTGAGCTTCGTAGAGGCGGTAACAACTTAGCGGATACTCTGAAACACGAAGGTTCAGGCGTGACGAAGGTCTTGAAGACACGGAGGTCCAAGCGTAGACAATGGTGAACACTCGAAGGTGCACTACTTTAGAGAGGCGATGGAAGAGAGAGAACGATAGAAAGAGAAGCAAGTGACGATTCAAGAAGACCAAGATGGCGTATCTTGGTCTTTACAAGACAGTTTAAATACAAGTCGAGCAGGCTTTCAAGCGCTGCTATGAGTCACGGTAAAGTAGCGTCCAACGTATCGCGTAAGTAGCTCGAACCCTAATACTACTACTACTAGTATTAGTGGCATAGTCCTCAGTCAGCAGTCAGCGCGCAATCTCCTATCGTACTCGTAATCACCTATCGTAAGTCCGCAACTAATCTACCTTACCGCCGTAGTTGCAACCGGTACAGTAAGGGTAGGAACGTAACAGTATCGGTGTATATTCCGTCGCGCAGAGATGGTCGAAGAAGTCATCACCACCTCTCAAGCAGATGAACGCATCCGGCAGGCAATAAACGCCGAGACATCCACCTCCTTCACGGTTCCAGAGCCACCAGTTATCGCTGCCGAAACCCAAGGGAGGTGGTGCGGACGGTGCTTCTGCACGGATGCTAATCACGACGAGATCCGATGCCCACAGTACAAAATGTGCTGCAAGTGTGGAAAACGCGGGCCATTCCTCTTCCTCAAAACTCATTACTGTCGACTCGACATTTCCCCGTGGCCGGAGAACGACCTTGACGCCGACATCTACGACCTTGTCGACCCAGAATCCTGAAGTCGAGGCGTCTTCAGACCAAGACGGGGGGTAATGTTACGATTTTCTCCAGACCCATTCTTTCGCATGCTATTATTTCCTTCCCCACACTATACGAGTCCTGTACGATTACGCGGACTTTACAATTACCCGGTTCCTATCGCGCGCCCTACTTATCGATGCTCCCTTCTGATAAAGTTCAACATGTGCTAGTTTCCATCGTGTTCCCACTCACGCACGACCCCGTGTGATCTATTCCTTATTCCCAGTATGATGTCCCTTTGTTCCCTTTATGTCTCATCCATTGTTCCAAGAACGATAGTGACGCCATCTGTTTGTAGTCGCCACACTAACCGTTTTCTATTTAAACCTAGTCCTATCTAGCTTGTACGGTAGACTAGACTTCTTGTGTAATACTACACTCGAAACGCCCTTGTGCCTCCATCGTCTCATGAACCCTCTGCCTTCGTCAGACCTTCGAGTCTTGACCTTCCTCTACGATCCAAGTGACCATCGTCCTTGTGATCCTTGTGCATCACTCTGCTGAAGCCAGGCCTTGGAGCTTGTGCTACCGTTACTCGACTGACACAGTACAGGTCGTACGCAACGCCCCTGTAGTGGCATTACATCAAGCATGCACGCACAAGCCACATCGAAGTGCTCTGCTACCCATCACATTCCACACACCTTTTTCAGGGATTGGACGTCGTTATTTTTGGTGTTTTGAAGCGATGCTGGAGTGAGGCCAGAGACACCTTTGAAAGGGAGCGTGGAGTCAAAGTGACGAAGAAGAACTTCATGAAAGTTTACGCAGATGCCCACCTAAAGGCCCTAACCAAGGAAAACATTCTGGCGGCGTTTCGGAAGACAGGAATTGTCCCATTTAATCCTGATGTAATCACAGCGAAGATGATGGCCCCTAGCCGAACCTCCTCTATCGAAGGGCCATTACCACTGCCAGCAGAGGAGCCAACAATGATCCTTACCAATATGATCCATAGGATCGTCGCTCATCAGGCTACAAGCAACACCACTGGCCCAGGGGAAGACAGCGTAACAGCTGATACTATCACAAGGAACTGGCCAGCTACCCCCATCCAAAGCGCAACCAAAGCCCTTGAGGCAACATCAGTCTCCTTTCTCGTCACTCATGAAACACCCACCTCTAATATGTCAATCCCTTGTTACCGCCCATACACGATCTCCCCTACAAAGAGCCGATACCTCCACTTGATGGAGAGAGAGCCCGAAACAGAGGCAGAATCACAGTTGAGAGATGCTCTCAAGGAGTCCGAGGCCCGTGATCACCGCCGCAAATGTGCCATGATGGAGATGCAAGCAAATGTGGTGCTCCAGTCACTTTGGTCGTCGAAACTCAAGTCGCACTTGGAGGAAAATGAGGCAAAGGCAAAGGGGAAGAAGTCGAACCGGGTCTTGAGCGATGGGATGCCACACTTGTTCACAGGTGATGCCTTTGCAGCCGCGGTTGAAAAAGACGAAATGGAGAGGCAGAAGAAAGCACAGGAGAAGGAGGGGAAAAGGTGTCGGCGAGCACAACACACTGAGGCCCTGGCAGAGTGGAAGAAGCTTGAGGCAGCAAGGAAGGAGCGTAATGAGGCAAAAAGGTTGGGTTATCGGACAGCTGTCAAGGCCTGGGAAGCTGAGCGCGATCTTGCTAAGAATGAACATCGTCGTCCACAGTGGAACAAGCCCAAGTTTGAAGGCTATGAGAAAGCCCTTCCACGTCCCAAGCTAGCTGAGGAAAATATGGAGGAGGAAGAGGAGGAGGAGGAGGATGGCGGAATTCCCATGTATAATGAAGACGATGACGAGTGAGCAAGCAAGTGAGCGTAGTTCAATACTGTATTACTGTAGATAGTTAGCCCCACTTCCAAAACCAGCTAATTTCGAAATCTTCACGCGTGATGTGACCGGCTCACTGAGGCATCTGCTACCTGATAATGGACTTTCTACAGATCCTTAAATCGACGCAGATCCCCCCCTATATCTTACTGATGATGGTCAGTAATCTATTTATTCATTACTGTACGAGCCCCCCACAATGCTTTTTTGAGATAAAGAATCATATCTAGTTTTTCCGAGGCCAAAAAAATTCGGCTGGCTCACTGACCGGCCCATGACTGTACATGCTGCTCGCCACCAGTGACCTGAAAAGCCAGATATCGCAGACAAGGTTGAGGTTGTGATGTTAGATGGCTACACGGACTCCGCCCCTAAGTTACATTCTCAGCTCACGCAGTATCATATTCCCTGACTTGAACAGCTTGTATAAAGGGCTTGCTTCCTTCACGAAACCCCGAATAAAGCGTTGGTAGTAGCCTGCAATATTCAAGAAGCTGCATACCTCACGAATTGTCGAACACGAGGGGGACATTGTCAGGATTCAGACGGAGGTCTCGGTGCTTCGGGGGGAGGCGCCAGTCGAGCCAGCGGAGGTCCCTTTTGTGTCGGGAAAGATCGGTCTGATAAATAAGCATCGCTCGTCGCGTATGGGTCTTCCATTGTGATGTCGCCTCCACGGCCTGTGAGATAGTCGTAGCGGAAATGGGTAGCTTGGTTAGCGTGGTCAAACACGTAAGCGAGGCATTTCGTCATGAACCTACCAATCTCCAGCGCGAAATACGCAAACGCGGTCCTTCCTGCCTCCACTATCTCCCGTGAGTCAACGCTGATGTTCTGCATGTTTTTCTAACCGAGCGTTGTGCAGAGTGATGTGATTGGACTCCGCGCTGGTGTTTAATATGGCTCGGACAAACATGAAAGCGACATGAACTTGAAACTAGCCGCGTCATTTGGGAGGACGGTTCATCTTGGACGACGTACTAGTAAGATATCTGGGTCCTCCTTGTCTCCGGCGTCTGCATAGGGATTAGATTTGCCATTTGTCGTCCTTTACCCCGACGTTATATTTCTTCGACCCTCTCCTCTCATGTGACTCTCGACGCCTTCGGGATATGCTTCCTCTCTCAAACTCATCTCCCTCATCTACCTCCTGCATGCTTCCCTCTTCCTCGTCATCCAGCCGCTGTGGCAGATTCTTTGCCGAGAATACTTCGTTTCTAAGATATTGAGGGATTGGAAACTACGGCTGTGGACGCTATCTCTGCATCTGTAAATTTGGAGTCCGCGATCCAGCACCGCATGTCTGTCTTCACATCGCCATAATCCCTCCTACCTATCCCCAATTTCCCGTCTATTAAAACCTTGATGCACTTCAACATGCTCCCATGACAATGACCTCTCTGTTTCCCGGTCTACATTGTGTTCCCAGACTCCGCCAGCACAAATGATGGGCGGGTCTCCCGCGACGACGCCAAGGGATAGGCAGATCGGCCGTCATCTTGTCACAAAGCGCGGTAGCTGTACGCCCTCTTTCTCTCTGAGTTGTTCGCTTCAACTGCTAACGCGCCTCGGTCTCCGTGCAGATACAAAGCTTGCCACTACAGATTTATGCACCTCCGCTCACTAGACACCGCATCGCAGGTGACGCAGCTTATTGAGCTCGGTGCAATCGCCACGGCCCTGTCCGACCCGGCCATCTTCGACTTTGGCCAGCTCTTCAAAGCGCATCACGACCCTCGCCGTGCGAACGCACCTGCTCTTCGCGCTCTTCCGGAAGCTCTTAAGTGGCAGGCCAGACGACCTGCAGCAACCATACGTGGACACCACTGGGGAATTTTGTATGTGGCCGCAACCCAAGTAGAGTGCTGGGTCATCGAAGGTGAGCTTTCCATCCGTCCCGCCCCCTATCAACTCTTTTCTTTTTTTCCAGGAGAACGACCCCATGGCTATGCGGTCATAAATAAAAAGCGACCAGCGCCGGCTTGTTAACTGCCAGGCGCACACAGACGCCGAGGGTGTATTCGGTCCTCAGGAGTGAGTGCTGATTGTCAGGCACGTCGCGGGGGTTTGCACATCTGGATTGCAGATGTTCTCGATATCATCGTCTTCGCCCTGCGTTCTAGCGGGGTAGTCACAGCAGCGGTGGCGGGGCGGAGAAGCAGTTTTCTGAGACTCTTGTGGTAGGGCGGTGTAGCCACAAAAGTTTAAAACACCCACAGGGATTTATCGTTCTCAATGTCGACAGCAGCAGCGTTCTCTCGGCCACCTACTACAGGTCTATTCGTACTCAGCGACCCCGTTGGTGCAACATACCATGAGTGCCATTTAGCTCTCACTGGCACCACTCCCATGCAACGTCCTCGTCCCCCATCTTGGAATGGCTCCGTCGTATCTGCCCTGCAATGTCCTTGACGCTACTCTTACCAAGAGACAAAGCAGCTAGTATTTCGCGGACACCATCAAAGCTGAAGAGATAAGGACAGCTTACCCGGATGCGCGCAGAGCCTTCCACGTCATTTCCAGGTACGTTCATCAGCTCGTAGCCGCAGTGGTTCAAGGCGAAGGTTGAGATTCCTCCCTCACACCTCCCACTCTACTCGAACCGGAGTTTATACATATTTCGCCACAGTATTGTATCGCGTAATAGGAAAGTACACACAAGATGAGAAAAGTTATTAAATGTAGCGGTATGGTGATGTTGAGGGCCTAACAAGAATATATGCCCTATCCCACGCGTAAATCTAAGAGATCGATGGACGTGTTAAACGATATCATCCTGGGCACGTGAAGGATGTGGCGGATGATCTCCTGTACGCTCGGTATTTGGTTCCCACATTGATGGACCTGCGATGACTATGTTCGAGTCAGTGACCGACAGCAGTGACGGGGGTCGTGGTAAAAGACCTAGAGTGGGCGTGGTGTTTGCGTCGATCGCCCGATTCGCCGAAAGGGGGTCAAGAGCGTCCTTGTCCCCGCGTAAACCAGGCTTCTGACTACCATCATCCTCGGCAGCAGAACCTAGATCGGGTGCAGAGGTTGGTCCTGTAGAGGTGCTGGGAGTAACGGTGACCATTATTGAGCGATGGGGTCCTGAGAAAGACAGTGAGGGGTAAGGTTGGGTCATCGGCGAGAGTGAAGACATTAGCGCACCTGTAGGAAGTATACTGCCGAGAACTGGATTATGAGCAGCTGAAGCTGGGAGATTTGTTGTGTAGGAAGGCGCCAGAGGGTCTGGGTTGTGGTGGAGGGCGGTGGCAGTGGATGGGGATGGGGAGGAAGAGGAAAGAGGCGAGACGAATGTCGAAGTCGCGGAAGTAGGGTGGGGTATTATTGTACCATAGGTGACAATTAAACCAGTGGTAGTTGGGTCTGGTGAGGTGACGGGAATGGAGAAGCTTTCTGTGGTCGTCTCAGGAGTAGTCTGGGAGTGGAAGTTGTCAAGCGGTGGCACATCCGCAACGCTTTCGTTGGC
Source organism: Lactarius indigo (assembly GCA_025766275.1). Classification (NCBI taxonomy): domain Eukaryota; kingdom Fungi; phylum Basidiomycota; class Agaricomycetes; order Russulales; family Russulaceae; genus Lactarius; species Lactarius indigo. Next base: position 354,663 of record JAFKAC010000030.1, read on the forward strand.
ACGAGGTGGGGTGGGTACGAACGAGGACGGCACTTTGGGACTGACAATGGGAGCAGGGGCTGACGAGGCGATGGGAGCAAGGGACGTGGAGGCAGAGTGGTTGTGGACGTGTGGTGTCGAATCTGGACGATGGCCAGCGACGTGGCACAATGGATAAGAGGATGGGCCCGAATGACTTAATGGGGCGAAATCGGTCACTTGATGTAGCGTGACGTAGACAGTTCGAATCAGCCAGAGGATACACCGCGCCATCTGATAATCGTTATCGCTCTGCACTTTGAGAACGATTTGATTCCAGAGAGCACAGAACTCGTGCTGCAGATCAGGTGACGTATATTGCACTTTGAATTTCGAAGCCGCTTCTAGAACGGACATGAAGTCGCCCGCTGGCCAGTACTTCTCCCGGAAACGGGTAAATTGCTGACGAGTAATGTGAATCAAGACGGCAAGTGACAAGCTGTTACCGTGTGCGGCGTAGTCTCGAAGGATGCGTTCTTGGACGCCCAGTCCATGGGAGGCAAGGTTAAACCAAGAGTCATTGCGCGTTTGCGTCTGTGCGATAATCGTGCAGACCGCAGCCACAGAATTGGTATTATTGCCCCATCTAATCATAATCTGCACAAGTTCGGCGGACATCGGACCACGATAGTGGTATCTGGACCAAATCTTCTCAAAGACACGATATACCGGAATGTGCGCTGGATCGAAAGCCTTCGCGCAGATCATGGCCCTCCGGTCTTTGACATCACCAGGTAGCAAATCGGATGAGAAAGTGACGTTCAACAACCCCATTGATGCCGTCGAGAGCTTCTCCTTTTGATCTTCGGTGAGACCAAGTAAAGGATTGTGGACAAATTTGGAGCTGCGGAAGCCAGGTAAGCCCGAAAAGAAGCGCTCTAGTTCGTGATCTTCGTCCAAACTGTCGAGCGTCCAAATGAGGGCGCGAGTAACGATCCCCGGTGGTGCGTTTAGAGCAGTTTCCTCGACAGTCCTCTGCACGCCTTGTGTAAGCATGTTGCGAGAACCCTTCGCCAGGGATCTGAAGAGATCATCGGCGCCCCCAGCAAAAATTCTAAAATCATCGAAAAAATCATAACAATGAACGTTCAGAGAACTAAGGCACCAAACACAAAAGTGAAGAAAAGCAAAGCACGGTAAACAGCAATGAAGTATAAAAATGTTGAGACACCGAAGGACCCAAAATGTGGCAAATGACATTCCAAAAACAATGTGCCATGCCGGAAATGAAAGTGGCGTGTGGTATGGACTGTCATGACGAAAGATCGGGACGAACGTGATACATCCGTACAGAGCAGTGCAAACCCCAATCCATGACACCACTGACTTGAATATCGTCAGATTGACGTTCCATAGGAACACAGAGACGCCGGCAAAGAACAGGAACAAGGCAACATGCAGTAGCGTCGGTAGTGCTTCGACTGCCCATGGAACGAGAAATTTATCGACACCCTCGAAAAAGAATGCACGGATCCGCGCACGCTTGTGCAGGTTGTAGCGTGGTTGAGTGACCTTGAGGTATCTTCGTGCCCATTGCTGAAGTAACGTCGCGAGCAGAGCACAACTGATACTGATCACCAAACTCAAGAAAAACAGCACGTTCACCCAAATGGCATAGTTTGGCGGAGTAAATGGGGGAGGGGAAGCAGGGAGGGAAGTCGAAACGTTGGATGCAGGGTCGGCGAGGGTCTGATATATATTTGCGAGATAGAAATTGGAAGTGTCCTGAGGGTTTGGTCGAATGTCCTGGATGGATACCGAGATCAATGAGGCGACAGCAGCAGAGAATAGACCGGTCTATGAGAGATGAGTCTGGGAAGTAGTATAGAGGATTGGAAGATGGTGACATACAAAGACGAGGATGCTGTCAGCGTCCGCTTTCCATCCTTCGGCCATCTTCTCGTCTTCTTCTTTCGCCGTTTTGAGATACATGGAGAAAATAGGCCCTGAACCATCGACGAAGATAGGCGTTCCATGTGATTCCTGAACCGGCGCCGACTGGGGTGGATATGGACGGTCACCTATGGGGTGGTAATGGCGGTTGAGGACGGTGAGGAGAAAGCCAAGTGGGAGCAGGTACCTCTGCTTAGGCCTATATCTGCTCCAGTGACATTGACACTTTGGAGGGCATGGGACATTGAATAGTATGGAGTGAGACGAGTATAGAGAGTAAAGTGTAGGAGGGCGGAACGCGTTAAGAGTGACTAGTGACTGGTGATTGCCCTTCGCCAGTTGTAAGCGGCCAAGAGGGCACCATGAGGTAACGGGAAGCGCCGAACCGCAAGCGCTCGATGCTCTACAGTTTGTCATCCCCCACGCCCCATCCCATTCTCCCACCACAACGTGCTCACTCTAATGTTCTTGTCCGAGTCGCTCCATCGTCCTGCCTCTCTGCAACTTCCATACCGACGTGGTCGAGACGCTCAATGTCATTTTCAACGAAGGTTTCATCCTACCAGTTATTGCAGAGTTAGAAATGGTTACCCAGGTGCGTGCTGCGTGCAGATGCTTCCGTGTCACTCCTAAACATGCTCACAAACCTCCAGTAGCTCAAAGCTAAATGTTAATTCCCTTTTCCATGCACACATCCTGCAACTCGAACCCTGTTTAGTATTTATGGCATTCTCAGCGCCTCTCTGACCGTTGACCACTATCTTCCCAGCAGCCGACCGTTGCCCATCGGCACATGGATCGCATTGTCCTTGTGCGTGGACCAGATCGGGACGTCCTGGCTCGGTACTTATTATTCCAAATCTCCCACCCTCAGCTGGCATAATATTCGCCAAGAGATTGGAAACGTGGACCCTTTTCACGGCTGGCTTGCTGCTCGATGACCTCTCCACAGGCTCTACCTGCCACTCATTCAGACTGAGTCATCTCTTCACGAGTTCTTTCGTGAGCTTGTAATCTCGCGGAGGGAGGGACAGTTGGGGATGGAGATGTTATCGGAGACGAAGGTGTGTTATATTATGTGGCTTGACATGAGGACATCACTCAGGAGCTTCCGACCGAAGCCACCGACGCAACCTCTGTATGTCTCTTATACTCAGTGCACCGTTTCTCCCTCTCACACGCATTGTTAGGTCCTCATACAGAGGCTTGCCTACGCTGTCCCACTCTACCACTCACGCGAGCCCATCCCGGGAATTGCCGACCCTTGCCATATGCGGCGCCTCGTGCACCCATAGGCACTGGAGGCCTCAAGTCGCATACTACACCATTGGTAGTTAACATGGCCTGTTCACCTTTCTAGGTCTCGTTGATTCTCACTGGTGTGTTGCTATCGTCTACTCGTCCCCACCTGGTACAAGTGCGTTATGTTTTTGCAGGCAACCCCAGCCCTCCCACGTGCGTCGCCTCATGCACGCAGACGCTATGTGCACGGATTTGTGGAAGCCGTGAGAAGGAACAGGAGACCTCGGTAGCAACCTGCGGTCGGGCGGCATCAGCGACGGCGATGCGATGAGTGAGCGTCACCGCCGAGGGATAGAAATGATTTCCCAAGAGCGTAGAGAGGTTACGCGTTACACCTCACTGGGAGGGACGCTCATCAGCCCGTGGTCTACTCATGTTTACATATTTCGTCCACGATTCGATAAAATATTTAATAGTATCAGTATGGTGACATTTAGAACCCAACAGGAGCAAGTACCCTATCTTACACGCATATATAAGGGATTGGGGGATGCGTTAAACGATTTTATATGGGAATTGCGAAAGACGTGGCGGTGACGGAGATTGTGGTGGAAGATCCCGGGCGATCATAGTGTTTTCATGGATCGTGCGATTCACCGAGTGGGGGTCAATGGCGCCCTCTTCTTTGCGCAAACCAGGTTTCTGGCTCCCACCGCCCTCAATAACAGCACCCATATCAGATGCAGACGCCGGGCCGGAAGAAACGCTAGAAGTAACGGTGACCATTGCCGGGCGACGGGATCCTGGGAAAGACAGTGAGAGGTAGGATCGGGACATTGGCGAGAGTCAAGACATCGGCGTACCTGTACGACGTATACTGTCGAGAACTGGATTAGAAATAGATGAAGGTGGGAGATTTTGTGGGCCGGAAGGCGTCAGGGGTTCTACGTTGTGCTGGAGGGTAAGTGGAGTGGATGGGGATGGGGAGGTAGAGGGAAGAGGATAGCTGAATGTCGAAGTTGCGGAAGTAGGGTGAGATAATTTCATATCAGAGGTAACGAGTGCATGAGCGGCCACTGGATCTGGTGAGGTGGTAAGAATGGAGAGGCTTTCGGTGGCCGTCTGATGAGCAGTCCGGGGGTTGGAGTTATCGAGCGGTGGTACATCCGCAATGCTATCGTCGGCATGAGGTGGGGCAGGGACGGACGTGGAGATATGAGGTGTCGAGTCCGTATGATGGCTGGCGATGTCACACAATGGATATGATGACGGGTCCAACAAATCCGCGCCTATCGGGGTAGAACAAGTCTCTTGATGTAGTGCAACGTAGACATTCCGAATCGGTCTGAGGATAAGCCGCGCCACCAGCCGACTGTCGTCACTCCGCGCTTGGTTCCAGAGAGCGCAGAACTCGCGCTGCAGTTCAGGGAATGTATCTTGCACGTTGAATTTCGACGCTGCTTCCAGAATATCTGAGAACTCGTTATCGGGCCAGCGCCAGTCCCATAAATGGCGAAATTGCTGGCAAGTGATGTGAATCAAGATCGCAAGTGACAGGCTGTCACCGTGTGCGGCGTACTCTCGAAGGACGTGTTCTTGGACGCCCAGTTCATCACATGCGAGGATAAACCAAGAGTCATCGCGCCGCTGTGCCGTTGCGACAGTCCTGCAGACGGAAACCACCAAATCAGTATTATTCCGCCTGTAATCGCCCCATCCACCCATAATCTGCACAATTTCAGCGGTCATAGGACTAGAATATCGATATCTGAACCAAATCTTGTCGAAGACACCAGATACCCCGGGAATATGTGCTGGATCGAAGGCCTTCGTGCAGATGATAGCCCTCCGGTCTTTGACAGGGTCAGGTAGCAAATCGGATGAGAAAGTAACATCTAATAACCCCGTTAGTGCCGTCGAAAACTTTTCCCTTTGCTCTTCAGTGAGACCGGGCAGAGGATCATCGATGACTTTGGAGTTGCGGAAGCCAGGCAAGCCGGAAAAGAAGCGCTCCAGTTCGTGATCTTCGTCCAAACTGTCAAACGTCCACAGAAATGCACGGGTGACAATCTCTGGTGGCGATTTCAGAGCAGTTTCCTCAGCTGTCTTGAGCATGCCTTGCAAGAGCATTTTGTGATAACTAGTCTTCCGATCTCTAAAGCGAAGGCAGGCATCGTAATGAAAATAAACCGACCAAGTGAACCACTGAAGGACCCGAAACGTGACAAATGATATCCCAGCTACCATGTGCCACGCCGGCAATGAGAGTGGGGTGTGGTATGGGCTGTCATGACGAAAGACTGGGACGAACGTGATGCACCCGTACAGAGCAGTGCATGCGCCGATCCATGATACCACAGACTTGAAAATTGTCAGATTAACATTCCACAGGAATACAGAGATGCCGGCAAAAAACAGGAACAGGGAAACATGGAGCAGCGTCGGCAGTGCTTCAACTGCCCACGGAACAAGGAATTTATCGACACCTTCGAAAAAGAATGCGCGGATCTGAGCTCGCTTGTGCTGGCTGTAACGTGGCTGAGTGACCTTGAGGTATCGTCGTGCCCACTGCTGAAGCAACGTCGCGAGTAGAGCACAACTAATACTGATGACCAAGCTCAAGAACCAAAGTGCGTTCACCCAAACGGCATAGTTTGGTGGAGTAAACGCAGGCGGAGAAGCAGGGAGAGCGTCCCCTATGTCAGATCGATTTGGATCGGCGAGAGTCTGATAGATATTCGCGAGGTAGAAGTTGGAGGTGTCCTGGGGGTTCGGTCGAATGTCCTGAACGGACACTGAAATCAAGGACGCGACAGCAGCAGAGAATAAACCAGTCTATGGGAGGTGAGTCTGTGAAGTAATGTAGAGAATAGGAAGGCGGTGACACACAAAGATGAGAATACCATCGGCGTCCGCTTTCCATCCTTCGACCATCGTCTTGTCTTCTTCCGTCGCCATTTCGAGATACATGGAGAATATAGGCCCTGAACCATCAACGAAGTTAGACGTTACCCGTGGTTCCTTAATCGATGCCGACTGGGGTGGATACGGGTGGTCGCCTGCGGGGTGGTAGTGGCGTGTGAGAACACCAGCAGCGATGATAAGGACAAGTGGGAGCAAGTTACCTCTGCCCGGGCCTATATCTACCCCGGTCACGTTTACACCTTCGAGAGCTCGAGACATTGAAGAGTATGGAGAGTAAAGCCTGGGGGGTGGAACACGTTGAGAGTGACTCAGGCTGCTCTTCGCCTATACAGTACCGTAAGCCGCCATGAGGCACCATGAGGTGACGGGAACGGCCGAACTGCAGGCGCTCGATGACTCAACGGTTTGCCATTGCGAACTCAGGTCGTTTTTGCGCTGCGATGTTGATGTGAAGACCTCTGAGAGACTCCAGGCCCCTGAATCAAATCGTTCTCAAAGCGCAAAACAACGACGAGGCGATCGCATCGTATGTCCTCGGACGGTTTCGCAACGTTTATGTCACTCCACATCAAAATACTGGTTCTGCACCAACCAAGGGGGGGCCGGAATTCTTAAAATTGCACGGGGTCGGTAAAATTTTTTAAGGGGTTGGGCCGTACCCCCCCGTGTGCAGGTCGTCCGGCCCGCCACTTGGAGGGTATCTCGGGGTCCACGAAGAGCAAGTACACTTGCGCAGCGAGAGCCCTGTCGAGCTGGAAATGCGAGTCGAAGTCTAGGATTGTCGTACGGCTGTCCCAAATTTCTAAAGGTGTCGACAAGGCACTCCAAACGAGCGTTCTTCTCTGAGTGTGTAGTCGCCCTCTCCTTCACCCATTTCTTGACATTAGGACGGGAGGGGAGATCTTCAGTACGTGCAAGTGTGCAGCGGTTGCGGACGTGGAGACTCAGTACAACAAGACCAAGCAATATCCGATCGGGACTTCGCATTGTCGCGTCGAGACACCAATTTCGAATTCAGCAGCGACCAATTACAGCAGTTCACCGGCACCGAGGACAACCAGAATCCGTCCGAGATGAGGCACGCAGATGATGTAAGCGTGAACGCACTGTCCCGAGATTCTCATGAACTTGAAGCTGTCGATGCAGGATTTAGTACAGGTACCTTGCTCCCGCGTGTCATCCTCGCCGTTCTCACCTACCCTGCCCTCCGAATGGGTGATGACCATCCACCTCAGTCCACGCAGAATCGAGCATCCCACAGTGTATCTTATTATGTCGATAGTTCCTAGCCCGTTTTATCAATGTATTGAGAAATGGCTGCGGAGGAGGACAAGAAGATTGCCGAAGGCTGGAAGCAGACGCTGATGGAATCCTCATCTTTGTACGTGTCTATCTCTATTAGTCTCGTTTGTGCTAATCAACCCAATGGTCTTAGACCGGTTTATTCTCTGCTGCAGTTGCGTCATTGATTTCGGTGTCAATTCAGGACATTCGACCAAATTCGCAAGACACCTCCAACTTCTACCTCCCAAATATCTATCAAGCGATTGCCGACCCTACGAATTGACCGAATACTCCCCTTCCTTCCTCCCCACCCCCATTTTCTCCACCAAACTATGCCGTTTGGGTCAACTCACTTTGGTTCTTGAGTTTGGCGATCAGTATTACCTGTGCTCTACTCGCGACATTGCTACAACAATGGGCACGAAGGTACATCAAGATTACTCAAATGCGTTACCGTCCACACAGGCGGGCGCGGATTCGTGCGTTCTTTTCTGAAGGCGTCGACAGGTTTCTCCTTCCCTGGGTGGTTGAATCGTCGCCTACACTTCTTCACGCTTCCCTATTCCTGTTCTTTGCCGGTCTAGCTGTGTTCCTTTGTAACGTTAATCTCACAATTTTCAAGCTGGTGCTCTCGTGGATTGGCGTTTGCACCGTTCTCTATGGGTGCATCACCCTTGTGCCGATCTTTTGCTACGACAGCCCATACTATACACCACTTTCGACATTTGTGTGGAAGATTGTTACTGGGGTGCTATATGTCGTCTTTCGGGTTCGTCAAGCATTGTCACACGCGTCACGTCTCCATCGTCCCATAGCCCTTCGGAGGTCGAGGGACCGTTATCAGAAATTGTCCTCGCAGGGCATGCACATGACGGCCGAACGAACTGCGTTGAATTCACCATCGGAGATCGACACTCGCGCTTTCATGTGGACATTCGACGCCCTAGACGAAGACCACGAATTGGAGCGCTTCTTTTCTGGCTTACCCGGCTTCTGCAGCTCGAAAGTCATTGACGATCCTCTGCCCAGTCTCACCGAAGAGCAAAAGCGGAAGCTTACTACCGCATTGATGAAGCTCCTGAACGTCAATTTCTCATCAGATTTGCTGCCAGAGCCCATCAAAAAGCGGAGAGCCATAATATGCGCGAAGGCTATTGACCCGACACACACTCCCGGAGCATTTATAATCCTTGACAGAATTTTGTCCAACTACCAATATAGCGGTCCTCTGTCTGCCGAACTTGTCCGGATTTTAAGAGGCTGGGGCAGTAACAGGGGCGAAGATACTAATTTGGTTGCACGAGCTTCTGTCTGCAGTATCGTCGCAAGGGCACAACAGCGCGACGACTCTTGGTTTGTTCTTGCCTCCAGCGAACTGAACGTCCCAGAGACAGTCCTCCGAGACTACGCCGCACGCGGGGACAGCCTGTCTCTTGCCATCTTGATTCACATCATCCGCCGGCAATTTGACTATTTCGGGAAGCCATCTTGGCCGTCGATCCACTTCTCGATATTTCTAGAAGACTCTTCCAAATTCAACGCACGAGCTACGTCACCTGAACTGCAGCACGAGTTCTGTGCTCTCTGGAATTACTGTAAATAGTTCGAGAAGCGCGGATGGGCAATGGTCCGACTATCGCGTGGCATATTCTCAGACCGATTTGCGGCGTTTACGTCACTTCGCATCAAGATACCAATTCTGCCTCCACGGACGAGTGGGATGGGGTTCTGAGCGAGCTCCCCTCGTATCCGGTGTGCAACGTCGCTGGCCATATTCACGACGACTGCCTCCACAACATTTAATCTCGCCGTCCCACACGATCACGCTACGCTCCCCTCCATCACTACTGTCGGTTACTGACTCGGACGTAGCCATTGCTGGCCATTCAATATGGGAATCAAGTGCCGAGCATACGGAAGATCACCTTCCGCATCCTTCCCATGGCCAGTACAATATCGTTTAACGCTTCCTCTAATCTGTTCTTATAGGGCCCTCCATATTCAGTTACCGTACCGATACATTCAATACCTTTCTGTCCTATTATGTGGTACAATACCGTAGCGAAATGCGTAAGGTCGTATTGAGTAGGGAAGTGTGAGTAAAAGGTCTCGACCTCCGCCTAGACTCACTACGGGCTGATAAACGTACCCGGAAGTTACTTGGAAGTCTCTGTGTGCATCCGGGTAGTCTATCTCCTCCGTTTTGATGTTACCCGCGAATGCTGTTTGCTTGGTTCCTTGTCAAGGTAGTGCCAGTGTGGTTCACGGGGTACTCGTGGTAGGTTGTCAAAGGGCCAGTGAGTAGACATGTACGAGGCGTGTAGTCGAGAGAACGCCGCCGCCGTCGAGATTGAAAATGACAGGTCTTCGTGCATGCTTGAAACTTACCCTACCGGAGGAGTCTCGGACTGCTTCGCCGACGACGACCGCTGCTGTGGCTGTCTCGTCGCGATGCCGGGCGAACGCGACGTCATCGAGCTCGCCCGCGATCCAGCAGTGCTACCCCCAGAGATCCCCGCGAAGCACTTGACCAACACTGCTCATTTCTGCAGGCCGGAAACACGCGCGACATCTGCGCGGGGTCAGCAGTTAATGTGCTAGCGCGGGTCGCTTTTCATTTATGAGCATAGACGCGGGACCATTCCCCTACTTGGTAGGGGCAGGGCAGATGGAAGGCTAACTGTTGACGACCCAGCACTCTCAATAGGTCGCGGTCATGTACCAAATTCCCCCGGGGTGAGTGCGCTTGCTGCCAGGTGCAGGTCGTCCGGTTCGCTACTTGAGAATATCTGGTGGAGAAGGGTGAAGATCAGGTACGCTTGCACAGCGAGGGCCCATCGAGCTTGAAGAGCTGGTCAAAGTCAAACGAAGATGGTTGGGTCGGACAGTGTCGTGGTGCAGGATCTAGCGAGCAGATGTGCGCGAGCCCATAGTGGTAGGTTTTGTCTTTGCACGGAGAATGGAGCGCGTCAGCAGGTGAAATGGGGAGAGATGCAGAAGACGCACGGCTGCCCCGCTTTGGAAGGCACATCGGCAAGGCGCTCCTGGTAAGCGCCCATCTCTGGCGGTGTAATCACCCTCTCCTTTAGCCATCTCTCGATGTCGGTGTGGGAGACCTGTAGCACATACAGTTCGTCGTTTGTGCCAGCGGAGTCAAGGAATGCGTTGTAGGCCGGGAGACGGAGAGCCGATTGTCGTGGGGCGTCAAGTATTAATGGATGAGAAATCGGGGATAGGAGGCGTCATGGCGAGGCAGTACTTGACTGTGGACTCTGCGGACTACGGTCGAAGATGTAATGATAGGTAAGATGTTACTTTTTCGTTTCTGGAGGATCGATTGGTTTAATAGATAGGCATAAGTTATGAAAGGCCGAAGATTCCTTCGATCTCTGTTGCAAGATGGTAGTGAGACGAAAGCGTCAGGCGAAAAATATGGCACGCACTGGGATCGTTGCCATCGCATAGCCCCTCGACATTCCCAAATATGACAGAGAAAACCTGACTTTACTACACAACATCATCATATAGAAGAGTGTGACTCTCTTCGACCGCGAGCTCCCGTCGAACACAACTGAAAATAGGGTGCACGTTCCGATTCTGGTCTACCTGGCGAGATGTACCCTGCGAGCCCAGCGCCTGAATCAGTAGATGCAGAACACAATTGGCAGACACGTACGTGATCATCGGAGGGATGTTCTGCAGACAATGTATCGGTGTCTGTTTTTAACGCTTCCTGTTGCAGGCGACACCGGCATACGTTGAGTGAAATGCAGTAGAGTGTTGGGTCTCAAAGCACATTCAAATTTGGCAGTAAACCAAGTTACTTAGAATATACCCCGACGTAGGTCATGGTTTGGGCTGAGCAGTCGAAAGGGTAATCAGGGCGGATACTTGGGGGGAGTGTAGCGCCACCTAGCGATGACAAGAATATCAACTTGTGCAAACAACGCCCAATCCGGACAACACCTTGACAATCGTGGGATTCGAGATGCGAACGTGGTCGCCTAGGCGCTCGTACCAAGCTACCCACCCTTAATACCGATCGTCCGTCTATTCTACGTCTCCTGCACTCCTCAGAAATGGCGCACAGGAAAATCATATCGAATTAGTGAGTAGATCACTTTGACCCGTAACTTTCCTGATAATCGCCCTCAATCCCAGCTCGGGTTCCACAGCGTCTCGACCCTCTGGAGTAAGGTGAGTCAATCCCTTCCGTTATGTGCGATGTTCGGTCAAGGATTGTCTATGGGCAGCACTCAGATCTCCGAGTCTCAAGGGAATCGATCCCAGCCAATAGGTGTAGGGGTGACCGGTGCGTGCTTAATTCGCAACTCGTTCGACCCATGATATGTATTTAATCTCTGATAGTTATCCAAGCACGTGACGTTCCCCATATCAAGACTACCTTCGGCAGAAAGAGGGAGTTCTTCGTCACTATAGCCTATGGGGTGACAACAAAGAAGGCCAAGAAGAAAACTGAGAAGAGGACGAAAAGCGTTCATATTGATGGACGGACAGCGGTGTGGGACCAGAGGCTTGACGTTTTGTAGGACTTTCTTCTTTTTAGCCCCATTTTTCGGCTGAAGCTTCCTATCAGTTTCGTGCAACCATCTTCGCATATTATTCTGCGCCTTTATGTGAAGCGGTTGACAAAAAGTGATATGCTTATCGGAACGCATGAGATGGTGATTCCCGACGAATCCGAGAGCAGTGCGTCTACTCATAAGATTCTCGTTCGTATGACTAAAGAAGCTCACATATAGACATTTCCGTTACCCTCGACAACGGTAACGGGCAAGCTGGACATCCGACGCCGCCAGTCACGCTCGACTTAACGATCACCGTGTCAGCGAACGGGACCTCTCCAAGTGACCCTTCAAATATACCAACCGAAGGAGACGACAATCCCACCGAAGAAGTTCCTAAACCCACCATCGCCCCAGATTCCAGGGGACCTGATCGATCCTCTGCTCCCGATCATCTTTTACCTCCACCAGATCGCATTCCCGTTCAGAGTAGCTCTCTTATGCCCGCGGATCAAGGAGAGACGTCTCTTGTTGAGAAGGCTCGGATCGATCTCGCTCGCGCTGATGAAGTCGAGAAGTTGATCGACCGATCCAAGACATGGGAAGGGGTCGTCGGGAGGATCAAGTGGGTCGTGGATACTCTGGGCCCAGTTGCAGAAGTGCGTGTCGTATTCGTTCCGCCTATCCTCAACTGAACCAAATTACGCCATCAGCTTCATCCGATTGCACAGATGGCGCATAAAGTGCTTTCAGTGATCCCCGAGGTACACCTATTATTTGCAAATTATTTGCGTGTTGTTGGAAAGAAACACTTATTTTATGATTATTTGGATACTAGGAACTCTCAAAACAGTATCAACGCGACGACAATGTCCGAACCCTAGTCGAGAGCATGCATGATGCGTTTGACTTCGCAAACCACGAAGACACTTTGAGGTCCATTAAACCCAAGTCGAAGCAGGCCGACATCCTTAGTCTCATGTTGCGGGATGTCTCTATTTGCAGTGACTTCATCCAGTCGTATATCAACGATTCGCAATTCTGTACGTATTCTTCACCTACTTAATTGGCTAATTCCAACGCACAATTTTCAGTGATACGGATGGTGAAGAGTATCGGCCCGGCGGTGGAGTGGAAGAAAAAATTCGAGCGTTGTCCACTGCCTTCGTCGAGAATCGAAGAGCTTTTTTGGATCAAGCAGCCATCACAACAGAGATCACTGCGTTCCAAATTCTAAACGATGTGGGAACCATCTCGGCCAAGCTTGAATGGGTGTCGAGCCAAGTTTCTGATGCTGGTATGTAGTTGTGAACATCCGGGAGTCATCAAACCGATCACCTTCCCAGCGCTAGATGCAAGTATCCGAGAAATCCCATATGCGACAGGCTCGCGCTTCAAACCAGACAAGGGTTGTCTTTCAGGAACCCGCACGGCCTTTCTCGACTTCATCGTTGATTGGGTGAACAACCCCGCTTCCGAACGTAGTTTCGTTCTCTTTGGCCAGGCAGGCACGGGAAAGTCGTCCATCGCACACGAGATTGCTCGTCGCTTCGACGAAATCGGCCGTCTTACTTCGTCCTTTATCTTTGTACGGAAGGAGCAATCCGAGACAAAGGCTTACCATCTCTTCACGAATCTTGCTCGAAATCTCGCCGACCGCTATCCATTGTTCAAAGGTGCGCTTGGAAGGGCTATAAAGGACAATACCTCGCTCCGACTCGACACACGCGACTATGGCACACTCTTTCAACGCCTTATCCGGGAACCTCTCAAGGATCTCCACATCGTCGGTCCGATCCTTGTTGTTATCGACGCCCTGGACGAGAGTGGGAATACAGCTGGGGAAGATGGGCTACACAGATTCCTCGCAAATCACCTCTCCGAACTGCCGCCGAATTTCCGAATTCTCATCACCTCGCGGCCGGAGGGTGACATCGAGCCTGCGTTCCTTGAAGCGGAATCAGTCGTCATCAAACACATGAACGATGATGCGCTGGGGGCTACAACGCATTACGATATTCTCGCCTTCCTTCGGAAGAGGCTCGCTTCAGACGATTTTGAACAGCATGGCGAGGCGCTGGCAAGGAGGGCAGAGGGTTTGTTCCAGTGGGCTGCGGTTGCCTGTGGATACATCCGAGAGCCCAAATCGGTTGGTAGGAAAAAGGAGCGAATAGACCAGCTCTTAATATGGGGTGCTGATCACCATGGACAAGACCCGCTGAACGAATTATACAAAGGGGTGCTTGAGGCACACTTCAAGGACGAAGAGGCACTATTTCGCTCCCTGGTAGGACAGCTCCTCGCCGCTTTTGAACCTCTCTCCATTCGCTCCCTGACCACACTGCAACAACACGCCTCCGGAGACGACTGCGCCCCAAATTCGGTTGTTGAAACGCTCAGTCACCTCGGCTCATTGCTGAGTAATGTCACTTCGTCCGACGATACGCTTCCGATCCTTCCCCTTCATACCTCATTCCGCGATTTTGTGACGAATAAAGAGAAAAGCGGCGATTTTTATGTCGATCTCCGTATCGCCCACCGCCAATTGGCGCATTCTTGTCTTAGTCTAGCACTCAGTGACCTCAAATTCAACATCTGCGATCTTCAATCGTCATACGTTGCCAATAAAGACGTCGAAGACCTTGAGTCGCGGATTGTCAAACACCTGCCACCTTCCCTGTCGTATGCTTGTCGTTTTTGGGCAGATCATTTGGAACGTCTTGATTTTGGAAGCGATCTCTTCGGAAAACTTCAACGTTTCCTCGAAGAGAAGTTCCTGTATTGGCTGGAGGTGCTTAGCTTGATAAGTGATGTCGGTCTTGCTTCGCCAGCACTTTTGGGTCTAAGGGTATGGTTAACCTCCGGTGAAGGTGTGAGTATAACCGTTAATTCCATGACGCGGGTGAACAACTAATAACTCTGATGGCCGCAGGTTCCTCAAGCAGAGCTAGAGAGATTGAGGTCGTTAATCACCGATGCCTCTGCATTTGTGCGGCATTTTGGGATGGCGATGGCGACGAGTGCACCCCATGTCTACGTTTCTGCCCTACCATTTGCGCCGACGAATTCGCTTGTTTTTATGCGTTATTCCAGTTCATTTCCTCGTACACTGCGGATGGAATGTGGGCGATTGTCTGATTGGCCGTCGTCGGAGATGGTAATTTCAAATGTTGGAGGTCGGGTCTATTCCGTTTCGCTGTCGCCGGATGGCCAGCGGATTGTCTCAGGCTCGGAAGATGGAACAATCGGTGTGTGGAACGCCATGACTGGAGACACGGTGGCAGGACCATTTTATGGGCACACAGGACCGGTCTTCTCTGTGAGATTCTCGCCAGATGGCCAGTGGATCGTTTCAGGCTCGGAAGATGGAACAATTCGTGTGTGGAACGCCACGACGGGAGGCACGGAGGCAGGCCCATTTTATGGGCACATGGGACCGGTCTGGTCTGTGGGATTTTCGCCAGATGGCCAGCGGGTTATCTCAGGCTCGCACGACCAAACAGTTCGTGTGTGGAACACTACGACGGGGGACGCGATGGCAGGCCCTTTTTCTGGGCACACGGGGCAGGTCTTGTCTGTGAGATTCTCGCCAGACGGCCAGCTGGTAGTCTCAGGCTCGCAAGATGGAACAATTCGTGTGTGGAAGACCACAACGGGAGACATAGTGGCAGGCCCATTTTCTGGGCACACAGGACAGGTCTGGTCTGTGGGATTCTCCCCAGATGGCCAGCGGATCGTCTCGGGCTCGCACGATGGAACAATTCGTGTGTGGAACACTATGACAGGAGATATAGTGGCAGGCCCATTTTCTGGGCACACGGGACAGGTCTTGTCTGTTGGATTCTCCCCAGATGGCAAGCAGATCGTGTCAGGCTCGGATGATCAAACAATTCGTGTTTGGAACGCCACGACGGGAGACACGGAGCTAGGCCCATTTTCTGGGCACACGGGATGGGTCGAGTCTGTGGGATTCTCGCCGGATGGCCAGCGGATAGTCTCAGGTTCGGACGATCAAACAATTCATGTGTGGAATGCCACGACGGGATACACGGAAGCAGGCCCATTTTCTGGGCACACAGGACAGGTCTTGTCTGTGGATTTCTCGCCAGATGGCCAGCGTGTTGTTTCATGCTCTTCCGATGGAACAATCGGTGTGTGGAACGCCACGACAGGAGACATGGTGGCAGGCCCATTTTCTGGGCATGCGGGAGCGGTCTGGTCTGTGGGATTCTCCCCAGATGGCCAGCGGATCGTCTCAGGTTCAGAAGACGGGACAATTTGTGTGTGGAACGCCGCGACGGGAGACATAGTGGCAGGCCCATTTTCTGGGAACACAGGATGGGTCTCCTCTGTGAGATTCTCGCCAGATGGCCAATGGATCGTCTCAGGGTCAGAAGATGGAACGGTTCATGTATGGAGACCCACAACAGGAGACACGGTGGCAGGCCTATTTTCTGGGCACACGGGACCGGTTTTCTCTGTAGGATTCTCGCCAGATAGCCGACGGATCGTCTCGGGCTCTGATGACGGAACAATTCGTGTGTGGAGCGCCACGACTGGGGACATTCAGTTAGGCCCATTATTTGGGCACACGGATTGGGTTCGGTCTGTAGGATTCTCGCCAGACGGCCAGCGGATCATCTCAGGCTCACAAGATGGAACAATTCTTGTATGGAACGCCACGACGGGCGACACGGCGACAGGCCCATTTCTTGGGCACTCGGGACCGGTTTTCTCTGTAGGATTCTCGCCAGATGGCCGACGAATCGTCTCAGGCTCAGAAGATCGAACAATTCGGGTGTGGAACGCCACAAATGGAGACACAGAGGCAGGCCCTTTTTCTGGGCATACAGGTCTGGTCTGGTCTGTAGGATTCTCCCCAGATGGCCAGCGGATCGTCTCGGGTTCGAAGGATGGAACAATTCGCATGTGGAACGCCACCACAGGAAATACGGAGGCGCTCCCATTCTCTGGAGAGACAGGCTCGATCAGGTCTGTGGGATCCTCATCAGATGTCCAGCGGATCGTCTCATTAGCAGATAAGTCAATCCATGTATTGGATACTATGACAAAAATCCTGATAGCTACCACACAGGTCTGCTTTACGGATACGTCTGTGATAAACGACGATGGATGGATTCGTGGTGATATGGGCGAACTTTTAATGTGGGTTCCACCGGTGCACAGGACAGGTCTTTATCGGCCGTGTAATATTTGGATCGCTGGCGAACACCAAACCCGCTTAGATCTTTCTAACTTTGTCCACGGAAGTGGTTGGATGAGTTGTATTGGTTCCTAGGAGATATAACTGCTATGAAAATTTGTTTTCTTTCCTTCCAGTGTTTGCACCGGTACGACTTAGGTCACAGCCCACCACTACTATCAAGTTACCTTTGCATCGACACTCTCCGTCTGCTTCCATGTCCTTGTCACCGTGTCACCGTGTCCGTGTCTGCCTCAATCCTGTTTACTATTTTCTATTCGACCCACTTCGACCCATAACTTGTTGGTTCCAAGAGTGTTACGACCGCCCAGCACCCACCGGAAGATGCCCCTCCAGGTTAGGCGTGTTTTCGATTATAAAGCCAAATGTGCACATCAGTCAGTTTAAGATATACTTGTCGAACTTTACAGGGATCATACGCCGTCCTGGAAAAGGTGTACCCCACACTTCACAACCTGGCACATGCCCCAGTAGTGCTATCACGAATGACGACTCGTAGTTGATACTTATGCACCCTACGATTAGTCCCATTGTCGCCAAATATGAGGTTAGTTGCACCGAACGAGTAGATATAGCATTTTTCTTGCCTTGCGACAGGGTTCGCACCGCGTAATTACCCCATTACCGAGCACGTCGATGCGCTCGACGCGGTGCGGGTACTGAAAAGACGGGGATTAAAAAGCTCTTGGCACGGAAACGTCACGTCAACTCTAGAGAAGAGGGAGGTTTGAATAGGTAACTCCGCCAATGAGACGGCACAGCTACAGAGCATGGAAACACAGATAACCATTCCATAACCCCAATTGTTACAAGATAGCTATTCTATAACCCTAATTCTGCGAGATGACCCGATTTCCTCAGAATTTCACCCTCGACTTAATTATGAATCCCGCTCTTGAGTTTTGGGCGTCCAATTATGTTCTCAAAATTGCAGGGGACAATTGTTATGGAACTAGCTGTAGCCCCTCGCGCACTCCGTCAGCGTCGCCGTGTATTACATCTCCTCTCCCGGGTGCACAGTGAACGAGGATACATGAAAATTGTATGGGTTTCCGTAGTAGAGCTCCCCAAATACAAATGAAGACGCAGTGAAGAAGAGGGTGACGGTGACGAGAGAAAGGGTAGTGAGGAAGACTGCATCGAGTGAGCCAGTCAAACTTAAAGTTGGTTGGGTCGGACAGGGTCATGGTGACCGCGTCAAATGCAGCAGGCTATATCTCCTACGACGCGGGATCTATCGATCGGGCGGGCGCGAGCTTGCAGCGATAGTCCGTGGTTCTCTATGTGGGGAGTGAGGCGAATCAGCAGGTGAAACGCGTAGAATGACGCTGAGGACGTACAGCGGCCCCGCTTAGGAAAAGACGTCTACCAAGCACAATATTGATACACATTCTCGACAGCGTGAGCTCTCACTCCTTTTCCACTTCTCAGCTTCGACGCAGGAGACCCGCGGCACGTGTAGCACGTGGCTTGTTCCAGCGAGGTCTAGGGGCGAGCGTTGTAAGCCCGGAGACGGAGGGTTGAGGTTCAGTGGGTGAGTAATGATACACTAATGAAGGTTAGGGACGAGTCAGAGACGCATATAGAGTACTTGATGGCGGACTCTGTGGCCGTAGATGTGACGATAGGCAAGACATCGGTCAGGTGCACTCTTGTCAGACGACAGGTTTTATGCGTGGGTGAATAAGACGTTAAAGAACCCTTCGATCTCTGTTGAAAGACGGTAGTGAGATGGGAGGGTCAAGGGAGACAAAACTTGGCGTATCCCTCGCCTAACTCCTCGACATGCCCAAATACAACGACGACCTCTCTTCGCCCCACTGCCCACACATCACCACCAGATGGAGGAACCCGACTGTCCTCGACTTCAAATCTATTAGGAACTTGGTGCACGTCCTGATACTGGTCTGCCTAACGAGCTGCACCCTGCAAGCGGGAGGATCTGTGCCTCGCACTGAATTAGTCTCAAAGAAAGGCCGAGTATCTACTTACCTGGACCCTGAAAGTACCCTCTGCAGATGTAAACAACATCAAACCCGCTCGGCTGAAAGAAGACTCATGCTATTGCCGCGGCCATCTCCGTCCCGTTCCGCGGGCAGCCTCAGAGGCCTCATGCGCCAGTGCATGCATAAGGCGGCGCACAGCACGTGTCAGACTATGCAGTGGACAAGGAGAATGTGCGTGTGTGTGCAGCGCGAAAATGTGGTTTGAGCGCGCAAAGTGAGATGCAAGACGATGTGCGCGCTGGCACTCATGTATGCGATCATGACGTGACCAATGGAGCGATATGAAGGTTATTGAGGGCGAGTTAGGAACGATGTAGAAATGTGTGTGTGCGTTTGTGTGTGATATGGCCGTGTGGCGTAAATTTGAGGGCGACACGATGGGGTGAGTATGGGAGATGGGGTTGTATGGGTCATAAGGGTGAAAGTCAGGGTTGTGCACGTACACGACTGGTGGGCGCTGCGAAGGTTCGCCAACAAACCCGAGACGTAAGAAGCATGAGACGTGTAGCAAATGAGGAGTGGGAGAGGACAGCGTGGGTCAATGAGCGTAAAATTGTCGAGCTCGAGCCTCGGTATACGGACCCATGAGGACGGCTGGGACGCGATTGTCAGCGGTTGGGTTAGGGTTGCACGTCGTTTGCCAACAATTTGACCGTCAATTTGGCCGTTCTCGGGAACCATCCTGGCCGTCTTTCTAATTCTGTAACGTTCTAGTAGCAGCTTGGAAAATTCAATGTACAAGATACTTCGCCTGAATTGCGGCACGACTTATGTGCTCTCTGCAATCAGGTTTTTCTCAAAGTGCAGAATGACGACGACCGGAGGGTCATCCGAATCCTGTCACTGATTCTAAATGTTTATATCAAGATGGCATACTGATTCTGCTCCAGCATGGTTCTCTGCCTCCAGGAATGTAGGATGACATTCTGTGGGAGGCTGAAAGCCAACTGCGTATCCAGTGTGCAACGTCGCTGGGCATATTCACGAGGGCTCTGCTTCACCTTTGCTCTCACTAACGATTACCCTGTGCTATTACTCGCTTTCCTTGCCAGTCCCGACGCGTCTTCCTCGTCAATTCCCACCATACCCTCACAACTGTACCACCGCTTTACAACGACGGAATATTCTACAAGGTCGTCCCACCTCGCTGATCAGAGGGCCATCGACAACACCCGCAGGCCTGCCACTTCCCCGGATCCAGTTACCTCTCAAATGATGCAAGGCGGAGTTCACATCTTCACAACGAGGCCCCTATCCAGCCCAGAATATCCGGCATCAACCCCTCCTACGTCGAAGGCCTCAACAGTTCACGTTCGGTACGCAGCAGACCACCGCGATTCGGATGGTCCAGACATTCCATCGTCACGTTCTCCCACTCCCGCGATTCTCGGCTATGCTCCCAACAGGTCCGCTAATGTTTTCGGACTCTCCTGTTGACTGAACCAGGTCACAAACCTTCCCCAGATTCTGATTCCCTGATCCTAAAACCCGCTGCTCCCGGTTCATCTTGTCCACAGCAGATGTAGAAAGCATTCCGTGAAAGCGAGGTGTGGTACAATTTGTGCGTTAATATCAGCTCCGGACACGCACGGGCGCTCATGATAGGGGATGTTCCACAGCACGCAGATATGCAGCAGTCGATGGAAGGGACGACACAGACTGGAATGATTCTGCAGGACCGACTCGTGCGTGTGCGGTGCCGATGCCAATACGGCGCCGTGAGGAGCGGTACACCGATCAGTCAATACCTCAAGTGGGACGCAAAGTTGGGGCATAGGGATGGGGGATGTGATGAATGATGCCAGGGCAGCCGTTCGAGCATTGCGTGCGTGAGGTGGAGCGTTGATATGAGACGCTGCTAATTAAAGGGAAGGACACTGGGAAGTAAAGAGAATTGGATGTGAGACGTTTTTCTTGATACTTACGAGAGCAGCGTGGAGCGACTCGCTGAGTGTCGGTGTAGACAAAAACTGCTTTTCCGCTGCCGCAAATCGGTTCGGGACCAATGTGGTTGGCGCCGAGCGGCCATGACTGTAGAGTTACGGTAACGCCGTAAGCAATTCTCGTAAGCCCCAACCCACCTTTGCTTTGCTTCGCCGGAGGACCTAAGGGGTAAGTTAGTAGCAGTCGCCTTGGCTCCCGTTTACCCTTGCATACTACACCTGCGATTCGATTGACCTCGCTTGTAAACTCGTGTATAGCCTCATGGCGCTTCATAGGCTTCATATATCCATACACGGCCAAAGGCAACATGACGCAGTCACTCTCAACACCTTCCACCACATCCCACCGTACTACACTCCACTGCATAGTTTCCAATGTCCGGGGCTCCTCTGAGTCATGAAGCTCTCAATGTACCCTACACAGGAACTGGTACCTGGCTCCAACTCGCTCTATCTTCGTCGTTCTCACCCACCGTACAGCGTGCATAGGCAACGAACAATACCCGCCCCAGTCGATGCCGAATCAGGCCTCACTAGGAATATCAAACTTTGTTGATGGGTCCGGGACTATATTTTCAATATATTTAGAAATGGCGATGGAAAAAGACAAGAAGATGGTCGAAGGATGGAAAGCGGATGCTGATGGCATTCTCATCTTTGTCCGTCACTATCTTAAAATGCTATGCACTGCTTCAGACTCATCTCTTATAGACCGGTTTATTCTCTGCTGTCGTCGCGTCGTTGATCTCAATGTCCATTCAGGACATTCGACCGAATCCTCAAGACACTTCCAACTTCTACCTCGCAAATATATATCAGACTCTCGCCGACCCAAATCAATCCATCATCTCGAGTTCACTCCCTGCTTCCCCACCCCCCTTTTCTCCGCCAAAATATGCAGTCTGGGTGAACGCACTTTGGTTCTTGAGCTTGGTCATCAGCATCACCTGTGCTCTACTCGCGACGTTGCTTCAGCAGTGGGCATGGCGATACCTCAAGGTCACTCAGCCACGTTGCAGTCAACACAAGCGTGCTCGGATCCGTGCTTTCTTTTTCGAAGGTGTCGACAAGTTTTTCCTTCCGTGGGTAGTCGAAGCATTGCCCACACTGCTACATGTTTCTCTGTTTCTATTCTTTGCTGGCCTAGTTGTGTTCCTATGCAACGTCGACCTTACTATTTTCAAACTGGTGCTGTCGTGGGTCGGTGTTTGCACGGCTTTATACGGATGTATCACTGTTATGCCGCTTTTTCGCCATGACTGCCCATACCATACCCCGCTTACATCATTGGTGTGGCCCATAGTTATTGGGATACCATTTGTCATCCATGGCGTTCTCCGGTGGTTTGCCTGGTCGATTTACTTTCATAATAGGGCCCTGAATTACTTCGGAGGCTTGGAGAAAATTTACCGAAAACTACTCGTGCAGGGCATGCAGAAGACAGTCGAGGAAACCGCCCTGAACTCGTCATCAGAGATCGACACTCGTGCGTTTGTGTGGACGCTCGACAGTTTAGACGAAGACCACGAGCTGGAGCGCTTCTTTTCGGGCTTACCTGGCTTCCGGAGCTCCGTAGTGGTCAGCGATCCTCTGCCCAGTCTCACTGAAGAGCAAATGGAAAGGCTTTCCGTGGCGTGGATGGGATTGCTTGATCGCTCATCCTCGTCCGATTCGCTTCCCGAGTCGGACAGAAATCGGCGAATCATCATCTGCGCCAAGGCCATCCCCCAGGCAGGAATTCCCGACGCATCTCAGTGGATCCTCGATAGCATCATGTCTGGAGAACACCATCAGGGACTACGGACTGCCGAATTTGGCTGTATTGTGAGAGGCTGGGCCAATAACCCGAGCGGAAACCAGGGTGCTGCGCTTGTTATACAGGCTATACTTACTAATATTGTCGCAACAGCTCGACGGCGCAACGACCCTTGGTTTATTCTCGCCTCCGATGAACTCGGCGTCCCACGGTCTGTCCTCCGAGACTACGCCGCACGTGGTAACAATCTGTCACTTTCCGTCTTGATTCACATCATTCGTCGGCAATTTGACCATTTCGGGAAATCATCTTGGCCGGGGATCAAGTTCTCGCTCATTCTAGAAATGGCCTCCAAATTCGATGCGCAAGATACGTCACCCGAACTACAGCACGAGTTCTGCGCGCTCTGGAGCCAAATCGTTCTCAAAGCGCAAAATGACAACAGTCAGGCAATCGCGGTGTATCTCCTCAGACCGATTCGCAAAATATATATTGCCCTACATTGAGATACCAATTCTGCCCCAAAACGATTCTCCGCCTCCACTGGTAATTTGGATGACATCCTGTTTTGGCAATCCTCGTATCCGGTGTGCAACGTCGCTGGCCATATTCACGAAGGCTCTGCCTCCACAGTGTACGTTCGCGATGTCTCAAATGACAATGTTGCTCTCGCCCCCGCTTCCTCTGCGGGTCCCGGTCCGTTTTCCTTGTCCGCACCCGCCCCACTTCGTGTCATCGAAAGCCTCACGGATGTACCGCCACTTGGCACCTTCCACCCCGCTCATCGAGCAACTATCGAAAACCACCATATTCCTGCCACTTCTCCGGATCCAGTTATCACCCATGTGATACAAGACAACACCGACACCTCTACAAGAACGATATCCACCTCCACCCCAGACATATTGGCATCCACCCTTCCCATCTCAAAGGCTTCATCCCATTCGACCGGTACCGCCCACGCTCATCACGCAGGGACCCGCAGCGCTTCTTCGGGCCATTTAGACGATCCATCATCGCCTTCTCCCAATCCGGTTCTCGATAATATGCTCCCAACAGGTCCGCTGTTGTCTCCATACACTTTCGTGACTGGATCTGACCACATATCCTCACCAGAATCTCATCTTTCGGTGCTAGCTCCCGCTTCTGCCAGCCTATCTCGTCCGCGGCTGCCATCTGTACCTAATTTGAGTCCTGTTACTGAGGGAGAAGGTAGCGTGAAGGCTGATTTTCGCAAGGAAAAGGACACTTTTTACCCTTCGCCGGGTTTCGAAGACGCTATGTCCACCCCAGATCTTCCACCAGTCACCGTACCGAAATTTATGATCGACGTAACCATCGTGGGTCATTCACAGCGCTCTCTTGACGTCAAGTACACTGGAGGTCATCCTCCGAACCTTCCGCATGACCAGTATGATATTGTATAAAGCGCCCCTTCGTCCGATAGAGTTTGAATCTGTCAATAACCTCGTTCTGGTACTTTCCTCTGGAAATTCTTATATATATTTACAATATACGTATAGTGCAGCGAGTATATGTAACGCAGTGAGAAATGCAAGGACGTAGAAACCCTTTTGAGGGAGGAATGGTACTAGTCAGTGAACTATCGTATTGTTTAAGGCAAATTCGGGCGTTTGGGTAAGTGCACGCTTGCGGCATCGTACTAGTTCTGGTGTGGTATCGGATGCCGAAGCAGCAGTGAGCGGACTATGAGAACCAAGGTGAAAATTTGAAGAGCCAGTGTAGAACGGCGCAGGAACCGGCCGGAGGACGATGGCTTCGTGGCGTGGGGCAGAAGACTATGGCGATTGCGTCGAGTGTGGCGGGCCCTGCACCCTGTGACGCAGGACCTAGCGAGCGAAAGTGCGCAGGTTTGTAGTGGTAGGCAGTGCCTCTGCGAAAAATATGTCAACGGACCAGGAAAAGCGAAAAGAGGCGGTGGGCGTACCGCTGCCTCGTCTCTCCAAGGATGTCGACAAGGCGCTCCGAAAAAGCCCTCTCCTCTGAAGGCGCAGTCTCCCTCTTCTTCAGCCTCGAAATTAGGGTGGAGAGGAGATCTGCAGCGCGTGCCAACACGTGGTTTATGTTGACGAAGTCCGTGAGCACGTACAGAATTGGAGACGTAAGGCCTTTAAAGAAAAGATCAGCCAAAAAATAATGTGTGCGTATAAAAAGTCGAAGAATCCTTCAATAATAAGCTAATTATAAACTTGAATCTCTGTTTTAAGACAGTAGTGCAACGAAGGCGTCGAGGAAAAAAAAAAAAAGTGCTTATCACCCACCGCTGTCAGAACCCCCGTCAGGCCTAGCCCCTAGACACCCCTGAAAAGATATCCCTTCGCCGCGCAAATATCACCAGATAGAGGCGTCTGACCCTCTTCGACTAGAAGCTTCTGTCGAATCGATTGGACTTAGTGTAAGGTGCTTGTTCCGGATCTGGTCTACTCAGCTAGGTGTACCTTGCGAGCTCGCCGACCTGTACTTCGCCCGTTGATCAGATGCAGAATACAACCAAACACTCACATACCTGAGTCCCCAAAAGTTCCCTTCTCGTAAATACTGATATTGCAACGCTATCTGTTTTTGCTATTTCATGTTGTTGCGGAAAAGAGCCAAACGACATCGAGGGCATCCTATCAGGCGCTTGCATGTCAGCGATTCGGCTCATCCCAGCTCCCCCCTAACACTTCACATGGCTCATCATGCGCACCGACACGGGTCGGTGAAGCAGAGAGAGAGGCAAAGGACATACTGCTACCCCGATTTGAAAACTTGAAGGCGTTGACAAGGCGCTCCAAGAATCCGCTCATTCTTAACGACGTGATCTCCCGCTCCATTAGCACTCCTCGGCGTCGGCCCCGCTGCAGCGGCAGCACGTGAGAACTCAACCCACGTGTGAAAGCTAATGATCCGTGTCCTCATATCAAACTGGTTTGGCTGAGAGAAAGACTCACCCCGTCGCCACCGTCATCTCCGTCCCGTTCCGCGGGCCGCCTCGGAGGTTCCACGCGCCGGTCGGTGTACACATAAGGCGGCACACGGCGTGTGTCAGAGTATGCAGTGAACTAGGAGAACGCCTGTGTGTGTATGGTGAGAGCATGTCGGTTTAGCGCGCAAAATGGGACGCAAGACTATGTGTGCGCTGGCGCTCATGTATGCGATCATGACGGGACCGATGCACAGGTGGGCAGCGGGACCGAGGTTATCGAGGGTGCGTTGGGCACGATGTGGAAGATGTGCGTATGCGTGTGTGTGTGTGTGTGTGTGTGTGTGTGTGTGTGTGATGGCCGTGCGGGGCGAGTTTGAGGGCGACAAGACGGAGTGAGTAGGGGAGATGGAGTCGTATGGGCCATAGGGGGAAAGTTGGGGTTGTGCATGCGCACGATTGGTGGACGCTACTGAGGCCCATCAACAAGGAGACGTAGGAATCATGGGTGGTATGGCGATTAAGGAGTGGGAGGACTACGTGGGTCAATTGTTCAAACGTTCAAGCAAGACATATGCGAGGCAGAAGACTTGTGGGAGGGACCCAGCCGAGCGTAAAATGGCCGGGCTTCACATTTCTTGGCCTTTACTCTTCAGGTGAGCCTTAGCACGCTTTTTCTCTGGACCCTTCTTGGAACTAGTAGCAAGGCAGAGCCATGCAGAATGAATGGACTTGGAGACGACCGGGACGAGGCGATGGTCAGCGGTCGGGTTAGGGTTGCACAACTGAATCAGTCTGAGTTCGGGATTCAGCGCTACTGTGATGTCTGCCCACGCGAATGTCCAACGTCAATATTGCGTCAATGTTTGCAACAATCGCTCACTGTTTACAATAAAACAAGGGAAGTGGTCTCCACGTCGGGTTGGCTCACCTTTTTCCTACCGCGCAACACAAAATGACTTATGAAGAGTGAAAATACACAATACGAGAATTAAGGCCCATGTCGCAACGGCAAATCGTTGAGCATCGAGCGCCTGCGGTTCGGTCGATCCTGTGTGCCACCATCAAGGCCTCATCAAGGGGCGGTCAATAACCATCTGCGCCGTCCCCACCACCTCGCACCCTCCACAATCGATCCATTCCAAAACTTTCGATGCCACGAGATCTTCCCGAGGGTGTCAACGTCACCGAGACAGGTATAAGCCCGGGCACAGGTACCTTACCTTTCCTTGGCACTATCGTTACCGGTCTCATACGTTACTGTCGCTCCCATAGTTGACCCACCTGGGGTGACGACAAAAGCGCCACAGGAAGCACCAAGTTTTATCGATGGGTCCGGTCCTATTTTCTCGATATATTCTGAGAGGGCGATGGAAGACGACGAGAAGATGGCCGAAAGTTGGAAGGCGGGCGCCGAGGGGATCCTCGTCTTTGTGCGTCTCTACCTTCTAATCCCGTGCTTCACACCGTCTCATAGATCAAAGACTGGTTTATTCTCCGCTGCTGTCGCGTCCTTGATCTCGGTGTCGATTCAGGACATCCGACCAAATCCACAGGACACCTCTAACTTCTACCTCGCAAATATCTATCAGACTCTCGCCGACCCTGGATCCAATGTCTCGAGTTCCCTCCTTACTTCGCCTCCTCCATTCTCTCCCCCAAGCTATGCCATTTGGGTGAACGCACTTTGGTTCTTGAGCTTAGTTATCAGTATTACATGCGCTCTACTTGCAACATTACTACAGCAGTGGGCGCGAAGATACCTCCAGTCACTCAGCCACGCTACAGTCCGCATAAGCGAGCTCGGATTCGTGCCTTCTTTGCTGAAGGCGTCGACAAGTTCCTCGTTTCGTGGGCTGTTGAAGCATTGCCCACGCTTCTCCACATTTCCCTGTTCCTGTTCTTTGCTGGCCTGGCCGTGTTCCTTCACAATGTCAATCTTACCATTTTCAAGTTGGTCCTGTCATTGGTCGGCATTTGTGCGGCTCTTTACGGATGCATCACGCTCATCCCGGTCTTTCGCCACGACAGCCCTTACCACACCCCACTTTCGTTACCTGTGTGGTACATTGTAACTGGGTTATCATTTGTCACATTTCGGGTTATTCGTTCGTTCTTCTTTTTTATATCCCTTTGTTATTTGTGCTTTTGTTGTCCATGCTACCTTCTCACCGATGATTTCGGGTGGGACGATCACCTTGGAACCTTGACAAAACGTTATCGCAAGTTGCTTATGAAGGGGATGCAGAAGACGGTCGAGGAAGCTGCTCTGAATTCACCTTCGGAGGTCGTCACTCGCGCATTTCTGTGGACCTTCGACGGCTCGGACGAAGATCACGAACTGGAGCGCTTCTTTTCCGGCTTACCTAGCTTTCGCAGCTCGAAATTCGTTGGCGATCCTCTGCCCAGTCTCATCGAAGAGCAAAAGAAGAAGCTCATTGATGCGCTGGTCGGGTTGTTGGACCTCACGTTCTCATCCGATTTGCTCCCTGGGCACGTCAAAACCCGGAGGGCCGTCATATGTGCCAAGGCAATCAATTTCACAGACATTGCTGAATCCTGGTTCCAGCGGATCTTCGACAGAATATTATCCGAAGACAAGTACGGGCAGGTGCAATCTTCCAAAATTGCACCTTTTGTGAAAGGCCTGGGCGAAGGTAAGGGCGTAGAACCTAGTACTGCGCTTATCCAAGCCATAGTTTCCAGCGTTGTCGCAAGGGCACAAAGGCGCGATGACCACTGGTTTTCTCTCGCCTCCGACGAACTGGGCGTCCCAGAAACTGTCCTCCGAGACTACACCGACGGTAGCCTGTCACTTGCCATCTTGATTTACGTCACTCGCCAGCAATTTATCCATTTCGGGGAATGGCCCTCCCCCTGGCCAACGCGCGCGTTCTCAAAAGTTCTACAAGCAACTACCAATTTCGATGCACAAGATACGTCACCTGAACTACAGCACAAGTTTTGTGCGCTCTGGAACCAAATCGTTCTCAAAGCGCAGAAGGACAACAGCACGGAGATTGCGGGGTATATTCTCTGTCCGGTTCAAAACATTTACATCGATCTCCACCAACATACTGGTTCTGCCATGATGCAATCTGTCCCCCCTCCTGGTGAAGTGCGCGGTTTATTTGTGTATCCTGAGCCAGAACCGTCCTTGTTCTCACCGTGCGACGTCGCTGACCATCACCTGGACTCGAAACCTCACATCCACGATGCCCCTGCCTCCACAGCCCGTCCTTTCTTTGACCTGCCTGATAACTCTTCTCCAGCCCATTCTTCCCGTCCCGATGTATCTTCCCTGCCCATACCTGTCTCACATCATGTCGACGAAAGCTTCACGCGTGTATCACCACATGGCAACGATATATATGTCCCGGGGCCGTCCCACCCTGCCTATCGTATAGCTCCTGAAAACGCCCGCATTCCTTCCACTTCCCAAGACCAAGTCACAGCTTGTGTGATACAAGGCGGCGTTGACACCTCCGTAGGAATGATACACCTCTCCACCCCGGAGCCTTCGGCATCTACCCTTCCTGCTGCCTCGAAGGCCACCACCTCGCCTGGTACAGTTACCATTCCACACACTGCACACCGCCGCACACCTTCAGACGATCCAGACATTCCGCCATCACCTGTTCCCACTCTGGTTCTCGGAGATATCCCCCCTACAGGTCCGCTGTTGTCTTCATACTCCCCGAGACTAGATCTGACCACGGATCTTCCCAGAACCTCATTTGTCGATAGAAGCCCCCGCTGCTCTCTTTGTGTCTTCCCTGTGGTCGACTTCTGCACCTGATCTTGGTACCGTTACTCAGGATGAAGGAAATCCGAAGACTGCACTACACAAGGAAAGTGGCGCCCTTGAACGGCCTCTGGTGACTCAGGAAAATATAGTGGCCTCCCGACATCTTCCACCGCAATTATCGTCACAATCGTCATTTACCGACGTAGCAATTGCTGATCTTTCACGGCACTCTCTTGATGACGAACATACAGGGAATCATCCTTCGCACCCATTGAATGAGTATGATATCGTATGACGCATCCTATAATAGAGGACTCATGCTCTGTTGGGGCCCCAATATCAGTACTCTTATCTTGGAATTTTCGGATGTATTATATAACCTCGTACTTAAGGCGGGAACATGTACACGAGAGAGGGCAGAGGGGGGGGGGGGGGGGTTGAGCAACATGCGGAACACGTGTTTGACGACCTAACTGTTAGTGTGCGAGCTATAGGGAAACACGGTGCAGTGAGGACAAAACGTTGCACAGCGATGGCGTCGGCGCCTTCGGACGGAAGTTCCCGAGAAAGGGAGCTGTGCTCCCCTCCAACCATATCACAGGACGCACCTTCGTTCACGGTAACACCGTCGCCTCCATATGGCCTTTCCTCCGGGAGATCCGCAAGCTCACAAATAGGACTTGTGAAGAGGCGACTGAACGAGCGATAGGTAGACTTGGTGGTCATCAAGCGGCAAGCCAGTGTAAGTAGGACCCAATATTTCCAATCTCGGTGAATATGCTAGCTGCGGGGTAAGAAATTCAGAATCATGGGTCCCGGGAGAGGATGTCCCGATCTGTCTGTCATGCATAAGGAAGGATAAAGCGATCCATACGCCATTGGGCAACGGCCGATTACTGGGAAGATGGTGTTAGACGGTCACGGAGAGGCGCTGATGATGCTGTAGACACTGAACAGGGTTCAAGGTGCAGGATGTGCAAGATGTGTCCGTGACAAGGGGCATCGGCATTTGGCTTTGGCTTTTGGGAGTTTGTGAGCATACTTGGAAGTGACACGGAAGCGTCCGCACGCACGTGGGTAACCATTTCTAACTCTGCAATAACTGGCAAGATGGGACCCTCGTTGAGAATGAGGTTAAGCGTCTCGATCACGTCGGTATGGAAGTCGTGGAGAGGCAACAGAGTCACAAGAACGTTGCGGGAAAGTAGAGTGACCGTGTTGTGGGAGAATGGGACGGCGGTTGCGGTCAACGTTGTCGGGAAGAAACGCACAGTGCATTAGCGGGCTCCCACTAGCAGTTGTCTTCGTATCTAAGTCCCCCGCAATAAAAAGACGAGAGAGGGCACAAACTGATGCCTTGAAGCTTATTTCGTAATGACAAACATCGAGCGCTTGCGTTCGGCCGGTCCCGTCACCGCCTCGTGGGCTCCTTACAACCGACTGAGGGAACCACTCTTAACACGCTCCGCCCTCTCCATAACCGACTCACTCCAGAATCTTCAATGTCCCAAGTTGTCGAGGATATCAATGTAACTGGGGGAGATACAGTCCCGGGCAGAGGTACCTTACTCCCGCTTTGCTCTATCCTCACCGTTCTCACGAGCCACTGCCACCCCAGGTGATCATCACTATCCACTTGAGTCAGCGCCAACTCAGGAGCCACGGGGAACATCTAACTTTGTCGATGGGTCAGGGCCTATTTTCTCCATGTATCTTGAAATGGCGGCCAAGGAAGATAAGAAGATGGTCGAAGGATGGAAAGCGGATGCCGATGGCATTCTCATCTTTGTCCGTCGCTGTCTCCCAATGCTTTGTAATGCTTCATCGACTTGTTTTTCATAGACCGGTTTATTCTCGGCCGCCGTCGCGTCATTGATCTCAGTGTCCATTCAGGACATTCGACCGAATCCACAGGACACCTCTAACTTCTACCTCGCAAATATTTATCAGACTCTCGCTGACCCTGGGTCCAACATTTCTAGCTCCCTCCCTGCTTCCCCACCCCCATTTTCTCCGCCAAACTATGCTATTTGGGTGAACGCCCTTTTGTTCTTGAGTTTGGTCATCAGTATCACCTGTGCTCTACTTGCGACGTTGCTTCAGCAATGGGCACGAAAATACCTCAAAGTCACTCAACCACGTTACAGTCTACACAAGCGAGCACGAATCCGTGCATTCTTTTTTGAAGGTGTCGACAAGTTTCTCCTTCCGTGGGTGGTTGAGGCCTTGCCCACGCTGCTACATGTTTCCCTATTCCTGTTCTTTGCCGGCATATCCGTATTCCTGTGGAATGTTAACCTCACAATTTTCAAGTTGGTACTATCGTGGATTGGAATTTGCACAGCTCTGTACGGGTGCATCACGTTTGTCCCAATCTTTTGTCACGACAGTCCATACCACACCCCACTCTCATTACTGGCACGGCACATTGTCACTGGCATATCATATCTCTTTTTCCGGGCTCTTTGGAGGCTCACTTGGTTGGATTGTTTTAATGAATCCTATGTTCGCTTTAAATCCCTGCAGGAAAGATATCAAAAACGGTTTGTACAAGGCATGCAGAGGACAGCCGAAGAAACAGCTCTGGGTGCGCCATTGGAGATCGATACTCGCGCCTTCATGTGGACGTTTGATAGTTTGGATGAAGACCATGAACTGGAGCGCTTCTTTTCCAGCCTACCTGGCTTCCGCAACTCAAACGTCGTCGTCGACCCTCTGCCCAGTCTCACTAGCGAACAAAAGTGGAAGCTTTCGTCGGGATTAATAGGCTTGTTGGACGTCACTTTCTCGTCCGGTTTGCTACCGGAGGCTGTCAAAGACTGGAGGGCCATCATCTGCGTGAAGGCTTTCGATCCAGCACACATTCCCAGGGTATCTCGTGTCTTTGACAATATTTGGTCCCGATGCCAATCTAGTGGTCCGATGTCCGCCGAAATTACGCAGATTATGAGCGGATGGGACAATAATACTAATTTGGTAACTGCAGTTTGCAAAATTATCGCGAGGACGCAAAAGCATGATGACTCTTGGTTTATTCTCGCTTCGCATGAAATGCGTATCCAAGAACCTGTCCTCCGAGACTACGCCACACACGGTGACAGCCTGTCACTTGCCGTCTTGACTCATGCCACCCGCCGGCAATTTAGCCATGTCAAGGAATGGCTTTGGTCAGAGTACGAGCTCTCAGAAATTCTAGCGGCTTTGAAATTCGATGTACAAGATACGTTACCTGAACTGCAGCATGAATTCTGTGCTCTCTGGAATCAAATCGTTCTCAAGGTGCAGAACAATGACAACCAAGACGACAACGAATGGTATCGGATCATGGCTAATATCCTTGAACCCATCCGCCATGTCTACGTCGCACTACATCCAGAAACCGATCCTGTTCCAATAAGTGGACCTCTGTGGCTATCCTCTTATCCAGTGTGCAACGTCGCTACTCATAACCTGGACCCGACACCCGACGCCCACGACGTCTCTACCTCTACAGCCATTGCTCACGCCGCTGCGCTGGTCCCTGGTCCCATTTCCAGTCCCAATGCGCCTTCCTTGTCCGTGCCCACCCCACTTTGTGTCGACGAAAGCCTCACAGGTGTGTCACCGCTTGACAACTTCCACTCCCAGACCACTCATCAGATGACCACCGAAATTCTCTCCATTCCTGTCACCTTACCGGATACAGCGACCGCTGATATATTTGTCACCTCTGGTTTAATAATGCCCCCTACTTCCGCAACTTCGACATCCGCCCCTCTTTCCTCTGCTTCTCCATCCACTGCCATTGCCCTCCAGCACAATCCGGACCTCTTGGTGTCCTCCGACTCACCAAATCTCCCACCTTCAGCATTTTTTGATCCAATGCTCGACAATGTTCTTCTTCTGGGTGCGCCGCTTTCTTCACACCTGCCCTATGACCTGATTTGACCACTCACCATCTTCCCCAGAATCTCAACTAATAGTTATTACTGCTCCCAGTGCCTCTCAACAACCGACCTCTGCACCCAATCTCGGAGCTGTTACCAAGGACAATGGTAGCCCGAAACTCGGTTCTCACAAGGGAAATGATGCTCTTGATCCACCCTTGGTGAATCGCGCAATCAACGTAAACAATATGACCTTAGATCTTCCACAACCGACGTCACTACCATTTGTTACTGACTCGAACGTTGCGGGTCCTTTGCAGCAGGAACCTAATACTAAGCATACAGGAGATTATCTTCCGCGTCCTTCACATTTCTCATACGATATTGTTTGACGCGTCCTCTGGTCTTTTAGATGTACGTGTGCGACAGGGTATAAATTTTTGTTGGATTGTCGATATCAACATATGACCATTCAATACCTTTTCACGTCTTGTGTATATAAATTACGAGGTGGAAAACCACTATGAAAACGGGTAAACTCGAGAGCGGGAAAAATGTGAGCAAAGGGTCTCGATCTTCGTCTTGACCCATTGTGGGCTGATGAGCACACCTGGAAGTGACACGGAAACCTCTGCGCACACATTGGGTAACTGTCTCTATCTCCTCGGCTTCGAAAATATCTGCGATAGCTACTTAGGTCTCTTTTTTTGAGATCGGCATCGAGCATCTTGCCAAGTCGGTACTGTGGGCCCCTCCAAGATATGGTAAAAGGATGTCGCAGGAGGGCAGAGCGAGTTACAAGGCACCAGTATCAGGTTACAAGATGGGTTGGTGAGGCACATACAAGGAGAGAATGCTGTCCCCATCGACATCGAGAACAACAGACCCTTGTGCAGATTTGATCACGACAGCATCAAGCACGCCTGCTGGCCAGGTGCGCCACCCTGCGACGTGTTTGACCATCAGCGCTCCTTGGGCTGTGGACCAAAATATCCGCACAAATCTGCGTGGGCCGCGAGCTTGGGCGTTTACTAACCTCAGACATTTTTTTGTTGTGACAGCGTCAATGTGGGGCTAAAGGAAAACAAAAAGGTGTGGTAGGGCGGAGTTAATGCTCACCATCGATAGCCCTTTCGACTTGGGCTGCAGATACGTCCATATTCCCCAGGGGTTTCTGCGTGCGAGTGCTTCGAGGCGTGCAGGTTGTCCAACCCACTAATTCGGAATATATGAAGGTTCTCAGCAAGGGCCGCATAGAGTTTGATGAGCAAGCCGGTCAAAGTTAAAGGTGGGTGTGTTGGACAGAGCCGTTGTGATTACATCAAGCGTGGCAGGCTGTGTTGCCTGAGATGGGGGGGTCTAGTGATTGGGCGTGCGCGAGCCCGCAGTGGTAGGCCGTGACTCTGCCTGGGCATAGGGAGCGAGGCATGTAATCAGGTGAAGCATGGAAAGGGGTAGAGGATATACTGCTGCTCCACTTTGGAAAACTTAAGACATTGACAAAGTGGTCCAAGAACTTGAAAGTGGTCTTATCTTATGGCATGATCTCCCATTTCCTGCGTCTGGGCAAAAGACATGCAGCACATGCAACATGCTGCGGTTTGTGCTGGCGGGGTCTAAGAGCGCGAGATGTAGACCCGGAGATAGTGGAAGTATTGTCGTGTGGGCATATTGAAGGTGTTTGTCAGGCTTCAGTGGATGAGTAACAGAGGGCCAGGGGTGAGACAGAGATGTATATGTGGCATTGATTGTGGGCTCTGTGGTCACAGATATTATGATAGGCAAGAAGTCCGCCCCCATGCTTTCTTATTTCTGGAGAATAGACTGGCTACAATTTTAATAGGTGGGAGTATAGAAGGTTGAATAGTCCTTTGGTCTTTATTGTAAAACGGTATTGAAAAGGGAGGGTCAAGGGAGACACCTCTCTTTGCCCCACATCATCACTAGATATGCACAGATTCCGGTTTCGGTGCACCCCATGAGCCAGAAGATCTGCACTTCACCCCAAATTATTTTCAGGAAATGACTGTGTATCCACTTACCTGAATCTGGAAAGTACTTTCTGCCCGTATTGAGACAATGTCTCCATCTTAGTGATGGGAAAGTTCAGTTCTGAACTTCAGTTCGAACCTGAACCTACCTGAACTAAACCATTGGTTCAGTTCAGGGTTCAGCTGTTTGGCCTGAACTGAACCATTAGTTCAGTTCAGGGTTCAGCAATATCCCGAACTTTTGAGAACCAGTTTGAACCAGTTTGAACCAGAACTCAATTGATCTCAAGAACTCAATTACTCAGCCAGAAATAGTGCATATCATGGGTTTGTAAACCTATTCTATTAGAAATCTATTTACAGTGGCCTGAGTCCCAACTCCATCTAAGAGCATCTGCAGGTCTTGGGGCATGTGATATGTTGCAAGGTGTCACACACAAGTCTGTGGAATGTGCATTGTTGTATGTGGGTCAACAGTAATTGGGGACATGTTTCTCTTAAAGGGCTTAATGTGCATAGACATGCAGTGGGGTCAGGAACAGAAATTAGGTTGGGTTATTGGAGGTGGTCAAAAATAATTGTGCACATGTAGGCATAACACAAAACTTCATATACATAGTGGCATGAGTAGGGAATATGTTTAGTTTGAGCCAATAAGGCCACACACAAATGTGGAAAGCTGGAGAACAAAAAGAATGAGCCACACTGACACTAAGCTCAAAAGTTAGGAGAACTTTACTATGATAAATGTAAGTGACAAAGTTGCAGTGTGGTGTTGGCATCCAAGATAGGAAATAGAGCGGTCACATGCTCAATTTGTTCTGCAGTACTCTAGGTCCAACTACTTATTACCTTGTCCTCAGATTGGACTGTTGAGTTCATTTGTTTTCCCCAGCTTTCCACATTTGTGCATGGCCTTATTGGCTCAAAATAAACATATTCCCTACTCATGCAACTATGTATGTGAAGTTTCATGTCATGCACAAACATGTATAACCATGTTTAACCACCTGCAACAACCTGACCTCATTTCTGTTCCCAACCATGCTTGTCACGTTTCAACTCATACGGACTACACAACTGTAACCCTTACTGTACCAGTTGCAACTACGGCGGTAAGGTAGATTAGTTGCGGACTTAACCACGGTGATACGGTAGTACGATAGGAGATACGATACGATAGCTGACTGATGACGGACGCCACTAATACTGGTAGTAGTGGTACTTGGTTTGAGATACTTACGCGATACGTCGGACGCTACATTACGATGACTCATAGCAGCGCTTGAAAGCCTGCCCGACTTGTATTTAAGTTGTCTTGTGAAGACCAAGATACACCATCTTGGTCTTCTTGAATCGTCACTTGTTCTCTCTCTGTCTTACTCGCATTCTCTTCCAATCATCGTTGAGAGAAGTCCGACTTCAATTGTGACTTGGATACTTGACTTGTCGGTGTACCTCCGAGTATTCACTAGGGCAAGAACTTGGACCTTTGCGTCTTCAAGTCCGTCAACCGTATATCGCTAAGTGTTGTCACTGTCACCGAGCTCAAGTCGAGCTAACGTCGTGACGACGTTACATTAAGACCAAGATACCATTGTGGCTGTAACAACCAGAGACCAGTGGACGAGCTTTCGTCCATACTCGCTCCCAAGAAGAGGAGAATGAAACGTCCCCACACGCTTTCTACAAGCTGCCAGTTGGAGGGACCGACAAGAAGAAACCAGATATTTCGTAGAATTTAACGGACCCTCTAGGTTCCGTCCAGTTGAGTTTAACTTCGACCACTTGTGTTGGGTAGAGGTTACGTGGAATCCCATAGACTCCCAGTGGGACGTCATATGACCAGTCGGACCCAGATACCGCTGCAACATCGACGTGCGAGAGCTCAACAGTCGAGCAGATTGGGGACCCATCGACGGACAAGTACGAGAACACTCCATGGGAGAAGTAGTATCAGAAGAAGAGGAAAATCAAAGCCAGGAGGAAAGCGAAGGCCGAGAGCCAAACCAGACAGAAACAAGCGGAGGAGCTATACAAGATCTCCTTATAGAACGAGCTGAGTCCGCACACATCACCGAACCAGAGCCAATTCACATTCAATCCCCAGCCATCATGGCTACGATAACACGTGCAATGGAAGAAGTCGCGTTGGAAGAAGCGCGAGTAGTACAAGAGGACGCAAGGGCCATTTTGATGCCCATCAACCCAGAGACTGGAGTACGTATGACTGCAGACGACGCCGCAATCTTTTGAGTGATAGGATCAGATAGGGGAGACCCCCCGTCTGAGCGACGACCAACAATGGAACTGCCACCAGGAGTGGGGGGACCGGGAGACGACCCGCCACCACCACCAGGAGGAGGCGTCCCATTTGACCTGCGAAGAACTGAACCACCAAGAGGACCACCCCGCGCCCCACCAGGAGGGGGGGGGGGAGGCGGAGGTGATGGAGGAG
Organism: Lactarius indigo; assembly: GCA_025766275.1. Lineage (NCBI taxonomy): Eukaryota > Fungi > Basidiomycota > Agaricomycetes > Russulales > Russulaceae > Lactarius > Lactarius indigo. The sequence goes on from JAFKAC010000030.1 coordinate 392,469, forward strand.
GAGGTGGAGGTGCGGGAGATAGAGGACACCCCAGTGAAAAACTAACCGGCGAGCCACCCTCAATCTTTGATGGAGACAGACTTAAGGTCGACCAATTTCTCACACAGTGGCATGTCTATTGGGGCATGAATCTGGACACCCCCATCATGCGCAATGACTACAGGAGATGCCTCCTGTTCCTTTCATACATCAAAGGCAGAGCAGTCAGCAAATGGGTCTTATCCTTCCTGAACTGGCTCAATCGACAGATACAACGAGGAATTAACCCCTACACTCGAGGCTTGTGGGATGCTGTAGCCGACGGTTTCAGCCAACGATTCGAAAACACACTAGAAAGGGAACAAGCACAAGCCATATTACGAAAGGGCTTCAAAATGGTGGGGGAGGATATTGACAAGTACGTCAACGACTTCGAACAGCTGGCACGGAAAGCTCATTACCATCTCAACGAACCCCAAACCATCGACTTATTCACGTCGGGCTTGCCCAAGGAACTATTCAAGAACGCGTTCCAATTTGATGAACCAGTAACATTCGATGACTGGAAGAGGGCCGTCCTCAAGCGGCAAAAGAACTACATCCACCTCAAAGTGAGGCTTAACGAGTACAAGAGCACGACGACTCACCCAAAGAAGCAAACCGGCAATGCGGGGTGGGCACTTCCACAAAACCTACCACAGACCAACCCATGGGCTATGGACACCTCCGCCGATCACGCCAAAGTATGGCTGGCCGGATCCGAAGACATCGACTTTAACAAACTGCCCCACCACGATTGGCCAACGCCACCCTTCCCACCGCGAGGGGGCCCTGGAGCCAGAGGACGAGGAAGAGGCAGGTCTAGAAGGGACCTAAGGAATGTCCTTTGCTATAATTGTAACGCTCCAGGACACCTCTCACGAAACTGCCCATACCCCCGACAACAGAGACAGTGGCAGAACGCTCCATCAAGCAGCAGGATGACGGAGACCACCTGGCCGCCACAATGGCCAGGATCCCCGGGCCCCACATCCCAGTATGAACCATCGCTGCCGGGATACGCAACACCAGCGCCCAGCGTGACACCCGCACTGCAAATCAAGACGACAAAAACGGCAGGAGAGCAAGCAAAGGAATGGCTGACACAAGTAGCCAACAGCACGGATGAGGTAAAAGACCTCATACTTCAAGATCTATGGGGAAAGGAGGGTTTTCAGGGCGCCTGAACCTGTCAGTCTGGGTGAGGGCCTTACAATGTAATTCTGTAATTGTGACAACGCGCTATCGATCTCTGCGAATCCCAGTAACTGTCCGAACGAATTACCAAACGACTGAAACAAACGCGTTGGTGGACTCCGGAGCCACTGACAACTTCATCAAACCAGGAATGGCGGCCCGGGCAGGAATCCCAATATGGCCATTAGAAACGCCTCGCAAGATATGGAATATAGACAATACAGAAAACAAAGCTGGGTTAATCACTCATTACGTTAACCTAGAAGTGAAAACATGCGGACAGATCAAGAAGATGACCTTTTTGGTCACCGACCTCAGCAGCGAAAGCATGGTACTGGGTTATCCATGGCTAAGCGCCTTCGAGCCTACAATCAGTTGGGCAACAGCAACTATGCATCCGGATATGCAACCGGTAGTCTTGGCCACTACCGAAGAACTACTTACCACATCCACAGTACGGGCCCTAATTACAACAGAAAAGGAAGCAATTGTCCAAGAACTAGAAGAAGAAACCTTCACACGAGCCACTACTTTGACAGAATTGGCTATATCAGCAAAACAACAACAGACGGCGGTCGTACTGCCACCGGTATATGCGGAATTCAGTACGCTGTTCAGCGAGCAGGCCTCGCACCGCTTCCCTCCGTCGCGACCCTGGGATCACGCCATCGACTTCAAGCCATCAGCGCCAGCAGCAATCGACTGCAAAATTTACCCCATGACACAAAAAGAAGAAGGTGAATTAAAAGACTTCCTTGACGAGAAGTTGAAGCAGGGATATCTACGTCCCTCCATCTCCCCGTACGCCTCATCCTTCTTTTTTATCAAAAAGAAGGACGGGAAACTACGCCCTGTACAGGACTATCATGTCATTAACTCGCACACCATTCGAAACCAGTATCCATTGCCGCTGATCCAAGACCTCATCCTCGACCTCAGCAACGCACACATCTATACAAAGCTCGACATCCGATGGGGCTACAACAACATCCGCATTCGTGACGGGGACCAGGAAAAGGCGGCGTTTAAGACCAAATTTGGCCTTTTTGAGCCCACGGTCATGTTCTTTGGCCTCACCAACTCCCCTGCCACCTTCCAGGCGATGATGAATCACATCTATCGCGACACAATCGCGAAGCATGAACGCCTTGGAACTACGATACGTGTCTACATGGATGATATTGGCATAGCGACGCATTTTGACCACGACCTGGCAGCTCATATCGACGCTGTGCGTGACGTTTTGGGCGTCACACGCGAACACGACCTCTACTTCAAGCTCGAGAAATGCCTATTCCACCAACCACGGATGGATTACCTGGGGGTAATCCTTGAAAGGGGGGTGACCCGAATGGACCCCGTAAAAGTTCAAGGCATCAAAGACTGGCCAACGCCAACAAAAGTCAAAGATGTCCGATCCTTCCTCGGCTTTTGCAACTTTTACCGTCTTTTCATCCGTGGATTCGCAACTCACACCAAACCACTTACCAAATTGACACGAAAAGATGAAGAATGGCGATGGAACGACGAGGAAGACAAAGCGTTCAACACCCTTAAGCACCTCGTGACTGAAGAACCGGTGCTAGCACATCCAGTCCTCCAGGACCCATTCGAATTGGAGGTTGACGCCTCCGGATATGCGGTGGGAGCCGTACTATTACAACGAAAGTCTGACGGAAAGCGACACCCTATAGGCTACTACTCGGCCACACTCTCGGAAGCAGAACGGAACTACGACATTTACGACTTGGAATTGCTCGCAATAGTCAAAGCATTGCGAAATTGGAGACCGCTACTCGCAGGAGCCCTGCACAAAATCAAGATTTACTCAGACCATCTCAACCTGCAGTATTGGAAGTCGCTGCAAAAGATTAGCAGACGAGTCGCAAGGGAGGTGCTCGAACTTTCGGAGTACGACTTCGAAATTCACCACATTAAAGGAAAGAACAATGGTAGAGCAGACGCGTTATTAAGACGGCCAGACTACGACCAAGGAGTAAGCGACAACAGCGAAGTTGTCGTCCTACCCCCCGAAGTTTTCGTAAGAAATCTCAACGTTGCACGCACCTTCATTGCAAACCCAAATCTGCTACAACCGCGTCACCAACAAGATGACGAAGTAATCAAGATGTGGGTAGACCCCCATCGCCTCAAAAAGATAGAAGGAGAATGGTACAAGGACGGCAGGTTCGTAATAACCGGACCTGCTTCAACATACCGCGTACTGATACACGACCACCACGACCTACCCATACACGGTCACCCTGGAGTGTCGAGAACGCAACGAATTCTGGAACGACACTATTGGTGGCCACGGTTGCGAAAGGACGTATATGAGTACGTACAAGGTTGCGCGGAATGCCAGTGGAACAAAGTAAACACAAGACCCATACGAGCGGCGTTACATCCTATTACGCCAGTATTGGACGCCGTACCCTTCCAAACCATAGCCATGGATTTCATCACCAAACTCCCACCGTCGCAAGGGTACGACAGTATACTGACCGTCATGGATCACGACTGTAGCAAGGCCTCCATCTTCATTCCGTGCTGAGAAGAAATAACGGCCGAAGAAACGGCAGCCCTGTACGTCGCCCACGTATTCAAGCGTTTCGGGTTACCACGCAAATGTATTAGTGATAGGGACCTGCGATTCGCGTCAAAATTCACTAGAGAAACATGCCAGATCCTAGGCATCCAGCAGAATATATCAACGGCGTACCACCCATGTACCGATGGGCAATCCGAGCGAACCAATCAATGGTTGGAACAATACCTACACTTTTGGGTGAACGAGCGGCAAGATAACTGGGCCGCCTATCTACCAATCGCCAAATTCGCGCATAACAACTGGCCACACGAACACACGAAACAATCGCCGTTTCAGCTCCTAATGGGATACGACCCGCAAGCGGACTGGACTGATAAGCCATCCCCTCTCCCTCAGGTCACAAGGCGACTGACGCAGCTGAAAGAGGCTAGGGAGGACGCCCAACGTCTCATGAAACGAGCTCAGGAAGCGTGGGTCCGCAACAAAGATACGCCCAAGTTCAAGATAGGGGACCTTGTGTGGTTAGAAGGCAAACACCTTCGAACCAATCAGCCTACGGCGAAATTGGCGGTGCGACGCCACGGACCATTCCGGGTAATGCAGGTGATGTCCCCCTACAACTATCGATTAGAACTTCCCATCCAGTGGAGCATTCATCCAGTGTTCCACATCGATCTTCTCACGCCCTACAAACAAACCCCCCTTCATGGGGAGAACTTCACACAACCACCGCCCGAGTTGATTGATGGGGAAGAAGAATATGAAGTTGAGGCCATTCTGGACTCTTGGCATTTTGGCAGAGGAAGACGACTCCAGTACCTCGTCAAATGGAAAGGGTACCCAGACTCGGAGAATCAGTGGGTCAACAAAGATGACGTCTTCGCACCGGAGGCGCTTCGTCTCTACCAGGAAACACAAGCACACGGAGCAATGGTTAAAAGAGGCTCGACCCATGCTCAGGAGAGTCACCCCCTTTTCCTTCGCTCTACCACCTCCACTCTCATGCCCACTTCCCCTCTGCGACATGTCACCCAAGCGATCCTCCTTGACTCCCTTGCAGAAGACGCTTGGGCCTTCCTCGCTGAAGACGACGAAACCGAGATTCCCAACACCCAAATCACCCCGTACACACCTGTCGGCCAAGCCAGAGGGCCACATCACCGCACAAGAATGGGCAAACGTCCTTGCCCGATTCCCAGACCCCGCGCAACAACCCGACGACAAACCCGCCGTTGTCCACGTCTTCCGAGACGAACATGGGGAGCGTGAGCCCATCGCTGCCATCCCCCCAAGCGACGACCTCATCGGCGTTCGCGGAGTTTTCCCGAGCAACAACGAGCGTTCAAGCTCTCCTGGAGTACGAGTTGGATGGCTGGAGGAGGGTAGCGGCGGAGTGGCAGAGGGAACAGTTAGACTCAGCCGCGGCCCGACTGAGAGAGATGCGCGAGCGGCGGCAGCGATGGAGGCAGCTGAGGCTGGCCATGACGACGACGATTACTACCCGGCATGCCACGCCTTCCTTCGAACGAAAGGCGACCCTACTAATCCCCTCATCACACCCTGGCTCGTCAACACCGACGGGTCCGCCATGTACCGAGGACGTGTGCGTGTACCGGGCGCTGCCGAACACCGCCCTTTCACCGCCGCTGACGACCCCGCGCATGTTATTGCACCTGAAGGGTTCCGGGCAAATCGACGACCCCATCACATTCCATACCCCATCACCGGGCCTGACGGAGTAGAGAGGGACGCTTCCCACATCCAGATCATCGGAGGTGCGGATCCCCTTATACTGGGGGTCATACCGGGCTCCCCCCACTTATACGGTAAGCCCCTCTACGCCGAGTGTAGCGGTATGACTTATCGCGTACAACTAGACCAAGGTGAGATTAGCGAACTGAACTGGTGGCACACCCAAGCCTAGCGCGGAGACAAGTCACGCGCCGAACGTACAGTCACAGCGGAGGTTAGACACACGTGAGGACTTTATACAAGTCCGAAAGTCAGGTGATCACGCTGTGGCACGCTGAGTGGAGAACCAAGAGGACAAGTTAACATTGGTGAAGAGTAAGGGAGTACAGTGGAATACGCACCTGAGTGGAGAACCAAGAGGACAAGTTGGTTCCACTCAGGACGCTACATGAGGGTTTATATACTATGCTGCGGCTGAGTTCGAATTACTACTAAACCTTGTTACTAAAGGTACGTGTAATAGTAATGAGTCAGACGCTGACGCGTCGTTTCTAATAATAGCGTAATCTATTGTGCTGACTGATGCACAGTCATTAACGCTGACAGAACAATGACGTGTCCTTATCTATGAGTCACAACCCTATGACAATCGTGGTCTAGAACTATCTAGAATGTTCCCTGCTTATCGTCCAATGAGAAACTACTATACTAATGAGGAAGGTGACCTAGAAAGGTAACATCCAATAAGGAGGTTACTATCCCAGGGTCACGTGCTTGTGGGTGCACATGTTGGCATCACGTGACTAACCATCTTATCATATCTAATGATAAGGACTGGGATGTTTGAGCACAACGTTGGAGTCTCATATCTCCACCAAATAAATCCGTAAAAATACGGAAAAATAAGGCGAAAATAGAGCGTCCGTGACATCACCCCCCTCCTTAAGGGTCGACGTCCGCGTTGGCCAATGTATCCACATGATGAGCTTGCCAAGGCAAGGACGCGTAAATGAGAGCCGCTATTTTTCTAGGCGCACCCGGGTTTGAGGAATGGAATTCCTTAACCACATCAGGGGCATGTGCTAGGTTCTTAGCCGGTTCCCAAGTGTCCTCTCCTTCACCATATCCTTTCCAACGGACGAGGTATTTAAGAGTACGACCAAAGAGTTTAGAATCTCTTATATGGTCTACTTCGTACTCTTCTTCTCCCTCGACCGTTACTGGATCGGGTGGTGGAGGCGTGAGCCCATTGACTTCATTTCCTTTGTAAGGAGAGAGACGGTCTACATGAAATACATCATGGATCCGTAATGCAGGGGGTAGTGCGAGCTTATAGTCGACGTCACTTATAACTTTAGTGACTTCAAATGGGCCTAGTTGCTTAGGTCCCAGTTTGGACGACTGCTGATGTATCTTTATCTGCTTAGCTTGCAACCAAACTTTATCCCCGACGTTGAAGGAGTATGGTTTAGTCCTTTGTTCAACGTCTGTCTGCATTCGCCTTTTACTTAGGCGTAGAGCCGCCTCTGCATCCTTGCGAGCAGAAACTAAGTGCTGAAGGCGCTTGTCGAGCAGTGGAATACCCGTAGGTCTACCGGCAGGAATGGTGAAGTCAGGCGTAAAGCCGTATAGCAGCTCAAAGGGGGTATGGCCCGTGGCTGAGTTGAGTCTGCTATTGACTACAAATTCCGCTGTAGGAAGCAGGTCTGCCCAGTCATCCTGTCTTTTGCTAATGAACATGCGCAAATATGTTTCGATTTCTTGATTTTTGTGCTCAACCTGTCCATTAGCTTGAGGATGATAGGCTGTAGTTAGACCTGCGTCTATTCCAAGTCGCTTATAAAGGGCACGCATACTTCGCGCTGCAAATTGGGGTCCTCGATCGCTTATAACTTTGCGAGGGATCCCATGCAGGGGGAAGATTTGTTCAAAGTAGATGGATGCTACCCCATCAGCCGTAATCTGAGAAGTCACGGGGAACAGATGAATCTGTTTGGTATAATGATCTACAACATTTAAGATCATATCTTTCCCATGTGACATAGGCAGTGGACCGATTAAATCGATCCCAACTATCTGCCAAGGTCCCTCAGGTACTTCTTGCGGCTGAATAGTTGCTTTGGGGTGTAGATCTTTGCGATAACGTTGGCATCGATCACATCCTTCTACGTATGAGGCAATGAAGCCTGACATGCGTGGCCACCAGTAGTAGCGACTGACTAGCTCTATGGTTCCATTCTTTCCAGGGTGTCCGGCAGTGACCGAGTCGTGGCAAGATTTTACCACGTCCCTGCAAAGGGCACGGTCGTTTGGGACATATAATTTACCCCGGTGGTAAACAAAACCATCTTCTTCTTCCCACATTAAGACACCATCTGTGAGGGCTTTAGGAGCGGTCTTAGAAATGCTTTTAAGACCCTCTATTACTTCAGCCTCTCTAATAGATGCGAGTTTAATGCGACTCCCTAAGGAGTCTATTTCGGGGACGAAGTGCACTTTAGCGGCAGCTAGGAAATGCTCAGGTTTTAATACCTGAACCTGGCGGTTGTCTTCAGAGTCTCGGACTTGGTCTCGTGAGAAACGACTTAATGCATCGGCTTGCATGGATTCTCCTTTCTTATAAGTGATTTTAAAAGCGAACCGACTTAAGAATAAGGCCCATCGAGCTTGGCGCCTATTTAAGTCTTTCATGGTTGCCCACCATTCCATATTCTTATGGTCGGTGATCACTTCAAAAGAGATGCCTTCGAGGAAATGTCTCCAATCCTCTAAGGCGCGGATTAAGCCGAGCATTTCTCTGTCGTAAATCTCGTAATTGCGTTCTTCTTTGCTCATAGACTGTGAGCGATACGCAATGGGGTGCCAGAGACCGTCCGGGTATTTCTGAGTTAAAATACCGCCAGTAGCAAATCCTGAAGCATCTACCTCGACTCTGGTTGGGAGGTTCGGATCGTAAACCTTAAGAATAGGTTCTTGTACGAAACGTTCCTTCAACAGGTCAAAGGCTTTCTGCTGTTCCGACTGCCATGTCCAAGGAGTGTCTTTCTTAGTAAGGTCATGAAGGGGGCGGGCGATGGCCGCAAAGTCCTTAATGAACCTTCTATAGAAATTGGCGAACCCGATGAATGCTCTTACTTCTTTGAGCGTAGTCGGGGTTGGCCACTCCTTTACTGCAGAGACCTTGCCAGGGTCCATCTGCACTTCTCCGGGACAGATAATCATCCCTAGGTACTCCATTTCTTGCTTTTCAAAGTCGCACTTCTCAGGTTTGAGATAGAGGTCGTATTGCTCTAACCTTGTCAACACCTCGTGTACTATCTTGCGATGGTGTTTAAGGTTATTGCTATAGATGAGAATGTCATCCATATATACGGCGACCTCTCCTTGTGCGATAAGATCAGCAAAGACGGCGTTCATTAGGGCTTGGAAGGTGGCGGGGCTATTAGTCATGCCGAAATACATGACTTTTGGCTCATATAGACCCCTATTGGTGACAATGGCACCTTTCCATTCATCGCCTTCTTTGATGCGGATGTTATGATATCCCCATCGAACGTCAAATTTAGTGAAGTATTGAGCCCCCTTAAGCCTATTAATAATGTCGGCGGCAAGTGGAAGTGGATATCGGTTCTTAATGGTAATTTTGTTAAGACGCCGATAGTCTTGGACTAGACGGAGCTTGCCGTCCTTTTTCTTAATGAAGAATACAGGGGATGCCATAGGTGACTTAGATGGCACTAAATATCCTTTCCCTATATGTTCATCTAAGAATTTGTCCAATTCTACTTGCTCGCTCGGTGACATGGGGTACGTCTTGACCTTCCAGTGTTTTACTGCATCTGGTTCTAGGTCTATGGCGTGGTCCCATGGCTGATGCTCAGGGAGTCTTTGGGATTCTTCCTCAGAGAAGACTTTTGCGAAGTCACGATAGTGCTCAGGGACCATTTCTTCGAAGGTTTTCTTAGGTTTGGCGGTTATCGCTTTCTTGGCAATCTGCTGAGAGTACGTGAAACCGGCCAGACAGAAAACTTCGTCAGAGACTGTGTCCAGCACTTTCTCCGCAAGGAGACGGCGGCGTTCCATTCGGTTTGCCATAATGCACGTCACCTCTATCTCTATCTCCGGTGTAGCTGTTTCAGCGCTGGAGTTGAGACGCATAGTGCCTTCCTGCCAGTTTATATGTGGGTTCCGATGTCTAAGCCAAGGCAGTCCCAATATAACTCGTTCTGGGCCTAGTGAAGTGACCATAAAGTCGAACTTTTCTGCACTAGGACCGACTTTGAGGACGAGTGTTACTTTATGGGTAATACTGCCGGCTTCATTGAGCGTCCCGTCGATGTTATAAAGGGTAATGGGATGCTCCAGCGGAACTTGCAACATCTTGTGGCGGTCAGCGTACTTCTTGTCCAGGAACAACGAAGTTGCCCCGGAGTCTACCATGGCTGCTACTTTTACAGTATGATGACGTCCTTGTAATTCAACAGAAATATGAAAATGAGATCTGCTATCTTTTGTTTCGGGAATAATACATGAAGAAAGCGCTGCATCAGAAATCATCACTTGCGGCGCTGCTACAAATTGTGGAGCAATCGGAACACTAATACTATTGTTCATCTCCGAGGCAGATGTAGATGTAGAATCAGAACAGGAAGCCGAGACATCACTACTATCAACTTTACAGGCAGAAACAGAATGGTACGTAGGAATTACAGATTGGTCCGAGTCCGAAACGAGGTGAGATCGTAGGCATATCTTACAACTACACGAGGCTGAGTCAACCGTATCTGTTTTACAGGGGGAGTCCGCAGCTATGACTACCCCTGGATCTAAAAAGCCGCTTTAAGAGCGTTGATTTGCTCTTGTTGGGCTGTGAGCGCCGCCAATAACTTTGCCACGTCTGCCTGGGACGTATTGGCTTTGGGCGGTGCGGAAGTACTTGATTGGGCGGTGGAAGCCGCCGACTGACTGGAAGAAGGTTGGGAGGGGGTCTCCTCGCTACTGGCCGCAGCTTTCGCTTTGGCGGGTTTCCCCATGAATTTGAGCATGCAGACGGGTGCCCTATGTCCGACCTTTTGACAATGGTGGCACACGTCGCGTTCGTGGTTTCCATCCTTTTTTGAGTGGTCCTTAGAACCACACCCGTAACACTTGCCTTGCATGTGTTTTTGATAGTCCTGCCGGGTCTTTCCGCCGGATGCAGGCTTGCTCGTGCCGGATCCCTGCTGACGTGATGCATCAACTTGCATCGCGTCTGGGTCGGCCGATTTGCCTGCAGGCAAGATTGACTGGCTAGACGAACCGCCTTTCTTCTCCGAATCCCTCTGTCTCAGTCGCTGATCCAGCGATTGTGAGACTTGCTTGAGGTCGTCGAAGTCGACGTGGGCCTTGTCCGTCAAGGCTAAGGCGTCTTTTATGCGATCTGAGAGACCGTCGTAAAAGCGGGTGCGGAGGTCTGCTTTTGACCATCCAGTCTGTCCAGAGTATTGTTCGAACACGGATCGGTACTCTGCAACCGATCCGCGGCCCTGTTTTGTCTTCTTCAGCTGCTCCCTCGCTGTTTCTGTAGTATCGAGGGGCGAGAACCGTCGGTTGAACTCTTTGACGAATTCGTCCCAAGAGCTACCGAACGGAATATTATTTGACTGAAGTTGTTCGAGATAGGGGAGAGCCCATGACTTGGCTTCCCCTTCCATAAGATTGAGAACTGCCATAATCCAGCGGTCCTCTGCCCAGAAGTACATGCCCTGGGCCGGGTCCCAGGTATTCATAGCGTCCTGCTGTGAGCCTGCCCAATTGTGGAAGGCTGCAAGGAAGTGACGGGCATCTGTAGAGTTGCCTTTCCCATCCCAGGCTTTGGGACGGGCCACTACTTCCTTGTGTTTGGTGCTGGGCTTGGCCGTGGTTGCTGAAACCTGTGCGGTCAAGTCCGTGACCTTTTGCGTAAGTATGCCGACTACTTGGCCCAAATCGCTTATGAGGCGCAAGCAGTCGTTGAGAGTTGGGGGCGGAGCAGGAGCTGTGGGTGTAGGTGGAGCGGCGGCGGCGGCGGACATCCTGTCTAATTCGTCTTGTCTCTTTCTTTCCTCATACTTTTTGATCGACTCCCGTCTGTCTTCGATGAGGCGAAGCTGTTCGTCTTCGTCGAAGTCGTCCCAGTTGTTGAAGTTCTTGATCCACTCTTTTTCTTCTTTAGAGAGGATCGTTTTGTACTTGGACGTTACTCCTGTGGGATACTGAGCTTGAGCTTGTGCTGCTCTCTGTTTCCCTTTGGGAGCTATTGTGGGAGTGGACGGATGGGGGAGGAGAAAGTTCGGGGACTAATGCTGCCGCAAAGGCGATCAGCTGAGGGACGGTGAAAGGAGTGCCGGCAACAAGGCCAAATGCTCTGTGGAGTTCGAGAAGGGCGAAACGGAAATCTCTGTCGTAATAGATGGCGCGGACGTATGCTTCCGCATCGTTCTGGGGTTCACCTTCTAAAGAGAACCTGTAGTGAATTTCTTCACCAGCAAAAACTTCTTGCTGGTAAACTACAGGGGGTGCTTGGGGGTCGTCAACGAGTGTCTCGTTGGAGGAAGAGTGCACCGAGTGGTAAGAGTGCTCCGAAACTACTGTTGGAGTGGGAGATGCGAAGCGGGGTGAAGGGATTGGATCGGTGGACGATCGATCTGCTCCCTGAACGTGTAGCGATGCCGAAGCAGAGGCTAAATTTGGAGTGTAATATGAACGTGGGGGTGATGGGGGCGCTGGGACAGGGAGAACTGTTTCCTGTCTCCTCCGGAAGATACGTCGAAGACGCTGGCAGACGTTCGCAAATATGCGAGGCAGTTTGAAAAATGGGAGGTGGTATAATATGACGACGTGTTACGACGACCGCGAAACGCTAAGTCGAAGGTGATTGGAGAGTCTGATCAAGCAAGACCAATACACAGTGGTGTTTCACACTGCGCGAGGCTGCGGCGATAATGGAACACTCAGGAATGGGGTAAGGGGTTTGTGCAAGAACACAAGGCTGTCTGCCGCAGTCTCCTCGACCTATTGGCTGCCTCTCACGCCGAAGCGCTCTCAAACTTTTCTGTTTACTTCGCGTACAGCTGTCGCAGGCTAGGCCTGGCAGGCTTCTCTTCCACTTGCAGCTTATCTGGCGTGGTGACCAGTTCTGCAAGCAGTACCCAAACGTTCTACTGATGACCAGATAGAACGCCTATAGGCAAGCACAATCTATGCCGACTTTACGGACAATAGAGTTGTACCAAGATAGCGCAGATTCTGCGTACGAAGGTCCACAGGCAAAGAGTGAGGTGTGTGACACAAGGGACTTGTGGTCGTCAACCACCTAGAAAGGAAAATAGAAAACGCCGGTAAGATAGAAGGGGCGTGTGAAGGAAGAACTTGTCCTAATGTAGCGGTATGACTTATCGCGTACAACTAGACCAAGGTGAGATTAGCGAACTGAACTGGTGGCACACCCAAGCCTAGCGCGGAGACAAGTCACGCGCCGAACGTACAGTCACAGCGGAGGTTAGACACACGTGAGGACTTTATACAAGTCCGAAAGTCAGGTGATCACGCTGTGGCACGCTGAGTGGAGAACCAAGAGGACAAGTTAACATTGGTGAAGAGTAAGGGAGTACAGTGGAATACGCACCTGAGTGGAGAACCAAGAGGACAAGTTGGTTCCACTCAGGACGCTACATGAGGGTTTATATACTATGCTGCGGCTGAGTTCGAATTACTACTAAACCTTGTTACTAAAGGTACGTGTAATAGTAATGAGTCAGACGCTGACGCGTCGTTTCTAATAATAGCGTAATCTATTGTGCTGACTGATGCACAGTCATTAACGCTGACAGAACAATGACGTGTCCTTATCTATGAGTCACAACCCTATGACAATCGTGGTCTAGAACTATCTAGAATGTTCCCTGCTTATCGTCCAATGAGAAACTACTATACTAATGAGGAAGGTGACCTAGAAAGGTAACATCCAATAAGGAGGTTACTATCCCAGGGTCACGTGCTTGTGGGTGCACATGTTGGCATCACGTGACTAACCATCTTATCATATCTAATGATAAGGACTGGGATGTTTGAGCACAACGTTGGAGTCTCATATCTCCACCAAATAAATCCGTAAAAATACGGAAAAATAAGGCGAAAATAGAGCGTCCGTGACACCGAGCCCCACGTAAGCGCCACGCTGCGCCCCACGTATCCCCACGAAGATCTCGTCATCTTCGCCACAGACCGCATCACAGACCGCGCCCTCAACCGCATCAACGACGAGACACTCACAGCGGAAGTCATGCGCTACCGTGCGGCCAGCTTTGAGCTGGAACGACTCCGGGTGAGGGTGGTGCAGCTACGAGATATGATTGCGTGTGCGCAGAGTGACAGACAGGACTCCATCTATAGGCTGGAGCGCGCCACTGCCCTCGAGCGCATCGCCGACAAACAGCGGGACTGGCCGGCAAGGGACTTTCGGTGAGTCAGGGGTCTCACGCTAAAAAGGGAGGTGATGTCACGTTTCAACTCATACGGACTACACGACTGTAACCCTTACTGTACCGGTTGCAACTACGGCGGTAAGGTAGATTAGTTGCGGACTTAACCACGGTGATACGGTAGTACGATAGGAGATACGATACGATAGCTGACTGATGATGGACGCCACTAATACTGGTAGTAGTGGTACTTGGTTTGAGATACTTACGCGATACGTCGGACGCTACATTACGATGACTCATAGCAGCGCTTGAAAGCCTGCCCGACTTGTATTTAAGTTGTCTTGTGAAGACCAAGATACACCATCTTGGTCTTCTTGAATCGTCACTTGTTCTCTCTCTGTCTTACTCGCATTCTCTTCCAATCATCGTTGAGAGAAGTCCGACTTCAATTGTGACTTGGATACTTGACTTGTCGGTGTACCTCCGAGTATTCACTAGGGCAAGAACTTGGACCTTTGCGTCTTCAAGTCCGTCAACCGTATATCGCTAAGTGTTGTCACTGTCACCGAGCTCAAGTCGAGCTAATGTCGTGACGACGTTACAATGCTGCACATCTACACACATTTAGCCCATTAAGAGAAACATGTCCCCAATTACTGTGGACCCATATACAACAGCACACATCCTGCTGACATGTGTGTGACACCTTGTGACATATCACAAGTGCAAGGTCCAGTAGTAGGCACAAAGATGTTTTTCTGCTCATTTTTCCTCCTTTGGGTTCAGTTCAGGGTTCAGACCCTTCCTGAACTGAACTGAACTTTCCCATCACTACTCTGTCTATCCACCAGGTCCAATACTCACAGGACCAAGGGCCATTGCAGCCTGAGCGAAGTATCAGATAACGAAGAGTGACAAGATAGTTGATGTTAGACGGACTACACCATGTATACTTATGGTTTGAATGCATTGCACTGCAACCAGCAAGGCGCAGCATGGAGTGGGTGTTGGTGCTCATGGAGGACGTGCATGGGCACTCATGCCAGGGATTGTTTCAGGGCACATGGGTAGGCAGCAATAGGTAGTGACTCTACTAGTGAGGTTGACGCATAGTGGCATCAGGAAAAATGGGATCCTAAAAATTTTAAAAATCTTCGGAAATATGGTAATATACAAATAATTGTTATAATATCTCAAAGCTGTGAAAAATTGGCAAGATAAAGACCTCCCCCCTAATATTTTGTGAAATATTACAAAATATTTGCACAAATGAACACATGTTTGGTGTGTTTTAGACAAATGTGTCCAAACTTACATCACAACCAGAAAATCATTTTAGTGCAAACAATGCCATTTTGTCAACTGTGGTTCATTCACAAAACAAGAATATATTTGACTAGTAAAATTACATGCAGCTACTATCTAATTAAGTATTGAGGTGGTGTGGGGGTTTTGCATGGCGTGTTAGGGGTGTGGGATCTTGTGCGCTGCGTTGGGGTGATGTGGTGGGTTGATAGCCATGTGGTGGTCCTGTATGCTGCATTGGGGTGATGCGGTGAGTCAGCAGTGGCAGTTGCGGGATCTTGAAGTGGCTTGACGGGATCTTGAGTAGGGTGTTGGGGCAGTGTGGCGAGTCAGTGGTGGGGTCTTGAGCACCACGTTGGGGCAACATGGGGAGTTGGTGGTGGCGGGGTCTTGCATGAGGTTGGTGGTTGCGGGGTCTTGCATGCCATGTTGAGATGGGGTGGTGGTGGTTGCAGGGTCTTGTGGCGCCAAGACGAGGCCTTTGTGCAGTGAGGGGTGGTGGCAGTGATGAACAGCACACATGAAGATGATACTCACAGTGACAAAGGAGACTGTGGTGAGATATCAAGAGTGGCTGGAAGCAGCAACAGGGGGTGCGAGCAGAGTGAAGCAAGAGGTTGTCTGGCACACAAACAGTGAGAACTGATGTTATTCATTGGAGAGGAAGGAGCTTACCTGGCACACAAACAGTGAGAACTGATGTGGACCAGGAGCATACATGGTACTCTACTTATACTCCTACAGGGAGTGACAATAGTACAATGCTAGTAACACTAGTCACAGAATACAAGGTACTGTTTTACAAACAGACAAAAGAGTGGATGCTTTGAGAACAAGGGCATGGAGAACAAGAAGAGTCCAGAGTTAAATGATATCATAGTGACATCATAATAAGGATAAAGCTAAGTATGGAACAAAGGAAAGTACAAAGGTGTCATACAATGCACAGTCTGGATGTATGATGTCATAGAAGTACAGTGATGTCATGTATGACGCAATGATAAGTCCAGATTGTACAGATCAAAATAGTATCTAATCTACAAGTCCTGTATATCTAATCTAAAGCAGTCCATGCTGCAAGTCCGGTCCATATGAGCTGCTAAGTGTGCAAGGGTCACTTATCAACAGGCAGTTGGGGTGGCAATGGGGTTGGTGCAGCCACAGTGGTGGCTTGCATGCATGAGAGGTCCTGCAAGTGGAAAAACATTCAAAAAAAAAAAGAAAAAAAAAAAAAAAAACATATCTTATGCACTGGGCTGAAGCCCAGCTTGTCCTCAGCTGCATCTCCTCTTGTGTAGGCCATAGAGGTGGTCCACATGTGTGGTGGGAATGGAAGAGAAGAGAAGAAAAAAAAATCCAGGGAGAGTGAGAGGAAATGGTATGGGTGTTCACATGTTTACAGGTCAATGTGCACGTAGTGATACACCTTCCCACGCCACATATTAAACCTTTGCTTGACAATTTTTTTCGAAGTCACCACATTCACAATCGCCACATCACTGTGCTCCCTCCTGCAATCAGATATAGTAAGTCTTTTTTCGTCTTGCCTCTCACCATGCTGACATCCAGGCTACACCCACTGTACCCACCCACATCACCACCATCCCCACCCAGTCAGTGTGGCCTCCATTGTCATGGCATAGCCAGCGGTACTTTTCTTTTTCTTTTTCTTTTTCCTTTTCTGTTAATGGGGCACTCCAGGACCTACCACCACACCTGCTATGTGCAAGAAGACACCCAGACCCCTCTGCAACCAGTGCTGGCCACACATGCCACCACCTCAACCTTCCCTTGGCTCCAGCACCCTCCACTGTGGCTGACAATGAACTGGGCTTTGGCCCAGTGGACAAGATATGTCTTTATTTCTTCTCTTTTTCTTCTTTTCTTTTCTCATCCCACCTCTCCAGCACATGCAAGAAACACACCCCATGCTTCTCCTCATGAGTCCCCACCGCTGCCACGCTACACATAAGACAAGACAACGGTACCATGCTGCCCCCTTCAACCACCACCACTTCTCCATACCCGTCCACCATGCACAAGCACTGCAGCACTCCAAGAATCCAGATTTTTTTTTTTTTTCTTTTCATATTGAACTCAGCACAGGACTGTTGTCTGCCCCTATACGCCCACTGCCACACTGCTTGTGGCAATGCCACCACCCACACACTTGGCTCAAAATATTTAGATAAGTTTTTTCTTTTTCTTTTCTTCTTTTTACTTATTGAACCTGCAGGCCAGGCATCACACTGCTACGCTGCCCCAGTGCCATGCTGCTGCACAGTTGTCACGTGACCAGATCACTGCTGCTGATGCTGCCACCACCTACCTTATATTAGTTGTAGTTTATGTATTCTTATTAGTTACAATATATTATTGTTTTTTGGATGCAACACTAATTGAATGCCTTGTTTGCAACTGAGTACTCTGCTTGTTGTGATGAAATTTTGGACATATTCACCTAAGATATGCTGAGATATGTCCGTTTATGTCAATATTTGGTAAGATTTTGCAAAATATTACTGGAAATTTGGAGGGAGGTTTTTATCTCACCTATCTTGACAATTTTGAAAAATCAGAAAACTTGCTTATTTCTTGACATATATTGCCATTTTTCTGAAATTTGTTAAATTTTTTAAAAATTTTAGGATCCCATTTTTCCTGATGGACTCCTCATTGTACTTTCATCCTTGTTCTCTTTATAGCATTATCTTTATTGTGATGTCACTATGATATCATATAGTTCTGGACTCTTCTTGTTCTCCTTCCCCTTGTTCTCAAAGTGTCCACTCCTTTGTCCCTTTGTAGAACAATACTGCCTTTGTATTCTGTGACTAGTGTTACTAGTGTTGGACTATTGTCACCCTCTGTAGGAGTATAAGTAGAGTACCATGTACACTCCTGGTTCACATTAGTTCTCTCACTGCTGTGTGCCAGACAACTTCCCTGCTTTCACTTGCTTGACACCCCTGTGCTGCTTCTCGGTCACCATCTATATCTCACCACAGTCTTATCAGTCCACTGTGAGTATAGTTTCTATGTGTCTGTTCATCACAGTGAAGGTGGGAGAGCATGGATGTATACTGGAGGGTGTGCGTGGCTGGAATGCATAGCAGACGTTGAAAACCTGAATGCACTGTGAAAGTGAGGTATGGCACTATGTGTGCGTTGGTGTTCACACCAGACACATATGGGTGCTCATACCGGGGATCATTACAAAGTGTCTGGATAGGCAGGAGTCAATGGTAGGTCAGCAAAGAGTAGTTATGGAGCCTGGAGATTCCAGAATATAAATGGATAAAACAAAACAGGCTATATTATGCTTGTCAAAAGTCTGGGTAAATGTTGCTTGTGTACCCTGAGTTTGTCGATCATTTCTATACACTGGATGGAAATCTCACTTTTACTGCTGACAAAATGATAGTATATTTATAACAAAAGGCAATTTAATTGCCTTTAATCTACATGATACAAAATCTAGGAATGATGACTACATATTGCCAAATTGAATTCATATCACAAAATCAAGCTGGAATGATATTTATTGATTTAGTTTTGTTATATCCCTTGTGAATAGAAAGACTTATCCCTTTGCCAAGATAATCCACTCAAACATAGGTTGAAAAAATACAAATCAAATAATTTTTTCTAAGTGTAATTGGCATTTCAAAATGCTAGAAGATTTTTCCCATCTACCTAAATATTTCACATGGAAAGAAACTGACAAGCAGTCAAAACTATATTAGCACAATGCTAGATATATAATCTTGTCTTGACCATAATACAATGTCTTTGTTTTTTTAATGGTAATATGTTTTATTTTGACATCATGTTTCACAAAGAAAAACCATAACAAAATCATATATGAAGTATTATAATAATTTTTGTGTTTTTTCAGAAGCATTTTATTATACAATATATAATATGTTTCCATCACATCATTTTATATATTTTATTGGGATTTATCAGGGATTTATTATAACAAAATGAAATTGGTCACTGTTGGACAGGATAGGCAACAACAAGGGGAGGGGGTGCAATCAGGCCCCCCTTTCCCCTAACCTGGGTATGGGTGCTTACATTCCTGCAAGCCCCTTGGCTATGCCTAGGTATAACAACCTGGCAACAAGAGTTTACATGCCCACACTCAAAGCAACAAGGCAGCGCACATCTGGTATCAAATGGAGAATTTTGTTCTCTAGTCTGCTAGTCATCATCTTCTTCCCAAGAAACAATTTGTCATCACAAACCCTATGTCAACCCCCCTGGCAGCCACTTCACTTCTCAATTTCCAATCCATCTTCCACACTTCCCTGAACACATATGAAAAACAGACAAAAAGGGACCTTCTTGTGCATCCACTTGCCACCAGATTACACTGCTGTGATTCTCCTGCTGACATTCTCACCATGCTTCAAGACCAAGTCCAGGAGTTTGAGCAATCTTGGACTCAGAGTGTCGACAACAGGTTGACCAAGTGGCTTGATCCAACTGTCAATGTCCTCTACACCTTTTCTGCAATGCTCAGCAGCACCTAATGTTGATGTAATGCCGTCACAACGTTAGCTCGACTTGAGCTTGATAAGGCGACTGTACAACTTAACTAATCACGCTGATACGCCCAGCGTGCCACTAAGTGTTAATTTTCACAGATCTAAGTTAATACGACAATATGCGGCAGACCGGCCCGACCGGCCCATCAGAGTATTGCGATCGGTCACTCTCGGCGGCGGGAAGAGCGGCCCGTGGTGATGGGCCGAGACGCCCAAAGATTCTAGCCGCATATGCGAATGGTAGCCTACTGCTGCAATCACGGGTGCGGCCCCAGCGCGGGGTACGGGACGGTGCCTATATTAGCACGGTACACGTGAAAGCCCCAGAAACCAATCAGGGCCAACATGGCGAATAGCGACATACCGGAGTGGCCGAGCAGAATCACAGGCGCGGCCATGGCGCGAATAGGCAAAGCAGCACCTAGGGTTGGTAAGGCGACACCCCAGAGAAGAGCGGATCAGACCGGTGTGGGTTTAAGGCAGGAGAGTAAGATGGACGGTCAGCAAGGGAAAAGCGGCGAGGTGCAGATTTGGTTGGCGAGCGGCAGCACATAAATAGCTCTATATCACAGGTACTACAGCAGCAACCTTCGGGGAGCCCATTGTTATGATCCGACGCTTCGGACCTAAGCCACAGTATGTCTCCACCCTGCCTTCCCCCTTCTGTACCATACCTTGTTACCAAAGGAGCTACTGTTACTAGTGGCGCTGTTTCTTTGATCTGAATTTCTGTTTACTCCGTTTAGTCTCTTTGATATTGTGTGGACTTGTGTTCATGTTGTTTGGAACCTTGTCCTATATAAACCTGTACCATAGACCGTAGGAAGCCAGACTTGGCTTCGTTTGCAATCTAGCAACCTTGCCTTCGTACTTTGGTGTGACCTCGCCTTATCCCTCTCTTCTTGTGCATCCCCTACCTCAGTCCCTAACCAGGACACTTCGAAGTCTTTGCAGTTGAACTATATCAACGCGTCACACCTGTTATACTCTGTGCACTAGCAAGATCAAGTGTAGAGAAGTGTTAGACACTTCGGACGAGGAGTCCTACGTTACAGAGTAGTGCTGCACCTTGTGCCACACTTTTATCACTCGTATTTCATAGCAATAAGACAACAGAGGTCTTCGCTTGATACTTGTGTGATTCAGAACCTTTAGAACCCACGCCCCTGCTAGGGCGTAACATAAGCCAAGTCTACAACTCCCAACACACCCAAGACACTACTGCCACACAGCAGAGTGGGCAACGATCCAAGAGGACGCATCAGCCAACAACCAGACATTCCACAGAACCCAGAAACGACGGCATAGCCGGGCGACGGATCCTCCTTGACACAAGAGGCCGCTTCAGCCATCCCCTTACACAAATCAGCACCCAAGACAGACCACAATCGTGGCTAGCATCAGTGTCACCTTTGAATCAGACAACGATTGGACCCCAGTCACAACCAGAACACAAGACGACCTCCCACACCACGTTAAAAGCAGTCAACTAGGAAAAGGAGCTCGCTGGGCCACAACATCAGGCAGACCACCTTGTTACAAGTGCCTCATCAAAGGCGAACTCAGACCAGTGGAATTCATCAACAACAACTGGTACATCCTCCGATACTTTCAGAATACATACCACACCAGAGCCATAAACATCACACCACACAGATTTGCTGAAGGACTAGGCTGGTGGAACGAAGAAGACGAACAGAACCCAGAAACGCCCACCCAACAATCATCCTCAGCACCAAGAAACACTAGGGGAACATACGGACTACAACAAGACTCATCAGAAGAAGAACCCAGCTCAGACGAAGCGGAATCACACTCAGAACTATCCCATTCCTCAGAACACCGCCTAGACATCACAGTACCCACACAAGCTTCGTCACAAGCCAGCCCCACTATCCCTATCTGGATAGAACCATCCCCAGCGGAAGAAGGATTCCCAGCCCCACTACCACCAATCAGATTGCCCTCCCCAGTCGAACCACCCCAGATCCCCATCACACCACAGCCAACACTTACCATGTCAGCCATAAACGCCACAGGCACTGGCACAGGTACCGGCTCAAGCACCGGAACAGGAGGAACACCAACAACGAGCTCAGGAGGACTCAAAGGAGCACCCCCTACTCCGTTCACCAGAGATAGAACAGAGAGTGGTCAGTTCAAAAGAGAACTACTACGATACATCAAGTTAAATAGCGAGAATGAACTCATCAAAGAACCTTATGCATGGGTACTATTCGCCCTTACAATGTTCAAAGTGATGAACAGCACACATGAAGATGATACTCACAGTGACAAGAAGACTGTGGTGAGATATCAAAGGTGGCTGAAAGGCAGCAACAGGTGTGAAGTCAAGCAGAGTGAAGCAGAGGTTGTCTGGCACACAACAGAGTGAGAACTGATAATAGTATTACAGGAGAGGGACTTTACCTGGCACACAACAGAGTGAGAACTGATGTGGACCAGGGCGTACAGAGTACTCTACTTATACTTTACAGGAGTGTGACACTAGTACAAGGACAGTAACATAGAGTCACGGAATACAAGGAGCGTTGTTCTACATACAGGACAAAAGGAATGTACCAAAGGAGAACAAGGCGACCAGAACAAAGAAAGTCTAGACAAGTATGATATCATAGTGACATCACAATAAGGATAACGCCGCAAAGAGAACAAAGGAAGGAGTACAATGAAATGTCCAGAGTGTTCTACATGATGTCATTGTACATGATGTCATAGATAAGCTAAGAAGTCCGAGATTGTACAGATCATATAATCTAATCTACAGGTTCAATATATCTTATCTAAAGCAGTCCATATCTGCAAGTCCTTTAGAGCCGCTAAGTGCGCGCGGGCCACTTATCAACATCTCCCCGTGATCTACAATCTAAGTACACACAAGTCCCATGTCATCGTTGTGCTTCTGCAGCAGGACACGCGGTAGTGACTTTGTGAAGCCGTCCGCAACCATGTCCACAGTAGGAGTTCTAATGAGGGTGATGGTCCCCTTTTCGATGTACTCCCGAATGACATGATGCCTTATGGCAATGTGCTTAGACCGTCTCCCAGTGACAGGGTTCAAGGCCAAGTCAATGGCACCCTTATTGTCACCATGAAGTGGGATGGGGTCGTCGACCTCGTACCCGAGTTCCGTGAGGAAGCTCTGATACCACGCAGCCTGGTTAGCCGCGTCGGTCATGGCCATGTATTCCGCTTCCGTTGTGTTTTGGGCAACAGTCTTTTGCTTGCGCGAAGACCAGCTTATTGCACCGTTAGCTAGTAGGAACACATAACCAGAGGTGGAGTGGCGGTCGTCAGTCTGATCAGCCAGACTGGAGTCAGTGTAGCCGTGAAGGCCATCGCCATTGGCGCCATCATAGACAATACGCATATCCATAGTTCCCACTAAGTAGGACAGGACATACTGCGCAAGTCGCAGATGTTGTGGTGAAGGGTTCGCTGCGTATTGCGCCAATCGTGACACAGCAAAGGAGATATCTGGCCTAGTGCCAATCTGCACATAAAGCAGACTCCCAATAAGAGATTGGTAGTGAGAGATATCTGAGGCAGTTGCCTGCGACGTATATTTAACCAGGTGCTCGTCAGCACCAGCAGGCAAGGGTGTGTTGTGTGGTGTGGCATCAGACATGCCAAAGCGTTCAAGGACATCCTTGATGTAGCCAGACTGATCTATTTCGATGCGTCTAAGGGAGCGGTCGCGCACAATGCGCATACCAAGATAAGACTCTATCTCCCCGAGATCTGTCATCTCATAGCGTTCAGACAAATCTGACTTCAAACGCTTGATACCACTCAGCGAGGGACCCAGTATAGTGATGTCGTCAACGTAGACAATAACGAAGAGTGGATCATACCCCTCCCGTTGAGGCATCACATATATGCCAGCATCAGCAAACGTCCACTTAAAGCCGAGTGCAGTGAGCACTCCATGGAATTGCAAGTTCCATGCGCAGGAGGCTTGTTTGAGACCATAGATCGCCTTAACCAGGCGACACACCTTCGTCTCAGAGCCAGTGACAGTGAAACCTTGTGGCTGCTCCATGTATATCTCCTCGTCAAGCACGCCATTGAGAAAAGCAGACTTAACATCCATCTGATGGATATGCCAGTCCTCCAGCGCGGCCAACGCCAGAAGTAAACGTAGCGACTCAAATCGTGCGACGGGAGAGAAGGTTTCATCAAAATCTACGCCAGGGATCTGCGTGAATCCCTTAGCCACCAAGTGAGCTCTGTAGCGGCCATCCGCTTTGAGCTTAAAGACCCATTTGGATTTTACTGCCTTGCGATTAGGCGGGAGATCCACTAACTCCCAAGTCCCATTTTTAGCTAGGGCGTCCATTTCATATTGACACGCCTTAGTCCACTCATCTGCAGCTACAGACCGCATGGCCTCTGCATAAGTTGCAGGGTCTCGGCCCACAAAGGCAGCAGCCAGTAACTCCGCATACCCCAGACGCCTGCCGCGCCATGCCGCATTATCCGCATTGAAGTAACGCGGATTGGGCACAGGGACACGAGCAGTGCGCCTTGGTGCATTGTCCATCTCGCGCAACAGCTGACTACGCTGTGCACGATCCTCGAATCCCCCAGGCATTTCTGGTGAGGGAGGAGGGACATGTCGCATAATGCGCGTTGCACTAGGACGCGGCGGGGGTGAAGTGGGAGTAGTCTGCTCACGTTTAGGTGTGGTGGGCAGAGCTGGCAGAGCAGGTGGTGGTGTGGTAGGGCGTGGTTGGACTTGTGGGGGGTCTAAAAGGTTTTCTACATCCTCCTCCTCACTACTACTGGAGTGTGCAGGGGAGGGGGCTCGCATTGGTGGTAACGCCGGCGGGTGAGGCACGGCAGTCACTGTTGTGCTAGGCACGACTGGTGGTGAAGGTGTGGGGTGTGTCTCAACACCCTGAAGGGACGGGAAGCTACTCTCATCGAATGTCACATCCCTGGACACTCGGACGGAGCGGGTTGAGCGGTCCCAGAGCTTATAGCCCTTAGATTCGGGCTCAAACCCAATAAGCGTGACCTCAATGGCCTTCGCATCCAATTTGCGACGCTTATCAGCGGGTACGTGCATGTACCCCTTGCATCCGAAGACGCGAAGATGTGAGACATCGGGCACTTTGCCAGAGTGCCAGAGCTCATAGGGAGTGCGCCACTTAAGCCCACGGACTGGAGAGCGGTTGTAGATGTGCACAGCTGCGCACACCGCATGCTCCCAGAAGCCTTTAGACATGCCAGCTGTGTGAAGCATGGACATTGCCTTATCCATAATGGTGCAGTTAAACCGCTCGGCTTTACCATTGGACTGTGGTGAACCCGGCATCGTGAGGTGATGCTCTATCCCTTTCTGCTTAAGAATGTCCTGCGTGACACTCGACATGTACTCGCCACCGCGGTCAGAGTGCAGAGCGCGCAATTTATGGCCAGACTGGGTTTCACCCCAGGCCAAATATATTTGCAGCGACTTAGCAAACTGGTCTTTCGACTTAAGAAAGTGGACCACAGTGAACTTAGTGTGGTCGTCTATGAAGGTGGCCATGTACGTTGAGCCTTGCAAGGACTGAGTCTGCATAGGACCGGCGAGGTCACTGTGCACGATCTCAAATTTACGAGTTGTCCTTTTGTTGGAGGACGCAGAAAAGGGTTGGCGAGTGGACTTACCCATCTCGCATCCACGGCAGACTGTGTGGGCCGTGGTAGAGCTATCTATGTCCATGCCAGTAGTGGCAGAGGGACCATGCGCTTTCAGCGCCGCAGAGGAGATGTGTCCCATGCGTTGATGCCAGATATCAAGTGTGGCAGCACTTGATTTTGTGTGGGCGTTGAGGCCGACACTGGCTGCGTCCAACCAGTAAAGGTTGTCCTCAAGGTAGCCTTTGGCCACACACTTTTGGTTGATAGATATTTTGAATGAGCCACTATCAAAGGCAATCTCAGCACCCTTTTGTGCTAGGGCGCACGTCGACAAGAAGCGCGTCTTCACCTGTGGTAGGTGTAGCACATTACTGAGGGTGATAGAGATACCCTGGCTCGTAGTAAAGACGACAGACCCGACACCCACTTGGTCTATAGTGGACTTATCACCCAAGCGTACAGTGCCTTTAGTTGGGGTGTAGTCCTTGAAGTCAGACCGATGTGGTGTAATGTGGTGTGTAGCACCACTGTCCATCATCCAACGCACACGCGAGGCAGCATACAAGGCAACAGAAATAGATTGAGAAGCCCAGTCTATGGCGGGCTCTTCGACCTCCTTAATGGAGGCAGTGGTAGGTACAAGAATATGACTATTTGCGGCCTTGTTGCCTGCCTTCTCCTTCTCCTTCGCGTCAGCCTCATCCTTTTTCTTCTTCCTGCAGTCAGGCTTGATGTGGCCCTTTTTGTTGCAATAGTGGCAAGTCAGACCAGAATGGTCCTTCTTGCCCTTTTTGCCCGTCGACTTGACGGGGGCCACCTTGTTGAGGGAAGAGCCAGAGGGCCCAGCGCGGCGAGCTTCTTCCGACACTATGCGCGCAATTATTTCAGCGTGCTTGAGTGCGGAGGGGGCCCCACTGGCAAGGATGGTTGAGGCCAACACCTCATAAGAGGGCGGCAGCGCGTGGAGGAGAATGAGGCAGTATTGGACGTCAGAGACACCCATCTGCGCGTTGGAAAGGGCAACCCTTAGCTCATTGAGCTTGGCCAGCTGAGCAGCCATGGGTGCGGAGTCGTCGAGGCAGGCTTGCGTTAACTGGATCCACAAGTTAAAGATGGTGGTGCTGCCCGAAGCACCCGCGTATACGTCTCTCAGCTTGTCCCACTTCGCCTTGAAGGTGGCATAGACAATATTGTCTGCCACAAGGGAGTAGACATCTGGCTTAAGGTAGAGGCGGAGGTACGCCTTGGAACGACGCTGGACTGAGTCCCACTCATCGGTAGTGATACCAGATGGGGGTGTGTCCAGAGTGAACACATCTTCAGCCTCATGCAGTGTGAGGATAGTGTAACGCCGTCACGACGTTAGCTCGACTTGAGCTCAATAAGGCGACCTTGTTAACTTAGCTAATCACGTCTCGCGACGTATGGCTCGAAGGCAAACTTCTAGATGTTCGCAGACACTAGGAATATTGGTGGCACTCTCAATAGAGGCACGACGGTGGCGAAGAGGAAAGTGAAAGAAGAAGGAAGTGACGATTGAAGAAGACCAAGATGGCGAGTCTTGGTCTTCCACAGCTACCTTAAATACAAGAAGAGCAGGCTTTCAAGCGCTGCTATGAGTCACCGTATCGTAGCGTCCAACGTATCGCGTAAGTACCGCAATCCTAATACTACTACTACCTGTACTAGGATCGAGTCATTCGTAAACTCCTAACTCCTGCGTAAACCCCGAGTCCGTGACTAATCTACCTTACTGCCGTAGTCACAACCGGTATAGTAAGGGTTGGGGATGAGAAACGTAACATCACCCCCTTCGTAGCGTGAGACCCCAGACTCACTGGAAGTCCCGCGCAATCCACTCACGCTGTTCATCCTCAATCCGTCGGAACACATCCGCTCGCTCCAGACGGTATACGCAGTCCATCTTGTCTTCCCGGGCGACGAGCACCATCCCACGGAGTTGGCGGATGCGCGCCTGTAAGCGCGACTCCTCGTGGGCTGCAGCGCGATACCGCGTCACCTCCGCAACCAAGGACTCGTCCCCTATGCGGTTAAGTGCGCGGTCGGTGAGTTTGTCGGCGGCGAGGATGACGAGGTCCTCGTGAGCGATGAAGGCGCGATTCGCAGCCGAGAGGTGGGGAGTGGCGTAGAGGGGTTTTCCGTAGAGATAGGGGGACCCCGGGATGACTCCCAGGACAAAGGGATTCGCACCTCCAACGATCTGCACATGACTCGCTTGCAGTTCTACTCCGTCCGGCCCGGTGATGGGGAAGTGAATGTGATGGGGCTGTCGATTCGCCCGGAACCCTTCAGGCGCAAGGACCTGCGCGGGGTCGTCGTCGCGCGTGATGGGGGTATGTAGTGCGACGCCGGGCAGTCGCACACGTCCTCGAGACATGGGGGTTCCGTCGGTGTGCAGGAGCCACGGGGTGATTCCGGGATCAGCAGTGTCGCGGTTCGTTCGAAGGAGGGGGTGGCTGACCGGGTAGTAATCTCCGTCGTCATGGTCAGCTTGGTCCGGCATCGCTGCCTGCGCTGCCGCAACTCGCTCAATCTCTCCTGCGCTAACCTCAACTGTTCTCTGGCCCACTCCTGAGCCGTCTTCCGCCAAGCCTCCTCTGCTTCCATCTCCTCCCGGTCCTTCGTTAGATCGATCGGTCGGGAAAACTCCCCTAGTACCGATAAGAGTGTCGTCTGGGGGGATGATCGCGATGGGTTCGCGGGCCCCGCTGTCGTCTCGGAAGATGTGAGCGACGGCATGCTGCTCGTCGCTGGGCTGGCGCGTGGGGTCTGGGAACCTCTGTAGGATGCCAGCCCATTCTTGAGCGGTGATATGCCCCGTTCGCACGTTTGCAGGTGTGTACGGAGTGAGCTGGACCGCTGGAACCACGGTTTCTTCGTCGTCTTGGATGATGGCGGCGGCGTCTTGCGCGACTTGGTCGAGGAGGATCGCCGTGGTGACATGTCTGAGAGGAGAAGTGGGCATAGACGTAGAAGTGGATCGTAAATGGGAGTGATACTCTCCCTGGTCTCCCATGGTCTCGCTTTTAAGTCCTCGCGCGGTTGTTCGGGCCGCTTGATACACCTCTATTGCTTCCGGGGCGAAGACGTCATCCTTATCGACCCACTGATTCTCCGAGTCAGGGTATCCCTTCCATTTGATGAGATACTGAAGTTTTTTGCGGCGGCCGAAAT
Organism: Lactarius indigo; assembly: GCA_025766275.1. Taxonomy (NCBI): domain Eukaryota; kingdom Fungi; phylum Basidiomycota; class Agaricomycetes; order Russulales; family Russulaceae; genus Lactarius; species Lactarius indigo. Next base: position 421,076 of record JAFKAC010000030.1, read on the forward strand.
GCCGTGAGTCCAGAACGGCCTCGACTTCGTATTCTTCTTCTCCGTCCACAAGATCCGGTGGCGGTCGAGGGAAATTTTCGCCGTGCATGGTCGTGTTTTTGTACGGCGTGAGAAGATCTATGTGAAACACCGGATGGATGCTCCACTGTGTGGGAAGTTCGAGGCGGTAATTATATGGGGACATCACCTGGACTATCTTGAAGGGGCCGTGGCGTCACGCCGCGAGTTTTGCCGTTGGTTGATTGGTTCGGAGGTGTTTTCCTTCCAACCACACTTGATCACCAATTTGATATTTCGGGGTATCCCGATGTTTCACCCAACTATCCTGGGCCTTTTTGATAAGGGTCTGGGCCATCTGTCGCGCCTCTTTGAGCTGTGTGAGTCTGGTGATAACGTGTGGAATAGGGGATGGCTTATCCGTCCAATCCGCGGTTGGATTGTAACCCATGAGCAACATAAAGGGGGATTGCTTTGTATGCTCGTGGGGCCAGTTATTGTGAGCGAATTCCGCTATAGGGAGGTACGCCGCCCAGTTATCTTGACGCTCGTTGGTCCAGAACCGCAGATACTGTTCTAGCCATTGATTGGTCCGCTCCGATTGTCCGTCCGTTCGTGGGTGATATGCCGTTGAGATGTTCTGCTTGATGCCCAAAATTCGACAGACCTCTTTGGTGAATTTTGATGTAAACCGTGGGTCGCGATCGCTGATGATTTTGCGCGGCAGTCCGAACCGTTTAAACACGTGAAGGACGTACAAGGTAGCCGTTTCTTCCGCTGTAATCTCTTCGTTGCATGGGATGAATATCGACGCTTTGCTGCAGTCGTGATCTGTCACCGTGAGGATGCTATCATAGGACTGGGATGTAGGTAATTTAGTGATAAAGTCCAGCGCGATGGTGTGAAAGGGGGGAGCGTCCGTTATTGTGGTGATAGGGTGCAACGGCGCGTGCGTTGGTCTTGTGTTGACTTTGTTTCGTTGGCAGTCGGCGCATCCGGTGACGTACTCGTACACGTCCCGACGAAGCTTCGGCCACCAGTAATGCCGCTCCACTATCCGTTGGGTCCTGCTGATGCCCGGATGTCCATGAACGGGGAGATCATGATGGTCATGGATTATTGCCCTATACGTGGACATGGGTCCGGTGATCACCAGCCGCCCGTCTTTATACCATTCTCCCTCTATTTTCTTCAGTTGGTGGGCGTCGACCCATGCTTGGATACTTTTTGGGTCTTGCCGTCGTCTCGGTGTTTGCAACAGCGGGTGTATTTCCAGAGTGCGAGCGGTATTAGTGGCTCGCACGAATACTTCGGGAGGTAAGACTACCACACCTTCGTTATCTCCCTCCCCCTGGTCGTAATCCGGTCGTCTAGACAGGGCGTCCGCTCTTCCGTTGTTCTTCCCCTTGATGTGGTGGATCTCAAAATCATACTCCATCAGTTCCAGTACTTCTCGGGCAACCCGTCGGCTGATCTTTTGCGGGGTTTTCCAATACTGTAGGTTGAGGTGGTCCGAGAATATCTTGATCTTGTGCGGCGATCCCGCAAGTAGGGGTCTCCAGTGTCTGAGAGCTTTGACAATGGCGAGGAGTTCCAAGTCGTAGATATCGTAGTTGCGTTCGGCTTCATTCAGCGTGGCTGAGTAATATCCTATCGGGTGCTTGCGACCGTCACTTTTCTTTTGTAGAAGTACAGCACCTACTGCGAATCCTGACGCGTCGACTTCCAGTTCGAATTGGTCTTGTAAATTGGGGTGGGCCAATACCGGTTCTTCAGTAACAAGGCGCTTGAGGGTTTTGAACGCGCGCTCCTCGTCCTCCGTCCATTTCCATTCTGCGTCTTTCCGCGTGAGCCGGTTCAAGGGTCGTGCGTGGGTAGCAAAACCGCGGATGAAGAGTCGGTAAAAGTTACAAAAACCTAGAAATGATCGTACGTCCCTGACCTTGGTCGGAGTTGGCCAATCCTTGATACCGCGAACTTTTACCGGGTCCATGCGTGTTACCCCCTTTTCAAGGATTACCCCCAGGTAATCCATCCGCGGTTGGTGGAACAGGCACTTCTCGAGCTTGAAGTAGAGGTCGTGTTCTTGGGCGACGCGGAGAACATCCGTGACTGCCGCAGTGTGGTCGGCCAACGTGGAGCCTTCTCGTGTGGCGATCCCAATGTCGTCCATGTAGACTCGGATGACCGTCCCACGCAATTCGTGCTTGGCGATGGTGTCGCGATAGATGTGGTTCATCATGGTTTGAAAGGTGGCCGGCGAGTTTGTGAGGCCAAAGAACATGACCGTTGGCTCAAAAAGGCCGAACTTGGTTTTGAAGGCCGCCTTCTCTTGATCCCCGTCTCGTATACGTACGTTGTTATACCCCCAGCGGATGTCGAGCTTTGTGTAGATGTGAGCGTTGCTAAGGTCATAAATGAGGTCCTGGATGAGGGGGAGTGGGTATTGGTTGCGTATCGTATGCGAATTAATGACCCGGTAGTCCTGCACCGGGCGTAGTTTTCCGTCTTTCTTTTTGACAAAGAAGAAAGAGGACGCGTACGGGGAGATGGAGGGTCGCAGGTACCCCTGTTGGAGCTTCTCATCCAGGAATTCCTTGAGTTTCCCTTCTTCCTCTTGCGTTAATGGGTATATCTTGCAATCGATTGCGGAAGGGGTGCCCGGCTTGAAGTCTATAGCGTGGTCCCAGGGCCTGGCTGGGGGGAATCGTTGGGATGCTTCTTCATTAAAGAGCCTTTTGAAGGCTTTGTATACTGTCGGTAGTTCGACGGGGTTTTCTTCTACCTTTGCGCGGATCGCCAGCTCCGTAGACGTAGTTGCTCGCAAGTACGTATTTTCTTCGTCCATGTCAAGAACGATGGCTTCTTTTTCGTTATTAGTAAGCGCAGCCGCGATGACGGTATGACGGCTCGGACTGTCCTGTGTGCTAATCACGACCGGCATGATTTCCTCGTGTATTACAGCATCTCGCCAATTGATGGTAGGCTCGTAGGTGGCTAGCCAGGGATATCCTAGTACGATGTCCTCACCGCCAAGGTCGGTTACAAGGAAACGCATAGTTCTGTGGTATCCTTTAGCGTATACATCGAGGTCGGTAAAGTGGGTGATAGACCCAGCTTTGTTTTCTGTATTATCGATGTTCCAAATTTTACGTGGTTGTGGCAGGGTTTGTAGTCCAATGCCCATCTTTCTGACGAAACTCGGATGAATGAAGTTGTCGGTTGCTCCGGAGTCAACCAATGCTTTGATGTCGGCCATTCGGTAATTCGTGCGGATCGAGACTGGAATTCGAAGAGAACGAAAGCGCGTCATGATTACAGAATTACAATTTAAAGCCCTCACCCAGGCCGATGGGTTTAGGCGCTCCGAAAACCCTCTTTCCCCCACAAGTCCTGTAATATCAAGTCCTTTACTTCGTCAGGGGCGTTGGCTACTCCCGTAAGCCACTCCTTAGCTCGTTCTTCCGCCGTTTTACTGGTCGAAGCGGCTTGTAGTTGGGCAGGTGGTGTTTCCTGCGTGTAGTAATCGGTTTCGGTCATTCGGACGTTAGATGGTCCAGGCTCTTGCGGTCGCCATTGTCGCGGCTGTCGTGGATGGGGGCAATTTCGTGAGAGATGTCCTGGCGCGTTACAGTTATAACACAGGACTGTCCTCAGGTCTCGTCGCATCCCCCCTCTCCCACGTCCGCGAACTCCGGGCCCCCCCCTTGGCGGGAACGGGGGTAGCGTGGTGTATGGTGGTTTGCCGTAATCGATCTCCTCGGACCCGGCTAGTCTTGCCCGGGTTCGGTCGGCGGATGTGTCCATGGCCCAGGGATTGGCGAGGTTTTGTGGGACACTCCAGCTGGCATTGCCCGTCTTCTTTGGTTTCGTGTCTTTATACTCATCTACTCTGGCCCTGACATGGATGTAGTTACGCTGCCGGCGGAGCGTCGCCCGTTTCCATTCGTCGAAGGTTTCTGGTTCGTCCAAGTCGTAGGTTTTCTCATATAACTTCTTGGGGAGACCTTTTGTGAATAGGTCGATGGTTTGTGGGTCGTTGAGACGGTATCCGGCTTTTCTGGCCGCTTCTTCAAACTCGTTGACGTATTTGTCGATGTCTCCGTCGGTCATCTTGAGGCCTTTCCTCAACAGGGCTTGAGCTTGTTCTCGTTCGAGGGTGTTGACGAACCTTTGGTTAAACCCTTCTGCTACTGCGTTCCACAGATCCCGCGTATGTTGATCTATTCCTCGTTGTATTTGTCGATTGAGCCACTTGAGGTACGAGAGTACCCATTCGCTGACGGATACCCCCTTGATGTACGATAGGAAGAGGAGGCATCGTCGGTAATCGTTGCGCATGACAGGGGTGTCGAGATTCATTCCCCAGTATACATGCCATTGCGTGAGGAATGAGTCTACTTTAGTGCGATCTCCGTCAAAAATGGTGGGAGGTTCACCGGTGAGTTTCTCATGTCCATGTGCCCCTCCTCCTGCGCCTCCGCCACCCCCTCCTCCTGGGGGTCCTCCTTCTGGCGGGTTGTTTGGGAGATCCGGCAGGTTTCCTCCTCTTCCCGGACGTCGAGGGAAGTCGTCTCCGGGCGGTCCTCCCCATCCCGGTGGGGGGTCCAATGGTAATCCTCGTCTCCCTCCTTCTCCTGATGGAGGGTCTCCCTGGTCAGGCCCAATGGCCCGAAAGATTGCTGCGTCGTCTGCGGTCATGCGATGCCCGGTTTCAGGATTGATGGGCATGAGATTCTGTTGCGATTCTTGTCTAATTGCTTCGGCAGCTTCTCGCGCCGCCTGTTCTCTGACGGTCATAATTTCTTCGGCCGTCATGGTAGTGGTTGCCATTTCTGCTGCTGGCGATCGTACGTGAATGACTTCTGGCTGGTCCGAAATACGTAGAGACTCAGCTCGTTGAATGGTGTATTGTTCGATGGGTCCGACACTTGCGGGTTGACCCTCTTCGCTTTGCTCTTCTTCAGTCTCCTCGCTGACTGCTTCTCCGGTAGAATGTTCTCGTAGTTGACCGTCGATGGGTCCCCAATCGGCTCGTGTATTGAGTTCGCGTGCGTCAATGTCGCACTGATATTGCCTCCCGGCTGGCCTAATAACGTCCCAGCGGTGATCTATGGGGTTCCACGTAACCTCCGTCCAGCACAGATGGTCGAAATTGAACTCAACAGGTCTAAACCTCGTAGGTCCGTTGAATTCTACAAAATATCCGGTTTCGTCTCCTCGGTCTCTCCACCTGGCTGCTCCTAGGAATCGGGTTGGTACGTTGCGGTCTCCTCTTCGGTCTAGATGATAAGGACGGAAGCTCGTCCACTGGTCCCTGGTATTGACGGTCGCCACAGTGAATATCTTGGTCTTAATGTAACGCCGTCACGACGTTAGCTCGACTTGAGCTCAATAAGGCGACCTTGTTAACTTAGCTAATCACGTCTCGCGACGTATGGCTCGAAGGCAAACTTCTAGATGTTCGCAGACACTAGGAATATTGGTGGCACTCTCAATAGAGGCACGACGGTGGCGAAGAGGAAAGTGAAAGAAGAAGGAAGTGACGATTGAAGAAGACCAAGATGGCGAGTCTTGGTCTTCCACAGCTACCTTAAATACAAGAAGAGCAGGCTTTCAAGCGCTGCTATGAGTCACCGTATCGTAGCGTCCAACGTATCGCGTAAGTACCGCAATCCTAATACTACTACTACCTGTACTAGGATCGAGTCATTCGTAAACTCCTAACTCCTGCGTAAACCCCGAGTCCGTGACTAATCTACCTTACTGCCGTAGTCACAACCGGTATAGTAAGGGTTGGGGATGAGAAACGTAACAGATAGCCTCAATGGTCCCAGACCATTCGTTCCAGCCAGTGCCATCAAACTGAGTGAGATGGATGCCAGATGGCATGCCAAAGTTGGCACTGTGGGCTTGGGAGAGACGTGTGGAGGGTGTGGACCCAGAGGGAGGAGGGAGTGAGCCTCCTGCAGAGCCACCAGTGGGGCTGGGAGGAGCACCAGCACCGGCAGCAGGAGTGGAAGATGAACCAGACATTGGGATGATTTATCTGTCGCCGAGGAGCAGTCAGCGACAGTGCTTCATAGTTGCAAGACATAAAGATAGAGGGGGTACCACTCCTGTCTGTGATTCTGTAAGGCCAGAACGCTAACGCGTCCTGCCTCCTGATGGTATGCCAGTGATACAAGGGCTAGGCCCAGGTTGAGAGAGTCCCTTTGCTATACCATGAGCTAGCTGCCAGCCAGGATGTGTCTAAGACACAGCTCAAATGGTTTGCATCAGGGGGAAAGTGAAGGGAATGCTTTCAGAGCCCAAGGCTGTCTACCTCAGCCTTCTCGGCCTATTGGTTGCCTCATCGCCACAAGTGGCTTTACTGAATCCTTTCCCATTGCCGCTACAAGGCAGGTATCTGGTTGCAGAACACCATGATGGTGAACACCCCCCAGAGCCTGAACCAGGTTTTACACTCCCATGGTGAGGAGATCCTGCGCCCAGTGTGGAGCACCAGAGACAGCTGGCGCTAAGCTCCACAATACACAGCCCAGTGGGCCATGCACGCCTGGATATTTTGAAGTTAAGGGGCTACCAGACCCAGTCTCCTTGCGCATAGCGCAGGGGCTAGGAAAACAGTAGGGGTGAAAGTAGGACTACTGGGCAGTACATACACAGGAGGTTCCTCAGCAGAGACAAGTGGCGCCCCACTGCTCTCTGCCTTGGGCAAGGCTGGTAAGGCCCCAGACAGACCTTAGCCTGGTGTGTCCTCCTAGGAAGACAGTGACCAGCCAAGTGGAGTGGCTAGGGCACCAGGGCCCATAACCTGATGAACAGCACACATGAAGATGATACTCACAGTGACAAGAAGACTGTGGTGAGATATCAAAGGTGGCTGAAAGGCAGCAACAGGTGTGAAGTCAAGCAGAGTGAAGCAGAGGTTGTCTGGCACACAACAGAGTGAGAACTGATAATAGTATTACAGGAGAGGGACTTTACCTGGCACACAACAGAGTGAGAACTGATGTGGACCAGGGCGTACAGAGTACTCTACTTATACTTTACAGGAGTGTGACACTAGTACAAGGACAGTAACATAGAGTCACGGAATACAAGGAGCGTTGTTCTACATACAGGACAAAAGGAATGTACCAAAGGAGAACAAGGCGACCAGAACAAAGAAAGTCTAGACAAGTATGATATCATAGTGACATCACAATAAGGATAACGCCGCAAAGAGAACAAAGGAAGGAGTACAATGAAATGTCCAGAGTGTTCTACATGATGTCATTGTACATGATGTCATAGATAAGCTAAGAAGTCCGAGATTGTACAGATCATATAATCTAATCTACAGGTTCAATATATCTTATCTAAAGCAGTCCATATCTGCAAGTCCTTTAGAGCCGCTAAGTGCGCACGGGCCACTTATCAACACAAAGGACCCGGTGTACAGCTGTGGGTCAACCAGACCGAAGATGACATGGAAGCAGCACTAGCAGACCCCACCAAAGCCCTCACCAAAAACAGCAAAGATCTTTGGGACGGTTTTCTTGACACCTTCGACAGAGACTGGACCGACACTCTAAACAAAGAAAGAGCCTATCAGAAGCTCATCAGTTTGACGATGCAGGGTGGAGCGTTGGACAATTACATCCTCGACTTCGAACACCTTGCAGGAATAGCAGGATGGGCAAGAGATGCCCCTGGAACAGTGGAATTCTTCAAAAGAGGACTACCTACAGGACTGTATCGTGCTTGCCTCATGCGAACCACCATCCCAAACACCATGGACGAGTGGCAAACCGCTGCCAGAGCAGAACACCAACGCTGGAAGTTACTAAAAGCCAGACCAGGGAATAGAAACCCAGGGCCAACCCAGAATGTCCACCAAGGACGACCAAAGCGAGACCCAAATGCGATGGATGTAGATGCCACCACCTCCACCCCCTTTAAGAAGCTTACTGAAGAAGAAAAGAAAGCCCTCATGAAAGAAGGACGCTGCTTCAAATGCAGACAGCAAGGACATATGGCTAGGAACTGTCAACGACAAAACACCACCAACCAAACCAAAGCCAGAGCCACAGACACCCAAGAAGCGGACACTGCACCCCCATACACCCCAGAAGCAAGCACCTCATCAGTAGCTGCTACCACAACCGAAGATAAAGTCCGACAAGCCCATGCACTCGTCCAAGGTATGACTGAGGATGAAAAGAGACGCTACTATGCCTTAGATCAGGATTTTTGCGATGCCGACCTGTGAGAGCTGACAGGGAGGCCAATTCAATGTATAGTGTTCGCGATAGTGCTATGACAATCAAAGTCCTCGTTCGCCTTTACTACAAAGAAGCTCGCATAAATGTGCTGCTAGACAGCGGTGCAACAGACAACCTAATCGACCGAAACCTAATCCAAAAACTTGGACTAGGGACCACTCCTCTGAAACCACCCAGATTGGTCCGAAATGTAGATGGATCACTAAACAAAGATGGCACCATGACAGAAACATGCCAGCTATGGATAAAAAGAGGAGAAGAAGAAACTCCTTTCCAGTTTTTCGTAACTAGCCTAGGGGAAGACAGAATGATCTTTGGATACCCCTGGTTCGAACACGAAAACCCAGACATAGACTGGAAGAAACAAGAGCTGAAAGGAGAAGCCATCACCATCCTGACAGGAGGATACCGCTTCCGAAGAAAGCGACACCAAGAAGCGAAAGCGGCAGCAACCAAAACAACCTTTGACCCAGTAAAAGAAACTGCAATCCCAGAAAAATACCAGTGCCACAACAAAGTATTCTCAGACGAAGAAGCACAGCGCTTTCCCCCAGAAAGAGAAGAAGACCACCCCATCACATTGCGACCAGATGCACCCAACAAGATCAACTGCAAAATCTACCCCTTGACTCCAGAAGAAGACAAGGAGTTGAAGGCATATCTCAACGAAAACATAGCAAAAGGATACATCTATGAAGGAAGCTCCCCTTACGCTTCCTCCTTCTTCTTCAGAAAGAAAACAGACGGAGGGTTGCGCCCTATCCTGGACTACAGACCCCTAAACACCTGGACAATAAAAGACACTTACCCACTACCTCTCATCTCCGACATCCTAACCAACTTAAATGGGAAAACACTGTTCTCAAAGTTCGATATCAGATGGGGGTACCATAATATCCGCATAAAAGAGGAAGACCAGTGGAAGGCAGCCTTCAAGACACCAAGGGGGCTGTTCATCCCTCGAGTCATGACCTTCGGCCTCACAAATGCACCAGCTACCTTTGCAAGAACCATGAGCAGAATACTTCGACCACTTATGGACAAATACCCAAGAGAGCTATTTGTGTACATGGACGATGTCCTGATAGCCACAGAAGAAGATACAGAACGCCACAGACAAATCGTACACGAATTCTTGGAAATCTGTGAAAAGGAATCTTATTTCCTCAAAGCGTCGAAATGCGTGTTCGAACAAAGAAAGATCCACTACCTAGGCATTGTCATTGATGGGTCTCAAATCAAAATCGACCCAAAGAAGGTAGAAGGACTAAAAGACTGGCCAAGAGACATCAAGTCAGTCAAACAAGCAAGAAGCGTGTTGGGAACACTAAGTTATCAGCGACCCTTCATCCCCAACTTCGCTCACTTAGCAAGACCCATCACGGACACAATAAAGACGTCAGAAGGACCCTTCAGATGGACAAAGGAAGCAGCAGAAGCCTTAGAAGCTCTCATCACGCTTGTGTGCAAAGACCCCATCTTATGCCAACCAGATATGGACAAACCTTTCGAACTAGAAGTAGATGCCTCCGCTTTCGCCACAGGGGCAATCTTAACACAAAGAGACAGCCGAAACAAACCACAAGCTGTGGGATACTTCTCCAAATTGTTTTCAGAAGCGGAGTGCAACTATGACATCCATGACAGGGAACTCCTGGCAGTAATCAGAGGACTGGAACACTGGAGACACCTTCTTTTAGGATCCCCCCACGAAATCACAGTGTTTACAGACCACAAAAACCTAGAGTATTATCGCCACCCTCGACAAATCAATAGGAGAGTGGCGCGCTACATCCCCAGACTTGCAGACTATCACATCAAACTTCACCACAAACCTGGACCCCAAAACCATGCTGATGCCCTGTCAAGACGCCCTGACCACGACACCGGAGCAGGGGATAACACTGATGTAGTGGTCCTGACCCCAACCATCTTCGCAAACTCCGCTCTCTCCATAAGGATAGATGACCGGGTCATGGCACACCAATTAGACCACCAAGACACTCTGGACGAGTGGGCCACCCCTTTCCACCTAGTAAAACAAGGCAAACACTGGTGGAGAGGTGACAAACTGGTGGTTGTGGACAACACACCGCTAAAGAGGGGGGTAATTTCCCTGTTTCACGATACAAAAACAGCTGGACACCCCGGAATAACAAAGACCTTGTGGTTAGTGTCACAAGACTTTTGGTGGCCAAACATGAAAGACAACATATCCGCATATGTAAAGGGCTGTGCCACATGCCAATCAAACAAGAACTTCCCTGGGAACCCGAAACCACCGATATTCCCCATCAAGACTAACCCAGAAGCACTCCCTTTTGAAACCATCGCTCTAGACTTTATCACAAAGCTACCCCAATCAGAAAACAATGACACAATTCTCACCATCACGGATCATGACTGTTCTAAAGCAGCCTTCTTTATCCCATGCAGCGAAACAATAGACGCAGAAGGAGTGGCAAAACTCTATGCCAAAACTGTCCTGCCACACTATGGACTACCAAGAAGGGTCATCTCCGACAGAGACCCCAGATTCACAGCGAAATTCATCAAAGAACTGTGCAGAGTGCTTGACATAGAACAAAACATCAGCACAGCGTACCACCCACAAACAGATGGACAATCAGAGCGAACAAACCAGTGGTTAGAACAGTACCTCCGAATGTTCATAAACCATCAACAAGACAATTGGACGGAGCTACTACCACTGGCACAGTACACCCACAACTCCTGGCCAAGCGCAACCACTAAAAAGGCACCCTACGAATTAATCCTTGGATACATCCCAAGAGTACACCAACCAGAAAGAACGACCACAGTACCAGGAACACAAGAGAGATTGGAGCGAATCCAGGAAGCCAGAAGGACCGCCCAAGCAGCAATTACCCATGCACAGTCACTCTACAAAGGGTCCTCTCGCTTCGAACAACACACAGAAGGAGATAGCGTGTGGCTGGATGCCAGAAACTTGAAAACAACGCACCCTAGTTTCAAGTTAGCCCCAAAAAGATATGGACCCTTCAGGGTCACAAAGAAGATCTCCGCCACCACATATGCCCTGAAACTTCCCCATCAGTGGCGGATCCACCCAGTATTCCATGCGTCACTCCTGATGCCATACAAAGAAACCTCCATACATGGAAAGAACTTTACGGAACCACCCCCAGATCTAGTAGATGGGGAACAGGAGTGGGAAGTCGAGAAAATACTAGAAACAAGACGCCACAGGAACCAGTTACAGTTCCTAATCAAGTGGAAGGGATACTCCAATGCACACAACAGTTGGGAACCAGAGAAGAACCTCAGCGCCCCAGAACTTATTCAGGAACACTTTGAAAGCAACCCCAGAAGCGAAGGAGCAAAGCAATGGTTAAAATGAAAGGAAGTAACAGTATGAACAGCAACCACCTTCCCCACTAGCTTCCTCACCATGCCCTCTCGCTCCTCCTCTGTAGAACGTCTTGTTGCTCGTGCAATGGAAAGAGGTTCCTTTGACGAAACACCCTCTGTCACACCCTCCTCTGGCTATTCTCCCTTCCCAGCACGACCCCCTTCTTTGCCTTCACTCATCCAGGAACCACAACCCATTGATCCCACCATGCCCAGCGTCATAGAAACAGAAGGAGGAGGAATAGCCCTTCGCGTTCCCCCTCCTGGACACACAGTTCCCCCTACTCCCGAGATACACCGACCTACCACCTCCCCCCCTGATCCTAGAGTGGCCATGGCTCGTCTCAGCGAAATAACCAACGACCCAATCATGGACGCACTCCCCATTAACTATGAAAGGATGCACATCGCTGCTGAAGAAGACGACGACCCTGGCTACCCCTTCTTCTTGAATGACCCCTGGAGCAGCCGCTATGTCCACTTCCTCATCCCTGACGACGCTGACCCAACCTCGTACATCCGAAAGGATGCCAAATGGATCAAGATCAGTGAGAACAAAGAAGATGTCATCGGCACCATGGGCAAAAACCTCCCTCACTATGGCCTCCCCCTTTTCCTCCTTCCCAGAAACGACGACCCCCACAACCCAGCTCCCCCCATCACCCCAGCTCAGATGCAGAACTTGGATGAAGTTTCCCCCACAGCCAGACAAGTCGATGAAGTCCTAGAAGACCTGAAAGATGACCGCCTCACAGCAGAAATCTCCAGGACTCGCCGACTCTTGCGAAACCAGAAGGCCCTCCGAAAGGAGATTGAAGGCCTGTACAAGACAATGGAGCCCCTCAAAAGACACCTCCTCAACATGGACATGCAACTAACCAGCACCCGAAGAAGGCTGCAAGAACACAAGGCCTATGTCCGGATTGCAGACCGATGGCTCACACTACACCCCCCTCCTCTGGAAGAAGAAACTCACCCCTTTGAAGTCCACCCCATTCCTGCCCCTGCTCCACCTCGCTACCACTCCATGCCACGACTCCACGACGAACCAGAAGGACCTAGCCCCTCTGCAGAAAGGAAGAAGAGACGCAAGCGCAGAACCAACAAGAAGGAGACTGGCACCATTCGACTTTGTTACAGGTGCCAGTCTGAAGACCACCTCTCCTTCGCCTGCCCTCAAAAACAGAAGTTCTGCTGGAGGTGTTCTAGCACTGACCACTTCCCCTATCAGTGTCTCTGGCCAGCCCCAGAAGAACGCACTCAGTGGTGTGGCAAGTGTTTTACCAGCAACAGCCACGAAGAAATCAAGTGCCCCAAGTATGAAAATTGTCGCAAATGCGGAGCCCATGGTCCCTTCAACTTCCTTCGCCAACATCGCTGCCCCCTCCCTCGCGAAAGCACCCCCTCCAACGATGTAGATAACGATGTCTATGACCTGATGGACTTCGAAGCACTCTAGGGAGAGTTGACTTAGAGAGGGGCTCATGTTATGATCCGACGCTTCGGACCTAAGCCACAGTATGTCTCCACCCTGCCTTCCCCCTTCTGTACCATACCTTGTTACCAAAGGAGCTACTGTTACTAGTGGCGCTGTTTCTTTGATCTGAATTTCTGTTTACTCCGTTTAGTCTCTTTGATATTGTGTGGACTTGTGTTCATGTTGTTTGGAACCTTGTCCTATATAAACCTGTACCATAGACCGTAGGAAGCCAGACTTGGCTTCGTTTGCAATCTAGCAACCTTGCCTTCGTACTTTGGTGTGACCTCGCCTTATCCCTCTCTTCTTGTGCATCCCCTACCTCAGTCCCTAACCAGGACACTTCGAAGTCTTTGCAGTTGAACTATATCAACGCGTCACACCTGTTATACTCTGTGCACTAGCAAGATCAAGTGTAGAGAAGTGTTAGACACTTCGGACGAGGAGTCCTACGTTACAGAGTAGTGCTGCACCTTGTGCCACACTTTTATCACTCGTATTTCATAGCAATAAGACAACAGAGGTCTTCGCTTGATACTTGTGTGATTCAGAACCTTTAGAACCCACGCCCCTGCTAGGGCGTAACACCCATAGTGACTTCATTCGATTCATACGCTCATATTCTACTATTCGATTATCTACGACATCTATCCTATTTGATTTCACGAAGCACCCATGTGTGCATATTCAGCTATACCTCGGCTATTCGCAGCCCTGCGTCGCATTAAGACTACTTCGCTCTCACCTCGGTCAGCTTCAGCTCATTCGGTCCTGCATCGGTGCACCTTCGGTTAAAGTCACCATCGGCCGGATTATCGGTCCTATATTCCCCGACTTCTTGAACCCAATATTACTCCTTACTGGTCGTTCTCGCGTTTAGCGATGGTTTAGGGTATCATTTCTGGTGGCCAACATGGGGAAGTTGGAATATAGAAGGTTTGCGTGTGCATTAAATAACTAACACACTGCCAAGAAGGCAAGAACAGCAAAGCTTACTAGAAGAATTAATTGCGGCCAGATACGACCCAACTCAATCAATTCCAGGAAGCTATCCTAGCCCTGAAGACCTAACACCCCTTAGCAGCCTTAGTAGTGAACAAAGCGACCCCTCACCTAGTCACTCGGGACAAGAAGAAACTAATAGCGAAAAGGAAGTCGACCTCATCCTGTCAAGTCACTCGGCTCCGTTACCCGTGCGCCACAGCGCAACAACAAGATCAAGAGTGAAAATCCTAGCACAACAACAGCAGGCGGAAGTGTTATCGGCCGAAGAACAGGAAGCAGCCGATCAAAGTGTTAACCAACCAGCGAACACCACAGCATCAGCGACAAAAGATAATAACCGGCAGCCCAGCAGTAGTAACCAACGAGCGCAATCGGCGCCGCCTCAGCAAAGCAACACAGCGATAAACCCCGCAGTACCCCTGATAAGCCAGAACCCAACTCAAACACAGGCCATACCACCACCGGCCCCAAGACTACCACCAGCAAGAATAAACCAGCCTGTCCCCGCAGCAGCGGTCAACGTCAGAAGAATGCCCCTTGCAGATTTACCCAGAAGAGGCGAGCGGTCAGCACCTAGTTTTGATGGCGAGCACCCAGAAGAGCTCGGCCGATATTTTGCAGAAGTGGAGGCCCTATATGATAGGCACACAGTAACGACCAACGCAGATAAGAAAAGCGGCACACTCAAATACCTTATGACAGCCGCGACCGAAAGAGTATGGAAGACAAGCGACGCATTAATGGATGTAACAAAAACATATGAAGAATACAAAGCCGAGATCTACAAGCTATACCCCGGATCCTCGGAAGACATTCATACAATCCTACACCTGGATACGCTCGTAGGACAGCGCGCCCGCATCGGCGTAGTCTCAGAACTGGAACTTCGGCGAATACTACCGACAATTCAAAGTAATCTCCAAATACTTGATCAGCAAAAACAGAATGTCGCAGGCCGAGCAGACCAGAGCGTTCATGCGAGGATTACAGCCGGATATGGAACAACAAGTCAAGCAAAGGCTACAGCTAAAGATGCCAGACCACAACCAGCAAGACCCCTACAGATTAGAAGACTTGTACGATGCCGCAAGCTACGTACTCCAGGGCCTCGCACCGGTCGCAATCTCTAGCATAACTTCGGCAAGCGCGACACTCCCACCGGCAACAGAGATAAAGACAGAGATCCAAACCGCGCTAGCAACCGTGGTCACGACACTAGGTGAAATGTTTAAAAATGCGCTAGAAATCCAAAACTCAAGCGAGAAGGCCCGAAACACCGGAAATCCTCGGCCAATAGGAGAACCGACCACCAAGTGCAACTTCTGCAGAATGCCAGGACACTTCATGCGAGAGTGCGAAGTAGCGGCAGAATATATGCGACTCGGCAAGTGCAAGCGTAGCGCAGAAGGGAAAATTGTGCTACCATCAGGCGCCGTGGTCCCTCGGCATATCACTGGAGCATGGCTGCGCGACCGCATAGACGAATACCACAGGCAAAATCCAGGACAAATAGCGGCGGCACAAATGTTACTCGAAATGTCAAGGCCAATGGCATCCACAGAAGCGCGAACGGCAAAAACAGTCCGCTTTGCAGAAGAATGCCCAGAACCAGGACAAGCAGGCATATATGCATTTCGAAGAGGCTTCATACCAAGGATGGGCGGAAGGACCAGGACCAGGTTCGAACATATGCCAACTGCCTGCATCCAGCAAGAGGACTCAGAAGAGCAAGAAAGCCAGTCGCATCGTAAGGAACGACCGCCACACCTAGAAAAGACGATAGAAGCAACAACCAAGGGTGCGGCGACAATAAAGGAACATCCATTCACCAGAACGCAAGAAGCAGAACCGATTACTCTAGGACCAACCCCGGCAACAAATACAGCGAACGACCGCAAAAGCGAGTGCGCTTATACATCAAATACGGCCATATACGATGAAAAGGCAGCAGGAAAAGTCTACGAAAGGATGATGGAAGCTGAAGTAACAGTGACGCAAAGAGAACTACTCTCGTTAGCCCCAGAACTGCGGGCCCAAGTCAATGAAGTAATGACAAAGCGCCACGTTGCTCACATTAATGCCCAAGAAAGCGTAGAAGACAGTACCGAGGAGGAGCCGAAGCGATCAACAGAATCGCATATGCCAGTGGCATTCTCGATCGCCAAGCGCACTCCACCAGCCGACGCGACAATAATAGCCGACCCGTATGAGGCGTTACTAAAGGCGCGACCGGCTGATGACGATGGATCGCAAAATACAATCGAGGTCGCGACCGAATCAAATGCCCTACGCGCAATCTTACCGGTAGTCGACAGATCAGAAAAGATAGAAGCCATCTTAGATCCCAGCTGCCAAATAGTCGCAATGTCAGAAGAAGTGTGCAACACACTGGCGATCCCTTACAACCCGAGCATATGGCTCAACATGATCTCGGCAAATGGCGGTGTAGATCAATCACTAGGACTGGCGCACAACGTATCATTCCACGTTGGTGAAATAACCCTCTATCTACAAGTTCACATACTGCGCTCGCCAGCCTATGATATACTACTCGGGCGGCCATTCAACATACTGACCCAATCCGTGGTGCGCAACTACCGGAATGAAGACCAGACAATAACGATCCTCGACCTGAACACCGGGAAAACGGCAACAGTGCCGACGGTACCGCGTGGCAGCAACCAATTTGCTGAGCGAAGAAAGAAGCAGACAAGCGAACAATCGCAAGACTAGGATTTTTAAGCATCGATGATTTGGTAACCAACCAAGGAGAGCTCACAATAATATTAAATTTCAATCAATCAAGTCAGGAAGCAACAATCGAAGCTTGTGCGCCACTACCAGCAGATACCACACAACAAGACATCGCAGCGGTGTACATTTCTCTATGTGATTCAGAAAACCCCACCTAAGCACCTATCTTAATACCTCGGAATCTAACAGCAGCGATCAGCCGGCCCGGCAGGAAGGCAAAAGCATCGCCTTCGCCGATGCAAAAGCACTGGCCGCAATATACCTTGGCAAGAAATACAAACCCATAGCACTCAAAATCAGACCGATAGAAACCAAACTCCCAAGCCGGTTCAGAATAGTCCGCTAAATAACCGGCGACCCACTACAAGACCTACCGGCACTACCCACTGAACCAAGCGAGTTCTGACCAACCGGCCAATATACTAGCGAACGCAAAACGCAATTTGACCTCGTGCACGCCGGTAACTTCTTATTACCAGAAGAACGCAAGCTAATGCACGAATTCATGTGCATCCAGAATAAAGCATTTGCCTGGGAAGATGCTGAGCGTGGACACTTCCGCGAAGACTTCTTTCCGCCGATCGAAATCCCTACGATCCCGCACAGGCCTTGGGCTCAGCGAAACATACCAATACCACCTGGAATCTACAACGAAGTCTGCCGATTAATAAAATGCAAGATTGACGCCGGCGTATACAAGCCATCAAATTCTTCATACCAATCTCGGTGGTTCTGCATCGTAAAGAAAGATGGAAAATCACTGCGCATAGTCCACAGCCTGGAGCCGCTTAACAAAGTTACAATCAAGCACGCCGGCGTCACCCCATTCACTGATCAGATAGGCGAGCATTTCGCCGGCCGAGCATGCGGTGGCATGCTAGACCTATATGTCGGCTACGATGAACGAGGCTTATCACCAGAATCACGAGATTTAACAACCTTCCAATCACCATTCGGCGCCTTGCGACTGGTCACTTTACCCATGGGATGGACGAACTCGGTCCCAATATTTCACGACGACGTCACATACATATTGCAGCCAGAGATCCCAGACGTCATGGTTCCTTACATCGATGATGTGCCGATTCACGGACCAGCAGGTCAGTACGAACTAGCTGATGGAACCGAAGAACGCATATTAGAAAATACCGGCATCCACCGATTTATCTGGGAGCACTTCCAAGGACTCAATCAAGTAGTCCAGCGAGTCAAGTACTGCGGTGGCACATTTAGCAGCCTAAAATCAATACTTTGCGCAGAGGAAATAACTGCAGTTGGACACCGGTGCACACCGCGCGGAAGGCTACCAGAGGTGGCCCGTGTGAACAAGATCGTTAACTGGGGACCATGCAAAGACCTATCCGAAGTTCGCGCATTCCTCGGCACTGTAGGAGTGTGCAGGATATTCATACAAAACTTCGCGAAACGAGCCAACTCGCTCATCAATCTCACTCACAAAGGCATTCCATTCGAATTTGGACCGGCGCAAGTTGTGGCCCAAGAAGATTTAAAGCAGGCCCTCTTGAGTTTGCCGGCGCTTCGGCCAATTGACTACCAATCCGACTCACTGGTAATACTGGCCGTGGACACCTCACCGATAGCCATAGGGTTTTACCTCTGCCAGGCTGACTCAGCAATGCCGAAAAAGCGGTACTACGCACACTTTGGCTCATTGCCGCTAAATGACCGAGAGCGCCGCTTTTCGCAACCGAAGCTAGAACTATATGGCCTCTATAGGGCATTGCGCGCTTACAAAATATTCATCGTCAGTGTGCGCAACCTAATAGTGGAAGTAGATGCCAGGTATATCAAAGGCACGCTCAATAATCCAGACATCACACCGTTGGCCAGCGTCAACCGCTGGATAGTATCAATTCTAACCTTTCATTTTGAGCTGCGCCACATCCCCAGAAAGCAGCACGGACCGGATGGACTCTCTCAGCGGCCAGTACAGCCAGATGATGAACAAGAAGAGGAAGAAGAAAGCAGCGAAGAAGAATTCGAAGATTGGATTGATAACCTATATGGCTTCATGCATATGGTTAACCACCTGGTCGCAGCGCCTTGCACGAACCAACTTCTATACACCATCGCAAGCACGAACATACCAGAAAAGCGACCATACGAGATGGCCGACGCATTTCCATATGAGCCAAACTATGATCTAATCCCACGAACGAAAGCGGCCGCATGAGCCAATGAAAAACTAGCGGCAGCGCACAACTGGCTGACCTTCCTGGAGCGGCCGGAAGGCATGACAGAACAAGATTATACTGCTCTAGTGCGCTTCGCAGCAAGATTCTTCGTAGACGACGGGCTACTCTGGAAGCGAAACCTGCAGGGGGCCCACCAGAGAGTCCTGTATCGGCACCGACGCATCAAAGCGATACACGTGGCCCACAACGATACCGGGCACCGCGGCTTCTACGCGACCCGGGCTCTACTAATAGAACGGTACTGGTGGCCATTCATGGGCGACGACATCGCTTGGTATGTGCGCACCTGCCATGTCTGCCAAACCCGGCAGACCCAGCAAATCTCAATACCGCTGGTGGTTGCCACCCCTGCGCCCTTATTTGCGAAAATGTATATGGACACAATGCACCTCCCGCATGCCGCCAGCTACTCCTACATTGTACAAGGCCACTGCTCTCTGACCGGATACCCAGAATTTAGAATGCTCCAGAAAGAAACGGCTCAGGCACTCAGCGACTGGATATTCCAAGACGTACTATGCCGATGGGGACTCTGACAGAAATAGTCTCAGACAACGGCAAGCCCTTCGTCGCAGCACTCGGCCACTTGGAGCGCAAGTACCACATGACGCATATTAGGATAAGCGGATATAACTCTCGTGCGAATGGCATAGTGGAGCGTGCGCACTTCGACGTGCGGCAAGCACTGTTTAAAGCGGTCAACGGTGAGCAAAACCGCTGGCCGCAGGCGACATATTCCGTATTCTGGTTGGAGCGCGTTACGCCACGGAAGCGTCTCGGCTGCTTGCCATTCTTCACGGCGACTGGCGTTCACCCACTGCTACCCTTCGACATCGTAGAAGCAAACTATCTATCGCCCCCACCCGATTCAATACTAGCGACAACCGACCTCATCACCCGGCGGGCGGTAGCGCTGCAAAAGCGACCAGAAGACCTAGACCAGCTCAAGGCGAGAGTACACGAACACCGCAATCGCGCGGCCCTCCGGTTCAAGAAGGCACACTCGGCAACAATTCGCGACTACGATTTCGAAAGAGGCGCTCTAATCCTAATCCGCAACACCGCGATAGAAAAAGCACTGAATCGCAAAATGCGGCTGCGCTACTTCGGGCCACTAGTAGTGGTCTCGCGAAACAAAGGAGGGGCCTACATAGTATGCGAGCTCGACGTCACACTACTACACAACACCATAGCAGCCTTCAGAGTGGTGCCGTATTTCGCCCGCAAATATATGGACATACCCGATCTAGAACAACATTTGGACATCTCGGTCGCTTGGTTGCACGAATTGGAAGCCAGTGACAAACCGGACATGGACCCACGACAAGGAGCTCAAGAGAGCGAAGACAATGAAGATATACCCGAGGCAGCAGAAGATCTCGACATGTGAACGTTCCATAAGCGCGAAAACATGGGCTGCGAAAGTGCCAATTCTGGAATTTAATCTTCTATAGTCTTACTTTATTACCGCTTTTAATCCTATGAGCACAGTGAAATAACACACAATATAACCATTACCCAAGGCCGAACCCCAAGCGCACCGAGCACACACATGCCGGCCTAACAAGCCTGTTTCCGTGGTACCAGGCCAGCTAAAACACCGAACTTCCGCAATAGCCAACGCCACGGGGACTCGCACACATCAAGATAAATAACTTCTCCAGTACAGCACGAGGCCGCTACAAGCTCGCTACCAAGATTCCGGGTATACCAGCGCCACTGCTCCTTCACGATCCAACGCGACAGTCCTTAGACACCTACCCCAGTCTCACCACCATCGTCCTCTGCACCGTCTTCCACGCCAGCAACAAAATAACCTTCGGCGCCAGTACCAACGTGCAACTCTACAGCAAAGCGATTAGGCATAAAGCGGCGAAAAAGAAATAGGCAAAGCATACCGTGAGGCAAGCGGCCCAGACGCATGATCTTCGGGAGCGACCCTCGCTTGCAAATCACCGTCAGCTGGTCAGATTGCAACTTCGAGAGGTACCAATAATAGTCCTCACGCGAAATGTCCCCGGCAGCCCAAAGCGACTCAAACTCGATAGCGGCACGATCATAAACATCTGGGACCTGCTTGCTAACCAGCGTTCCGGCGAGACACTCCTCAAGAGCAGCGCTCTGCGTGCGACATAAGACCCCCCGTATACAGCAACACACGGCTTCGAACGTGCTCAGTAACCATGGGGAACTCAAGCAGCCAATTAACATCCGCAAATGGTGCGGCCTCGGTCCAAACAAGTGAACGCAGGGCATATGTGTTGGCCCCCATCTCGCCATCGTTAGCAGCATCCGCCATCAGCTGAAGATAATCCTAGAAGTGCACAATCACCATGGAATGAACAAAACACATAGATCTACCAACGTACCCACGACCCCTGGAACAAGCGTAGCCACGACGCGATCTGCGGCGCCTGGCGAGGACACTGCGATCAAGTTTCGCCAAACACAAAGAAACTAGTCAAAGCGGAATCAAAGGCAGCCTTGAGCAAACCCTTGGGCAAGTAGGCATCAGAGTCACGACCAGTATCAGCCATGGCAGGGAACGTTGGGACCGGCTCATAGCAAACAAGCCGCTTTAATGCGAGACAACTCACTACAGACTCTTTTCACATGTCAATGGACGAAGATTGACACAAGAGACACCATTTAATAACAGGTTGTAGTACGCCAATTACAAAGGCTGGGCAGGTACAAGGAACGCTACTCCACATCATGCGATACCCCCTTGGTCGCTGAAGAGCTTCGCTGCGCGGTCTCGGCCAGTAAACTAGCCCGACCGAGCTGCTCCTCCTGCCACTGATACTCGTCGAAACTGATAACGCCTGCAGCAAGAAGGTCCCGAAACTCGGCAATGGCTAAGACGTACGGGTCCCGAAGCGCAGATACCCCCGGTCCATGGATAACGTTCGCGATAACGGCGGACTGAGTGCGGCTGAATACGATGGCATACCGAATGAGCCGCAACTTGTGCTCCTCGAAAACGCCAGGGAATAATAGAAGCCATTCCAGCTCGGCATGAGGCGTGGCAGCTTCCTCGATGATGGTCTGAAGCTCCCAAGCGGACTCGGTGAGGCTATGAACACCAGCACGGGCGGCCATGCGCTTGGCATATTCCTGGAGAAGTTAGGCGTCTAGCAAAGACAAGCGAAAAGAAGCATCGTACCCAAGCATGATAGAACTCCAGAAGGAATTCGGCAACGTCTGCGGGGTGGCGCTGAAGACCGAACCACCGCTCAGAAAGCACGGCCAGCTGCGCGATCGCACGCACATAGGCACGACAGTGTTCACCATCGCTCGAATCCCCAGAGCTAGAGCTATTCGAAGGAACAGGCATCAAGCGCGAAGGAGAAAAGGACCCATCCCTACTCACACCGCAAGCGCAACAAAAGTACCGCCAGCGCCGACAAGCCGACAGGACGTGGCAGCTGAGGACAGCCAAAATTATTTTTCAGGGGGGAAAGCGCAAGAAGAAGTGCAAGGCAATCGGCGCTAACACAGTCGGCGCTAACTCATTTCAATGAAACATGGCAAGCTAAATACATTCTAAGGCACAGGGCAACATGGAAAGTCTATTTACAAGCGTTCTAAAAAGGTACATCGGGCGACCGCGGCTTACTCGGCGCCAAGATCCCCGGAAATGCCCGCCCAGTCCATTTCAGCATCTTCCTCCTCATACTCGTATTCAGTCCTGTCTTCAATTTCATCCTTGTCAGCCACTTCGGCATCATCATCCGAGAGCACGTCAACGTCGATCGCTCGCTCCTTACCCTTTGATGAAGCACTCGTTCGCGGCCGCTTCGGTGGCGGCTGCCTGAGAGAAGTGCCGGGCTCAACCATCATGCTGAGATAACTGGCCAGCTGGAAACGCAAGAAGATGATGTTCTTGTCAATAAGAGTACGAGAAGCCATCGCGTGAGCAAGCTCAGCACGATAGAAGACGATGGTAGCGGCAAGCTCGACGCCTGAACAGTCCTCTGGGGGACCGAAAAAGGCACCGGCGCGAACATTACCAGAGAACAAGCTGGCGCAAGCACTGCCAGATGGAGCGGCACCAGGAAAAGCGGCACCGGGCGAAGCAACACTGGGTGAAGCGACACCGGGTGAAGCGACACCAGGAGAGGGAACACAGGGAGGCACGGCAGCGCCTGCCCGATGGCGGCAACGGCGCAGAAGCGGCGCCCAAACACACGCGCACTCCCCGTGAATGCACCGTCAGCACGGATACGGCGGCAAACTACCGACAATGGGTGCGCATTTCACCTTGCTCTTGATGCAAGTCATGCACTAGAAGACAGGTTAGCCAACACTCAAGAGAAGTCAACCGAGACACACCCGCCGCCACCCAGTGATCAACGTAACATCCATCAACTTGGGCGTACGACTGCGCTTAATGCCACGACCGGTCCCCCGACCCAGAAGCGACCACGGGCTCCTCAGAAAGCGCAGCGGCAGCACCAGACGGGGAAGGCGCTGCCCCAGCCGCACGAAGGGCGGGAGATTGGATGGAACTCTGCGAAAAGAGTTCTGATAAGCCGAAGGCGGGAGAACCGCCGATGGGTGAAGGGCCGAGTGGGCGCGTGGACGACCGCAAGAGTGGCAATGGAACCGGCAGCGACGGCGGCATGTCGGGCCTGGTGTCGGCCGCGAGAATGGCCGCACGGTGAGCCTCGAACTTGGCGCGAGACAAAGTACCAGCCTCCACCTGTCGGTGGTACTCGGCGAGCCGTGCGTAGTCACCGGGTATATCGGCCGACCTAGGCGGAACCGACGGCGCCGACAAGGAGCCCAGCTGCTCCTCGCTCCCAGCAACAAGACGAGGTGAATGTTCAAGCCAAGCCGCCGAAGCAAACGGAAGCAGGCAGCCGCGTGCAGCACCAACAAGAGCGTCCACCTCCTGATCAGCGCCAACATCTACGCCGGCCTCGATCGCCAACGATACAACAAGTTCCTGTCAACCCGATCAACCACGATCAGCACGGATCAAAGCCGACAAGTACTCACTAGAGCCGACGAAAAGGTCTGTGCTAGCTCATCGGCCGACGCAGCATCCAGATCGGTCCTCTCAAACTTGGGGTGAAGGCGCAAGAGCGACAACTTAGCGAACGAAAACACACGGGATTTTTGCGACATGCTGGAAGAACCGACTCAAGGAAGAAAAACAATGAAAGGCCGACAATAACAATATCAGTGACAACGTATGGCGGACTCGCGGACCGTTCTCACGCCACTGGCACTGCCCGTAGACTTCTACCACGCGATGCTATTGCACCGACTGACTGAGGACAGTCAGAAGCTCAGCCAAGAGGGGAAATGATACGCCCGGCGCGCTGCTAAGCGTTAATTTTCACAGATCTAAGCTAATACGACAATATGCGGCAGACCGGCCCGACCGGCCCATCAGAGTATTGCGATCGGTCACTCTCGGCGGCGGGAAGAGCGGCCCGTGGTGATGGGCCGAGACGCCCAAAGATTCTAGCCGCATATGCGAATGGTAGCCTACTGCTGCAATCACGGGTGCGGCCCCAGCGCGGGGTACGGGACGGTGCCTATATTAGCACGGTACACGTGAAAGCCCCAGAAACCAATCAGGGCCAACATGGCGAATAGCAACATACCGGAGCGGCCGAGCAGAATCACAGGCGCGGCCATGGCGCGAATAGGCAAAGCAGCACCTAGGGTTGGTAAGGCGACACCCCAGAGAAGAGCGGATCAGACCGGTGTGGGTTTAAGGCAGGAGAGTAAAATGGACGGTCAGCAAGGGAAAAGCAGCGAGGTGCAGATTTGGTTGGCGAGCGGCAGCACATAAATAGCTCTATATCACAGGTACTACAGCAGCAACCTTCAGGGAGCCCATAGCGACTTCATTCGATTCATACACTCATATTCTACTATTCGATTATCTACGACATCTATCCTATTTGATTTCATGAAGCACCCGTGTGTGCATATTCAGCTATACCTCGGCTATTCGCAGCCCTGCGTCGCGTTAAGACTACTTCACTCTCACCTCGGTCGGCTTCGGCTCATTCGGTCCCAGCCAATGGATAGCGATGGCTTATGTAATTGATACCCCCAACCGACGGTGAGATTCTTTAATAGTTCATACTCAGCCGGCGCCGGCCGATGGCGGAGATTCCGCCATAATTGATAGTCCAGCCAACGCCGGCTGGGTCGGAGATAATCGGAAATCCATGCGGATAGTTCCATGATAATGTAGGGTATCCAGAGATGCTCTTGAACTCAAATATTTGACTGGGTGAGCACTGTTTAGGTGTGTGGGATCATTGATCACCTGTTGAGATATGTACAGCAAATTGCATACATATCAGACAACTACAATTATATTGGACAAGTAATGAACATCTGATCGCAAGTCAATATATAATGATAGATGATCGGTGTTGGGGGAAATAGCTAATAACTAATAGTTCATACTCAGAATATACATGTCGGGAAATCCGCTGTAATGATAGTCCAACAGCATTGCCCAAAAGCGGACCTCCGCTTAATTCCTGTCACAGGCAAATGGATATATATGAGAGGGGATCGGGGGGTTCGAGAAAAGCCATTCATTTCATTTGCAAGAACCAAACACTTATGTCAATTGATATGTACTATAGGAGGAATACATGAATCAGGACAGGCAATCTCATTTCATCTTACAGTGCTTCAATGGAGCATCTGTAACGCCGTCACGACGTCAGCTCGACTTGAGCTCGATAGAGGCGGTAACAACTTAGCAATAGTCTCGGGAGTCTAGCTTGAAGACACGAAGGTCCAAGACGTATATGCTGGTGAATGCGCGGAGGCACACCTGAAGCCGTTCTACTTGATAGAACACGATAGAGTCGAAAGACAGCACAGAATGAAGAGAGAGAGAGATAGAAACAAGTGACGATTCAAGAAGACCAAGATGGCGTATCTTGGTCTTCACAAGACAGCTTAAATACATATCGAGCAGGCTTACAAGCGCTGCTATGAGTCACAGTATAGTAGCGTCCAACGTATCGCAGAAACGACTCAAACCCTACTACTACTAGTACCAGTATTAGTGGCGTAGGTCATCAGTCAGCAATCAGTCCCGTATCTCCTATCGCACTACCGTATCACCGTAGTAAAGTCCGCAACTAATCTACCTTACCGCCGTAGTTGCAACCGGTACAGTAATGTTACGTTTCTCATCCCCAACCCTTACTATACCGGTTGTGACTACGGCAGTAAGGTAGATTAGTCACGGACTCGGGGTTTACGCAGGAGTTAGGAGTTTACGAATGACTCGATCCTAGTACAGGTAGTAGTAGTATTAGGATTGCGGTACTTACGCGATACGTTGGACGCTACGATACGGTGACTCATAGCAGCGCTTGAAAGCCTGCTCTTCTTGTATTTAAGGTAGCTGTGGAAGACCAAGACTCGCCATCTTGGTCTTCTTCAATCGTCACTTTCTTCTTCTTTCACTTTTCTCTTCGCCACCGTCGTGCCTCTATTGAGAGTGCCACCAATATTCCTAGTGTCTGCGAACATCTAGAAGTTTGCCTTCGAGCCATACGTCGCGAGACGTGATTAGCTAAGTTGACAAGGTCGCCTTATTGAGCTCAAGTCGAGCTAACGTCGTGACGGCGTTACATTAAGACCAAGATATTCATTGTGGCGACCGTCAATACCAGGGACCAGTGGACGAGCTTCCGTCCTTATCATCTAGACCGAAGAGGAGACCGCAACGTACCAACCCGATTCCTAGGAGCAGCCAGGTGGAGAGACCGAGGAGACGAAACCGGATATTTTGTAGAATTCAACGGACCTACGAGGTTTAGACCTGTTGAGTTCAATTTCGACCATCTGTGCTGGACGGAGGTTACGTGGAACCCCATAGATCACCGCTGGGACGTTATTAGGCCAGCCGGGAGGCAATATCAGTGCGACATTGACGCACGCGAACTCAATACACGAGCCGATTGGGGACCCATCGACGGTCAACTACGAGAACATTCTACCGGAGAAGCAGTCAGCGAGGAAACTGAAGAAGAGCAAAGCGAAGAGGGTCAACCCGCAAGTGTCGGACCCATCGAACAATATACCATTCAACGAGCTGAGTCTCTACGTATTTCGGACCAGCCAGAAGTCATTCACGTACGATCGCCAGCAGCAGAAATGGCAACCACTACCATGACGGCCGAAGAAATTATGACCGTCAGAGAACAGGCGGCGCGAGAAGCTGCCGAAGCAATTAGACAGGAATCGCAACAGAATCTCATGCCCATCAATCCTGAAACCGGGCATCGCATGACCGCAGACGACGCAGCAATCTTTCGGGCCATTGGGCCTGACCAAGGAGACCCTCCATCAGGAGAAGGAGGGAGACGAGGATTACCATTGGACCCCCCACCGGGATGGGGAGGACCGCCCGGAGACGACTTTCCTCGACGTCCGGGAAGAGGAGGAAACCCGCCGGATCTCCCAAACAACCCGCCAGAAGGAGGACCCCCAGGAGGAGGGGGTGGCGGAGGCGCAGGAGGAGGGGCACATGGACATGAGAAACTCACCGGTGAACCTCCCACCATTTTTGACGGAGATCGCACTAAAGTAGACTCATTCCTCACGCAATGGCATGTATACTGGGGAATGAATCTCGACACCCCTGTCATGCGCAACGATTACCGACGATGCCTCCTCTTCCTATCGTACATCAAGGGGGTATCCGTCAGCGAATGGGTACTCTCGTACCTCAAGTGGCTCAATCGACAAATACAACGAGGAATAGATCAACACACGAGGGATCTGTGGAACGCAGTAGCAGAAGGGTTTAACCAAAGGTTCGTCAACACCCTCGAACGAGAACAAGCTCAAGCCCTGTTGAGGAAAGGCCTCAAAATGACCGACGGAGACATCGACAAATACGTCAACGAGTTTGAAGAAGCGGCCAGAAAAGCCGGATACCGTCTCAACGACCCACAAACCATCGACCTATTCACAAAAGGTCTCCCCAAGAAGTTATACGAGAAAACCTACGACTTGGACGAACCAGAAACCTTCGACGAATGGAAACGGGCGACGCTCCGCCGGCAGCGTAACTACATCCATATCAGGGCCAGAGTAGATGAGTATAAAGACACGAAACCAAAGAAGACGGGCAATGCCAGCTGGAGTGTCCCACAAAACCTCGCCAATCCCTGGGCCATGGACACATCCGCCGACCGAACCCGGGCAAGACTAGCCGGGTCCGAGGAGATCGATTACGGCAAACCACCATACACCACGCTACCCCCGTTCCCGCCAAGGGGGGGGCCCGGAGTTCGCGGACGTGGGAGAGGGGGGATGCGACGAGACCTGAGGACAGTCCTGTGTTATAACTGTAACGCGCCAGGACATCTCTCACGAAATTGCCCCCATCCATGACAGCCGCGACAATGGCGACCGCAAGAGCCTGGACCATCTAACGTCCGAATGACCGAAACCGATTACTACACGCAGGAAACACCACCTGCCCAACTACAAGCCGCTTCGACCAGTAAAACGGCGGAAGAACGAGCTAAGGAGTGGCTTACGGGAGTAGCCAACGCCCCTGACGAAGTGAAGGACTTGATATTACAGGACTTGTGGGGGAAAGAGGGTTTTCGGAGCGCCTAAACCCATCGGCCTGGGTGAGGGCTTTAAATTGTAATTCTGTAATCATGACGCGCTTTCGTTCTCTTCGAATTCCAGTCTCGATCCGCACGAATTACCGAATGGCCGACATCAAAGCATTGGTTGACTCCGGAGCAACCGACAACTTCATTCATCCGAGTTTCGTCAGAAAGATGGGCATTGGACTACAAACCCTGCCACAACCACGTAAAATTTGGAACATCGATAATACAGAAAACAAAGCTGGGTCTATCACCCACTTTACCGACCTCGATGTATACGCTAAAGGATACCACAGAACTATGCGTTTCCTTGTAACCGACCTTGGCGGTGAGGACATCGTACTAGGATATCCCTGGCTAGCCACCTACGAGCCTACCATCAATTGGCGAGATGCTGTGATACATGAGGAAATCATGCCGGTCGTGATTAGCACACAGGACAGTCCGAGCCGTCATACCGTCATCGCGGCTGCGCTTACTAATAACGAAAAAGAAGCCATCGTTCTTGACATGGACGAAGAAAATACGTACTTGTGAGCAACTACGTCTACGGAGCTGGCGATCCGCGCAAAGGTAGAAGAAAACCCCGTCGAACTACTGACAGTATACAAAGCCTTCGAAAGGCTCTTTAATGAAGAAGCATCCCAACGATTCCCCCCAGCCAGGCCCTGGGACCACGCTATAGACTTCAAGCCGGGCACCCCTTCCGCAATCGATTGCAAGATATACCCATTAACGCAAGAGGAAGAAGGGAAACTCAAGGAATTCCTGGATGAGAAGCTCCAACAGGGGTACCTGCAACCCTCCATCTCCCCGTACGCGTCCTCTTTCTTCTTTGTCAAAAAGAAAGACGGAAAACTACGCCCGGTGCAGGACTACCGGGTCATTAATTCGCATACGATACGCAACCAATACCCGCTCCCCCTCATCCAGGACCTCATTTATGACCTTAGCAACGCTCACATCTACACAAAGCTCGACATCCGCTGGGGGTATAACAACGTACGTATACGAGACGGGGATCAAGAGAAGGCGGCCTTCAAAACCAAGTTCGGCCTTTTCGAGCCAACGGTCATGTTCTTTGGCCTCACAAACTCGCCGGCCACCTTTCAAACCATGATGAACCACATCTATCGCGACACCATCGCCAAGCACGAATTGCGTGGGACGGTCATCCGGGTCTACATGGACGACATTGGGATCGCCACACGAGAAGGCTCCACGTTGGCCGACCACACTGCGGCAGTCACGGATGTTCTCCGCGTCGCCCAAGAACACGACCTCTACTTCAAGCTCGAGAAGTGCCTGTTCCACCAACCGCGGATGGATTACCTGGGGGTAATCCTTGAAAAGGGGGTAACACGCATGGACCCGGTAAAAGTTCGCGGTATCAAGGATTGGCCAACTCCGACCAAGGTCAGGGACGTACGATCATTTCTAGGTTTTTGTAACTTTTACCGACTCTTCATCCGCGGTTTTGCTACCCACGCACGACCCTTGAACCGGCTCACGCGGAAAGACGCAGAATGGAAATGGACGGAGGACGAGGAGCGCGCGTTCAAAACCCTCAAGCGCCTTGTTACTGAAGAACCGGTATTGGCCCACCCCAATTTACAAGACCAATTCGAACTGGAAGTCGACGCGTCAGGATTCGCAGTAGGTGCTGTACTTCTACAAAAGAAAAGTGACGGTCGCAAGCACCCGATAGGATATTACTCAGCCACGCTGAATGAAGCCGAACGCAACTACGATATCTACGACTTGGAACTCCTCGCCATTGTCAAAGCTCTCAGACACTGGAGACCCCTACTTGCGGGATCGCCGCACAAGATCAAGATATTCTCGGACCACCTCAACCTACAGTATTGGAAAACCCCGCAAAAGATCAGCCGACGGGTTGCCCGAGAAGTACTGGAACTGATGGAGTATGATTTTGAGATCCACCACATCAAGGGGAAGAACAACGGAAGAGCGGACGCCCTGTCTAGACGACCGGATTACGACCAGGGGGAGGGAGATAACGAAGGTGTGGTAGTCTTACCTCCCGAAGTATTCGTGCGAGCCACTAATACCGCTCGCACTCTGGAAATACACCCGCTATTGCAAACACCGAGACGACGGCAAGACCCAAAAAGTGTCCAAGCATGGGTCGACGCCCACCAACTGAAGGAAATAGACGGAGAATGGTATAAAGACGGGCGGCTGGTGGTCACCGGACCCATGTCCACGTATAGGGCGATAATCCATGACCATCATGATCTCCCCGTTCATGGACATCCGGGCATCAGCAGGACCCAACGGATAGTGGAGCGGCATTACTGGTGGCCGAAGCTTCGTCGGGACGTGTACGAATACGTCACCGGATGCGCCGACTGCCAACGAAACAAAGTCAACACAAGACCAACGCACGCGCCGTTGCACCCTATCACCGCAATAACGGACGCCCCCCCCTTTCACACCATCGCGCTGGACTTTATCACTAAATTACCTACATCCCAGTCCTATGATAGCATCCTCACGGTGACAGATCACGACTGCAGCAAAGCGTCGATATTCATCCCATGCAACGAAGAGATTACAGCGGAAGAAACGGCTACCTTGTACGTCCTTCACGTGTTTAAACGGTTCGGACTGCCGCGCAAAATCATCAGCGATCGCGACCCACGGTTTACATCAAAATTCACCAAAGAGGTCTGTCGAATTTTGGGCATCAAGCAGAACATCTCCACGGCATATCACCCACGAACGGACGGACAATCGGAGCGGACCAATCAATGGCTAGAACAGTATCTGCGGTTCTGGGCCAACGAGCGTCAAGATAACTGGGCGGCATACCTCCCTATAGCGGAATTCGCTCACAATAACTGGCCCCACGAGCATACAAAGCAATCCCCCTTTATGTTGCTCATGGGTTACAATCCAACCGCGGATTGGACGGATAAGCCATCCCCCATTCCACACGTTATCACCAGACTCACACAGCTCAAAGAGGCGCGACAGATGGCCCAGACCCTTATCAAAAAGGCCCAGGATAGTTGGGTGAAACATCGGGATACCCCGAGATATCAAATTGGTGATCAAGTGTGGTTGGAAGGAAAACACCTCCGAACCAATCAACCAACGGCAAAACTCGCGGCGCGACGCCACGGCCCCTTCAAGATAGTCCAGGTGATGTCCCCATATAATTACCGCCTCGAACTTCCCACACAGTGGAGCATCCATCCGGTGTTTCACATAGATCTTCTCACGCCGTACAAAAACACGACCATGCACGGTGAAAATTTCCCTCGACCGCCACCGGATCTTGTGGACGGAGAAGAAGAATACGAAGTCGAGGCCGTTCTGGACTCACGGCATTTCGGCCGCCGCAAAAAACTTCAGTATCTCATCAAATGGAAGGGATACCCTGACTCGGAGAATCAGTGGGTCGATAAGGATGACGTCTTCGCCCCGGAAGCAATAGAGGTGTATCAAGCGGCCCGAACGACCGCACGAGGACTTAAAAGCGAGACCATGGGAGACCAGGGAGAGTATCACTCCCATTTACGATCCACTTCTACGTCTATGCCCACTTCTCCTCTCAGACATGTCACCACGGCGATCCTCCTTGACCAAGTCGCGCAAGACGCCGCCGCCATCATCCAAGACGACGAAGAAACCGTGGTTCCAGCGGTCCAGCTCACTCCGTACACACCTGCAAACGTGCGAACGGGGCATATCACCGCTCAAGAATGGGCTGGCATCCTACAGAGGTTCCCAGACCCCACGCGCCAGCCCAGCGACGAGCAGCATGCCGTCGCTCACATCTTCCGAGACGACAGCGGGGCCCGCGAACCCATCGCGATCATCCCCCCAGACGACACTCTTATCGGTACTAGGGGAGTTTTCCCGACCGATCGATCTAACGAAGGACCGGGAGGAGATGGAAGCAGAGGAGGCTTGGCGGAGGACGGCTCAGGAGTGGGCCAGAGAACAGTTGAGGTTAGCGCAGGAGAGATTGAGCGAGTTGCGGCAGCGCAGGCAGCGATGCCAGACCAAGCTGACCATGACGACGGAGATTACTACCCGGTCAGCCACCCCCTTCTTCGAACGAACCGCGACGCTGCTGATCCCGGAATCACCCCGTGGCTCCTGCACACCGACGGAACCCCCATGTCTCGAGGACGTGTGCGACTGCCCGGCGTCGCACTACATACCCCCATCACGCGCGACGACGACCCCGCGCAGGTCCTTGCGCCTGAAGGGTTCCGGGCGAATCGACAGCCCCATCACATTCACTTCCCCATCACCGGGCCGGACGGAGTAGAACTGCAAGCGAGTCATGTGCAGATCGTTGGAGGTGCGAATCCCTTCGTCCTGGGAGTCATCCCGGGGTCCCCCTATCTCTACGGAAAACCCCTCTACGCCACTCCCCACCTCTCGGCTGCGAATCGCGCCTTCATCGCTCACGAGGACCTCGTCATCCTCGCCGCCGACAAACTCACCGACCGCGCACTTAACCGCATAGGGGACGAGTCCTTGGTTGCGGAGGTGACGCGGTATCGCGCTGCAGCCCACGAGGAATCGCGCTTACAGGCGCGCATCCGCCAACTCCGTGGGATGGTGCTCGTCGCCCGGGAAGACAAGATGGACTGCGTATACCGTCTGGAACGAGCGGATGTATTTCGACGGATTGAGGATGAGCAGCGTGAGTGGATTGCGCGGGACTTCCAGTGAGTCTGGGGTCTCACGCTACGAAGGGGGTGATGTTACGTTTCTCATCCCCAACCCTTACTATACCGGTTGTGACTACGGCAGTAAGGTAGATTAGTCACGGACTCGGGGTTTACGCAGGAGTTAGGAGTTTACGAATGACTCGATCCTAGTACAGGTAGTAGTAGTATTAGGATTGCGGTACTTACGCGATACGTTGGACGCTACGATACGGTGACTCATAGCAGCGCTTGAAAGCCTGCTCTTCTTGTATTTAAGGTAGCTGTGGAAGACCAAGACTCGCCATCTTGGTCTTCTTCAATCGTCACTTTCTTCTTCTTTCACTTTTCTCTTCGCCACCGTCGTGCCTCTATTGAGAGTGCCACCAATATTCCTAGTGTCTGCGAACATCTAGAAGTTTGCCTTCGAGCCATACGTCGCGAGACGTGATTAGCTAAGTTGACAAGGTCGCCTTATTGAGCTCAAGTCGAGCTAACGTCGTGACGGCGTTACAAGTAAGGGTTTCACGTCAAACGGTCCATACAAGTCGAAATGTGACAGCATCAGTAATCGGAGTAAGAGCCTTCACAGAGCTTCTGGAAAGTCCCTCCCATGCATGCATCTGGTATGATGCATATGCTTGATGCCCCTTTAATGAACCTTGTGCAGCAATGATCATGAGTTTCTTCCATGTCTCTGCTTTGGTATGGAAGTATGCTGGGATCCATTTAGCTTCATTATGGATGCTGTCTTGTTCCTCTGACCACCGCTCAAACTGTGCCCTTGCACGGAGCCAGTGAACCCTTTCAACTGTATGAATATATGAGCACATGAATATAGAATTCAATGGAGCACATACAATCATCCATCCATGTTCCATCATCTTCAGTGGTATTGCCAAAGCCCCAGATCCAGGATTGTTGTGTATTCCGCTGTCCTACTTGTTGTGATCCAAGGACCAATGTTGCTACACGGAGATCCTTTGAATGGAGCTTCGGGAGGTCCTGTGGAATGGGTGCAGCTTTGCGGAGCTTCCTATAGGCATCCCATGCCATGCTATATATGCGGGCATGCTCACGGACATTAGTGTCAACACTGTGTATGGCATTCCAGGCGCGGGTCTTTGTCTGTTGTGTGTGAGCAGGTCGTACCTGAGTGCGGAACAGAGCGGATTTAAATCCAAGAGCGAGGCGGATTCCATGAATGGATTCACTAGCTTGAGCATGGCGTAGCTGTACCTCCTTTCCAGCAAGGGATTGGAAACCATGCCTAACACACCATTCCCATCCAAGGGAAGATGGGAGGAGGACCGGAAAGTCCTCAGGATTAGTTGCATCCATCCCAGATCCATCCAGTGCTTGCAGAGTAGGACGGATGGAGGCATGGGCTGAATGATCATCATCTGTATCTTCAGGATCTCCAAGATCATCCACATGGTCATATTCCTCATAGTCACCCAAAGGCACTATTGAGGAATCATCTGCAAGCGGCTGGTGGAGTAGGAAGGAATCTCCCTGGTGCTCAAATATGTCAATGAGCTTCTGAAGGTGACTCCACTTGTTTTCAATGACTTGAGCCTCCTCAGTGTTGATCTTCAGACCATGTGCTCGGAGTTGATATCTGATAGCAAGCCTTTACAGAGTGGATGTTAACCAACAGTCAAATGGGTCATTGGATGGACTCACTGCAACTCCTGGATCTTTATCCCACATGCAATCCAAGATGTTTGACCATGAGCGGTAATATCTCCGCTCTCCTCCGAAATCAGCTGCTGCTGAATCTCTGCACGAGAGGGAGCTAATGATAGACATTAGTATAGAATACATAGGATTTGTCAGGTCACAATACCTTTGGATGTCACTGTATCATATATGTCCATTAAAGTGGGGTCTTCATGCCTGTTTGATTGAGCATGACTTTCTGCCTTAAGCCATTGTTTAGTCTTCTTCTTGAACCTTGCATTGAGAGTGTCTAATATCTCAGCACTGAGATCTATACCATTATCCATCTGTTTCCACCGCTTCAGAAGTGATGGAACTGGAACATTATTATATTAGAATCAAATGGATTATAGATATGGATTAAACGGACCAATGCGGACCATCTTCTTCCAATTGGAATGGTTCATATGTGCATCCAATACCTCCTGGCGATGGGCAAGGGACATCCCACGGATGCTCCGTGAGATGTTATTGAGTGGTGCCCACAATGTCTCAATGATCTCTCCATCCACCTGCTTCGCTCCAGGGATATAGCTTGGGGAAAAGCGGGGTAAGCATGAATCTTGATGGCCATGGATATGAAAGAGGCCAATCCCAGTGCGAAGTTGCAATGAGCTAGACAGAGATAACTCCGGGCTCTTCTCCACCCTTTCCTTGAAGTGAACACCATATTGGCACATGATATCATACATGACCAAGGCCACAGGGATGTCCCCCATATTGTAGGAAAGGGCCTTGCAAAGGCTATAGTCCATATTGATTTGCCTGACATCAAACATACATCAATTATCAATTCCATACTTAGGGTGCTTAATGCGTCGGACATACCTCTCTCCCTTCTGGAAGTCAACTACAGATGTAGGGACAAAGAATCCATGACAGCATGTCACGTTTCGACTTGTATGGACCGTTTGACGTGAAACCCTTACTGTACCGGTTGCAACTACGGCGGTAAGGTAGATTAGTTGCGGACTTTACTACGGTGATACGGTAGTGCGATAGGAGATACGGGACTGATTGCTGACTGATGACCTACGCCACTAATACTGGTACTAGTAGTAGTAGGGTTTGAGTCGTTTCTGCGATACGTTGGACGCTACTATACTGTGACTCATAGCAGCGCTTGTAAGCCTGCTCGATATGTATTTAAGCTGTCTTGTGAAGACCAAGATACGCCATCTTGGTCTTCTTGAATTGTCACTTGTTTCTATCTCTCTCTTCATTCTGTGCTGTCTTTCGACTCTATCGTGTTCTATCAAGTAGAACGGCTTCAGGTGTGCCTCCGCGCATTCACCAGCATATACATCTTGGACCTTCGTGTCTTCAAGCTAGACTCTCGAGATTATTGCTAAGTTGTTACCGCCTCTATCGAGCTCAAGTCGAGCTGACGTCGTGACGGCGTTACATTAAGACCAAGATCTCCATCGTGGCTGTAACAACAAGAGACCAGTGGACGAGCTTCCGTCCATATTCAATCCCTAGAAGAGGAGAACGCAACGTCCCCACGCGCTTTTTACAAGCTGCCAGTTGGAGGGAAAGACAAGAGGAAACCGGATACTTCGTGGAATTCAACGGACCTAGTAGGTTCTGTTGAGACGCGACTGTTAAAGTCACATGTCTCGTGGGATCTGATTGAGTCAGCCCACATACTAAATACGGTATCTGTCCCTTATGGACTCATGGACACTCCGGACTCATATGGACCGCTTTTGTTTATCTTTATTGTTAGATCCATATATGGTTCTTATTGTTCTTTCTATTGTTAAGATACCGGTATTGTCTGCTTTAGGCAGCTATTGTTCTCTGCCATCCAATGGCATTTCTCCCTCTGGCGCACAGACCACCTGTATTGTGTTTGGGTCACCAGTGCGCACAGACCATTATTAGCTAAGCGTCCTGTATATAAGGACT
This sequence comes from Lactarius indigo, assembly GCA_025766275.1. NCBI lineage: Eukaryota > Fungi > Basidiomycota > Agaricomycetes > Russulales > Russulaceae > Lactarius > Lactarius indigo. The sequence continues at coordinate 458,141 of JAFKAC010000030.1, forward strand.
GCTGTTTTCGCCTCTACACTTCAGAGTTCCCTTCACCTCTGAAGTGTAAGTTCCTCTCTCTTTACCTCTCTTATTACCTTTACTCATAGGCGTTGCTTCTTTATAGTAACTTGTCCTACTAGGTATGCAGTTGTAATAGAGTTCCCTTCACCTCTGAAGTTAACTTGTCCTACTAGCTGTCCAAGCTTATCTCTTGCTTGTTAGTTCTGCGCTTCAACAGGTTATGGGCCCTGACGCCTAATAACTAACTTGCTTTATCAGATCTACTTGTGTCATCTTGCTCTCTCAGCCGACCACACATTTTTTTGTCGTCACCCACACTTTCAGTGAGCATCCTCTATCCTCTTTCGACACCCCCTTCTTTCTTGTCCACCATGACCTTGGTCATGTGCCATTTTGGCTAGCCTCCTAAGGAGGTTCTCATGAGAGGTTTTATATAACCTCAAATTCCTCTGTGCGCACTACCATATCTTCTATACCCGGTTTTCGTCCGGAAGTGCTTTCATAGGCCAATAGGGGAAGACCCTTGCGGCTATAGGCCTCTCTAATGGTTGGGTGATACTCGGTTAATACCTGGGTCACTTTAAGGGGTGTGAAGGCCTGGTTAATAGTCAAACCCAGAAGTCCTTCCCTCTGATACAACTAGGAGACGCTACTTAGTACTATACATAGTAGCTATGACTAGACCTCTGCTAGGAGAAGTATTCGCTCCCTTTGTGCAGGATTCGCTGCATAGCATGTATCACTAGTCTAGTTACTTAGTACCAAGACCCTTAATGGTCTGTTCTAGAGACTCCACAGACGGAAGATTCAGTTGTTATGGGAGTTGATCCCTATCACTGTCTCTTGAACTCGCTGTTGGCTCCTCTCTAGGGTACTACCCTTTACTATAGATCCTTAGTAGCCCCAGCATCAAGGCTGTAAGGCTGAGGGATACAGAGACTTAGTAGTCCTTCGCCGGACCAAAAGCTCCTATTCCGTCGAAGCCAACAAAGCTGTTGCATGACTATTACCCATAGTAACATTTGGGCTTTGTGGATCTTAGTATAAGGCAGCCATCAGTACAATGATTCCACTATCTAATTATATCCAAGTCGCACATACTTGAGGCATGACACCATATGTGTTATGGAGTATAGCGCTCCTATGGCTGGACATTTATCTTCTCTACCAAGATCTGAGCTGGTTCTGACTGCTCCTCGGAACCAGATACACAAACATCTCAAATGTCTTTCCACCTTGTCTTCCCTCCGTCCGTCACCCTCGCCAAGTTGGATGGCACCAACTGGCAGACTTGGTCTGCCACCTTTACCTCCCTCATGCTGATGAATGGGTGCAGCAGGCACCTTACACACGGTGCTCCTGCTTCAGTGCCCCAACATCCCCCTCTCGCAGCAGGTGCTGTGGGGCCCACTGGGCCTACAGATGAGGGACTCGCCATCCTTGCCCTCTGGGCAAAACAAGAGGAGGTCATCACTGGCCTCTTATTTTTATCAGTGACAACGGAGGTCCTATCTGGTATTCACTCCTCCCACATCTTCCCAACTGTCCATGACAAGTTTGTGGAGTTGGAGAACCTCTATGGTCAGGTTGGCTCTATGGCCACCTTTAATATTTGGGTGGGCTTGGCAAACACCAAGCTTCAGGAAGGTAGCCCCTTCCTGCCTCAGCTCCAAAAAATGCTGGACCTGAGGAACACCCTGGTGGAACAAGGGATGCCCGTCTCGGACATGCAAATGTCCTTCATTCTTCTAGACGCGCTCCCCCCATCTTACAGCACCATAGCTGGCACCATCCTGGCCTCTGGCCCCCCCTCTAACCTCCAACCTCAGGACCTCATCAACAGGTTCATCAACGAGGAATCTCGTCTCGCCGGTCCCGTGGCGTCCTACAACAAGGTCGCCCCCGTTAAGAAATCTTCGGCCCCTCACGCTCATGAGGCGCGGCCATCGGGCAGCTCTGTGTCTTCGGACATAATCTGCCATTACTGCAAAAAGCCTGGCCATAAAAAGCCAGAATGTTACAAACTCAAACGGGACCAGGAGAATGCTAAGAAGGGGAAGGCAGGACAGTGGGCAAAAGCCGCCCAGAATACCACAGTAGAGGTGCCGGACTCACTTCCGGCAAACAGGTTAAATAGCATACCTGTACCAAAGAGCCGACTATTTACTATAGTCAATGGCTCTGGCAAAATAGAGGAGGTACATGAAGTACCTCAGGTTTCCCTTTACACGATGGGTACACACAGTACCCAGATTGCATCAAAATGGATGATGGACAGTGGGGCGTCAGCACACTTCACCCCTCACATAGAAGACTATGACACCTACACCCCTCACAAAGGTGTTGAAGTACTTCTAGGAGATAACTCCTTGCTAAGGAGTGTTGGTACTGGAACGGTAACAATCCATACCAACTTTGGGTATGACCTAAAAATCTCCAATGTGCTGCACCTACCCAATACGCATTCGCGTATACTGTCCACCCCTGCCCTAACAGCTAAGGGGGCCATAGTAAGTTTTGATGCCACTACCTTTGCTATAAGGTATGATGGGAAAACCATTGCGGAAGGACACAAGGCTTCAGGCCTATATTGGCTTGATGGGCACCATAAAGTAAATGCCCAAGCAACTGCATCTGCTAGCCTTGATGTCTGGCATCAGCGCATGGGACATATGTCCAAAGAAGCGCTCCAAAGATATGCTCCGAAGTCCGTAAAAGGACTTAACATAGATGAAACCCCTGAGGAAGAAGGTCCCTGTCATGGGTGTGAACTTGGCAAATCCACCCGCAAACCTTTTCCTCCCTCCCAGAAGCGTGCACAAGAATCTCTTGAACTTGTGCACAGTGACCTTGTTGGCCCACTACAGAGTAACTCTATCCAGGGCAACAAATACTTTGCCACCTTCATAGATGACTTCTCAAAAGCTGCAGTTGTCATCCCTATGAAGTCCAAAGACGAGTTTACGGGTGCCTTCCTACACTACAAGGCATGGGCTGAAAAACAACAAAATAAGCCCATTAAAACCCTGCACTCAGATCGTGGTGGCGAGTATGTCAACAATGTCCTTAAAGACATTCTTCTGGAGGAAGGGATTGAGCATAAGCTTACGATGCCTTATTCTCCACAACAGAACGGGAGAGCCGAGCGGTTTAACCGCACTATCATGGAAAAAGGCACCAGCATGCTTCATCATGCAGGTCTTAGTCTTGGCTTTTGGGAACAAGCAGTACAAACTGCAGTGCACATCTATAATCGCACTCCCACCCGTTCTAATGAGTGGAAAACTCCGCTGGAGCTCTGGGATGGTACAGTCCCAGATGTCTCTTACCTTAGAGTATTTGGCTGCAAAGCCTACTATCATGTACCAGAACACAACCGGCGCAAATTAGATCCTAAATCAAAGGAAGCCGTGTTTGTGGGCTATGAACCCAATTCAAAGGGTTACAAACTCTGGGATAGACATAGCCGGTGCTTCGTCTCTTCACGAGATGTTACATTTGACGAAGCTACCTTCCCATCCCTGAGTGACCTGACTAGTCACTCCAACCAACCAATCACTTCTCCCGTGTCCGGCGAACCTGCTAAAGGGGCTGCTGTTGCCGGTGAGATATTCTTTGTAGTGCCTAGTCAGCCTACGCCAGCTGTTGCCCCTGCGGCACCTCAGACACCAGTCTTTGTCTTACCACCTGTCCAGGTGCCCGCAGTACCAATACAACAGCCTAGCACACCACCCAACACTTCTCCGAACCCCACAGACCAAACAATATATCACACTCCTCCATCCCAAGCACCTGCTCCTACCACCCCAAGGCGCCCTCGCACTCGCTCACAAAGGAGACCGCCTGTAGTAACTGCCCCAATCCCTGCCCCTAACTTCAATAGGGACATCTCTCCTCCTAGGGAAACACCTAGATCTCCGAGGAATGGGCTAGTTACCTCACCCCCTCGCCCAAGGCGTGGGACCAGGGTACGATTCACAAATCCTCGCTACTACACAGAGGAGAACGATGAATTTGTGCCAGGGAGTAGCAGACTGGGTATGATGGACTTGCTAAACGCTGCCGAGGTTCCTGGCTACAAGGACCCGCAGACATTTAAGCAGGCCATGGAGTCTGACCAAGCTGTCGATTGGCTTGAAGCGTGCCAGTATGAACTGGACGCTCTCGACAAGCTTGATGTCTGGAGGCTTGAACCCCTTCCTGAAGGAAGGAAGGTGGTTAAGTGTAAATGGGTGTTTAAGAAGAAAGCAGATGGACGCTTTCGCGCTAGGCTAGTGGCAAAAGGGTTCACCCAACTAGAGGGGGTGGACTTTGACGAAACTTTCTCCCCAGTTGCCCGCTTTGAGTCCTTGCGACTCCTTCTCGCGTTGGCTACGCTTGAAGACTGGCATATTCACCAGATGGATGTCAAGTCGGCATTCCTTCATGGGGAACTGGAGGAAGAAATTTACATGGAGCAACCAGTCGGTTTCGTCACAGCTGGCTCCGAGCACCTTGTGTGCCGGCTACAGAAGGCCCTCTATGGCCTGAAACAAGCTTCCCGCGCATGGAATGTGCAGTTCCATGGGGTCTTAGTCGACCTAGGCTTCACGCGGACGTACTCTGATGCAGGAGTATACGTGTATCATCTTCAAGAGGGGGGTGATACACTTTTCGTGATCTTATATGTAGATGACATCACTATACTCGGAAGTTCCTTATCAAAGATCAATGATCTGAAGGCTTCTCTATCTAGCCGATATGAGATGACCGATCTGGGAGAGATTCAATCTTATCTCGGTGTTAACATCACCAGAGATCGTGGTAATCGCACCATGGAAATCAACCAGTCAGATTACATCTGCGATGTAGTGGAACGCTTTGGAATGTCTGATTCCAATCCAGTATATACCCCTCTTCCTTCTGGCGCCGAGGCACACTTGATCAAGTACACAGATCAGGCCTCTACTTCTGAAATTAAGAAGTATCAACAGATTATCGGGTCTCTGCTATATGCGCAGATTGGAAGCAGACCTGATATTTCCTTCGCTGTTGCGCGCCTTAGCCAATTTGCTTCCAACCCCTCACCTCAGCATTTACGCCTAGCCAAGTATGTCCTAGCCTATCTTAATAGCACCAAGGACTACTCACTACGCTATGCTGGAGGGAATGGCAATGGTGGTGAAGGCCTTCATGGCTACTGCGACGCTTCCTGGGGAGATCAGGAAGAAAAGCACTCCACCTCAGGTTTTGTCTACCTGCTTGCGAATGGAGCCATCTCTTGGTGTACCAGAAAGCAAAAGACAATTGCGCAGTCTACCACTGAGGCAGAATACATGAGCCTCTCAGACGCCTCCAATCAGGCTCAGTGGTATGCCACCTTCCTTGGAGAACTGGGGTATGAGGTATCCTCCCCCATTCCTCTGCACTGTGACAATAAGGGTGCTGTGGACTTAGCTCTCAACCCTGTCACTGGGAGACGCTCCAAACACATCCTGATCAAGCACCATGTAGTCAGGGAATACGTAGAAAACAAGGTTATACACCTGATACGTACACCCACAGGGGAAATGGTTGCAGATGGACTCACTAAGTCACTGCCCAGAGAACCCTTTGAAAAAATGGTTGCTGATCTAGGAATAGTGTAAGATGGGTTCTAGGACGTCGAACTATTGTGTATACTTGCAACAGACTTCCTAGTTTAATAGCTAAGAAAAACCCTTCTTAAAGAACTGAAGAAGTTGGACCTGTTCCATCTTATCTCCCAGCTCATGGCTCTTCAAAAAGTAGTTCTCTAGAACTACATTATCCTCATAGAGCAGTGCATGAAGACCTCCAAAAAGTTGTCCTTTATCAGGACTTCTGCCTACACAGATTCTTCCTAACCAGAGAATCAAAACATTTCTCATAGTAACAGTTAAAGCAATAAAGTGTCCTGCCAAGGCACTTTCACTCAATGCTTGCACCACTCTTGTGGACTGTCTCTATCATGGAGGGATGTTGAGACGCGACTGTTAAAGTCACATGTCTCGTGGGATCTGATTGAGTCAGCCCACATACTAAATACGGTATCTGTCCCTTATGGACTCATGGACACTCCGGACTCATACGGACCGCTTTTGTTTATCTTTATTGTTAGATCCATATATGGTTCTTATTGTTCTTTCTATTGTTAAGATACCGGTATTGTCTGCTTTAGGCAGCTATTGTTCTCTGCCATCCAATGGCATTTCTCCCTCTGGCGCACAGACCACCTGTATTGTGTTTGGGTCACCAGTGCGCACAGACCATTATTAGCTAAGCGTCCTGTATATAAGGACTGCTGTTTTCGCCTCTACACTTCAGAGTTCCCTTCACCTCTGAAGTGTAAGTTCCTCTCTCTTTACCTCTCTTATTACCTTTACTCATAGGCGTTGCTTCTTTATAGTAACTTGTCCTACTAGGTATGCAGTTGTAATAGAGTTCCCTTCACCTCTGAAGTTAACTTGTCCTACTAGCTGTCCAAGCTTATCTCTTGCTTGTTAGTTCTGCGCTTCAACAGGTTCCGCCCAGTTGAGTTCAACTTCGACCACCTGTGTTGGGTAGAAGTTACGTGGAACCCCATAGACTCCCAGTGGGACGTTATACGACCAGCAGGACCCAGGTATCGCTGCGACATCGACGCACGAGAGCTCAATAGTCGAACCGATTGGGGCCCTATTGACGGACAAGTACGAGAACACTCGACCGGGGAAGTGGTGTCCGAAGAAGACGAACAAAGTCAGGAAGAAAGTGAAGGCCAAGAACCAAATCAAACAGAGACAAGCGGAGGAGCAATACAGGACCTCCTTATCGAACGAGCTGAGTCTGCACACATCACCGAACCAGAACCAATTCACATCCGATCACCAGCTATTATGGCAACACTTACGCAAGCTATGGAAGAAGTCGCCATTGAAGAAGCACACGCAATAAGGGCTGAGGCCAGAGAAATCCTCATGCCTATTAACCCTGAAACGGGCGTACGAATGACCGCAGACGACGCGGCAATTTACTGAGCCATAGGATCGGATCGGGGGGACCCCCCATCCGAGCGACGACCTGCGCTCGAACTCCCTCCAGGAATAGGAGGACCCGGAGGAGACCCACCGCCGCCACTGGGAGGAGGCGTCCTGTTCGACCTACGAAGAACCGAACCGCCAAGAGGGCCACCCACCAGACCGCCTGGAGACAGTGGAAGCGGCGGGGGCGATGGAGGCGGAGGTGGTGCAGGGGGAGGAGGGCACCATAATGAAAAACTAACCGGCGAGCCCCCTTCCATTTTCGATGGCGACAGACTTAAAGTCGATCAGTTCCTGACACAGTGGCACGTCTACTGGGGCATGAACCTAGACGCCCCCATTATGCGAAACGACTACAGGAGATGCCTCCTGTTCTTGTCATACATCAAGGGAGGAGCGGTCAGCGAATGGGTTCTATCCTTCCTGAACTGGCTCAATCAACAAATACAACGGGGGATCAGCCCCTATACGAGAGGGTTGTGGGAAGCCGTAGCGGACGGCTTCAGCCAACGATTCGAAAACACATTGGAGCGGGAACAGGCACAAGCCATACTATGAAAAGGCTACAAGATGGTTGGAGAGGACATTGATAAGTACGTCAATGACTTCGAGCAGTTAGCACGGAAGTGTTACGCTCCACCGGCGTTAGTCCGACTTGGACTCGAAATAGGCGTAATCGACTTAGCGGAAGTTAGGCGAATGGGGATCATGTGTCAACCCAACGCAGACTGAACAGGGGCACTTCGGCACACACTGCAGTACAAGGTAAAGAGGTACTATCCCTTGGTGGATAGAAGCGGAGGCACGCTTAGTCGGGGACTAAGGCAGAACAGAAGACAAATCAAGATGGTGGATTGAAGAAGACCAAGATGGGGACTCTTGGTCTTCCGTCGTAACTACTTATACAGATACACGCGGGCTTTAAAGCGCCGCTGGAATAGTAAGTGTCCAATAGCGTAACTAGCTCGAACCCTAGTACGGCTATCCTAGGAGTGAGTCATACATGAGTCACAATCACATGCGAACTACTATGCTGACTGATGCGATGTAAAGGTCCATGACTAATACTGATACCGGACCGTAGTCATAACCGGTCGTGAGTCATTTGTAATGAGTCATCAAGTCCGTACTGTAACATCACCCCCTTTTCAGGAGTGAGGCCCACCTCACTAGTCCGCCACCGACTCCTGCCTCATCCTCTCCACTTCATCTTCCATCCTAGCCAGTATGTTAGCACGTTCCAACCGGTAAAGACTGTCCTTTTTGTCCGCCGTCACCATCTCCCTTTCCATTTGCAATTGCCGGATCCTCTTCTCCAGTTGGTCTTCGGCGAAAGCAAATTGTCGAAACCGACGCAGTTCTTGGGTGAGGGTGACGTCCCCAATGCGCATAAGCAGCAAGTCGGTGGGGTGTCGATCGCGGAGCATAAAATACTCCTCATGTGGGATGAACGCGCGGTTGTTTTTTGGAAGATGGGGGGTGGCGTAAAGGGGTTTACCATAAAGGAAACCAGACCCCGGAGCTAGTCCGAGTACGAAGGGGTCTCCTCCTCGGATAACCTGTACGTGGGAGGCTCATACCGTCGGTCCGTTGGGGAGCTTGATCGGGAACGGAATGTAATCGGGTCCTCTATTGACCCGGAACCCTTCAGGGACGACTGCCCTGGTTGCTGGGTCTCGTTCGCCCATTGGTGTATAACGAGCCGCTTGTGCCACGGCGACTCGTCCCCTGTGTAAAGGCCCCCCCGCTGCGTTGACGAGGTAGGGAGTGGCAGCTGGATCTTCAGCGTAGAATTCATGGTTAAGGAATGCGTGCCTGATGGGGTAATGGTCTCTAAGCTCATCTTCATCCTCATCTTCGTCCAATATTCCTTCCGCTCCTTCATCATTCGGCGTCGGCAGGCGGCGATATGCAGTTGCTCCTGCTGCCACCGCGCCGCCGTCTCCTTCCATTCTTGTTCGTACTTCTTCATGGCGTCGGGTGATTGTACCGCGTGGGACAGCTGCTTGAAGCTGAAAGAGCTCGTCTTCCGTGAGGAAGACTTCGGGCTCACCGGTGTCAGGGTTTGTGAGGGCGTACATTGGCGGAGGTGCTGGTTGAGTTGCTGCTGGATCGTCGTCGAGAGTTCCCTGTATGGGCACAGGGAATCGTTGCAGTGTCTGGTGCAGTTCTTCACGAGTGACAGGGCCGTCTTCCTCATACTGCATGGAGGTACGGCCTTGTCCTTCAACTCCACTGGCTGTGGTGTCGTTGGAGGAGTCAGGGTTAACAAGCATGGCGGAGGAGTCGTTGACAAGAGTGGAGAGGAGTGCGAGCTGGTCATTGTGTCGAGTAGAGGACATGGGATGAGAGGGCGATGGGGACTTATCACGATGAAGAGCCCTCCTTATATGTGTCTCTCTGTCGGGGTTGGAACGTTTGAATTCCCGAACGGCTTCATCGGCGAATACGTCATCCTTATCTATCCATTGGTTATCAGAGTCGGGATAGCCCTTCCATTTCACGAGGTATTGGAGCTGACATCTTCTGCCGAACCGCCGAGAGTCTAGAATCTTCTCGACTTCATATTCTTCCTCGTTATCAACCAAATCAGGTGGTGGGCGCTGATAGTTTGGTCCGTGCGTGGGTGTTTCGCGATAAGGCATGAGAAGGTCTATGTGAAACACGTCGTGGATGTTCCACTGCATGGGAAGTTCAAGGCGATAGTTAACAGGGGACATCACCTGAATGATCTTAAACGGTCCATGTCTTTTGGCAGCAAGTTTTGCGGTTGGCTGGTGTGTGCGTAGGTGGCGTCCTTCAAGCCACACGAGGTCTCCTTCTTTGAATTTGGGCGTATCTTTATGCTTTATCCAGGACTTTTGCACCCGGAGCATACAAGAAAAGTGTTATGATCCGACGCTTCGGACTCAAGTCACAGTGTGTTTCCATCTTGTCTTTCCCTTTCTGTACTATACCTTGTTACCAAAGGAGCTACTGTTACTAGTGGCGCTGTTTCTTTGATCCGAACTTCTTGTTACTCCGTTTACTCTCTTTGATGTTGTGTGGACTTGTGTTCATGTTGTTTGGAACCCTGTCCTATATAAACCTGTACCATAGACCGTAGGAAGCCAGACTTGGCTTCGTTTGCAATCTAGCAACCTTGCCTTCGTACTTTGGTGTGACCTCGCCTTATTCTCCTCTTCTTGTGCATCCCCTGCCTCAGTCCTTAACCAGGACACTTCGAAGTCTTTGCAGTTGAACTATATCAACGCGTCACACCTGTTATACTCTGTGCACTAGCAAGATCAAGTGTAGAGAAGTGTCAGACACTTCGGACGAGGAGTCCTATCTTACAGAGTAGTGCTGCACCTTGTGCCACGCCTTCGCCACTTGTGTCTCATAGCAATAAGACAATAGAGGTCTTCGCTTGATACTGGTGCGATTAAGAAACCTTCAGAACCCACGCCCCTGCTAGGGCGTAACATAAGCCAAGTCTACAACTCCAACACACCCGAGACACTACTGCCACACAGCAGAGTGGGCGACGATCCAAGAGGACGCATCAGCCAACAACCAGACACTCCACAGAACCCAGAACGACGGCATAGCCGGGCGACGGATCCTCCTTGACACAAGAGGCCGCTTCAGCCATCCCCTTACACAAACCAGCACCCAAGACAGACCACAATCGTGGCTAGCATCAGTGTCACCTTTGAATCAGACAACGATTGGACCCCAGTCACAACCAGAACACAAGACGACCTCCCACACCACGTTAAAAGCAGTCAACTAGGAAAAGGAGCTCGCTGGGCCACAACATCAGGCAGACCACCTTGTTACAAGTGCCTCATCAAAGGCGAACTCAGACCAGTGGAATTTATTAACAACAACTGGTACATCCTCCGATACTTCCAGAACACATACCACACCAGAGCCATAAACATCACACCACACAGATTCGCTGAAGGACTAGGCTGGTGGAACGAAGAAGACGAACAGAACCCAGAAACGCCCACACAACAATCATCCGCAGCACCAAGAAACACTAGGGGAACATATGGACTACAACAAGACTCATCATCAGAAGGACCTAGCTCAGACGAAGCAGAATCACACTCAGAACTATCCCACGCCTCAGAACACCGCCTAGACATCACAGTACCCACACAAGCTTCGTCACAAGCCAGCCCCACTATCCCTATCTGGATAGAACCATCCCCAGCGGAGGAAGGATTCCCAACCCCACTACCACCAATCAGATTGCCCTCCCCAGTCGAACCACCCCAGATCCCCATCACACCACAACCAACACTTGTCATGTCAGCTGTGAACGCCACAGGCACTGGCACAGGTACCGGCTCAAGCACCGGAACAGGAGGAACACCAACAACGAGCTCAGGAGGACTCAAAGGAGCACCCCCCACTCCATTCACTGGAGACAGAACAGAGAGTGGTCAGTTCAAAAGAGAACTGTTACGATACATCAAGTTAAACAGCGAAAATGAACTCATCAAAGAACCCTATGCGCGAGTGCTATTCGCCCTTACAATGTTTAAAGGACCCGGTGTACAGCTGTGGGTCAACCAAACCGAAGATGACATGGAAGCGGCACTAGCAGACCCCACCAAAGCCCTCACCAAAAACAGCAAAGATCTTTGGGATGGTTTTCTCGACACCTTCGATAGAGACTGGACCGACACTCTAAACAAAGAAAGAGCTTATCAGAAGCTCATCAGTTTGACGATGCAGGGTGGAGCATTGGACAGCTACATCCTCGACTTCGAACACCTTGCAGGAATAGCAGGATGGGCAAGAGATGCCCCTGGAACAGTGGAATTCTTCAAAAGAGGATTACCTACAGGACTGTATCGTGCTTGCCTCATGCGAACCACCATCCCAAACACCATGGACGAGTGGCAAACCGCTGCCAGAGCAGAACACCAACGCTGGAAGCTGCTAAAAACCAGACCAGGAACAGAAACCCAGGACCAACTCAGAATGTCTATCAAGGACGACCAAAGCGAGACCCAAACGCGATGGATGTAGATGCCACCACCTCCACCCCCTTTAAGAAGCTTACCGAAGAAGAAAAGAAAGCCCTCATGAAAGAAGGACGCTGCTTCAAATGCAGACAGCAAGGACACATGGCTAGAAACTGTCAACGACAAAACACCACCAACCAAACCAAAGCCAGAGCTACAGACACCCAAGAAGCGGACACTGCACCCCCATACACCCCAGAAGCAAGCACCTCATCGGTGGCTGCTACCACAACCGAAGATAAAGTCCGACAAGCCCATGCACTCGTCCAAGGCATGACAGAGGACGAAAAGAGACACTACTATGCCTTAGATCAGGATTTTTGCGATGCCGACCTGTGAGAGCTGACAGGGAGGCCAATTCAATGTACAGTGTTCGAGATAGTGCTATGACAATCAAAGTCCTCGTTCGCCTTTACTACAAAGAAGCTCGCATAAATGTACTACTGGACAGTGGTGCAACAGACAACCTAATCGACCGAAACCTAATCCAAAAACTTGGACTAGGAACCACTCCTCTGAAACCACCCAGATTGGTCCGAAATGTAGATGGATCGCTAAACAAAGATGGCACCATGACGGAAACATGCCAGTTATGGATAAAGAGAGGAGAAGAAGAAACTCCCTTCCAGTTTTTCGTAACCAGCCTAGGAGAAGATAGAATGATCTTCGGATACCCCTGGTTTGAGCACGAAAACCCAGACATAGACTGGAAGAAACAAGAACTAAAAGGAGAAGCCATTACCATCCTGACAGGAGGGTACCGCTTCCGAAGAAAGCGACACCAAGAAGCAAAAGCGGCAGCAACCAAAACAACCTTTGACCCAGTAAAAGAAACTGTAATCCCAGAAGAATACCAGCGCCACAACAAGGTATTCTCAGACGAAGAAGCACAGCGCTTTCCCCCAGAAAGAGAAGAAGACCATCCCATTACATTGCGACCAGATGCACCCAACAAGATCAATTGCAAAATCTACCCCTTGACTCCAGAAGAAGACAAGGAGTTGAAGGCATATCTCGATGAAAACATAGCAAAAGGATATATCTATGAAGGAAGCTCCCCCTACGCTTCCTCCTTCTTCTTCAGAAAGAAAACAGACGGAGGGTTGTGCCCTATATTGGACTACAGACCTCTAAATACCTGGACAATAAAAGACACTTACCCACTACCTCTCATCTCCGACATCCTGACCAACTTAAATGGGAAAACACTGTTCTCAAAGTTCGATATCAGATGGGGGTATCATAACATCCGTATAAAAGAGGAAGACCAGTGGAAGGCAGCCTTCAAAACACCAAGAGGGCTGTTCATCCCTCGGGTCATGACCTTCGGCCTCACAAATGCACCAGCCACCTTTGCAAGAACCATGAGCAGAATACTTCGACCACTTATGGACAAATACCCAAGAGAACTATTTGTGTACATGGACGATGTCCTGATAGCCACAGAAGAAGATACAGAGCGCCACAGACAAATTGTACACGAATTCTTGGAAATCTGTGAAAAGGAATCTTACTTCCTTAAAGCGTCGAAATGCATGTTCGAACAAAGGAAGATCCACTACCTAGGCATTGTCATCGATGGGTCTCAAATCAAAATCGACCCAAAGAAAGTAGAAGGACTAAAAGACTGGCCAAGGGACATCAAGTCAGTCAAACAAGCAAGAAGCGTGTTAGGGACACTAAGTTATCAGCGACCCTTCATCCCCAACTTCGCTCACTTAGCAAGACCCATCACGGACACAATAAAAACGTCAGAAGGACCCTTCAGATGGACAAAGGAAGCAGCAGAAGCCTTAGAAGCTCTCATCACACTTAAGTTGATGCCTCCGCTTTCGCCACAGGAGCGATCTTAACACAAAGAGACAGCCGAAACAAACCACAAGCTGTGGGATACTTCTCCAAGTCCTTTTCAGAAGCGGAGCGCAACTACGACATCCATGACAGGGAACTCCTGGCAGTAATCAGAGGACTGGAACACTGGAGACACCTTCTTTTAGGGTCCCCCCACGAAATCACAGTGTTTACAGACCACAAAAACCTAGAATATTATCGCCACCCTCGACAAATCAATAGGAGAGTGGCGCGTTACATCCCCAGACTTGCAGACTATCACATCAAACTCCACCACAAACCCGGACCCCAAAACCATGCTGATGCCCTGTCAAGACGCCCTGACCACGACACTGGAGCAGGAGATAACACTGATGTAGTGGTCCTGACCCCAACCATCTTCGCAAACTCCGCTCTCTCCATAAGGATAGATGACCGGGTCATGGCACACCAGCTAGACCACCAAGACACTGTGGACGAGTGGGCCGCCCCCTTCCACCTAGTAAAACAAGGCAAACACTGGTGGAGAGGGGACAAACTGGTGGTTGTGGACAACACACCGCTAAAGAGGGGGGTAATTTCCCTGTTTCACGATACAAAAACAGCTGGACACCCCGGAATAACAAAGACCTTGTGGCTAGTGTCACAAGACTTTTGGTGGCCAAACATGAAAGACGACATATCTGCATATGTAAAGGGCTGTGCCACATGCCAATCAAACAAGAACTTCCCTGGGAACCCGAAACCACCGATATTCCCCATCAAGACTAACCCAGAAGCACTCCCTTTTGAAACCATCGCTCTAGACTTTATCACAAAGCTACCCCAATCAGAAGACAATGACACAATTCTCACCATCACGGATCATGACTGTTCCAAAGCAGCCTTCTTTATCCCATGCAGCGAAACAATAGACGCAGAAGGAGTGGCAAAACTCTATGCCAAAACTGTCCTGCCACACTATGGACTACCAAGAAGGGTCATCTCCGACAGAGACCCCAGATTCACAGCGAAGTTCATCAAGGAACTGTGCAGAGTACTTGACATAGAGCAAAACATCAGCACAGCATACCACCCACAAACAGATGGACAATCAGAGCGAACAAACCAGTGGTTAGAACAGTACCTCCGAATGTTCATAAACCATCAACAAGATAATTGGACGGAGCTACTACCACTGGCACAGTACACCCACAACTCCTGGCCAAGTGCAACCACTAAAAAGGCACCCTACGAATTAATCCTTGGATACATCCCAAGAATACACCAACCAGAAAGAACGACCACAGTGCCAGGAACACAAGAGAGATTGGAGCGAATCCAGGAAGCCAGAAGGACCGCCCAAGCAGCAATTACCCATGCACAGTCACTCTACAAAGGATCCTCTCGCTTTGAACAACACACAGAAGGAGATAGTGTGTGGCTGGATGCCAGGAACTTGAAAACAACGCACCCTAGTTTCAAGTTAGCCCCAAAAAGATATGGACCCTTCAGGGTCACAAAGAAGATCTCCGCCACCACATATGCCCTGAAACTTCCCCATCAGTGGCGGATCCACCCAGTATTCCATGCGTCACTCCTGATGCCATACAAAGAAACCCCCATACATGGAAAGAACTTCACGGAACCACCCCCAGATCTAGTAGATGGAGAACAGGAGTGGGAAGTCGAGAAAATACTAGAAACAAGACGCCACAGGAACCAGTTACAGTTCCTAATCAAGTGGAAGGGATACTCCGATGCACACAACAGTTGGGAACCGGAGAAGAACCTCAACGCCCCAGAACTTATTCAGGAACACTTTGAAAGCAACCCCAGAAGCGAAGGAGCAAAGCAATGGTTAAAACGAAAGGAAGTAGTAGTACGAACAGCAACCACCTTCCCCACTAGCTTCCTCACCATGCCCTCTCACTCCTCCTCTGTCGAACGTCTTGTTGCTCGTGCCATGGAAAGAGGCTCCTTTGACGAAACACCCTCTGCCACACCCTCCTCTGGCTATTCCCCCTTCCCGGCACGACCCCCTTCCTTGCCTTCACTCGTCCAGGAGCCACAACCCATCGATCCCACCATGCCCAGCGTAATAGAAACAGAGGGAGGAGGAATAGCTCTTCGCATTCCCCCTCCTGGACACACAGCTCCCCCCACTCCTGAAATACACCGACCTACTACCTCCCCCCCCAATCCTAGAGTGGCCATGATTCGCCTCAGCGAAATAGTCAACGACCCAATCATGGATGCACTCCCCATTAACTACGAAAGGATGCACATCACCGCCGAAGAAGATGATGACCCTGGCTACCCCTTCTTCTTGAACGACCCCTGGAGCAGCCGCTATGTGCACTTCCTCATCCCTGACGACGCTGACCCAACCTCATACATCCGAAAGGATGCTAAATGGATCAAGATCAGCGAGAACAAAGAAGATGTCATCGGCACCATGGGCAAGAACCTCCCCCACTATGGCCTCCCCCTCTTCCTCCTCCCCAGAAATGACGATCCCCACAATCCAGCTCCCCCTATCACCCCAGCTCAGATGCAGAACTTGGACGAAGCCTCCCCCACAGCCGGACAAGTCGACGAAGTCCTAGAAGACCTGAAAGATGACCGCCTCATAGCAGAAGTCGCCAGAACCCACCGACTCTTTCGAAACCAGAAGGCCCTCCGAAAGGAGATCGAAGGCCTGTACAAGACGATGGAGCCCCTCAAAAGGCACCTCCTCAACATAGACATGCAACTAACCAGCACCCGAAGGAGGTTACAAGAACACAAAGCCTATGTCCGGATTGCAGACCGGTGGCTCGCACTACACCCCCCTCCTCCGGAAGAAGAAACTCACCCCTTTGGAGTCCACCACATTCCTCCCCCTGCCCCACCTCGTTACCACTCCATGCCAGAGCTCCACGACGAACCAGAAGGACCTAGTCCCTCTGCAGAAAGGAAGAAGAGACGCCGGCGCAGGTCCAACAAGAAGGGGACTGGTACCATCCGACTTTGCTATAGGTGCCAGTCCGAAGACCACCTCTCCTTCGCTTGCCCTCAAAAACAGAAGTTTTGCTGGAGATGTTCCAGCACTGATCACTTCCCCTATCAGTGCCTCTGGCCAGCCCCAGAAGAACGCACTCAGTGGTGTGGCAAGTGTTTCACCAGCAACAGCCACGAAGAAATCAAGTGCCCCAAGTATGAAAATTGTTGCAAGTGTGGGGCTTACGGTCCCTTCAACTTCCTTCGCCAACATCGCTGCCCCCTCCCTCGCGAAGGCACCCCCTCCAACGATGTAGACAACGATGTCTATGACCTGATGGACTTCGAAGCACTCTAGGGAGAGTTGACTTAGAGAGGGGCTCATGTTATGATCCGACGCTTCGGACTCAAGTCACAGTGTGTTTCCATCTTGTCTTTCCCTTTCTGTACTATACCTTGTTACCAAAGGAGCTACTGTTACTAGTGGCGCTGTTTCTTTGATCCGAACTTCTTGTTACTCCGTTTACTCTCTTTGATGTTGTGTGGACTTGTGTTCATGTTGTTTGGAACCCTGTCCTATATAAACCTGTACCATAGACCGTAGGAAGCCAGACTTGGCTTCGTTTGCAATCTAGCAACCTTGCCTTCGTACTTTGGTGTGACCTCGCCTTATTCTCCTCTTCTTGTGCATCCCCTGCCTCAGTCCTTAACCAGGACACTTCGAAGTCTTTGCAGTTGAACTATATCAACGCGTCACACCTGTTATACTCTGTGCACTAGCAAGATCAAGTGTAGAGAAGTGTCAGACACTTCGGACGAGGAGTCCTATCTTACAGAGTAGTGCTGCACCTTGTGCCACGCCTTCGCCACTTGTGTCTCATAGCAATAAGACAATAGAGGTCTTCGCTTGATACTGGTGCGATTAAGAAACCTTCAGAACCCACGCCCCTGCTAGGGCGTAACAAAAAGGCACGTTGTCGCGCTTGTTTGAATTGGTCTAGCCGTAACGATACTTGTGGGATAGGAGAGGGTCTATCGGTCCAATCGGCGCGAGGGTTGAACCCTGATAAGAGAAAGAAGGGGGACTCCCTTGTGGTTTCATTGGGCCAATTGTTATGCGTGAATTCCGCCATAGGCAGATAACGAACCCAATCGTCCTGCCGCTCATTTACCCAGAAGTGGAGGTATTGTTCTAGCCATTGATTTGTTCTTTCCGATTGGCCGTCGGTTCTGGGGTGATAAGCGGTTGAGATATTTTGGCTGATGCCAAGGATTTTACATATCTCTTGCATAAACTTGGATGCGAAACGAGGGTCTCGATCACTGATAACGCGCGAGGGGAGTCCGAATCGTGGGAAAACGTGGGAAACGTACAGGGCAGCCGTTCCTTCAGCTGTTATTTCTTCATTACAAGGGATGAATATAGCAGCTTTCGTGCAGTCATGATCTGTTACCGTTAGAATGGCATCATAACCGCGAGAGACAGGGAGTTTGGTAATAAAGTCCACTGCGATGGTTTCGAATGGCAGGGCTTCCGGTTTGGGGTAAATGGGTTGTAGGGGTGCTTTGATTGGTCGGAGGTTGACTTTGTGTCGTTGGCACTCTGCGCATCCTTTGACATAGTCTATGACGTCATTTTTCATTTGCAGCCACCAGTAATGTCGTTCAGTGAGTTGAAGAGTGCGTTTGATACCTGGGTGACCGTAGACGGGAGAGTCATGGTGAGCGGCGATAATAGTGCATTTGTCATGGATGCCGCCGGTGACTACCCGGCGTCCGTCTTTGTACCATGTTCCTTCGATGTCTTTCAGCTTGTGAGCGTCAATCCAAGGCTCCAACTTAGCTGTGTCTTGTTCATAGATAGGGTGTTCCGGCGTCATTTCCACCGGTAGGATTTCAGGTCTCCAATGTAGGTGTCGCGGTTCCTCCAGTGTAGTGGCTCGTGCAAAAACGCTTTCTGGTAATACAGTTATCCCCTCGTTGTCGTTTTCTCCTTGGTCGTAATCTGGTCTTTGTGACAACGCGTCAGCGCGGCCATTAGAAGTCCCTTTTATGTGGTGAATCTCGAAGTCATATTCCGAGAGTTCAAGTACTTCCCTGGCTACACACCTACTGATCTTCTGTGGTGATTTCCAGTATTGTAAGTTAAGGTGGTCGGAGAATACTTTGATCTTGTGAGGGGAACCCGCTAAAAGGGGTCTCCAGTGACGGAAGGCCTTGACAATTGCCAGTAGTTCGAGATCATAAATGTCGTAGTTTCGTTCGGCTTCGTTGAGAGTGGATGAGTAATAGCCGATAGGGTGTCGTTTTCCGTCTGCTTTGCGTTGAAGAAGGACTGCTCCCGTTGCAAAGCCTGATGCATCGACTTCTAGCTCAAATTGTTGGGTAAGATCTGGGTGTGCGAGAACAGGTTCGCTGGTGACGAGGGTTTTGAGGTCTTGGAACGCCTTTTCTTCTTCGGTTCCCCAGTGCCATTCGGTGTCTTTGCGGGTGAGTTTGTTAAGGGGGCGTGCTTTGGTCGCGAAACCTCGTATGAAAGGACGGTAAAAATTGCAAAAACCGAGGAAAGAGCGGACATCCTTGACCTTGGTTGGCGTAGGCCAGTCCTTAATGCCGGAAATTTTGACGGGGTCCATGCGTGTCACCCCCTTTTCAAGGATTACCCCCAGGTAATCCATACGTGGGGAGTGGAAAAGGCATTTTTCGAGCTTGTAGTACAAATCGTGCTCCGCAGATACACGGAGTACGTCCTTGACAGCTTCAATATGATCTGATAAGGAATGATTGAGTCCCGTAGCGATACCAATATCGTTCATGTAAACGCAAATGACGGTGCCGCGTTTTTCATGTTTTGCGATAATGTCCCTGAAGATGAAATTCATCATTGTCTGGAACGTTGCCGGGGAGTTGGTTAGGCCGAAAAACATCACCGTCGGTTCGAATAATCCGTAGCGCGTCTTAAACGCCGCCTTTTCTTCATCTCCTTCTTTGATCCGTATATTGTTATACCCCCATCTGACGTCAAGTTTAGTATAGATGTGGGCGTTGCTGAGGTCGGTGATGAGATCGGATATTAATGGAAGTGGATATTGGTTGCGAATGGTGACTGCGTTGATCTTCCGATAGTCTTGTACAGGTTGCAGCTTTCCGTCCTTCTTTTTAATAAAGAAGAAGGACGACGCGTACGGAGATTTGGAGGGTCATATATATCCCTTCTTGAGTTGTTCATCGATCCACTCGCGCAGTTTCTTATCTTCTTCTTGGGTCATGGGGTATATTTTGCAATCAATTGCGTCAGCTGTCCCTGGTTTGAATTCAATAGCGTGATCCCAAGGCCTGCTCGGCGGAAACCTGTCCGATGCTTCTTCACTGAAGAGGCGTTCAAATTCACGATATTCCGGAGGTAACTCAGCTTTGGTAACATATTGTTGGGCAGCTATAGCGAGGTCGGTGGCTGTAGCTCGGATTCGACATCCTTCTTCAAATTGCTGTCGCTGTTCATCTGTAATGACACAGGAGTGTACTACTTTGTAGTCGTCGTTTTGGGCGGTAGTGGTTGCAATTGTGGATGTCGTTTTGAGATAGGGGTTGGTAGAGCGAATAATGATGGGAAGCATGTCTTCGTGAATAGCGGCTTGGGACCATTTGATATGGGGGTCGTAAATGGCGAGCCAAGGATATCCCAAGACAATGTCTTCATTGCCAATATCCGTAATAAGGAAGCGTATTTCCTTATGGATTCCTTTAGTTTGAACATCGACATCGGTATAATGAGTGATACGCCCCGATTTATTTTCTGTGTTGTCAATGTTCCATATTTTCTTCGGGACGTCGAGTAGTTTAGTCCCAAGTGTTACGGTACGGACTTGATGACTCATTACAAACGACTCACAACCGGTTATGACTACGGTCCGGTATCAGTATTAGTCATGGACCTTTACATCGCATCAGTCAGCATAGTAGTTCGCATGTGATTGTGACTCATGTATGACTCACTCCTAGGATAGCCGTACTAGGGTTCGAGCTAGTTACGCTATTGGACACTTACTATTCCAGCGGCGCTTTAAAGCCCGCGTGTATCTGTATAAGTAGTTATGACGGAAGACCAAGAGTCCCCATCTTGGTCTTCTTCAATCCACCATCTTGATTTGTCTTCTGTTCTGCCTTAGTCCCCGACTAAGCGTGCCTCCGCTTCTATCCACCAAGGGATAGTACCTCTTTACCTTGTACTGCAGTGTGTGCCGAAGTGCCCCTGTTCAGTCTGCGTTGGGTTGACACGTGATCCCCATTCGCCTAACTTCCGCTAAGTCGATTACGCCTATTTCGAGTCCAAGTCGGACTAACACCGGTGGAGCGTAACACCAAGTCCCATCCTTTTTGCGAAGGAGGGCTTCATAAAGCAGTGAGTCGCTCCTGAGTCGACTAGTGCTCGTATGTCGGCCATTGCGTAACTGGTGCGAATCGATACTGGAACTCTCATAGAACGATAGCGAGTCATGATTACACTGTTACAATTAACTGCCCTCACCCAGGCCGATGGGTTCAGGCGTCCTGAAAACCCTCCTTCTTCCACAACTGCTGGAGGATAATGTCTTTTACGTCGTCCGATTCTCCTGCTACTCCGTTGAGCCAGTCACTGGCGCGCTGTTGAGGGGGTACATCTTGAACCGCCCTAGTAGCAACTTCGGGTTCTTGTTGATGATAGTCAGTATCGATATACCGACTAGTCGATGCTTGAGGCTGATAGCCTCCTCGGGGTTGTCTACAATCTCGAGCCATGTGTCCATCCTTTCCACAATTGTAGCAGGTGACTGGCCTTTGGTTACTACGTCCTCCTCCTCTTTGAAGGAATCCTCCTCTTGGTCGGTACGGGGGACGAGGGGCAAGTATATCTTCGGCCCCTGCGAGTCGCCCCCGAATTCGATCTGCTGAAGTATCCATCGCGTTGGGATCTCGTGGTAAATTCCTCGGTTGCCAGGAACTCCTTGGTGGTCCCTGCCATTGTCGCTGCTGTCGTTGTCTTCCTTGCCCTTGTCCTGGAGGGACTCCCTTATTTAATACTGCTTTGAGGTGTAGGTATTGTTGTTGGCGAGTGGTGGTGGCTTCTTTCCATTCACGGTAGTTGCGGGGGTTGTCAAGAGTATAGACCTTCTCATAGAGGTCTTTTGGTAGTCCACTCGCGAATAAGTCGAGCGTTTGCGGGTCGTCGAGCCTATACTGAGCGCGGCGTATTAACTGTTCGAATTGAGTGCAATACTCATCTAGGTTGCCTCCGATCATTTTGACTCCCTTCTTAAGCTCGTATTGAGCTTGTTCTTGTTCCATAGTGTTGCAGAAGCGCTGCATAAAGCTGCGCGTGACTTCATTCCATAGTCCTTCACTCGTACGAGGTATTCCTGCTTGTATCTGGCCATTAAGCCAGGTGAGCATAGCTAATACCCATTTGCTGACGTTGACGCCTTTGATGTATGATAGGAAGAGTAGGGCGCGTCGGTATGGTGTCGCCATAATGCCTTCGTCGGCATTCATGCCCCAATAGACATGCCACTGGGTGAGAAATGCTTCGACTTTCGCGCGTTCCCTGTCGAATACTGTGGGGGCTTCGCCAGCTAGTTTATTACTCGGAGGGATGACGGGACCTGCACCTGGTAATCCCCCTCCAGGGTGTCCTCCTCCGGGAGGTCCTCCTGGGAATCCTCCAGGGAATCCTCCGAATCCGGGTCCCCTTGATGGAGGTCCTCCTCCGCCTCCTGGTAGGTCGCCAGGGGGTCCGCCTCCTCCGCTAGGGGGGTCGGCTACGTCTGGTCCGATGGCACAATGGATTGCTACGTCGTCGTCGGTCATTTGGTGACCGGTATAAGGATTGATAGGGGCCAAGTTGGCTCGTGATTCTTCTGCTATACGTCTTTGTTCTTCGAGGGCTATTTGATCCCTCTCTTCAGTGGTGAGCTGCGCCTCTTCATGTGTGATGGTAGCGGTTGCCATTGCAACTGCTGGGCTGTGAATGTGGATTATTTCTGGCTCGGGTTGGTGAATGGTAAGAGACTCAGTTCGTTGTATGATGTGTTCGCCAATAGCTCCTAGGCTGGCGTCTTCCGCTGGCGTATTCCCTCTACTTGGAGATTGCTCACTGTTGGAGGTTTCTTCTCCACTAATTCCTTCGTCGGTGTGTTCTTGTGTTTGTCCGTCGATAGGACCGTAGTCTGCGCGACTATTAAGCTCTCGCGCATCGATGTCACAGTTGTAATGTCTTCCTGCTGGTCGCACGATATCCCAGCGATGGTCTATAGGATTCCAAGTAGCCTCCGTCCAACAGAGGTGATCGAAATTGAACTCAACGGGTCAAAAACGGTTTGGACCGTTAAATTTCACAAAATACCCGGTGTCTTCTCCTCGTTGTCTCCACTGAGCTGCTCCTAGGAATCTCGTTGGTACGTTGCGATCTCCTCTTCGTTCAATATGATAGGGACGGAAGGACGTCCACTGGTCTCTGGTCGAGTACACCACGATGAGGATCTTGGTCTTAATGTTACGCTCCACCGGCGTTAGTCCGACTTGGACTCGAAATAGGCGTAATCGACTTAGCGGAAGTTAGGCGAATGGGGATCACGTGTCAACCCAACGCAGACTGAACAGGGGCACTTCGGCACACACTGCAGTACAAGGTAAAGAGGTACTATCCCTTGGTGGATAGAAGCGGAGGCACGCTTAGTCGGGGACTAAGGCAGAACAGAAGACGAATCAAGATGGTGGATTGAAGAAGACCAAGATGGAGACTCTTGGTCTTCCGTCGTAACTACTTATACAGATACACGCGGGCTTTAAAGCGCCGCTGGAATAGTAAGTGTCCAATAGCGTAACTAGCTCGAACCCTAGTATGGCTATCCTAGGAGTGAGTCATACATGAGTCACAATCACATGCGAACTACTATGCTGACTGATGCGATGTAAAGGTCCATGACTAATACTGATACCGGACCGTAGTCATAACCGGTCATGAGTCGTTTGTAATGAGTCATCAAGTCCGTACCGTAACAGAAGGCTCATTATCGCCTCAACGAACCACAAACCATCGATCTCTTCACGTCGGGACTGCCCAAGGAACTGTTCAAAAACGCGTTCCAGTTCGATGACCCCGTCACATTCGATGATTGGAAGAGGGCGGTCTTCAAGAGACAGAAAAACTATATACACCTCAAGGCAAGGCTCAACGAGTACAAGAATACACCCACGCAGCCGAAGAAACAGAGCGGGAACGCAGGATGGGCACTCCCGCAGAACTTACCACAGACAAATCCCTGGGCCATGGACACCTCAGCAGACCGTGCCAAGGTGCAGCTGGCGGGATCGGAAGATGTCGACTTCAACAAACTACCCCATCACGATTGGTCTGCACCCCCCTTCCCACCAAGAGGAGGGCTGGGAGCACGAGGAAGGGGCAGGGGAGGATCTCGGCGAGATTTAAGGAACGTCCTCTGCTATAACTGTAATGCCCCGGGGCATCTCTCACGAAATTGCCCCTATCCGAGAAACCAGAGGCAATGGCACAACCCGCCTTCTAGCAGCCGAATGACTGAAACCGCCTGGCCATCACAGTGGCCGGGATCCCCAGGCCCCACGTCTCAATATGAACCATCGCTACCGGGATACGCAACACCGGCGCCCAGTGCGACGCCCGCACCACAAATTAACGCAGCAAAAACGGCAGGAGAACAAGCGAAGGAATGGCTAACACAGGTGGCCAATAGTACGGACAAGGTGAAGGACCTCATACTTCAAGACCTGTGGGGAAAAGAGGGTTTTCAGAGCGCCTGAACCCGTCAGTCTGGGTGAGGGCCTTACGATGTAATTCTGTAATTGTGACAACGCGCTATCGATCTCTACGAATTCCAGTGACTGTCCAAACGAATTACCAAACGACTGAAACAAACACTCTAGTAGACTCTGGAGCTACCGACAACTTTATCAAGCCAAGCATGGCCACCAAGGCAGGAATCCCGATATGGCCATTAGAAACACCTCGCAAGATCTGGAATATAGACAATACGGAAAACAAAGCTGGGTTAATCACTCATTACGTTAACCTAGAGGTAAAAACACGAGGACAGGTTAAGAAAATGACCTTCCTGGTCACCGATCTCGGCAGCGAAGACATGGTACTGGGCTATCCATGGCTAAGCGCCTTCGAGCCCACCATTAGTTGGGCCACAGCGACCATGCATCCCAACACGCATCCAGTGGTACTGGCAACCACTGAGGAACTACTCACGGCACCCACGATCCGGGCTCTAGTCACAATGGAAAAGGAGTCAATCATCCGGGAGTTGGAAGACGAAGAAACAGTTCTGGTGCGAGCCACCACCTCAACGGAGTTAGCAATATCGGCGAAGCAGCAACAAACGGCAGCTGTGCTGCCGCCTGTGTACGCAGAGTACAGCACGTTGTTTAACGAACAGGCTTCACACCGCTTCCCTCCATCACGACCTTGGGATCACGCTATCGATTTTAAACCATCGGCGCCAGCGTCAATAGACTGCAAGATATACCCCATGACGCAGAAAGAGGAAGGGGAGCTGAAGGACTTCCTTGACGAAAAGCTGAAGCAAGGGTATCTGCGCCCTTCCATCTCCCCGTATGCATCCTCCTTTTTCTTTATCAAAAAGAAGGACGGAAAACTGCGCCCGGTACAGGACTATCGGGTCATTAACTCTCACACTATCCGCAACCAATACCCGCTGCCGCTCATTCAGGACCTCATCCTCGACCTCAGTAACGCCCACATCTATACGAAACTTGACATCCGCTGGGGCTACAACAACATCTGAATCCGTGATGGCGACCAGGAGAAAGCGGCTTTCAAGACCAAGTTCGGACTCTTCGAACCAACGGTCATGTTCTTCGGTCTCACCAACTCCCCCGCCACCTTCCAAGCCATGATGAACCATATTTATTGTGACACAATCGCAAAACACGAACGTCTGGGCACTACGATACGTGTTTATATGGATGACATTGGCATCGCCACTCACTTCGACCATGATTTGGCAGCCCACGTCGCTGCTGTACGTGACGTTCTACATGTCGTGCAGGAACACGATCTGTACTTCAAACTCGAGAAGTGCTTGTTCCATCAACCGCGGATGGATTACCTGGGGGTAATCCTTGAGAGGGGGGTGACTCGAATGGACCCGGTAAAAGTTCAGGGGATTAAGGACTGGCCAACGCCGACGAAAGTCAAGGACGTCCGATCCTTCCTCAGATTTTGCAACTTTTACCGCCTTTTCATCCGCGGATTCGCAACCCATGCTAAGCCACTTACCAAGTTAACACGCAAAGACGAAGAATGGCGCTGGACAGAAGAAGAAGACAAGGCATTCAACACTCTCAAACGCCTTGTAACCGAAGAACCAGTGCTGGCACACCCAGTCCTCCAAGACCCATTTGAACTAGAGGTTGACGCCTCGGGATACGCGGTGGGAGCCGTACTGCTACAACAAAAATCTGACGGAAAGCGACACCCTATAGGCTATTACTCGGCCACGCTCTCAGAAGCGGAACGCAATTACGATATTTACGACTTAGAATTGCTTGCAATAGTCAAAGCCCTGCGAAACTGGAGGCCACTACTCGCGGGAGCCCCACATAAGATCAAAATCTATTCAGACCACCTCAATCTACAATATTGGAAATCGCCACAAAAGATTAGTAGGCGAGTCGCAAGGGAAGTGCTCGAGCTCTCCGAATATGACTTCGAGATTCATCACATCAAGGGAAAGAACAACGGAAGGGCAGATGCCCTTTCGCGACGTCCAGATTATGACCAAGGAGTTACCGACAACAGCGAGGTCGTTGTTCTACCCCCCGAAGTCTTTGTAAGGACTCTCAACACGGCGCGCACCTTCGTGGCAAACCCAAATTTACTACAACCGCGTCACCAACAAGACTATGAAGTGATCAAAATGTGGGTGGACCCCATTACATTCCATACCCCATCACCGGGCCCGACGGAGTAGAGAGGGACACGTCGCACGTCCAGATCATCGGAGGGGCGGACCCCATAATACTGGGAGTCATACCGGGCTCACCTCACGTGTACGGTAAGCCCTTCTATGCTGAGCCGCACGTATCAGCCGCTCTCCGCCCCCAATACCCACATGAAGATCTCGTCATCTTCGCGGCTGACAAGATCACCGACCACGCTCTCAATCGCATCAACGACGAGTCCCTCACCGCCGAAGTCACGCGCTATCGCGCGGCGAGTTACGAACTCGACCAACTTTGCACCTGAGTTAGTCAACTCCGGGCGATGATCGAGTGCGCGCAGGACGACAAGCGCGACTCCATCTATCGGCTGGAGCGCGCCACGGCATTGGAGAGGATCGCTGACGAGCAGCGCGACTGGCCACCAAGGGACTTCCGGTGAGCCTGGGGTCTCACGCTTAGAAGGGAGGTGATGTCACGTTTCGACTTGTATGGACTGTTTGACGTGAAACCCTTACTGTACCGGTTGCAACTACGGCGGTAAGGTAGATTAGTTGCGGACTTTACTACGGTGATACGGTAGTGCGATAGGAGATACGGGACTGATTGCTGACTGATGACCTACGCCACTAATACTGGTACTAGTAGTAGTAGGGTTTGAGTCGTTTCTGCGATACGTTGGACGCTACTATACTGTGACTCATAGCAGCGCTTGTAAGCCTGCTCGATATGTATTTAAGCTGTCTTGTGAAGACCAAGATACGCCATCTTGGTCTTCTTGAATTGTCACTTGTTTCTATCTCTCTCTTCATTCTGTGCTGTCTTTCGACTCTATCGTGTTCTATCAAGTAGAACGGCTTCAAGTGTGCCTCCGCGCATTCACCAGCATATACGTCTTGGACCTTCGTGTCTTCAAGCTAGACTCTCGAGATTATTGCTAAGTTGTTACCGCCTCTATCGAGCTCAAGTCGAGCTGACGTCGTGACGGCATTACACAGCATGTGGTTGCTCCGATGCCTGTAACATCAAGGTGTGGACAACTTGAATTGGCCTGTTCAATGGCCCTGTATGTGTTACATGTGCTGGGCTATGAGACTATAAGACAACAGTCACTGTCAATAGTATCTGACATACCTGGGAAATCTCTTGCCCACTATGCAGATGAGCCTTATATGAATTGGGATTTGCCATGAAGGCCATCCCCGCTGATAGCGGAACGTCCGTATCTCCTGTCCTACACCTCATGTGCTCTGCTGAGAAGTTGCCATCCATTATGAAGGTTCGGATGAGTTGATTCCTTCGAGCAAGTCAATACTGAGATATTTGACATGTTCTCAATGAATACATACGGCTTATCATTATATCTGGTCCTCCAATCATCTGGTAGATTGATGCCTGGCTGTGGACAGGCTGGACAGAATATGGCCATGGACCCTTCATTAGCGGATGTCCCTGTGTGCTGATGTCCCAAACCACTTTCAATCCTATTCTTCAAGTCCCTCCATTGTCGGGATGCCCTCAAGAGCTGTTTGTAGAGGTTCTATATGTCTCCATCAATAAGATGTTATGCAGTATCAGGATAGCATTGATACTTACCGGGACATGGTCAGGGAACATCTGATTGGTGATGCTCTGAAGCTTAGAATAGTACTGTTGTGCAGTTGTCTTGCACTCCAGGTTGTCAGCCAAGAAGTCATCCAGAACTGAGAAGGTGAATGCAGTCTCAATCTGCTTGAAGGTTGAAGGAAATATTCCAGCTTGGAGTAGTTGCTCATCATTGGCACCAGCGTTGGGGCATATGCAGAAGAGTACATCCATATCAAAGACACCTGTTTGATTGACAACGGTGATGAGCGGGTTTCCCGACATTGTGGTCTGAGTGCGTCGTGTGTTTCCCTCAGAGGGATCCAACACATCCCCAGCAAAGTCAAACAATGTGTCTGAAATCCCAGGCATATCTTCAAGAGTTTGTGACAAAGGCTGCGGACCTCCCGATGAATGAGCCTGCTCTTCCTCAACAGATACAAGTGATGCAGAACGAGTCTGACGGGACGTCCGCTTTCTGCGCTGTGTCCCATCTGACGCTTGGTGTCCCTATGGATATATGAGTATATGTGGGATTCATATATCTGATATGTTCATACCTCCACTGTAAGTGGACATGGCCTCCCATCATGACCAAAGCAGAGCTTAAATCCAATTGACATTAATGACATTGGTGCAAAGTGTGTGCCAGTCCAGCGGGACATCCGATGGAATGGGGATCGCATATGTGTTTGAAGGCAACATTCCTTGCAGAAGTACTTTCCTCCAATACAATCGGAGCACTTGATTTGCATTGAACTGGTACACATAGAGCAATTTGGAGCACTTGTCAGACCCTCCATCTCAAGCAACAGGTGGATGTATCTGCTCCACATGTCTGTCCACTGGCTCATTGGTGTCTATGAATAATCAGAAGTCCGACAATGATCATAGGAGGTTTGTGGACATACACTTTGTTGGGGCTGGGATTCCTCTGCTTGAAAGTCTTGCAAATCAGGTTCATATGGCTCTATGTGGTGAAGGGTATGTGATTCCTCTATCCCATGTGGTGAGTCCCTGGATGACTGCGACTGTACTGTCTCCATAGTGGTCTCCACTCCAGTTTGAGACATTGAAGCTTGACCTGACTTCCCCTTCTTTAAGTGGAAAGGGACTTCCTTTACAGTGGTACGGAGTCCCCGCTTAGTCTTCCGTGTCTGGTTAACAACCTCAACAACATCTCCCATGGGAATGGTGAAGGTATTCTTTGGAGGCATTATGAATGGAAATGGATAGAATGAAGATGGTGTGAATGAAGGTCAATGGGTGACATGCATTATCTCCGTTCTTAAATATACCTGAGCATCCTCAATGATCTATACACCTGGTTGATCCACTAGTGGTGTTGTCCAACCTTCAAATCTGAAACCAGTCCCAATGTGAAACCCTACATGAGACAGTACGACCACAGTACAATAGTCTACATCAAGGGGAACCTTCTAATCAACTATCATTAGTATTTCCTAATTCCGAAGACATCTCCGATGCATGATCCAACCCATCATCATGATACAGGCTATCTTCTGTTCCATGTGAAATATTGGAAACATCAATCCCTTCTGCCTCACACAGTGCCCTTACCATGAGGGAGAAGTCGTTCACACTCCTGTGTATATTCTCTGAGTCGGAAATGATATCCATGTCCACCTTGAAAGGTAAGATGGATGGAATTGATTGGCAATGACAGGTACACACCTCATATTCATTGAGTGAGCTTTCCTGCTCCTCCGAAGGATGTTCCACATCCGCCTTGAAAGGTAAGATGGAATAGGAAGAATTGATGGTGACAGGTACATACCACACATTGATTGATTGAACTTGTTTCTTGCTCCTCAGAAACATGTTCCAGCAGGGGTTTCAGACTGATGGTTTCAACATCACCATCTGAGCCATACATGTCATCCTCATCAAATGATTGTGTATCAGAGGGTGAGTCGTCCACAGGATCGGAAAACATGGTGGGAGTGTGGAGAGGGGGGGAGCGGGAGATCCGCTTATGTTTGTGAATGGTGCTGGTGTACCGGGAGGGCTTTGATGTGGATGATACAAGTTTGCCTTTGGATGTGTGAGACTGCATGATTGGTAGTAGAGCAATAGAGTAGCTAAACCTGAAGCAATATAAATACCATGGACATGTGAAACAGGTTTGGCCTTGCTGAAGATACATGAAACGCTGCCTGAGGATCTATGGTAATTGTTAGACTACACCTCAATATATGACATGGCATGAATGTCGGACGGTCCGCTGTTTCAATGTCACATATAAATGGCGAAGGAATAATACTAGACATACAATACTCTAAACACATGCATATTTGATATGATCTATAGAAGGCATATGTGATACAACCTGCCAGCTTTACTACAGAGATATTCAGCCATGTATCCCGCCTTTGCAATGTGCTGACCACTTAATGGAGATGTATTTAGGGTGTGAGTCGGGTTTATTCCGGATGGTCCGATGTATTAAGTCGCATGCCACTCAGCTTTGCAGAATCCCACATATGGGAATCAAGTCATATGATATACAACGTCACATGTTACAGATGGGTCACATGAAGCAAATGACAGATGGATCACATGAAACTGATTGCACACACGTCACATGTACCGATTCATTCAAATGGGGAAGTCCGACTACGTGATTACAAATTGTCCTAAAACGCATATTCGATTATTTACTGTGTGGGGGGGATCTCCGGCGATGGCCTGCGTGATGAAGCACTCCCACCTGAACGCACAACTTGAAACATACGTTAGGTGTGCATGAAACAGCCAAGAAACACAAACTACTCACCTGATGGTTGGCGCAGTGGCCCACCCGCAGAGGAATGGTGTGAGGCCACGGAATGGCGAGAGGTGACGGATGCGGCCTTGGATGTAACGTCGCCACGACGTTTAGCTCGACTTGAGCTCGATTGGCGGTAACAACTTAGCTTTGTTAACGTTTCGACCCTTGAAGACACGAAGGTCCAAGTCTTTGCCTTAGTGAATACGCGAAGGTACACCGGCAAGTCGAGGTTCCGAAGTTACGATTGGAAACAGGCGAAGAGATTTAGAGTTGAGAAGGGATAGGAGAGAAGGAGAACAAGTGACGATTCAAGAAGACCAAGATGGCATATCTTGGTCTTCACAAGACAGTTTAAATACATATTCTAGCAGGCTTTGAAGCGCTGCTATGAGTCAGAGTAGGTAGCGTCCAACGTATCGCAGAAACAACGCGAACCCTAATACTACTAGTACCCGTACTAGTGGCGTCGGTCATCAGTCAGCTATCAAGTCCCTATCGCCTATCGCACTACCGTATCACCGTAAGTAAGTCCGTCACTAATATACCTTACCGCCGTAGTGACAACCGGTACAGTAAGGGTCTGAGTCATGCAGTCCATCCAAGCCGAAACGTGACATCACCCTCCTTTCAGCGTGAGGCCCCGACTCACCGAAAGTCCCTAGCTGGCCAGTCGCGCTGCTCGTCAGCAATGCGCTCGAGCGCCGTAGCGCGCTCCAATCGGTAGATGGAGTCTTGTCGGTCGCTTTGGGCGCACGCGATCATGTTGCGGAGCTGAGCTACCCTGGCGCGAAGTCGCTCTAGTTCGAAACTAGCCGCGCGATAGCGCGTGACTTCCGCCGTAAGCGTCTCGTCATTGATGCGATTGAGGGCGCGGTCCGTAATCTTGTCCGCGGCGAAGATGACGAGATCTTCGTGCGGGTACGTGGGACGCGACGCGGCGCTGGCGTGCGGCTCAGCGTAGAGGGGCTTACCGTACAGATGGGGGGAACCAGGTATCACCCCGAGTGTAACGCCGTCACGACGTTAGCTCGACTTGAGCTCAATAAGGCGACCTTGTCAACTTAGCTAATCACGTCTCGCGACGTATGGCTCGAAGGCAAACTTCTAGATGTTCGCAGACACTAGGAATATTGGTGGCACTCTCAATAGAGGCACGATGGTGGCGAAGAGAAAAGTGAAAGAAGAAGAAAGTGACGATTGAAGAAGACCAAGATGGCGAGTCTTGGTCTTCCACAGCTACCTTAAATACAAGAAGAGCAGGCTTTCAAGCGCTGCTATGAGTCACCGTATCGTAGCGTCCAACGTATCGCGTAAGTACCGCAATCCTAATACTACTACTACCTGTACTAGGATCGAGTCATTCGTAAACTCCTAACTCCTGCGTAAACCCCGAGTCCGTGACTAATCTACCTTACTGCCGTAGTCACAACCGGTATAGTAAGGGTTGGGGATGAGAAACGTAACACCGAGTATGAGGGGATCCGCCCCTCCAATGATCTGGACATGAGATGCGTCCCTCTCTACTCCGTCGGGCCCGGTGATGGGGTATGGAATGTGATGGGGTCGTCGATTTGCCCGGAACCCCTCAGGCGCAATAACGTGCGCAGGGTCGTCAGCGGCGGTGAAGGGACGGTGGTCTGCGGCGCCTGGTACACGCACACGTCCTCGATACATGGCGGACCCGTTGGAGTTGACGAGCCAGGGTGTGATGAGGGGATTAGTAGGGTCGCCTTTCGTTCGAAGGAAGGCGTGCCGTGCCGGGTAGTAATCGTCGTCGTCATGGCCAGCCTCAGCAGCCTCCATCGCTGCCGCCGCTCTCGCATCTCTCTCAGTCGGGCCGCGGCTGAGTCTAGCTGTTCCTTCTGCCACTCCGCCGCTACCCTCCTCCATCCGTCCAACTCGTACTCCAGGAGAGCTTGAACGCTCGTCGTTGCGCGGGAAAACTCCGCGAACGCCGACGAGGTCGTCGCTTGGGGGGATGGCAGCGATAGGCTCGCGCGCCCCGTGTTCGTCGCGGAAGATATGGGCGACGGCGGACTCGTCGTCGGGCTGTTGCGTGGGGTCTGGGAATCGGGCAAGGACGTTTGCCCACTCTTGCGCGGTGATACGGCCCTCTGGTTGGCCGATAGGTGTGTACGGGGTGATTTGGGCGTTGGGAACCTCAGTCTCGTCGTCTTCTGCGAGGAGAGCCCGTGCGTCTTCTGCAAGGGAGTCGAGGAGCATCGCTTGGGTGACATGTCGCAGGGGAGAAGTGGGCATGAGAGTGGAGATGATAGAGCGAAGGAAAAGGGGATGGCTTTCCTGAGCGACGACCGAACTCCTTTTAACCGTTGCCCCGTGTGCTTGCGCTTCCTGAAAGAGGCGGAGCGCTTCCGGTGCGAAGACGTCATCTTTGTTGACCCACTGATTCTCCGAGTCTGGGTATCCCTTCCACTTGACGAGGTATTGGAGCCTTCTTCCTCTGCCGAAATGCCGGGAGTCTAGAATGGCCTCGACTTCGTACTCCTCTTCCCCATCGATCAATTCGGGCGGTGGTCGTGTGAAACTTTCCCCGTGAAGGGGGGTTTGTTTGTATGGCGTGAGGAGATCGATGTGGAACACTGGGTGAATGCTCCACTGCGTGGGAAGTTCCAATCGATAATTGTAAGGGGACATCACCTGTGTCACCCGAAACGGTCCGTGGCGTCGCGCCGCTAATTTCGCCGTGGGCTGATTGGTTCGAAGGTGCTTCCCTTCCAGCCACACGAGGTCCCCTATCTTGAAATTGGGCGTGTCTTTGTTGCGTATCCACGCCTCTTGAGCTTGTTTTATGAGGCGTTGGGCGTCCTTTCTAGCCTCTTTTAGCTGTGTTAGTCGTCTTGTGACCTGCGGAAGAGGAGATGGCTTATCGGTCCAATCTGCTTGTGGGTTATATCCCATCAGAAGCTGAAACGGAGATTGCTTCGTGTGCTCATGTGGCCAGTTGTTATGAGCGAATTCGGCGATTGGCAGATAAGCAGCCCAGTTGTCTTGTCGCTCATTTACCCAGAAGCGCAGGTACTGTTCCAACCACTGGTTGGTACGCTCGGACTGTCCATCGGTCCGCGGGTGGTACGCTGTTGATATGTTTTGCTGAATGCCTAGGACTCGGCACACTTCTCTGGTGAATTTTGACGCAAATCGTGGATCTCTGTCGCTAATGCACTTGCGGGGTAATCCGAAGCGCTTAAATACGTGAGCAACGTACAGGGCTGCGGTCTCCTCCGCTGTTATTTCTTCTCGACAGGGGATGAAGATGGAGGCCTTGCTGCAGTCGTGGTCCGTGACTGTCAGTATGCTGTCATACCCTTGTGACGGCGGTAGTTTGGTAATGAAATCCATGGCTATGGTTTGGAAGGGCACGGCGTCCAGTACTGGCGTGATGGGATGTAGC
This sequence comes from Lactarius indigo, assembly GCA_025766275.1. Taxonomy (NCBI): domain Eukaryota; kingdom Fungi; phylum Basidiomycota; class Agaricomycetes; order Russulales; family Russulaceae; genus Lactarius; species Lactarius indigo. Next base: position 492,746 of record JAFKAC010000030.1, read on the forward strand.
GCAGCTCGTATGGGCCTCATGTTCACTTTGTTCCGTTGACATTCCGCACAGCCTTGGACGTACTCATATACGTCCTTCCGTAATCGCGGCCACCAGTAATGTCGTTCCAGAATTCGCTGCGTTCTTGCCACTCCGGGGTGGCCATGTATTGGTAGGTCGTGGTGGTCGTGTATTAGTACTCGGTATGTCGATGCTGGTCCGGTGATCACGAACCTGCCATCCTTATACCATTCTCCTTCTATCTTTTTGAGGTTATGGGGGTCTACCCATACCTTGATTACTTCGTCGTCTTGTTGGTGGCGTGGTTGGAGCAGGTTCGGATTTGCGGTGAAGGTGCGTGCGACGTTGAGGGTTCTCACAAAGACCTCGGGGGGTAGGACAACCACTTCGCTGTTGTCGTCTTCTCCCTGATTGTAGTCGGGTCGTCTTGAGAGTGCGTCCGCTCGCCCGTTGTTCTTTCCTTTGATGTGGTGAATCTCGAAGTCGTACTCAGAGAGTTCGAGCACTTCCCTAGCAATTCGCCTGCTAATTTTCTGTGGTGACTTCCAATATTGTAGGTTGAGATGGTCCGAATAAATCTTAATTTTATGCGGAGCTCCGGCGAGCAGTGGTCTCCAGTTTCGCAATGCTTTGACTATCGCGAGCAACTCCAAGTCGTAGATGTCATAGTTTCGCTCTGCCTCCGAGAGTGTGGCTGAATAATAGCCTATAGGGTGTCGTTTTCCGTCAGACTTTCGTTGTAAAAGTACGGCTCCCACCGCGTATCCGGAAGCGTCAACTTCCAATTCAAACGGGTCTTGGAGGACCGGGTGCGCCAGTACCGGTTCCTCGGTTACGAGGCGTTTGAGGGTATTGAATGCGTTATTTTCTTCGTCAGTCCACCTCCATTCTTCGTCTTTCTTAGTCAGTTTGGTGAGTGGTTTAGCATGGGCTGCGAATCCGCGGATGAAAAGTCTGTAAAAGTTGCAGAAGCCCAGGAACGATCGAACGTCTTTGACTTTTGTTGGCGTAGGCCAGTCTTTGATGCCTTGAACTTTTACAGGGTCCATTCGGGTCACCCCCCTTTCAAGGATTACCCCCAGGTAATCCATCCGCGGTTGGTGGAACAGGCACTTCTCGAGTTTGAAGTAGAGATCGTGTTCGCGTGCGACACTCAGTACGTCGTGTACGGCGGCTATATGAGCCGCTAGATCATGGTCAAAATGAGTGGCTATACCGATATCGTCCATGTAAACACGTATCGTAGTCCCCAAGCGTTCGTGCTTTGCGATCGTATCGCGGTAGATGTGATTCATCATCGCTTGGAAGGTTGCGGGGGAATTGGTGAGGCCGAAGAACATGACCGTAGGCTCAAAAAGGCCGAATTTGGTTTTGAATGCCGCCTTTTCTTGATCTCCGTCGCGAATGCGGATGTTGTTATAGCCCCAGCGGATATCGAGCTTTGTATAGATGTGGGCGTTGCTAAGGTCCAAAATGAGGTCTTGAATGAGCGGCAGCGGATATTGGTTGCAAATGGTGTGCGAGTTAATCACACGGTAGTCCTGTACCGGGCGTAGTTTTCCGTCCTTCTTTTTGATGAAGAAGAAAGATGAGGCGTATGGGGAGATGGAAGGGCGTAGATATCCTTGTTTTAGTTTCTCGTCGAGGAATTCCTTCAATTCGCCCTCTTCTTTTTGTGTCATAGGGTAGATCTTGCAGTCGATCGCTGCTGGCGCCGATGGCTTGAAGTCAATAGCATGGTCCCAGGGTCGAGATGGAGGGAACCGATGCGAGGCCTGCTCATTGAACAACATACTGTACTCTGCGTATACCGGCGGCAGCACTGCTGCCGTTTGCTGTTGTTTTGCCGATATTGCCAACTCTGTCGAGGTAGTGGCTCTTGCGAAGGTTTCCTCCTCTAATTTTTGGACGATTGCCTCTTTTTCTGCTACGATTAGAGCCCGCACAGCAGGTGTCGTGAGTAGTTCTTCGGTAGTAGCTAGAACTACCGGTTGCATGTCCGGATGCATGGTTGCTGTTGCCCAACTGATCGTCGGTTCGAAGGCGCTCAGCCATGGATAGCCCAGTACCATGTCTTCGTTTCCGAGGTTGGTGACCAAAAAGGTCATTCGTTTGATCTGTCCGCGCGTTTTCACTTCTAGGTTAACGTAATGAGTGATTAACCCAGCTTTGTTTTCCGTATTATCTATGTTCCATATTTTGCGAGGCGTTTCTAAGGGCCATATCGGGATTCCTGCCCAGGCCGCCATTCTTGGTCGGATAAAATTATCGGTGGCTCCGGAGTCCACCAGTGCGTTTATTTCAGTCGTTTGGTAATTCGTGTGGACAGTCACTGGGATTCGCAAAGATCGATAGCGCGTTGTCACAATTACAGAATTACATCGTAAAGCCCTCACCCAGACTGACGGGTTCAGGCGTTCTGAAAACCCTCTTTTCCCCACAGGTCTTGAAGTATGAGGTCTTTTACCTCGTCCGTACTGTTGGCTACCTGTGTTAGCCATTCCTTTGCTTGTTCTCCCGCCGTTCTCGCTGCTTTGATTTGTGGCGCGGGTGTCGCGCTGGGTGCCGGCGTCGCATACCCCGGCAGCGATGGTTCGTATTGAGATACGGGTCCCGGGGATCCCGGCCATTGTAATGGCCAGGTGGTCTCCGTCATCCTGCTGCTCGACGGAGCGTTTTGCCATTGTCTCTGTTGTCGGGGGTGTGGGCAATTTCGTGAGAGGTGGCCTGGCGCGTGACAGTTATAGCAAAGGACATTCCTTAAGTCCCTCCTAGATCCGCCTCTCCCTCGTCCCCTAGCTCCGGGTCCTCCCCGTGGGGGGAAAGGTGGCGCCGACCAATCATGATGAGGCAGTTTGTTGAAGTCGATTTCTTCTGATCCAGCTAGCCGTACCTTGGCTCGATCAGCGGAGGTGTCCATGGCCCATGGGTTGGTCTGTGGCAGGTTTTGCGGGAGCGCCCACCCTGCGTTACCCGTCTGTTTCTTTGGTGGGGTCGTCGTACTCTTATATTCGTTAAGCCGTGCCTTGAGGTGGATGTAGTTCTTTTGTCGCTTGAGGACAGCCCGCTTCCAGTCGTCGAATGTTATCGGCTCGTCGAATTGGAACGCGTTTTTGAACAGTTCCTTAGGCAGACCCGACGTGAACAGGTCGATGGTTTGTGGTTCGTTGAGGTGATAATGAGCCTTCCGCGCCAACTGTTCAAAATCATTGACGTACTTGTCAATGTCTTCTCCTGCCATTTTGAAACCTTTTCGCAGTATGGCTTGTGCTTGTTCCCGTTCCAACGTGTTCTCAAATCTTTGGCTGAAACCATCAGCCACCGCATCCCACAATCCTCGAGTGTAGGGGCTGATCCCTCGTTGTATTTGCCGATTGAGCCAGTTCAGGAAGGATAGGACCCATTCGCTGACCGCTCCGCCCTTGATATAGGAGAGAAACAGGAGACACCTCCTGTAGTCGTTGCGCATAATGGGGGCGTCCAGATTCATGCCCCAATAGATGTGCCACTGCGTAAGAAATTGGTCGACTTTAAGTCTGTCTCCGTCAAAAATAGAGGGTGGCTCGCCGGTTAGTTTCTCGCTGGGGTGTCCTCTATCCCCTCCTCCGGCGTCACCCCCACCCCCACCTCCTCCACCTCCTCCACCTCCTGGTGGATCGCGGGGTGGTCCTCTTGGTGGTTCGGTTCTTCGCAAGTCGAATGGGATGCCTCCCCCCGGTGGTGGTGGCGGGTCGTCTCCCGGTCCTCCTACTCCTGGGGGTAGCTCCATTACTGGCCTCCTTTCTGACGGGGGGTCTCCCCTGTCCAACCCTATTGCTCGGAAGATTGCGGCATCATCCGCGGTCATACGTACTCCTGTTTCTGGGTTGATGTGGTGAACTCACTGTCACTCGACAGCGAGGGATAAGGCTGGAGACGACGTCGGGCAAGGTAGAGACGGAGGGAGCGTCGAGGAGGTCGGAGAGGAGGCGTCTTGGCTCGAAGAAGGTAGTGGCGCACACAAGGTGGGGCACTCGAAGGAACTGAGAGGCAAGAAAGGGAAGATGTCACAAGTGGACAGTCTGAGGGACTGTCCGATAGATTGAGCTAGCTTATATACTACAGGGGGTGGTCTGTGCGTAACTTTAGGGCAGGCTTAGGGCCTGTCCACAGGTGCTGCGCAATACTGCGGATTGGAACATTCCAGAGACAAGTTATTAATACTGTCCAATCAGAATACAGGATAAGCATGGTACGACTGCGCCGCAGTCGATGGTGCCATATTGCGCCATAGTGGTGTGATTCCGCAGCAGCTGCGGAACCCGTGATTAGAACACGTGTTCCTTGTGACTTGGTTGATTATCTTCGTTGATCGATAAATGATCAATTGTTGATTGATACACGTGCATGTACACATGTGACTTGGAAAGACAGAGTAGTCACGCGACACATCACGTGATCGTCGGAGAGCGAAATTCAAACTCCGATTTCGGATTTCCCCTTTAGGAAGCTGATGACATAAGCCCGGTCCAGTCCGGTCCGGTCCTAAACGCCTTGAGTCACGACCAGGTTTATAGGTTCGTGACAGTATCCCCTTTTTAACGTCGTGCTATTCCACTAGCACTAGTTGACTTTGGTTTAGGGGCACCAGGGTTGGCCTTGTGAAATTGACTAACAAGGTCTTGCGCATGGGTCATTTGGGAGGAGGGGAGCCAGGAGTTTTCAGAGTCGGGGTATCCCTTCCACTTGATCAAGTAGAGTATGCCCTTCTTGTTAGGCGATACCTTGGATTGCAGGACCTTTTCCACTTCGTAGTGATCGTCTTCCCCTTGGATGATTTCAGGGGGTGGTCTGGTGAAGTTGGGTCCATGTGTAGTGTTTTCTTTATACGGGGAGATCAAGGAGTTGTGGAAGACTGGGTGAATGCGCCATGTTTTTGGAAGTTGGAGTTTGCAATTTACTCCCCAGGTGGAAAGGACCTTAAAGGGGCCGTGGCGTCGTGGGGCGAGTTTAGCTTTGGGGTGGGTAGTATGGATGTTGGTTCCTTCCAGCCAGACTAAATCGCCTGTCTTGAATTCGTGAGAGGGGGTAGGTGTTTTTGACCCTCTCATGACTTCCGCTGCTACCTTAAGGGCTGCAGTAACTTCGGAGCGGATTTGGTTTAGTGCATTTAATCTTTCCTCGGCTGCAGGTATTTTGGTGGTGAAATGGGTAGGGGGGATGAACTCTGGTTTGTATCCATACCAAACCTCGAAGGGTGATTTGTGGGTTGCGCTGTGTTGTCGGGCATTGTGTGCAAATTCCATGAATGGGATTAGATCCACCCAGTTATCTTGTTGGAAGTTGCAGAAGACGCGAAGGTATTGTTCAAGTTCTTGGTTGACATGTTCAGTTTCTCCATCGGTTTGTGGGTGGAAAGCTGTAGATAGTGTGGATTTAACTCCAAGTTTGTTCCAAATTTCTTGCATGACCTTTGATGCAAATTGGGGGCCTCTGTCGGAGATGACTTGTCGAGGTAGACCAGTACGTCTCCAGACATTTTCAAGGTAGAGTTGAGCTGTTTCATCTGCAGTGATGGTTTTGTTGCAAGGGGAAATGACTATTGCTTTGCTGAGTCGGTCGACCACTACAAATAGTGAATCATAGTTGTGGGATAGGGGAAGGTCGGTGATGAAGTCCATTGTGATGGTTCCCCATATTTCTTCAGGTATTGCATTTGGTTGTAGGGGTATTTGGGTACGTGGTTTGATTTTAGTGGTTTGGCATGTGGCGCAACCATCAACATAGGTCTTAACGAATGTTGATATTCCTGGCCACCAGAAGTCCCGGGATATCAACTTATAGGTCTTCCATCACCCTGGATGTCCTGTGGCAATGTGGTCATGGTATGTTTTAACAATGTCTCTTCGTAGGTTATCGTCTTTTGGAACGTAGACTTGTCCTTTAAACAAGATAATGCCGTCTTCTAAGTTCCACTCTTCTAGTCCTTTAGCTAGGGATCGAGGGCCGTTTTTTAGAAGGGATTCTAGGGCCATGCTGACTTCCTTGTCATAGGTCTGGGTGTTTTTGATACGTTGCCGGAGGGTGGTATCTCCCTGGATGGTTACTGCAGTTCTTTGTACTGCATTGATGGAAAAATATTTGGTGTCCAGGAGTACTCGCTTTTCATCTTCATCCGCTATCCCCTTTTTATGATCTGGACGCCGAGACAGTGCATCAGATTTGTTCTGCGTGCCAGGTTTGTGGATGATGATGAACTGGAAGCGAGAGAGGAACAAGGCCCAACGGGCCTGTCGGCGGGAAAGTTTCTGCTTTGTGGTAAAGTAGACAAGGTTGCCATGGTCAGACCAGATTTCAGTAATGTCGTCCCGTCCTTCCAAGTAGTGGCGGAAAGCATGCAAGGCATGGATGATGGCAAGAAGTTCCTTGTCGCAGATTTCGTAGTGACGTTCAGCAGGAAGGAGGGATTTGGAAAGGAAGGCGACGGGGTGCCAATGTTGCAAGGCATCCGGTTGTTCAAGGATGGCACCGGTAGCGAAATCACTTGCGTTGGTGATGAGGCGGAAAGGTTTGGAGTGGTCGGGTAGGGCAAGGACAGGAGCTTCGGTGAAGCACTGGATTAGGGTGCGGAAAGCGCTTTCCGCTGCGGTATCCCAAGAAAAGGGGACATCCTTTTTGGTCAGGTCGAACAAGGGGCGAGCGATAGTGGAGTAGTTTTTAATGAAGCGTCGGTAGAAGTTGCAAAAGCCTAGGAAGGCTTGGACTTGTTTGACAGTACGTGGGGTGGGCCATTGGGTAATGCCCGCAACTTTTGCAGGGTCCATAGAAACTTGGCCATTGGAAATGACGATTCCAAGATATTCTACGGAAGTTTGTGCGAAGGTACATTTTTCAGGTTTTAGGTAGAGGTCGTGGTGTTCCAGTTGTTGAAGCACGTCGTGTGTCAACGCTGTAAGGGAGGAGATATCGTCTGTGAAGATTAAGATGTCATCGAGGTAGACCACTACGTGTCCACCATCGATCAAGGACTCGAAGATTTGGTTCATGAACGTTTGGAAGGTGGCAGGGGCATTACAGAGGCCAAAAGTCATTACTGTAGGTTCGAAAAGTCCTAAGGATGTTTTGAAGGCTGCCTTGTATTCATCGCCTTCACGAATACGGATATTGTTGTATCCCCAGCGAATATCCAGTTTGGTGAAGTAACGTGCGCCATGGAGTTTGTCGATAAGTTCAGGGATAAGGGGAAGGGGTGCTGCGTTTTTAATGGTTATATCATTGAGGGCACGGTAGTCTTGCACAGGTCGGAGTTTGCCATCTTTTTTGTCGACGAAAAAGAAGGGGGAAGCCATGGGTGACTTAGATGGTCGAATGTAACCTTTCTTTAGGTGTTCAGAGATGTACTCTTTGAGGGCATCAGATTCTTTTGGTGTAAGTCGATAAATGCCACAATTCTTCATAGTGGCTCCTGGTTTGAGGTCAATTGCGTGATCCCAGGGCTGATGTTGGGGTAGTCGGTGGGATGCGATTTCGCTGAATACTCTAGTGTACCGTTGGAAGTGGCTCGGAATGTGGTCGGTGGAAGGCTTAGGTGCAGTGCGTGCTGCTATCTTGGTGCTTGTAGTTACTTTCGCTCGGATGGCAAGGTGGTCATACTTGCTAAAGCTGTGGATCCACAGCCAGGGTTCGCAGGCGTTGTCAATGAAGGCAGGTTCCAGGGGTTCACTTTCCTCATTTATGGGGAGACAGGTTTCTTGGCCAGGGTCGAGTTCGAGGATGTTGATAGTCGTATGTCGCGTTTGCGGTGTTTTCGAAGAGATGACAACTGCTGAGGAGGACAGGGTACAGGTTCTTGGGCATCGTGTGAAGGCTATTTTTGGTTGATGCCAATCGATTTCAGGATTATGTGCTTGGAGCCAATCTGTTCCTAAGATTATATCGTGCTCCCCTAGGGTAGTTGCATAGAGTTCCACGGTTTCATCGTGGTAGTTGTCATCAGAAGTTCTGATTCGTAGTTTCTGGATCGTAGTATACCTAACAGATCCCGTCTTGTTGGGAGACCCATCCACATTTCTAACCGGTAAGGGTTTAATTAGTGTCCTCATTGTTAGGCTGTTTGCTCGTGCAAACCCATCATCCACGATGATGCCCTCCGCGCCACTGTCCAACAGGGCACGGGCACTGATTTCTTTGCCAGACTTCTTTCCTACTAGTGTAACTCTGAGAACAATTGAAGGAGCTCTCCTATTCCGAATTGTTTCTACAGGTACATGCTCGGCTCCGAGCGTCTCTAGTAGGGAAAGGCCGTGTACAACGCTACTGGCACGAATACTTCCAATCGACAGTGCTACGATGGAAGAGCCTAAAAATCCTCATTAATAGGCACCGAACGCGGACGTGCGTCCGGGTCAAAAGGGAGTATCTCTCGATATATCGCTCCAATGTTTGCTGGGTGGTCAGCAGGTGCTTCCTCCTGACTTGGTTCATCAACAAAGGCGCCGCGCGTCCTAGCGTTGTTGTTGGATTGGCCCCCTTTGGCCTTCATAGCTGCTGTCTTGGCATGACATTCTTTAAGTACGTGGCCAGGTTTGCCACAGTACAGGCAGAGTTTGTTCTTGAAGCGATACTCTCGCTCTTCCTTGGTAAGTTTGGCTCTTGGTTTGGTAGTACGAGATGAGGAGGCGTTGACATTTACGCTATCGTCCTCTGCTAGGACGGCTCGTCCTGTGGTGGGCTTATGGGTTTTGTTGAACTGGTTAATGGCGTGACCAGCGTAAATTCGATAGGCGCGATCAAACTCTCTTGCTTTCTCGACAAGGGTGTCAAAGGTGGTAGGGATGGGGGATATGCCAAGCAGCTTCATGTTTAGAGCCGTTGGGATAGCTTGTCGGAAGGCATACATCTTGGTCTGCTCGTTTGCACCACTTCGTGTAGCATGGGTTGACCATTCTTGGAACCATTCGTTGAAAGGTCGGGTCCCCATCTTTAGAGAATACATTTTGTTGGTGGATTCCATGGCAGTATGACCAGGAACGAAGTGTGCATCAAAGTCAGTTTTGAACTGCGCCCAGGTGCCAAAAGATATTGCCGCTCCTCCGGTTGGGTTCAAGGCTTTCTTTTGTCTATCTTGAGCCCATTCTCCAGCTGAGGTCCCCACCTTGAAGTAGGTGAGAGCAGTAGATATCTTTTTATCGTCTGAATTAAAGATATCTTGGTTTAGGTGGAAGTAGTTGGCTAGGTTGTTCCAAAAGGCTTCAGCATGGTTGGGCTTGCCATCAAAGGGCTCAGGCGCTGCGCCTAAAATTTTTGCAGGTGCAGGGGCTGCCATTGCAGTGGGTACAGGGGGAACGGATAAAGGGGGTGCTGAGGAAGAGACTTGAACGGATAGGGGTGGCGATGGGAGTCGATGTGGGGGAGCTGTTGCAGGGAGACGGCTAGGGCCGGAGGTACTAGGGGAAATCTGGGGTGTCGAGGGTCGGGAGGTTACTTGGGATAGTAGACCAGAGAGTTTTTTGGTAGTAGTGTCTAGGATTTGTGATACTTCTTCCGTGTCACTGTCTGAATCTTCGGATTGACTAGGTGTGTTAAAATGGACTGGTTTGTTGTTTAGGTAGATCCACTGTTCGTTTACGAAGTTCCAGCGGACGTTCTTTCCTTTGAAAGTGGCGTGTAGGGAGTTGTAACTTAGGTCCTTGACTTTGTCGATACCAGGAAAGGCTTCTTTGAGGTCCTGGAAAACGATTTGATGTTGGGTAGCAACTATTGTCCACGGGTGTTTTCCCGTAGGGCTGGATATATCCTCTTCTCTCCACTTGGCGTAGTAAAGGTTGTCGGTAAGGGAAAAATAGGGGTCAAAGAAGTATACTGGAACGTGGGCTTTTTCTTCTGGTGTAAGAGGTCGTTGTGTATTCATACACTAATTTTGCAGGCGGGTGACAGTCCAACTGTCTATGTTCCAAGGGTAATAAACTTTATAGGCAGGGAGTAAGATGGCACGGTCTGGGTGGTTGGTTCTTTGTTGTCGGCGGATCCAGTGGTATTCTTCCCAAATACCAAAATGGGTTAGGATGGTTTTACTTCTCCACAAGAAGTCTTGGAAGTATAAGGGGCTGGTGGTGATCTCTGTTGCCCTAGTGAGGGGTTGAGCAAAGAACAAGGTTTCGTTGGTGTGTCGGTTTTGATAGAGGAGGGTACAGTGGCGCTTGAAAACGTCGAGTTCTCTGGGAGTTCGTGTGGGTAAACTTTTGGTTACGAGGATTGCTTCTGGAAGGTGACAGTAGATCTCTCTTGGTTGGGTTTCGAGGTACTGTGCTTCGTCACTGCTAGTGGTGTGTTGTCTAGGGATGTCTTGGATACTAGGGAAGACAGGTTCGTGTGGGCTGGATTGGTTAATACTGGGGAGTTGACTAGGGGTTCGTCGATGGGTACGAGCTGCTTGTCTTGGAAGTACTGGGGTAGTGTTTGTAGAGGTAAGAGGACGGGTGTCTACTTGGGGACGGTGGTGACGCCTTCTTGTAGTGCGTTGAGAGGATGCCAGGGTGACTGCCCAATTTGTGATGGGTTCCAGGTTGATGTTTGACAGGTGTAATTTTCTCGGGTTTTCGCTTAAAGTTGCGACTTAACACTTTTCAGCAAAAGTAGGTCCCGACAGAATTTCTAAAAATCGTCTACGCTTCCTCGGTACGGTAAGTAATTAAGTCCGGGGGCCCACAATACGACGTTAGGAGGGGTAGGGGGAGTAGCTGGTCTAAATCCACAAGTGCAGACTTCGTTTGAACACCAACAAGGACTGGTGTTGACTGGGTTATTCCAAGTATCCACTACTGTTGCGCCTTCTTCGTCAGTGTCTCCGTTATGGAGAGAGACGTCGCTGTCTCGTGGAGAGGGTACTTCGTCTGGAGGTGGGGGGGAATATTCAGGACTGGGAGTTGAAGGAACTAGGGGTTCAAAGCCTGGTCCGGCTTCTGCGATCCGAGCAAGTAGAGCGATCGACCGTGGTCGTTCAGAAGCTCTTCCTCCTCTGGCTTGTATGAGTTCTACTAGTTCTGGGTCGTCGGGTTCTCTGGGGGGCTCGAGGAATGTTCATGGGTTAACTGGTGGTTGGTCTGGGTTGGGGAGTGTCGTTTCCCAAACTCCGGTGCTGAAGAGATAGGAAAATTCTTTTCCGTCAACAATAACAAGTCGAGGTGGGGAGTCGCCGACTCTAACCACCCGAAGTTCTTGAAAGTTGATTTGTAGTTGTTGATAATTAAGGAGAACCCGGTTGATGTACCGTTTGGTACGCCCTGCTTCTATGCTTCTAATAAGTCGTTCTCTTCGAGGGGGAATGTAAATGAACCAGAGGAAGTCGCTCTTAGTCCAAACTAGGTATTGATCTGCTGGCCTGTTGTTGGTGGTGACGGCGCCTGAAAGGTGCCAGTAAAGGAGTTGCTCGTGGGCGTCGTCTACTAGGATAGGGAGGCAGTCGATAAGGGTTTCGTAGCCTTCTTCGCTTAGTATTGTTCCAAAGTCGAAGCTAAAGTGGAATTTGTTAAGGGCAGTGGGGGGGTCGGTCCAGGAGTCGGCGTTGTTTACAGCTGTTAAGTCCACAAGGGCAGTAGAGGGGTAGTATCGTTCGAGTTGTCGTTGTCTGTGGGATTCAAAGTTGGCTTGTGCTAGCGCTAGCCTCTGAGCTTCGGTAAGTTGTTCTGGGGGCACTTAAAACCACTCGGTTTAAGACCTTTTAGATAGTAACGATTTACTTACTATTTGCGTTGAGACTTAAAACACTCGTTTTAAGCAGTCAAGGCAAATTTATTGTTTCTTCAAAAAAAAGGTTTATCCCCCTTACTGACTTCTAGAGGGGTTGGGAGTCGGGGAAGGTAGTAATGAAAGAAAAAGGGTCCACAGGGATACGAGGGGTAAGGCAATAAGCGAGTAAGTGGGGGGAAGCGCGAACTAGGTCCTCAAAAAAGTAGGCTTGGTGATAAGCGTAGATATGTCCGTCGATAGCAAAACGAAGATGTCCGTAAGTGGTCACTATCCTCCCGTCCAAGAAGTCTTGAATCTCTAGGGTAACTAGTGAATCAATATACCCAGCCCTATGGATGTTAGTAAGGGGGGCAAAAACACGCCGCAGGCCCTCTCTGAAGTCGTAGCGAATTGTTCCAAAAGGGGTGTCTGGAGAAGGAAGGTCGTAGACAGCCCTGGAACAGATGTAGAGAGGGGGGAAGTTGGGGTGTTGAGTGGGATCAACGATGCGGGGGAAAAGGGTGTAAACGTGAGGAGGGAGGAGACGGAAAGGGGTGACAGAAGGGAAGACTGGGGGGTAAGTGACGAGGGTAGTTGCAAGGGGAACTTTAGTGATCAGTTCCCGAAGTGTAGTAGAGGCGGGCCGCCAAGATTCTCCCTGAGGAGTGATGACAGCGATGTAAAGATGAGGATGTTCTCCTTGGTGAAGGAGACAAGGGGGGGCTTGATAGGCGTCGGCAGCGGCAGGAGGGAAATTCTCCTGGTTGGGGTGAGGGGCAGGAGGAGCTTGTTCAGCTACCCTTTCGTAGTTAATAGGGGAGTCAGGGGTGGGGGGACGTGAGGCAACTGGAGGAGGCGAGGGAGAAGGAGGGCGCGGAGGAGTATCAACAGGTAGCGAAGGAGAGGCACGAGGGGTGGTAGCTGCGTGGGAAGGGAGAGGGGGACGAGGTGTGGGAAGACGAATGGGAGGCGCAGACTCGGCGTGTGGTTCAGGGGAAGGAGTGCGAGAGAGCTCAACTATGTTTCCGTTGAGGTCTACTATCTCGAGTACTTCTTCGTAAAATTGTGCGGTGCTTGGGGAGACAGAGCGAGGGGAGGGACGAGGGGTGGCTTCAGGGTCAGGGTAAACTAACTCTGGGGTGACTTCCCGACTTTCTAAGACGGGTGAAGGAATGACAGGGGGGGAGAAGCTTGGAGTAGGAAGAGGAATGTAAGGGGGGTCTGGGAGACGAGAGGTGGATGCGACAGGAGAGCGAGTAAAAATGGAATCGAGGGGGCTACCCTGGAAGTAACTATCTTCCTGGTAGCTGCAGGAATCTCCGTCCCAATGTCCAAACTGCGAAAAGTCGTAGTCTGAATCCACTGAGAAAGCCCGAGGTCAGTCTATTAAAGAGACTGTCCAAGTGTGGTGAACTCACTGTCACTCGACAGCGAGGGATAAGGCTGGAGACGACGTCGGGCAAGGTAGAGACGGAGGGAGCGTCGAGGAGGTCGGAGAGGAGGCGTCTTGGCTCGAAGAAGGTAGTGGCGCACACAAGGTGGGGCACTCGAAGGAACTGAGAGGCAAGAAAGGGAAGATGTCACAAGTGGACAGTCTGAGGGACTGTCCGATAGATTGAGCTAGCTTATATACTACAGGGGGTGGTCTGTGCGTAACTTTAGGGCAGGCTTAGGGCCTGTCCACAGGTGCTGCGCAATACTGCGGATTGGAACATTCCAGAGACAAGTTATTAATACTGTCCAATCAGAATACAGGATAAGCATGGTACGACTGCGCCGCAGTCGATGGTGCCATATTGCGCCATAGTGGCGTGATTCCGCAGCAGCTGCGGAACCCGTGATTAGAACACGTGTTCCTTGTGACTTGGTTGATTATCTTCGTTGATCGATAAATGATCAATTGTTGATTGATACACGTGCATGTACACATGTGACTTGGAAAGACAGAGTAGTCACGCGACACATCACGTGATCGTCGGAGAGCGAAATTCAAACTCCGATTTCGGATTTCCCCTTTAGGAAGCTGATGACATAAGCCCGGTCCAGTCCGGTCCGGTCCTAAACGCCTTGAGTCACGACCAGGTTTATAGGTTCGTGACAGTTGATGGGCATGATGATATGTCTCGCCTCGTCTTGTATTATTCGCGCTTCTTCCATCGCGACTTCTTCCATTGCGCGCGTTATCGTAGCCATGATGGCTGGAGATCGGATGTGAATTGGTTCGGGTTCGGTGATATGCGCAGACTCAGCTCGTTCTAGGAGGAGGTCTTGTATGGCTCCTCCGCTAGTCTCTGTTTGGTTTGGTTCTCGTCCTTCACTCTCTTCTTCTTCTTGACTGAGTTCGCTTCCTTCTTCTGTCACTACTTCTCCTGTGGAGTGTTCTCGTTGTTGCCCGTCAATGGGACCCCAGTCTGATCTGGTGTTGAGTTCTCGCGCGTCGATGTCGCAGCGGTATCTGGGTCCGGCTGGTCATACTGCGTCCCACTGGGAGTCTATGGGGTTCCACGCAACCTCTACCCAGCACAAGTGATCGAAATTGAACTCAACTGGGCGGAACCTACTAGGTCCGTTGAATTCCACGAAGTATCCGGTTTCTTCTTGTCGTTCCCTCCAACTGGCAGCTTGTAGAAAGCGCGTAGGAACGTTACGTTCTCCTCTTCTTTGGAGCGAGTAAGGACGAAAGTTCGTCCACTGGTCCCTTGTTGTTACGGCCACGGTGGGATCTTGGTCTTAATGTAACGTCGCCACGACGTTTAGCTCGACTTGAGCTCGATTGGCGGTAACAACTTAGCTTTGTTAACGTTTCGACCCTTGAAGACACGAAGGTCCAAGTCTTTGCCTTAGTGAATACGCGAAGGTACACCGGCAAGTCGAGGTTCCGAAGTTACGATTGGAAACAGGCGAAGAGATTTAGAGTTGAGAAGGGATAGGAGAGAAGGAGAACAAGTGACGATTCAAGAAGACCAAGATGGCATATCTTGGTCTTCACAAGACAGTTTAAATACATATTCTAGCAGGCTTTGAAGCGCTGCTATGAGTCAGAGTAGGTAGCGTCCAACGTATCGCAGAAACAACGCGAACACTAATACTACTAGTACCCGTACTAGTGGCGTCGGTCATCAGTCAGCTATCAAGTCCCTATCGCCTATCGCACTACCGTATCACCGTAAGTAAGTCCGTCACTAATATACCTTACCGCCGTAGTGACAACCGGTACAGTAAGGGTCTGAGTCATGCAGTCCATCCAAGCCGAAACGTGACATTGGAGGCAGGGGCACTCCCACCCAATCGATCCACTTGAAACGCATGTCAGAGCGGGACATCCGGTATAAGAATAATACGTACCCATCACTTGGCGGGGCTCTGAAATGACACTTGAAGTTTTTGATGATGCATTCGAACGCGCATCTGAAAGTTTGAGTAAAGATAAGGGGATTCCTGGTGAAGATGTGGCCTGGAGGCCAGGGGAATTAGTGGTACTGGAAGCGGGCTGTCCGATGCCGGGGATAGAGGAAGAATTGACCCCCTGCTTCTCCAAGAGCACTCCCAGCATGAGGAGAGCGTCCTGCAACTTCTGGTTCGTTCGACGTCGTCCGCGACGGTTCTCCTCCATCGATGTGGCCTGGTCCTTCTTCAAATCACGTATTTCGTTGGACAGTTCGTCCACCCATTGTGCAAGAGCTTCAATTTGCGCATCCACAAGAATGCCTAGATATTATAAGTGATATCTCTGGCACATTCGCATTCGGAAATATACCGGACTTACTTGGGGTTTGCGTGCGTACGGACGAGGTGGATCGGGCGTCCCCCATCCAATGTGGCCTGATGCCCCAGGATGCAGGCGGACTGCAGGTCTTGTGTAGAGTCGCACAGGCGACGCAAGCAGACGTCAGGCGCTTCACATTGGCCTGTGGCTTGCATGCCTTTGCTTTGTGAGTTATGCATGGGCCACACATATCCTGCAGCGAATATAGTAACCAATAAAACGATAGAATAAGTCCACAATGCTCACCAGACCCGTGGCCTCAACTGTACTGTCCTCTTCAAGACGTGGGCGCTGTTTAGCACGAGGAGGGGATGAAATAACCACCTCAACTTGCAACTTGCCGGACTTCCGAGGGGTTGTCTCCTCTGACTCCACAGTTGGTTCATCGGGGCTCGCCGGAGCAGGCCGCTTCTTGTTCCGCAGGCCATACGGGTGCTTCGAAGCCTCAGATGGTGGTGGATCAGCTCGAGCCTTTCCCTTGTCGGGAAGCATTGCACTTGCGAGGGACGACTCTGGTCTGGATGGATGAGTTGAGCCATCTCCACGATCATCCGCAGGATTGTCCGCAGGCTCGTCCGCAAGCTTGTCCACGGAGCCATCTGCAGGCTCATCCACCGGGTCATCCGCCGGGTCATCTGCTGGCTCATCCATAGCGACTTGGCACAAGTGAGCGATGGAACAAGTGGATGCAGGGGACGTACCATCATCCACGTATTCGTTGACAGGAGCCCACCACATCTTCTTCGGCTGAATACCCTCCAAATACTTGCTTAGATCGATAGATGAGTATGCTTCATGCCAGTCCGGACTTATTCTCTCTTGTTCTTCACATAGAGATGCAATGTAATCGATGGTTACATTCTCCCAGTCTGGATCGCGGGACTCCCGCCTAGCGTTCCCCCACTCATATCCCATTACCTGGGCGACTGCATGAAGCCTGGGCTTCTTGGGGCGGTCTATATACCGTCTGAATATCGCACTAACCGTCTTCTATAACATGTATCAGTTTATTGCTCAGTATATTTATCGGACTGACTTACCAGCTCCACACTGACATGCTTGTTGAGCATGGCCAGTTGCTCAGCCGTTGTAGGGACCTCCGCAACGTGTCTAATTGCTGCCAGGCACTTAGCAGCTATCACAAGCATGACAGTTTTGTCCTTCATCAATTCTGTGACAGCTTTCTTAGCCATTGCAAGTGATGTGGCGGGGCGGGATATACGGGGGAGATATGGGAGAGATATGTGCTCACAGAATAACCCCCAAAGAACCATGTTGGGTGTTGATAAGTGACCCTTGCACACTTAGCGGCTCGTACGGACCGGACTTGCAGCATGGACTGCTTTAGATTAGATATACAGGACTTGTAGATTAGATACTGTTTGATCTGTACAATCTGGACTTACTATTGCGTCACACATGACATCACTGTACTTCTATGACATCATACATCCGGACTCTGCGTTGTATAACGCCTTTGTACTTTCCTTTGTTCCGTACTTAGCTTTGTCTTTATTATGATGTCACTATGATATCATTTGCTTCTGGACTCTCCTTATTCTTTCCTTCCTTGTTCTCAGAACGTCCACTCCTTTGTCCGTTTGTAGAACAATACTTCCTTGTACTGCGTGACTTAGTGTTACAACCCTTGTACAGTGTCACTACCAGAAAGTGTATAAGTAGAGTACCATGTACGCTCCTGGTCCACATCAGTTCTCACTGCTTGTGTGCCAGGTAAGCTCCCTTCTCTCCAATGTAACAACATCAGTTCTCACTGCTTGTGTGCCAGACACTTCTTGCTTCCACTGCTTGACCTCCTGTTTGCTGCTTCCAGCCACCCAGCCTATCTCACCACAGTCTCCTTTGTCCACTGTGAGTATGCTACCTTTGTGTGCTGTTCATCAGGTTATGGGCCCTGGTGCCCTAGCCACTCCACTTGGCTGGTCACTGTCTTCCTAGGAGGACACACCAGGCTAAGGTCTGTCTGGGGCCTCACCAGCCTTGCCCAAGGCAGAGAGCAGTGGGGCGCCACTTGTCTCTGCTAAGGAACCTCCTGTATCATGTACTGCCCAGTAGTCCTACTTTCACCCCTACTGTTTTCCTAGCCCCTGCGCTATGCGCAAGGAGACTGGGTCTGGTAGCCCCTTAACTTCAAAATATCCAGGCGTGCATGGCCCACTGGGCTGTGTATTGTGGAGCTTAGCGCCAGCTGTCTCTGGTGCTCCACACTGGGCGCAGGATCTCCTCACCATGGGAGTGTAAAACCTGGTTCAGGCTCTGGGGGGTGTTCACCACTGTGGTGTTCTGCAACCAGATACCTGCCTTGTAGCGGCAATGGGAAAGGATTCAGTAAAGCCACTTGTGGCGATGAGGCAACCAATAGGCCGAGGAGGCTGAGGTAGACAGCCTTGGGCTCTGAAAGCAATCCCTTCACCTTCCCCCTGACGCAAACCATTTGAGCTGTGTCCTAGACACGTCCTGGCTGGCAGCTAGCTCATGGTATGGCAAAGGGACTCTCTCAACCTGGGCCTAGCCCTTGTATCACTGGCATACTATCAGGAGGCAGGACGCGTTAGTGTTCTGGCCTTACAGAATCACAGACAGGAGTGGTACCCCCTATATCTCTATGTCTTGCAAACTATGAAGCACTGTCGCTGACTGCTCCTCGGTGATAGATAAATCATCCCAATGTCTGGTTCATCTTCTACCCCTGCTGCCGGTGCTGGTGCTCCACCCAGCCCCACTGGTGGCTCTGGAAGTGCCTCACTTCCACCTGTTTCTGGATCCACACCTTCCATGCGCGTATCTGCCGCGTATGGCACAACCTTTGGCATGCCCTCTGGCATCCGCCTTGAACAGTTTGATGGCACTGGATGGAACGAATGGTCTGGCACCATTGAGGCCATCCTTACGCTGCATGAAGCTGAGGATGTGTTCACTATGGATACACCCCCATCTGGCGTCACTGCCGATGAGTGGGACTCAGTCCAGCGTCGTTCCAAGGCGTACCTCCGCCTCTACCTCAAACCAGATGTCTACTCGCTTGTGGCAGATAACACTGCCTATCCTACCTTTAAGGACAAGTGGGCCAAGCTCAAGGACGTATATGGAGGTGCTTCGGGCAGCACCACCATCTTTAATTTATGGATTCAGATAACACAAGCCCGCCTCGACGACTCCGCACCCATGGCCGCTCAGCTGGCCAAGCTCAATGAGTTAAGGGTTGCCCTTTCCAACGCGCAAATGGGTGTTTCTGACGTCCAATACTGCCTCATTCTCCTCCACGCGCTGCCGCCCTCTTATGAGGTGTTGGCCTCAACCATCCTTGCCAGTGGGGCCCCCTCCGCACTCAAGCACGCTGAAATAATTGCGCGCATAGTGTCGGAAGAAGCTCGCCGCGCCGGGCCCTCTGGCTCTTCCCTCAACAAGGTGGCCCCCGTCAAGTCGACGGGCAAAAAGGGCAAGAAGGACCATTCTGGTCTGACTTGCCACTATTGCAACAAAAAGGGCCACATCAAGCCTGACTGCAGGAAGAAAAAGAAGGATGAGGCTGACGCAAAGGAGAAAGAGAAGGCAGGCAACAAGGCCGCAAATAGTCATATTCTTGTACCTACCACCGCCTCCATTAAGGAGGTCGAAGAGCCCGCCATAGACTGGGCTTCTCAATCTATTTCTGTTGCCTTGTATGCTGCCTCGCGTGTGCGTTGGATGATGGACAGTGGTGCTACACACCACATTACACCACATCGGTCTGACTTCAAGGACTACACCTCAACTAAAGGCACTGTACGCCTGGGTGACAAGTCCACTATAGACCAAGTGGGTGTCGGGTCTGTCGTCTTTACTACGAGCCAGGGTATCTCTATCACCCTCAGTAATGTGCTACACCTACCACAGGTGAAGACGCGCTTCTTGTCGACGCGCGCCCTAGCACAAAAAGGTGCTGAGATTGCCTTTGATAGTGGCTCATTTAAAATATCTATCAATCAAAAGTGTGTGGCCAAAGGCTACCTTGAGGACAACCTTTACTGGTTGGACGCAGCCAGCGTCGGCCTCAATGCCCACACAAAATCAAGTGCTGCCACACTTGATATCTGGCATCAACGCATGGGACACATATCCTCTGCTGCGCTGAAGGCGCATGGTCCCTCTGCCACTACTGGCATGGACATAGATAGCTCTACCACGGCCCACACAGTCTGCCGTGGGTGCGAGATGGGCAAATCCACTCGCCAACCCTTTTCTGCGTCCTCCAATAAGAGGACAACTCGTCAATTTGAAATTGTGCACAGTGACC
This sequence comes from Lactarius indigo, assembly GCA_025766275.1. NCBI lineage: Eukaryota > Fungi > Basidiomycota > Agaricomycetes > Russulales > Russulaceae > Lactarius > Lactarius indigo. The sequence goes on from JAFKAC010000030.1 coordinate 512,515, forward strand.
TCGCCGGTCCTATGCAGACTCAGTCCTTGCAAGGCTCGACCTACACGGCCACCTTCATAGATGACCACACTAAGTTCACCGTGGTCCACTTCCTTAAGTCGAAGGATCAGTTTGCTAAGTCGCTGCAAATGTATCTGGCCTGGGGTGAAACCCAGTCTGGCCATAAACTGCGCGCTCTGCACTCTGACCGCGGTGGCGAATACATGTCGAGTGTCACGCAGGACATTCTTAAGCAGAAAGGGATAGAGCATCACCTCACGATGCCGGGTTCACCACAGTCCAACGGAAAAGCTGAGCGGTTTAACCGCACCATTATGGATAAGGCAATGTCCATGCTTCACACAGCTGGCATGTCTAAAGGCTTCTGGGAGCATGCAGTGTGTGCAGCTGTGCACATCTATAACCGCTCTCCAGTCCGTGGGCTTAAGTGGCGCACTCCTTATGAGCTCTGGCACTCTGGCAAAGTGCCCGATGTCTCACATCTTCGCGTCTTTGGATGCAAGGGGTACATGCACGTACCCGCTGATAAGCGTCGCAAATTGGATGCAAAGGCCATTGAGGTCACGCTTATCGGGTTTGAGCCCGAATCTAAGGGCTATAAGCTCTGGGACCGCTCAACCCGCTCCGTCCGAGTGTCCAGGGATGTGACATTCGACGAGAGTAGCTTCCCGTCCCTTCAGGGTGTTGAGACACACCCCACACCTTCACCACCAGTCGTGCCTAGCACAACAGTGACTGCCGTGCCTCACCCGCCGGCGTTACCACCAATGCGAGCCCCCTCCCCTGCACACTCCAGTAGTAGTGAGGAGGAGGATGTAGAAAACCTTTTAGACCCCCCACAAGTCCAACCACGCCCCACCACACCACCACCTGCTCTGCCAGCTCTGCCCACCACACCTAAACGTGAGCAGACCACTCCCACCTCACCCCCGCCGCGTCCTAGTGCAACGCGCATTATGCGCCATGTCCCTCCTCCCTCACCAGAAATGCCTGGGGGATTTGAGGATCGTGCACAGCGTAGTCAGCTGTTGCGCGAGATGGACAATGCACCAAGACGCAGTGCTCGTGCCCCTGTCCCTAATCCGCGTTACTTCAATGCGGACAATGCGGCATGGCGCGGCAGGCGTCTGGGGTATGCGGAGTTACTGGCCGCTGCCTTTGTGGGCCGAGACCCTGCAACCTATGCAGAGGCCATGCGGTCTGCAGCTGCAGAAGAGTGGACTAAGGCGTGTCAGTATGAAATGGACGCCCTAGCTAAGAATGGGACTTGGGAGTTAGTGGATCTCCCGCCTAATCGCAAGGCAGTAAAATCCAAATGGGTCTTTAAGCTCAAAGCGGATGGCCGCTACAGAGCTCGCTTGGTGGCTAAGGGATTCACGCAGATCCCTGGCGTAGATTTTGATGAAACCTTCTCTCCCGTCGCACGATTTGAGTCGCTACGTTTACTTCTGGCGTTGGCCGCGCTGGAGGACTGGCACATCCATCAAATGGATGTCAAGTCTGCTTTTCTCAATGGCGTGCTTGACGAGGAGATTTACATGGAGCAGCCACAAGGTTTCACTGTCACTGGCTCTGAGACGAAGGTGTGTCGCCTAGTTAAGGCGATCTATGGTCTCAAACAGGCCTCCCGCGCATGGAACTTGCAATTCCATGGAGTGCTCACTGCACTCGGCTTTAAGCGGACGTTTGCTGATGCTGGCATATATGTGATGCCTCAACGGGAGGGGTATGATCCACTCTTCGTTATTGTCTACGTTGACGACATCACCATACTGGGTCCCTCGCTGAGTGGTATCAAGCGTTTGAAGTCGGACTTGTCTGAACGCTATGAGATGACAGATCTCGGGGAGATAGAGTCTTATCTTGGTATGCGCATTATGCGCGACCACTCCCTCAGACGCATCGAAATAGATCAGTCTGGCTATATCAAGGATGTCCTTGAACGCTTTGGCATGTCTGATGCCACACCACACAACACACCCTTGCCCGCTGGTGCTGACGAGCACTTGGTTAAATATACGTCGCAGGCAACTGCCTCAGATATTTCCCACTACCAGTCCTTAATTGGGAGTCTGCTTTATGTGCAGATTGGCACTAGGCCAGATATCTCTTTCGCTGTGTCACGTTTGGTGTTACGTTTCTCATCCCCAACCCTTACTATACCGGTTGTGACTACGGCAGTAAGGTAGATTAGTCACGGACTCGGGGTTTACGCAGGAGTTAGGAGTTTACGAATGACTCGATCCTAGTACAGGTAGTAGTAGTATTGGGATTGCGGTACTTACGCGATACGTTGGACGCTACGATACGGTGACTCATAGCAGCGCTTGAAAGCCTGCTCTTCTTGTATTTAAGGTAGCTGTGGAAGACCAAGACTCGCCATCTTGGTCTTCTTCAATCGTCACTTTCTTCTTCTCTCACTTTCCTCTTCGCCACCGTCGTGCCTCTATTAAGAGTGCCACCAATATTCCTAGTGTCTGCGAACATCTAGAAGTTTGCCTTCGAGCCATACGTCGCGAGACGTGATTAGCTAAGTTAACAAGGTCGCCTTATTGAGCTCAAGTCGAGCTAACGTCGTGACGGCGTTACATTAAGACCAAGATATCCATTGTGGCGACCGTCAATACCAGGGACCAGTGGACGAGCTTCCGTCCTTATCATCTAGACCGAAGAGGAGACCGCAACGTACCAACCCGATTCCTAGGAGCAGCCAGGTGGAGAGACCGAGGAGACGAAACCGGATATTTTGTAGAATTCAACGGACCTACGAGGTTTAGACCTGTTGAGTTCAATTTCGACCATCTGTGCTGGACGGAGGTTACGTGGAACCCCATAGATCACCGCTGGGACGTTATTAGGCCAGCCGGGAGGCAATATCAGTGCGACATTGACGCACGCGAACTCAATACACGAGCCGATTGGGGACCCATCGACGGTCAACTACGAGAACATTCTACCGGAGAAGCAGTCAGCGAGGAAACTGAAGAAGAGCAAAGCGAAGAGGGTCAACCCGCAAGTGTCGGACCCATCGAACAATATACCATTCAACGAGCTGAGTCTCTACGTATTTCGGACCAGCCAGAAGTCATTCACGTACGATCGCCAGCAGCAGAAATGGCAACCACTACCATGACGGCCGAAGAAATTATGACCGTCAGAGAACAGGCGGCGCGAGAAGCTGCCGAAGCAATTAGACAAGAATCGCAACAGAATCTCATGCCCATCAATCCTGAAACCGGGCATCGCATGACCGCAGACGACGCAGCAATCTTTCGGGCCATTGGGCCTGACCAAGGAGACCCTCCATCAGGAGAAGGGGGGAGACGAGGATTACCATTGGACCCCCCACCGGGATGGGGAGGACCGCCCGGAGACGACTTCCCTCGACGTCCGGGAAGAGGAGGAAACCCGCCGGATCTCCCAAACAACCCGCCAGAAGGAGGACCCCCAGGAGGAGGGGGTGGCGGAGGCGCAGGAGGAGGGGCACATGGACATGAGAAACTCACCGGTGAACCTCCCACCATTTTTGACGGAGATCGCACTAAAGTAGACTCATTCCTCACGCAATGGCATGTATACTGGGGAATGAATCTCGACACCCCTGTCATGCGCAACGATTACCGACGATGCCTCCTCTTCCTATCGTACATCAAGGGGGTATCCGTCAGCGAATGGGTACTCTCGTACCTCAAGTGGCTCAATCGACAAATACAACGAGGAATAGATCAACATACGCGGGATCTGTGGAACGCAGTAGCAGAAGGGTTTAACCAAAGGTTCGTCAACACCCTCGAACGAGAACAAGCTCAAGCCCTGTTGAGGAAAGGCCTCAAGATGACCGACGGAGACATCGACAAATACGTCAACGAGTTTGAAGAAGCGGCCAGAAAAGCCGGATACCGTCTCAACGACCCACAAACCATCGACCTATTCACAAAAGGTCTCCCCAAGAAGTTATATGAGAAAACCTACGACTTGGACGAACCAGAAACCTTCGACGAATGGAAACGGGCGACGCTCCGCCGGCAGCGTAACTACATCCATGTCAGGGCCAGAGTAGATGAGTATAAAGACACGAAACCAAAGAAGACGGGCAATGCCAGCTGGAGTGTCCCACAAAACCTCGCCAATCCCTGGGCCATGGACACATCCGCCGACCGAACCCGGGCAAGACTAGCCGGGTCCGAGGAGATCGATTACGGCAAACCACCATACACCACGCTACCCCCGTTCCCGCCAAGGGGGGGGCCCGGAGTTCGCGGACGTGGGAGAGGGGGGATGCGACGAGACCTGAGGACAGTCCTGTGTTATAACTGTAACGCGCCAGGACATCTCTCACGAAATTGCCCCCATCCACGACAGCCGCGACAATGGCGACCGCAAGAGCCTGGACCATCTAACGTCCGAATGACCGAAACCGATTACTACACGCAGGAAACACCACCTGCCCAACTACAAGCCGCTTCGACCAGTAAAACGGCGGAAGAACGAGCTAAGGAGTGGCTTACGGGAGTAGCCAACGCCCCTGACGAAGTAAAGGACTTGATATTACAGGACTTGTGGGGGAAAGAGGGTTTTCGGAGCGCCTAAACCCATCGGCCTGGGTGAGGGCTTTAAATTGTAATTCTGTAATCATGACGCGCTTTCGTTCTCTTCGAATTCCAGTCTCGATCCGCACGAATTACCGAATGGCCGACATCAAAGCATTGGTTGACTCCGGAGCAACCGACAACTTCATTCATCCGAGTTTCGTCAGAAAGATGGGCATTGGACTGCAGACCCTACCACAACCACGTAAAATTTGGAACATCGATAATACAGAAAACAAAGCTGGGTCTATCACCCACTTTACCGACCTCGATGTATACGCTAAAGGATACCACAGAACTATGCGTTTCCTTGTAACCGACCTTGGCGGTGAGGACATCGTACTAGGATATCCCTGGCTAGCCACCTACGAGCCTACCATCAATTGGCGAGATGCTGTAATACACGAGGAAATCATGCCGGTCGTGATTAGCACACAGGACAGTCCGAGCCGTCATACCATCATCGCGGTTGCGCTTACTAATAACGAAAAAGAAGCCATCGTTCTTGACATGGACGAAGAAAATACGTACTTGCGAGCAACTACGTCTACGGAGCTGGCGATCCGCGCAAAGGTAGAAGAAGACCCCGTCGAACTACCGACGGTATACAAAGCCTTCGAAAGGCTCTTTAATGAAGAAGCATCCCAACGATTCCCCCCAGCCAGGCCCTGGGACCACGCTATAGACTTCAAGCCGGGCACCCCTTCCGCAATCGATTGCAAGATATACCCATTAACGCAAGAGGAAGAAGGGAAACTCAAGGAATTCCTGGATGAGAAGCTCCAACAGGGGTACCTGCGACCCTCCATCTCCCCGTACGCGTCCTCTTTCTTCTTTGTCAAAAAGAAAGACGGAAAACTACGCCCGGTGCAGGACTACCGGGTCATTAATTCGCATACGATACGCAACCAATACCCACTCCCCCTCATCCAGGACCTCATCTATGACCTTAGCAACGCTCACATCTACACAAAGCTCGACATCCGCTGGGGGTATAACAACGTACGTATACGAGACGGGGATCAAGAGAAGGCGGCCTTCAAAACCAAGTTCGGCCTTTTCGAGCCAACGGTCATGTTCTTTGGCCTCACAAACTCGCCGGCCACCTTTCAAACCATGATGAACCACATCTATCGCGACACCATCGCCAAGCACGAATTGCGTGGGACGGTCATCCGGGTCTACATGGACGACATTGGGATCGCCACACGAGAAGGCTCCACGTTGGCCGACCACACTGCGGCAGTCACGGATGTTCTCCGCGTCGCCCAAGAACACGACCTCTACTTCAAGCTCGAGAAGTGCCTGTTCCACCAACCGCGGATGGATTACCTGGGGGTAATCCTTGAAAAGGGGGTAACACGCATGGACCCGGTAAAAGTTCGCGGTATCAAGGATTGGCCAACTCCGACCAAGGTCAGGGACGTACGATCATTTCTAGGTTTTTGTAACTTTTACCGACTCTTCATCCGCGGTTTTGCTACCCACGCACGACCCTTGAACCGGCTCACGCGGAAAGACGCAGAATGGAAATGGACGGAGGACGAGGAGCGCGCGTTCAAAACCCTCAAGCGCCTTGTTACTGAAGAACCGGTATTGGCCCACCCCAATTTACAAGACCAATTCGAACTGGAAGTCGACGCGTCAGGATTCGCAGTAGGTGCTGTACTTCTACAAAAGAAAAGTGACGGTCGCAAGCACCCGATAGGATATTACTCAGCCACGCTGAATGAAGCCGAACGCAACTACGATATCTACGACTTGGAACTCCTCGCCATTGTCAAAGCTCTCAGACACTGGAGACCCCTACTTGCAGGATCGCCGCACAAGATCAAGATATTCTCGGACCACCTCAACCTACAGTATTGGAAAACCCCGCAAAAGATCAGCCGACGGGTTGCCCGAGAAGTACTGGAACTGATGGAGTATGATTTTGAGATCCACCACATCAAGGGGAAGAACAACGGAAGAGCGGACGCCCTGTCTAGACGACCGGATTACGACCAGGGGGAAGGAGATAACGAAGGTGTGGTAGTCTTACCTCCCGAAATATTCGTGCGAGCCACTAATACCGCTCGCACTCTGGAAATACACCCGCTGTTGCAAACACCGAGACGACGGCAAGACCCAAAAAGTGTCCAAGCATGGGTCGACGCCCACCAACTGAAGAAAATAGACGGAGAATGGTATAAAGACAGGCGGCTGGTGGTCACCGGACCCATGTCCACGTATAGGGCGATAATCCATGACCATCATGATCTCCCCGTTCATGGACATCCGGGCATCAGCAGGACCCAACGGATAGTGGAGCGGCATTACTGGTGGCCGAAGCTTCGTCGGGACGTGTACGAATACGTCACCGGATGCGCCGACTGCCAACGAAACAAAGTCAACACAAGACCAACGCACGCGCCGTTGCACCCTATCACCGCAATAACGGACGCTCCCCCCTTTCACACCATCGCGCTGGACTTTATCACTAAATTACCTACATCCCAGTCCTATGATAGCATCCTCACGGTGACAGATCACGACTGCAGCAAAGCGTCGATATTCATCCCATGCAACGAAGAGATTACAGCGGAAGAAACGGCTACCTTGTACGTCCTTCACGTGTTTAAACGGTTCGGACTGCCGCGCAAAATCATCAGCGATCGCGACCCACGGTTTACATCAAAATTCACCAAAGAGGTCTGTCGAATTTTGGGCATCAAGCAGAACATCTCCACGGCATATCACCCACGAACGGACGGACAATCGGAGCGGACCAATCAATGGCTAGAACAGTATCTGCGGTTCTGGGCCAACGAGCGTCAAGATAACTGGGCGGCGTACCTCCCTATAGCGGAATTCGCTCACAATAACTGGCCCCACGAGCATACAAAGCAATCCCCCTTTATGTTGCTCATGGGTTACAATCCAACCGCGGATTGGACGGATAAGCCATCCCCCATTCCACACGTTATCACCAGACTCACACAGCTCAAAGAGGCGCGACAGATGGCCCAGACCCTTATCAAAAAGGCCCAGGATAGTTGGGTGAAACATCGGGATACCCCGAAATATCAAATTGGTGATCAAGTGTGGTTGGAAGGAAAACACCTCCGAACCAATCAACCAACGGCAAAACTCGCGGCGCGACGCCACGGCCCCTTCAAGATAGTCCAGGTGATGTCCCCATATAATTACCGCCTCGAACTTCCCACACAGTGGAGCATCCATCCGGTGTTTCACATAGATCTTCTCACGCCGTACAAAAACACGACCATGCACGGTGAAAATTTCCCTCGACCGCCACCGGATCTTGTGGACGGAGAAGAAGAATACGAAGTCGAGGCCGTTCTGGACTCACGGCATTTCGGCCGCCGTAAAAAACTTCAGTATCTCATCAAATGGAAGGGATACCCTGACTCGGAGAATCAGTGGGTCGATAAGGATGACGTCTTCGCCCCGGAAGCAATAGAGGCGTATCAAGCGGCCCGAACGACCGCGCGAGGACTTAAAAGCAAGACCATGGGAGACCAGGGAGAGTATCACTCCCATTTACGATCCACTTCTACGTCTATGCCCACTTCTCCTCTCAGACATGTCACCACGGCGATCCTCCTCGACCAAGTCGCGCAAGACGCCGCCGCCATCATCCAAGACGACGAAGAAACCGTGGTTCCAGCGGTCCAGCTCACTCCGTACACACCTGCAAACGTGCGAACGGGGCATATCACCGCTCAAGAATGGGCTGGCATCCTACAGAGGTTCCCAGACCCCACGCGCCAGCCCAGCGACGAGCAGCATGCCGTCGCTCACATCTTCCGAGACGACAGCGGGGCCCGCGAACCCATCGCGATCATCCCCCCAGACGACACTCTTATCGGTACTAGGGGAGTTTTCCCGACCGATCGATCTAACGAAGGACCGGGAGGAGATGGAAGCAGAGGAGGCTTGGCGGAAGACGGCTCAGGAGTGGGCCAGAGAACAGTTGAGGTTAGCGCAGGAGAGATTGAGCGAGTTGCGGCAGCGCAGGCAGCGGTGCCGGACCAAGCTGACCATGACGACGGAGATTACTACCCGGTCAGCCACCCCCTCCTTCGAACGAACCGCGACACTGCTGATCCCGGAATCACCCCGTGGCTCCTGCACACCGACGGAACCCCCATGTCTCGAGGACGTGTGCGACTGCCCGGCGTCGCACTACACACCCCCATCACGCGCGACGACGACCCCGCGCAGGTCCTTGCGCCTGAAGGGTTCCGGGCGAATCGACAGCCCCATCACATTCACTTCCCCATCACCGGGCCGGACGGAGTAGAACTGCAAGCGAGTCATGTGCAGATCGTTGGAGGTGCGAATCCCTTTGTCCTGGGAGTCATCCCGGGGTCCCCCTATCTCTACGGAAAACCCCTCTACGCCACTCCCCACCTCTCGGCTGCGAATCGCGCCTTCATCGCTCACGAGGACCTCGTCATCCTCGCCGCCGACAAACTCACTGACCGCGCACTTAACCGCATAGGGGACGAGTCCTTGGTTGCAGAGGTGACGCGGTATCGCGCTGCAGCCCACGAGGAGTCGCGCTTACAGGCGCGCATCCGCCAACTCCGTGGGATGGTGCTCGTCGCCCGGGAAGACAAGATGGACTGCGTATACCGTCTGGAGCGAGCGGATGTATTCCGACGGATTGAGGATGAGCAGCGTGAGTGGATTGCGCGGGACTTCCAGTGAGTCTGGGGTCTCACGCTACGAAGGGGGTGATGTTACGTTTCTCATCCCCAACCCTTACTATACCGGTTGTGACTACGGCAGTAAGGTAGATTAGTCACGGACTCGGGGTTTACGCAGGAGTTAGGAGTTTACGAATGACTCGATCCTAGTACAGGTAGTAGTAGTATTGGGATTGCGGTACTTACGCGATACGTTGGACGCTACGATACGGTGACTCATAGCAGCGCTTGAAAGCCTGCTCTTCTTGTATTTAAGGTAGCTGTGGAAGACCAAGACTCGCCATCTTGGTCTTCTTCAATCGTCACTTTCTTCTTCTCTCACTTTCCTCTTCGCCACCGTCGTGCCTCTATTAAGAGTGCCACCAATATTCCTAGTGTCTGCGAACATCTAGAAGTTTGCCTTCGAGCCATACGTCGCGAGACGTGATTAGCTAAGTTAACAAGGTCGCCTTATTGAGCTCAAGTCGAGCTAACGTCGTGACGGCGTTACATTTGGCGCAGTATGCAGCGAATCCTTCACCACAACATCTGCGACTTGCGCAGTATGTCCTATCCTACCTAGTGGGAACTATGGATATGCGTATTGTCTATGATGGCGCCAATGGCGATGGTCTTCATGGCTATACTGATTCCAGTCTGGCTGATCAGACTGATGACCGCCACTCAACCTCTGGTTATGTGTTCTTATTAGCTAACGGTGCAATAAGCTGGTCTTCGCGCAAGCAAAAGACTGTTGCCCAAAACACAACGGAAGCGGAATACATGGCCATGACCGACGCGGCTAACCAAGCTGCGTGGTATCAGAGCTTCCTCACGGAACTCGGGTACGAGGTCGACGACCCCATCCCACTTCATGGTGACAATAAGGGTGCCATTGACTTGGCCTTGAACCCTGTCACTGGGAGACGGTCTAAGCACATTGCCATACGGCATCATGTCATTCGGGAGTACATCGAAAAGGGAACCATCACCCTCATTAGAACTCCTACTGTAGATATGGTTGCGGATGGCTTCACGAAGTCACTACCGCGTGTCCTGCTGCAGAAGCACAATGATGACATGGGACTTATGTGTACTTAGATTGTAGATCACGGGGAGATGTTGATAAGTGACCCTTGCACACTTAGCGGCTCGTACGGACCGGACTTGCAGCATGGACTGCTTTAGATTAGATATACAGGACTTGTAGATTAGATACTGTTTGATCTGTACAATCTGGACTTACTATTGCGTCACACATGACATCACTGTACTTCTATGACATCATACATCCGGACTCTGCGTTGTATAACGCCTTTGTACTTTCCTTTGTTCCGTACTTAGCTTTGTCTTTATTATGATGTCACTATGATATCATTTGCTTCTGGACTCTCCTTATTCTTTCCTTCCTTGTTCTCAGAACGTCCACTCCTTTGTCCGTTTGTAGAACAATACTTCCTTGTACTGCGTGACTTAGTGTTACAACCCTTGTACAGTGTCACTACCAGAAAGTGTATAAGTAGAGTACCATGTACGCTCCTGGTCCACATCAGTTCTCACTGCTTGTGTGCCAGGTAAGCTCCCTTCTCTCCAATGTAACAACATCAGTTCTCACTGCTTGTGTGCCAGACACTTCTTGCTTCCACTGCTTGACCTCCTGTTTGCTGCTTCCAGCCACCCAGCCTATCTCACCACAGTCTCCTTTGTCCACTGTGAGTATGCTACCTTTGTGTGCTGTTCATCATTGGGCTCTATCGGACTTCCCACAACCCATGTCCGATGTCCGATCCCATGCTTCCAATCAAAGACAGATCACATGTACATATGCGTACACATCGAATCTGATTGGGACACGTTTGAAACAATAATATATTCGCTGAACTAGGCCTCCTCACTTCTCAGAGCACAGCAACTATGTCCGACGCTCCCCGCTCTTCCCGCTCTCAGTCTCGCACATCTGAGCGATCCCAGCCCACCCCAAGTAAGCCCCAGCCTCCTCCCATCAAGCCTCTGAATCGTGCTAAGTCCAAGTCAATGGGACCTCCGCTGGCCCCAAAAGCGACTGTGGAAGATGATGGCTTTGACTTTCTGTCAAGCGTTCCATCTCCAGTCATTCCACTCCCTAAGGCGGTGGGTAACAAGGATGTACGCACCAAGGTATGGAATTACATCACTATATGCCTGATACATACTAACATTGTCCCCTACAGCCTGATGCGAAGAGGATGAAGGTCCAGGGTGCATCCCCACTCGACGACTTCATGGACCTCATCCCTGCATCTCAAAGGCTCGTGGGTCGCCCGCAGGGAGGTCCGGCGGGCTCCACAGCTAAGGGGAAACCCTCTGCTGCTGTCGTTGACTTATCCCTAGTGGACTCAACGTCTGCAGAGACACAGGTATGTCTAAGTGTGCTTTATATCATATTCACACATTACCTCTATTCTAGGATTCGGATATCATGGATCTTGATGGTGCAGATCCTGAACAACTGCCCAACGTTACTAAGACGTCTGATAGAAAGGCGGGCGTTCCGAAAGCACGGGTACGTATTTATACATCTATTACACACATCCCACAGATCCTATAATCATATGCATACAGCCCATCGCATCAGACAAGTTGCAGGACGTCCGCAGTGGGGTGACTCGCCCTGTAACTCGTAGTGCTGCGGAGCTCCCCACAAAGCCGTCTGCGTCTCCCGGGACATCCACTCCCACTGGCACCATGCATCCGATGGGTATCGCCATCCCCGCCACCACAAAGCCCCAAGACCTTGGCGAATTGGATGCCAGGACAGCTGCGCTCAAGATTCGGCTTGCACAACTGTGGGAAACAGTCACCAAGCTTAGGGCTAATTTGAAAGACATAAATGATGAGCTTCACAAGGTAGTTCTTGAGATTGAACAGACTGTGGCCGCCCTCGGGTGATCCACACTATTGCATAGCCCATGTAATGTGTCATATGTAGCTGTCGATCATATGGAACATATAGCGGATATAGTTGGTCGTATTTCCGCTTCTCCCGATTCTTGTACCATGTTATATGTAAATGTCAATTGAATGGGCTGTATGGCGGATATACAAAGCCGGACATCCGCTTCGCCCGATACAAGTACTACGACCATTATATCATCACATATGTCCACTCTCATATCAAATCCTCAAGTGCTCTTTTCTGCCCCATCTGTTGTCTCCACATGTCCATACATGTTTCACATATGTCTCATCTTCAGGTGCAGAGGTCCACTATTAGAACACTGTAATACCAAGTCATGCCATGGCTATTACACGTCGGGACATCCTCTTGCACAATATGAGACCCCACATTGCTCAAACAGTTTCTTTGTATTGGTGCTTGATGTTGGACCATTCCCGACCATCATCCGATTCTCTATTGTATCACAGGAACATATTTAATGACTGGCCATCACAATAAGATGCTCATATCCATCCACTTAAGCGTCACACCTAGTACATTTGTCCATCCTCTCAATCACCATACCTTGTCCATCTATCCATCCTCATCTCATCCATTATGCAGAATGAATACCTCAATGATTCTGATGGTAGCGGAGATCCCTCAAGCTTACAGAGCTATGGGGAGCAATCTGTGAACACAGGATTCTCTATTACCCCTCGAGATGGAGACATTCTACTAGAATATCTCGATAAGTTCCAAGAGGCTGATACTCATGATCACACTAGGATTGTTGAGAAGGCTATGGGAGAGCTGTATCATCTCCGCCCCGCTAATACACCCTTTGACAAGAAGGATGCAAGAAAGGCATGTTTCACTATGAATATCGGACCATCCTTCTCATTTCCCATCCCAGAAAATCCACAAGTGGTTTTATAACCACTATGTCCGCCCCAAGTGTCAATACATCAAGTTTACTCGTAAATGGTCCACCAGGAACGCATTCTATCACCTGAACCGTGATGAGGTCTTAAGGCTTGCAAAGGAGACCTCTGGGACAGAACCGGGAAGTCCTGCATTCATAGGGGCCCTTCAGGATGCAACCACTGCTCTATGGAATGAACTGTCTATTGAGGATCAAGAGGAGTATCAAGAGTCTGCTAGGGAGTGGTCAGAGAAGACACCACCAAAGAACATTCAATCAAGGTATGGACATATCCAAATCACCTGTTGATTGATTCCTCATATACCTCCTATGTAGGATGGCATCCTCTCTGCGTGAGCAGATCATCCAGGACTTCCAAAGTCAGCTTTATAAGACATGTGGAATCCGCTCCATTGTCCTAACCGCATATGAGGGTGAAGACAACGACCTCAAGATAGGCTTGTAAGTAATCAAATACATATCCCTTGGTCATGTCTGCTGAGCGTCGGTTCATCCGATCTTAGCAATGATGTCAACAGTATATTGCAGGATGGAAAGGACTTTCGGAAATTCTGTCCAGACTGGAAGAGTGCTGCCCTCTGGCAGCAATGGGCTCAATTTGGGATGCAGTGTTTGCCAAAGGTATGTTATGCCCATCATCTTGTCTCAAGTGATTACATCTAATAAATGTATGCCTCAGATACTGTGAAGGAACGTCCGAAAAGGGACCTCTCAAAGACCATCACCACCCCAATCCCCCTTGTGTTCAATGCAGATGGATTCCCAGAGCTCCCAACAGTTGTTTCCCATGATGGATATAAAGCTAAGGTCGTTCAAACATTGCTGAGGGACTATTGCACTGCACATATCCGTGAGTCATTCTTCAATTCATGTGCTGCAGTATGTCACATATGTGAATAAGGATATGTCACTGGAATCGAGAACCAGACCATTCCATGGGGTTCATTGTCAAGTGATCCATCTGCCTGGATAGATGAGGAATGTATTCCATATGATTTTGAGTGGAAGGACCCATCCAAGATCCGGATTGATGAGGTCTTTCGCCTTCTAGACCATTGGAGGGATAGGCAAGACCAAGGTATTGATCCCCTGATGTGGGTTCCAACATGCCCACTCTTCAATGATACAAAGCAGCCTACAATACATAAGCGGAACATCCGATGTGCTCGACCCAAGCAATCAGATGGATCTGACGAAGAGTCCTTTGACCTTCACTATAATGAGGACTCTAATCCTCAGGGTGACAAGACTGATGACTCTTTGGATGAATCATCTGTCCAAGATGAGCCATCTGACCATTCATGGGCTGCGGAATCTCCTCCACTTCATGGGTCTCAGGAAGAAACTGATCCTGGTGAGTATGGCTGCTATCATGGTGTTTTTCATTTATTCATGATATATGTTTAGGGAATGACGGAACACCTGACTCTCCAGGATATAAATCTTCAAATATCAATAGATCATCATCATCAGGTTTGTACCTCGTCCATATCACATCACAGCTACCCAGATATACTAGCATCCCAACTTTCAGATATAGCAGGTCCATCAGATACACACCATGTGCAGGAAATGAAGGAACTCAATACTAGCCCACTTATAGAGAAAAGGAAACGATTTATCAAGGTGTCAGAGAAGATCAAGTGAGTACTTTCAATGCAATAGTTTCCCAGCCATTAATCCCGCTTTTCTAATCATTCTCCAGGAATATGGACACTGGCAGGGGTGCAGCAAAAGTTCATCCTAGCTATCTAGCCAGGTAGTCTATATGTACATTTCCATACTGGAATATCTGCACATGCTTTCCACTTACTACTTAATATTCTCCTGTACTAATCTATCATTTGTTGACCAGTTGTATGTGCATATGAGCTTCAGGATATCCGCACTTCCACAACCATATTCAAGTCCTGTAAATACCTGCAATGTCTATAGAGATCTTACGGGGTTAAACCACCAATTGAAAGATTGTGGACCCATTTATATCTCTACACATCCAATTAGGAAGTCCTGTCGTATATCCTTATGAGGTCCCTATCCTGTATTCACCTTATTTACTCCCCTGTATTTCCTTTCACCGACACCCACTAGCCTGCATTTGCATGTATTCATAAGCGGGAACTTCGCTCTAGCTCACTGTGCCTTGACTCTGTCTGTTGTCTCTGACACTTATAAGCAGTCACCACATACTTGTGATCAAATATTCCGTTCTGCTCATTTTATTGAATATAGATGACCTCTGGATACTCCACATAGACTAGTAGCCTCTATGACCTCAATGCATTTCCATTGTATTTATGAAGTCCATTGGAGATCCCCGACTATTTCCGACCCACCTATCGTCAGTTACACTATCAATTATCAGAGATGTCATGATTGGTATATTCTTATTAGATAACCTCTGAATAGACTACATAGTAGCCTGTATGATCTCTGTTCATTTATATTTTGCTTATGATGACCCTCAGAGATCCCCGACTATCTCCGACCCACCTGTTGTCAATTAGACTATCAATTATAGCGGGTGTCCCGATTGGTATATTATTATTAGATATTCTCCCTAATATGCATAGACTATCAATTGACAGTCACCTGTGATCAGACACTCCTTATATATTCTGTTTCACTTGTATTCATTTGATGTGCTTGCACATATCTGAGTGGATGGTCTTATATGCCTGAGTCTTGCTCCTATGATTGATTACACATCACCTTTGGATACTACACATATAATAGCCACCTCTAAGCCTTTCTATTCTGTGTTCGAGTAACTCATCAATCCCCAACTATTCCCGACTATCTCCGACCCAGCCGACGTCGGTTGGAGTATCAATTATGGCGGAATCTCTGCCGTCAGCCGGCGCCGGCTGAGTATGAACTATTAAAGAATCTCACCGTCGGTTGGGGGTATCAATTACATAAGCCACCGCTGATCATTATGTGCGGCACGCTGGGGAAACCGGGGAACGTGAGGGGGAACGTTAAAAAGTCGAAATGTGCAAAGAGCCCTAAGGGCGCTAAGGACAGTCAGGACGAAAATGGAAAACATTCGAAACATCCTAAGGATGCTAAGTGCTAAGCATGCTATCGTAAGCAAAGGCTTGGGTGCACATATCTTAGAGGTCCCGTGGTGGTGACCCCCCGGTGACGTGACCGCCCGTCACCAGTGCCATCACCAGGCCCAGCGACCGACCGGATGTACACTCTATATAAATGGATAAGACAAAACAGGCTATACTACACTTGTCAAAAGTCTGGGTAAATGTTCCTTGTGTACCCTGAGTTTGTCAATCATTTCTATATCGTGCACCTTCCTCATGATGCCATGTGGTTCCACCCCCGCAGCCCATCTTATCTCACCAGAGTTGTTAAGATTGGCTGGGTATTGTGCTTGACCGTCCAGACCAACCCACTCAAAGTCAATGAGCAGAGCCCGATCGCGTCCGTTCATTGTGTTGATGATAATGTTGAGACGACGTAGGTCTCCGAATACAAGGCCGGCGTCATGGAGTACCCTCACCGCCAATTTGACATCGTCCAAAATGGCCGAAGGCAGGTCGACGTTCTTGAAACAATAATATGCGTCCTGGCTGGCGATGAACTTCATGATGACCATGGTGACCCTGCCTTGAATACTTTTGCAAAAGAAAAGCTCGGGTGCATAATGGGCTCCAGCAACAAGTCTATGGGCATCGCTGTGGTATCATTTGCAGAATTTGATGATGACCTCTTCGTTATGGTAAGTAGCACGGAACAATGACCGTTGGTAGTCATCCGACTCTCGTCCCTCATATGTGAACCGGGAGCTGAAGGTAAGACTTGGCTGTGGCATCTTATTGGCGATGTATGTAGGGTTGGGGAAAAGTCGAGACAACTGAGGAGTATCTTTCAGCTCGAGATTTTGGTAAAATCGTTTCAAGTTGTGGAATGCCTCGGCAACAGTGGCAAATAACCAGGCCCTGCGAATTATCAACCCCTGGGTGTAGGGATTCCTGCCTAGATAGATGTATCCTGTAAACGATTCAACGGTAAAGACATCAGCCAGGATTGCACCACCAATGCTTATGTATGGGCCCACGACTGATACAGTGATGCAGGGGCAACAGGACGCGTTCCTTATTTCCTTGTACTGTACAAGACTAGTATCAGTAAGGTATCACAGCCAAAATTGTGGAACACAAACCTCCTCTAGGGCGAGATGCTTGCACAACCCCAGAGCATTCTGGACTCCACAATCTCCGCCGATCCCAAACTCATTCTTGAACTCAACATGGCAGATGACAGCTTCCTGTTCCCCATAAGTCGCATCCATAATAGTTTCGGTGGCGATGGCATCTGGTTCAAAGTCCTTCCCAGACCTAGGGTTTGCAGTAAGGGGTATATCCAGGAGTTTCTCCAGGAGAGGGATAACTGCCTTGCAACGCCCACTCTCAGTCTCATAGATATTTGTCACTGCAATGAACAGTTTAGCTGTATCATCCACTTGTTTTTCTTCAACCCGATCGGCCATCCTTCAGGAATCCTCCAACGTATCTTTGAGTTTAGCAAAGGTGTAATGTCGTCACGATGTTAGCTCGACTGAGCTCGAGACGGCGATAACAACTTAGCGATAACTCCTTGGCTTGGCTTGAAGATATGAAGGTCCAAGTCCCTGCCCTGGTGAATACACGAAGGTACACTGGCAGACTTCTTGCTATTTGTAGTCACGAGCGAAGTCGGACACCCTAAGAGGCGAAAGCAGAGAGAATGAGAGAGAAGAGAAGTGACAATTCAAGAAGACCAAGATGGCATATCTTGGTCTTCGCGAGACAGTTTAAATACATATCGAGTAGGCTTACAAGCACCGCTATGAGTCACAGTAAAGTAGCGTCCAACGTATCGCAGAAACATCTCGAACCCTAATACTACTAGTACCTGTACTAGTGGCGTCGGTCATCAGTCAGCTATTGTGCCCTATCGCCTATCGTACTACCGTATCGCCGTAAGTGAGTCCGCAACTAATCTACCTTACTGCCGTAGTTGCAACCGGTACAGTAAGGGTTCGAATCCGTACTACCACTTGTGACCGAAACATAACAAAAGGCTTTGTGATAGATGGTAATAGGAGGGCCCCTTCTGCCAGCTGGATGCCCATTGTAAATGGGGCGTTTAGCCTGTTCAGTCTTAAACACCTTGGCGCTCTTTGAGACGCTTGATGGAGGACGGGCGTCAATTGCATTCTTAATGGCCTTCCTGTGCGCTACAATGAATCAGCACGGGACATGGGATTAGGGACTCTGGGAATGCACCACGTTCCTCTTTTCCAACTGTTTCCGATTGGCGACTTCCGGTCAATGTAATGGCTATGACCTGTATGAGAACGCAATCAACGGCAGTAGAGATATTTGACGTACCGGGCAGTTGTACAAGTAGGGTCTGACCGTCTGAGAGTCCAAGGTTCACCACCTGCTCGTGCGAGCGAAGCTTTTCAATGGCATCCTTATCATCAAAGTTGATCTTCCTGAGTATCTCTGCCAAGCTGTTGGAATTTGAGTGGTTGATCATCATAGGGCCCTTCGTCTTCCACACAGTGAGATCGGAGGGGTCGACATGGATGCGGGAGAGGGCTTCCGGTTTCTTCTCCTTGACCTTCTCCATCAAGTCCCCAATGTCCTCTCTGCTGGAAGTCCTAAACGAGAAACAGTTTCCTATAGCTTGGAACATGTGGTCGACGAGAAGAAGCCAGATTTTCGTGATGACTGCTTCCGAGTCGTCGTCACCGACAATTGTGATAACTTTGGGGTCTAATAGTACACCTTTGTCAAAAAGGTTTCAGGAGGCAGTAGAGTGACATACCAGGGAGTTGTACGAGAAGGGTCTGATCACGTGAGAGTCCAAGATTCGCCACCCGCTTGAGTTCGCTAAGCTTCTCAATGGCATCCTTGTTATTGACGTTGATGCTGCCGAGTATCTCCGCCAAGCGTTCGAAATTTGATTCATTGATAACCATTTCACCCTTCGTCTTCCACACGGTGAGATCAGAGGGGTCGACATGAGTGCGGGAGAGGGCTTCCGGTTTCTCCTTCTTGACCTTCGTCTTCAAGGTGTTTATATTATCGTCATCAGAGGTAGAGTCAACATCGAAACGGTTTCCCATAGCCTGGAACTTGTGATTGACAAGAAGAAGCCAGATTTTCATGATGAATGACGGTTGGTGGTGGACAAGGATGGTACTGTAACTTATAAGTAAAGAAGCCGGAGGAGTTGAGTCGCGGGTGAAGCGGCCCATTCCAATCGGCGCGTGGGAAGTCTGTGATTAGTCAATCGCTGATATCGACGCTCGCGCGGCGCGCCTTCGTTGACAGTTTGGACGAAGATCACGAACTGGAGCGCTTCTTTTTAGGCTTGCCTGGTTTCCGAAGCTCCAAATTCGTCGATGATCGATGATCCTCTGCCCAGTCTCACTCGAGAGCAAAAGGGCAAGCTTTCGGCGACATTAAAGGGGTTGTTGGACATCAATTTCTCATCCGATTTGCTACCTGAGCCTGTCAAAGACCGGAGGGCCATCGTCTGCGCGAAAGTTTTCGATCTGGGACACATTCCAGTTGTTAGTGTCTTCGACGAGATTTTATTCAGATGCCAATATAGTGGCCCGATGTCCGCCGAAATGATGCAGATTATGAGCGGATGGGGCAATAATACTAATCTGGTAGCTATGGTCTGCATGATTATCGCAAGAGCGCAAAAGCGCGATGACTCTTGGTTTACTCTCGCCCCTAATGAACTTGGTGTCCAAGAATCTGTCCTCCGAGACTACGCCTCACATGGTGATACCCTGTCCCTTGCCGCCTCGTCCACACTTGCCCAAGTTCATCAGTTCATGCTGTAGAAAGTCTCACGGTGGTATCACCGCTTGATAACTTCTACCGTGATTCCGCTTATCAGACAGAGATCGAAAGCGTCCCCCATGTCGCCCCACCCGCTGCTGTTTCCCTCCAACACAATCGAGACCCCCTGACGCCATCTGATACACCAAACCTACCATATTATGCTTCTCTTAATCCAGTTCTCGACAGTATACCTCCTGCAGGTGCGCTGCTGTCTTCACACTCGCCCATTACTCCATTACTTGATCCAACCGCCGCACCTTCTCTGTCGCTACCGAGGACGATGGTAGTCCGAAGTCTATTTTGCGCAAGGAAATGGACACTCTTGACCTCCCTCTGTGAATCAGGGACCGACCCAATCGCTATGTCCACCTTAGATCCTCACGACCCTCGTCATTGACATCGGTTTCTGACTTGGACGTAGACATCACGGGCGGTTCCTTCATTGCGGGAACCAAACACCGAGTGTACAACTCCACATCCTTCATATTGACAGTATGATATTCAAGTTGTTTTACGCGCCCTCCAATCTCTCGGACCTGCGTGTGCAATGGGGTACTGTATATATTCTTGTTGGGTTCTCGATATCACTACGCTGGTGCTATTCAATGTATTTCTCATCTCCTTATGTGGATTCTGTCCCATTACGCGGTACAAATACCTTGGCGAAAGACGTGTTGACGAAATTGGCGAACCCAGAAAGTGAACTTTTCTCAGCTGCGCAATGTGTCGTTGCGTGGGTCATGACACTGCACATATCCTCCGAAACACGCAGACGACGCAAGTAGGAGGTACTGTCCCTGCTTCGTAAATGGCAAAGACTCGAATCCCCTGGAACCTAGTATCTGTTTATGCACTGACGTAGGTTGGGATTTGGGCAGCTGAGAAATCGGATATTCTATGCACGCATGATTACCTGGAGGCACACCCCACTTGCGCATCCGACGCGGATGACATCTTCGTTTTGCAAATTATGCTACACCATTTCCTTTTGCGCATCAACCTCGGGCTGATGGGCCAATCAACCCCTCGCTTCCTCACAAGCATTTGTTCTGATATTAACCCATGATGCATGATGCCCTAATCTCCGCGTTCTCTTTCGTCAATATCTATCAGATTCTCGCCGACCCTCAGGCACACATGCATCGGCTCGATCTCTCTGCACCACCTGATAACGCGCCTCGCTCCCTGGGCGGAGAAAAGGTCACATCACTACAAGCTCGCGCATACCCGGTCGCTAGACCCCTCATCACGGCTGTGGTGCGCGACGCGATCTCCGCACCTCTATCCAACCAGACCATCTTTGACTTGACCGGCTCCTCGAGGCTGACGCTGTCCTTCTGTACAAGCGCCGCACTTCGTGCTCCTCCAGACGTTCTTAAGTGGCAGGCTGGGAGACCTGCGCGCCTGGCAGTAAGCGCGCTAACCGGGAATTCGGCACATGACCGCTATCCAAGCAGAGCACTGGCCCGGGTCATCGATCGATGCGTAAGCTTTCCATCCCGCGCCCTACCAAACTCATTTCATTTCGTTCTTCCAGGAGGACGACCCCACGTTGGTATTGTCGTAGACAAAAGCAATTTGTGCCGGCTTGTTAGCTACTGAACCTACGCAGACGTTGCACGCATATCCAGTCCGCCGGAGTGAGCCGCTGTTGGTCAGGCGCTTCACGGAGACCGTGGGGTAGTGGGTCTAGATCGTGGGTATTCTTGACGTCGTCGCTTTCACTTGGGGCCGTAGCGGGGCAGTCATGGCGGCGGCAGCACCGGCAGCGAAGCAGTCTGAGACTCCTCACTCACGCTCCCCATACATATTTCGCCATGGTATTTTACCGCTCAATAGAACAGGATACAGACATGAAGAGAAAGGTATTTGGGGTAGTGGTATGTCATCGAGAGCCGACAAAAATATATGCTTCATCACATACGCACATCTGAGAGTTTTGGAGGCTCATTAGACGATATCGTACTGTCCATGTGACGGATGTGGAGGACGATCTCCTGTATGCTCAGCATCTGGTTCCCACATTGAAGGACCCCTGATGGCTATGTCCGAGTCAATGACCGGTGACAGTGACGGGGGTTGTGGTGGAAGATCTAGGGCGGGCACAGTGCTTGCGTGGACTGTCCAATTTACCGAAACAAGAGGGTCCTCGTGTTGAGATCCAGCGCGTCTACAGACTACGTACCCGCATTTCCGCTTTCTTTCCGCTGTCTGTCATTCTGTAGTTTCACTCTAAATTAGAGCATTCCGTACCTTAACTAACATCGCCCCTTAATTTTCGTCTCGTAGTTAAATACCCTCGCTCGCTCGCACCGTCCACCTCAGACATCGCTCGTACACGCGCGATACTGAGGTGAGAATACTTTACATTCGTTTACCTTTTCATAACGCTCACGCCTAGTAGTACTTTGTGATCTATCTAGGTGAATACATTGAGACATCGCTCGTACACGCGCGATACTGAGTACTTTGTGATCTATCTAGTTCGCCTCGCGCGTGTCCCGAGCTCCCGTGACTTTCCCATAACCTACAGGTTATGGGCCCTGCCGAGCGTCGCTAAAACCCCGCATTATCTCCTATCGCCTATCGCTTCAAATCAGTATGACTGCTGCCTCATCCTCTTCATCTTCCGCATCGCCCTCCACTTCCGCACCCACTCCTGGCCCATCGCAAACCATCGAACAACTCCCTGCCAACATCCCTCGTCTTGAACCGGATGGCTCCAACTGGGCCATATTCCTTATTCATTTCCGGGAGGCGATGCAAGTAACTCGCCGATGGGGTTTCTTCGACGGCTCCAACGCGAAGCCACGGCCGAAAGACCCTCTCAACCCCACCGATGAGGAGAACGCCGCCGCGGAAAAGTGGAACTACGACGATCTAGTCGCGCAGTATCTACTATCCCAACGACTCCCGGATTCAACGGTCGTTCGCATGGGTGCGTACCCGACCGCCCACCTTCGTTGGGGACGGGTCTGCGATGAGTTTACCGCCAAGAGTGTCTACGCGCAAAACGATCTCGAGAACAGTTTCTACGAGATGCGTTGCCCCAGAGGAGGCGATGTCCGCGCTTTCCTGACGAGCGTGCGACTCAAGCGCGAAGAGCTTGTAGCCGCCGGTGTTCCCATCACACAAAAGGAATACCAGCGAACGGTACTCAAAGGTATCCCGGAAGAGCTCGCGCGCTTCGCGGCGGGTATCCTCTCTTCCGCTCGCCTCATCCACCACGTCACCACCGTCGACACTGAGTCACTCATCGATCACATTTGCGAAGAGGCCGATCGTTTGAAGAACCGTCGGGCAAAGTCTCACCCAAACCAGTCCGGGGCCAAGTCACAAGCCGCCGGAGACGAAGCTCTCGCAGCTACGGGGTCCGAGAGCAGAAAACGGCGCCGCAAGGGCAAATGCCACAATTGTGGCAAGCCAGGTCACTGGGCGCGGGAATGTCGATCTCCCAAGAAGGAGGAGAAGCCAGGCAACGAAGCACAGAAACCGGAGACGAAGCCTGTCGGGTCGGCGAACGCTGTCGCGACCCACGACGAGGACGTCGACGAGTGCTGGGTCGTGGATCTCACTCCGGAGGCATCAGACTCGGGGAGTGTCGCCCTCATTGACGAGAGCGACTGGCTGTACGAAGAGCCAAACGACGAAGTCGCAGCGGCTGCAACTGCGCCTACCAGCAGCAACAGGGGGGAACGCGTCGAGTTATACGACTCGGGCGCAACACGGCACATCTCCCCCTACAAATCCGATTTCGCCACCTACACCGTCCTCGATCCCCCAGTTTACCTCAATGCCGCGAACCAACAAAAGTTCCCAGCCATTGGCACCGGCACCCTCGCCATACACGCGCCCAACGGCAGCGCCGAATCTATTATCACCCTCGCTGACGTGCTCCATGCGCCGGCCGTCGGATACACCTTGGTATCGATCGGCGCGCTGGACAAGAAGGGCTACCGCACCACCATTGGTGACGGCCACCTCGAGCTGTACGCTCCAGCGGGCGGGCGCATCGCGCGCATTCCGCAAACAGACCGCGGCCTGTACCGCATCACCCACCCCGTCGAATCAGCCCACTCTGTCGAGACCATCTCGGTCATGGAGCTACACCGCCGAATGGGCCACATCGCGCCAGCCAGCGCACGCGCTCTCGTCGAGAAGAAACTCGTCACAGGGATCAAACTGGATCCCGACTCACGAGAGGCGGAGTGCGACGCATGCATCTTCGCGCGTGCAACCCGCAAGCCCGTTCCGAAAATGCGAGTGGGGCCCCAAGCTCAACGATTCGGCGAGGAGGTGCACACAGACGTGTGGGGACCGTCCCCCGTCACTACTCGACGCGGGTGCAGATACTTCATCACTTTCACGGATGACGCCACCCGCTACACCGTCACTTACGTCCTGCGCACAAAAGCAGAGGCCCTCGGCGCGTACAAGGCGTTCGAGGCGTGGGCACTCGCGCAACAGTATTGCGCCGCCATCAAAGTCCTTCGATCGGACCGCGGCGGCGAATACCTCAGCGAGGCGTTCGACCAGCACCTCCAAGCAGCCGGTACTGCACGTCGCCTAACCGTGCACGACACCCCTCAACTTAACGGCGTCGCCGAACGCCTGAACCGAACGCTCGTTGAGCGCATTCGGGCGTTCACCCACACGAGCGGCCTCCCCAAATTCCTCTGGGGCGAGGCGCTGCGGCACGCCACGTGGCTGAAAAACCGCACAGCGACACGCGCCCTCGACGGCCTGACGCCTTACCAGGCTCTGCTCGGACGCGCACCCGACCTCTCGGGCTTGCAGCGATGGGGCACGACGATGTGGGTACACGACGCGGACGGCAGCAAGCTGGATGCACGCGCACGGGAGGGCCGTTGGCTCGGTTTCGACACCGAGTCACACGCGCACAAAGTGTATTTCCCAGCCACGCGCAAAGTTACGACTGAGCGCAACGTGTATTTCAGCACGGCACAGCAGCTCGAGGGGGAGGAACTTGTGATTCCTGGTACGGAAGGCGAGCAGCGTGCCGCGCGACCAACCCCCTCAACTCCTACCTCTCCACCTCCTCTCACACCCATCAAGACCCTCGCGCAGCGCGCGCTGAGCTCCTCATCACCTCCCTCACCACTCACACCCCTCTCGGAGTCGTCAACCACCTCGGCATCCGAAGATGTGGACGGCGACGACGAAGCCGACCCGTGGAGGACCCCACGGCCGAAACGGAATCGTAAGCCCTCGCGCACCCTTCGCGATTTGCTGAACGGCGCGGGCGTGACATCTGCACGCCGCTCTGACCCGCAGGTCGCCGTCGGACTCCAATTGCCGGGTGGATTCGATGAAGTCGAAGAAACAGGGGGAGTGTGGTCCGTCGACGCAGCGTTCGCCGCACTCGAGGACTCTGGCTGGCTCGAGCACGTTCTCGCCGCCGAGACCGCAGAGGCGGAGGCCCTCGAGCCACGAACGCTCGCCGAGGCAAAGCGCCGCCCAGACTGGCCCTTCTGGGAGAAGGCCATCACCGAGGAGCTCGCCACGCTCAACGCGGCCGGCACTTGGCGCCTGGAAGAAGCACCACCCGGAGCCAACGTCATAGGCTCGAAGTGGGTCTTCAAGGCGAAGAAGGACGCCGCGGGGAGCATCGCCCGCTACAAGGCGAGGCTTGTCGCCCAAGGCTTTTCGCAGATCGACGGTGTTACGCTCCACCGGCGTTAGTCCGACTTGGACTGGAAGAAGGCGTAATCGACT
The DNA here is from genome assembly GCA_025766275.1 of Lactarius indigo. Taxonomy (NCBI): domain Eukaryota; kingdom Fungi; phylum Basidiomycota; class Agaricomycetes; order Russulales; family Russulaceae; genus Lactarius; species Lactarius indigo. The sequence goes on from JAFKAC010000030.1 coordinate 538,266, forward strand.
TAGCAAAAGTTGGGCGAATGGGGATCACGTGTCAACCCAACGCGAGCTGAACAGGGGCACCTCGGCACACACTGCAGCGAAAGTGAAGAAGTGCTATCCCTTGGTGGATAGAAGTGGAAGCACACTTAGTCCGAGACTAAGGCAGACAAGAGACGAGTCAAATGGTGGATTGAAGAAGACCAAGATGGGGACTCTTGGTCTTCTGAGTCGACTACTTATACAGATACGCGCGGGCTTTAAAGCGCCGCTGGAATGATAGCTAACCAATAGCGTAACTAGCTCGAACCCTAGTACAGCTATCCTAGGAATGAGTCATACATGAGTCACAATCACGTGTGAGCTACTATGCTGACTGATACGATGTAAGAGTCCATGACTAATACTGCTGTCGGACCGTAGTCATAACCGGTCATGAGTCATATACAACGAGTCGTCAAGTCCGTACCGTAACATCACCCCCTTTTCAGGAGTGAGGCCCACCTCACTTAGTCCGCTACCGATTCCTGCCTCATCTTCTCCGCTTCGTCCTCCATCCGTGCTAATATGTTAGCGCGCTCGAGTCGGTAAAGACTGTCCTTTTTGTCGTCAGCCACCATTGCCCTCTCCATCTGCAACTGCCGAATCCTTTTCTCCAATTGGTCTTCGGCAAATGCGAATTGCCGGAATCGGCGTAATTCTTGAATGAGGGTGACATCCCCAATACGCATAAGCAGTAAGTCGGTGGGGTGTCGATCGCGGAGCATGAAATACTCCTCGTGTGGGATGAATGCGCGGTTGTTCTTGGGCAGATGGGGAGTGGCGTAAAGGGGTTTACCGTAAAGGAAACCCGATCCCGGAGCTAATCCGAGTACGAAGGGGTCTCCTCCTCGGATAACCTGTACGTGAGTTGCTTGTACCGTCGGTCCGTTGGGGAGTTTGATCGGGAACGGAATGTAATCGGGTCCTCGATTGACCCGGAACCCCTCAGGGACGACGGCCCTGGTTGCTGGGTCTCGTTCCCCCATTGGTGTATAACGAGCCGCTTGTGCCACGGCGACTCGTCCTCGGTGTAGAGGCCCCCCCGCTGCGTCGACGAGGTAGGGAGTGGCGGCTGGATCTTCAGCGTAGAATTCATGATTAAGGAATGCGTGCCTGATGGGGTAATGGTCTCTAAGCTCGTCTTCATCCTCATCTTCGTCCAGTACTCCCTTCGCTCCTTCATCATTCGGCGTCGGCAGGCGGCGATATGCAGTTGCTCCCGCTGCCACTGCGCCGCCGTCTCCTTCCATTCTTGTTCGTACTTCTCCATGGCGCTGGGTGGCTTCACTGCGCGGGACAGCTGCTTGAAGCCGAAAGAGCTCGTCTTCCGTGAGGAAGACTTCGGGCTCACCGGTGTTGGGGTTTGTGAGGGCGTACATTGGCGGCGGAGGTGTTGGTTGAGTTGTTGCCGGATCGTCGTCGAGAGTTCCCTGTACGGGCATAGGGAATCGTTGCAGTGTCTGGTGCAATTCTTCACCAGTGATAGGGCCGTCGTCCTCATGCTGCACGGAGGGACGGCTTCCTCCCGTAGTTCTAGTGGTTGTGGCGTTGTTGGTGGAGTCGGGGTCAACAAGCGTGGCGGAGGAGTCGTTGATGAGGGTAGAGAGGAGTGCGAGCTGGTCATTGCGTCGAGTAGAAGACATAGAATGGATGGGAGATAGAGACTTATCGCGACAAGAAGCTGTCCTTATATGCGTTTCTCTGTCGGGATTGGAATTTTTGAAGTCCCGAACGGCCTCGTCGGCAAATACGTCATCCTTATCTATCCATTGATTGTCTGAGTCAGGATAGCCCTTCCATTTGACAAGATACTGAAGTCGACGTCTTCTGCCGAACCGCCGTGAGTCTAGAATCTTCTCGACTTCATATTCTTCTTCGTTATCGACCAAATCAGGTGGTGGGCGCTGATAGTTTGGTCCGTGCGTGGGTGTCTCGCGATAAGGTGTGAGAAGATCTATGTGGAAAACATCATGGATGCTCCACTGCGTGGGAAGTTCGAGGCGATAGTTGACAGGGGACATCACCTGGATGACCTTAAACGGTCCATGGCGCTTTGCGGCTAATTTCGCGGTTGGTTGATGGGTCCGTAAGTGACGTCCTTCTAGCCACACGAGGTCTCCTTCTTTGAACCTGGGCGTATCTTTGTGTTTAACCCATGACTTTTGCGCCCGTAGCATGCATGAAAAGGCACGCTGTCGTGCCTGTTTGAATTGGTCTATCCTCAACGACACTTGTGGGATAGGGGAAGGTCTATCGGTCCAATCAGCGCGAGGATTGAACCCTGATAAGAGGAAGAAGGGGGACTCTCGTGTAGTTTCGTTGGGCCAGTTGTTATGCGTGAATTCTGCCATAGGTAGATAGCGGACCCAGTCGTCTTGCCGCTCATTTACCCAGAAACGGAGATATTGTTCTAGCCATTGATTTGTGCGTTCTGATTGGCCGTCGGTTCTGGGATGATAGGCGGTTGAGATATTTTGACTGATGCCGAGGATTTTACATATCTCTCGCATAAACTTGGATGCGAAGCGGGGATCTCGGTCACTGATAACGCGCGAGGGGAGTCCGAATCGTGGGAAGACATGGGAGACGTACAGGGCAGCCGTTCCTTCGGCTGTTATTTCTTCATTACAAGGGATGAAAATAGCAGCTTTGGTGCAATCATGATCTGTTACCGTGAGAATGGAGTCGTAACCGCGAGAGACGGGGAGTTTGGTAATAAAGTCCACCGCAATAGTCTCGAATGGTAGGGCTTCCGGTTTAGGGTAGATAGGTTGTAGGGGTGCTCTGATTGGTCGGAGATTGACTTTGTGCCGTTGACATTCCGCACAGCCCTTGACATAATCGGTGACATCGTTCTTCATTTGCGGCCACCAGTAGTGCCGTTCAGTGAGTTGAAGAGTGCGTTTGATACCTGGGTGGCCATAGACAGGGGAGTCATGATGAGCGGCAATAATGGTGCGTTTGTCGTGAATACCGCCGGTGACCACTCGGCGTCCGTCTTTATACCATGTCCCTTCGATGTCTTTTAGCTTGTGAGCGTCAACCCACGGTTTCAACTTAGCTGTATCTTGTTCGTAGATGGGGTGTTCCGGCGTCATTTCCACCGGTAGGATCTCTGGTCTCCAGTGTGGATGTCGCGGTTGTTCTAGTGTGGTAGCGCGTGCGAAGACACTTTCTGGTAATACCGTTACTCCTTCGTTGTCATTTTCTCCTTGGTCATAATCTGGTCTTCGTGATAGTGCATCGGCGCGGCCGTTAGAAGTCCCTTTTATGTGGTGAATTTCGAAATCGTATTCCGAAAGTTCGAGTACTTCCCTGGCTACACGCCTACTAATCTTTTGTGGTGATTTCCAGTATTGTAAATTGAGGTGGTCCGAAAATACTTTGATTTTGTGAGGGGACCCTGCTAAAAGGGGTCTCCAATGACGAAAGGCTTTGACGATTGCCAGGAGTTCGAGGTCGTATATGTCGTAGTTACGTTCGGCTTCGTTGAGGGTGGACGAATAGTAACCAATAGGATGTCGCTTGCCATCTGCTTTGCGCTGGAGGAGAACGGCTCCAGTGGCGAATCCAGATGCGTCAACTTCTAGTTCGAATTGTTGTGTGAGATCAGGGTGCGCGAGAACAGGTTCGCTAGTGACGAGGGTTTTGAGGTCTTGGAATGCCTTTTCCTCTTCGGTTCCCCAGTGCCATTCGGTGTCCTTGCGGGTGAGTTTGTTGAGTGGGCGTGCTTTGGTCGCGAAACCTCGTATGAAAGGGCGGTAAAAATTGCAAAAACCGAGAAAAGAGCGGACGTCCTTAACCTTGGTTGGCGTGGGCCAATCTTTAATGCCCGAAATTTTGACAGGGTCCATGCGTGTCACCCCCTTTTCAAGGATTACCCCCAGGTAATCCATACGCGGGGAGTGGAAGAGGCATTTCTCGAGCTTGTAATACAGGTCATGTTCCGCGGATACGCGGAGAACGTCTTTTACTGCCTCGATGTGATCTGATAAGGAGTGAGCAAGACCTGTGGCGATGCCGATGTCGTCCATGTAGACCCGAATAACTGTGCCGCGTTTCTCGTGTTTTGCGATGATGTCCCTGAAGATGAAATTCATCATAGTCTGGAACGTTGCCGGGGAATTGGTTAGGCCGAAAAACATCACCGTTGGTTCGAATAGTCCGTATCGCGTTTTAAACGCCGCCTTTTCCTCGTCTCCCTCCTTGATGCGTATGTTGTTGTATCCCCATCTTACGTCGAGCTTGGTATAGATATGGGCGTTACTGAGGTCGGTGATAAGGTCAGAGATGAGAGGGAGTGGGTACTGATTGCGGATGGTGACAGCGTTGATTTTTCGGTAGTCCTGAACGGGCCGCAACTTACCATCCTTCTTTTTAATGAAAAAGAAGGATGAGGCGTATGGAGATTTAGAGGGTCGTATGTATCCCTTTTTCAGTTGTTCATCGATCCATTCGCGCAGTTTCTTGTCCTCGTCCTGAGTCATGGGGTATATTTTACAATCGATGGCGTCAGCTGTCCCTGGTTTGAACTCGATGGCATGATCCCAAGGCCTGCTAGGCGGAAACCTGTCCGATGCCTCTTCACTAAAGAGACGTTCAAATTCGCGGTATTCAGGGGGTAACTCAGCTTTCGTAACGTATTGCTGAGCTGCAATGGCGAGGTCAGTGGCGGTGGCTCTAATTCGACACCCTTCTTCAAATTGTTGTCGTTGTTCGTCTGTGATAACACAAGAATGCACAACTTCATAGTCGTCGTTTTGAGAAGTGGCCGCCGCAATTGTTGTCGTTTTGAGATAAGGATTGGTTGAGCGAATGACGATGGGAAGCATATCCTCGTGGATGGCGGCTTGTGACCATTTGATGTGTGGATCGTAAATAGCGAGCCAGGGGTATCCTAGCACGATGTCTTCGTTGCCGATGTCGGTGATAAGGAAGCGTATTTCCTTGTGAATTCCTTTAGTTTGGACATCAACGTCTGTATAATGGGTAATACGCCCCGATTTGTTTTCAGTGTTATCAATATTCCATATTTTCTTTGGGACATCGAGTAATTTGGTCCCAAGTCCCATCCTCTTGGCGAACGATGGTTTCATAAAGCAGTGGGTTGCTCCTGAATCAACTAGAGCGCGTATGTCGGCCATTGCGTAACTGGTGCGAATCGATACTGGAACTCTCATAGAACGATAGCGAGTCATGATTACACTGTTACAATTAACTGCCCTCACCCAGGCCGATGGGTTCAGGCGTCCTGAAAACCCTCCTTTTTCCATAATTGTTGGAGGATAATGTCTTTTACGTCGTCTGATTCTCCGGCTACTCCATTAAGCCAATCACTGGCGCGCTGTTGAGGGGGTACCTCTTGGACCGCCCTGGTAGCGACTTCCGGTTCTTGCTGATGATAGTCGGTGTCGATATACCGACTGGTCGATGCTTGGGGTTGATATCCCCCTCGTGGTTCTCTACAATCGCGGGCCATATGTCCGTCCTTTCTACAGTTATAACACGTGACTGGCCTTGGGTTATTACGTCCTCCTCCTCGTTGGAGGAATCCTCCTCTCGGTCGGTATGGGGGACGAGGAGCGAGTATGTCCTCAGCTCCTGCAAGTCGCCCTCGAATTCGGTCTGCCGAGGTATCCATGGCGTTCGGATCTCGCAAATTCCTTGGTTGCCATGAACTCCTTGGTGGTCCCTGCCATTGTCGTTGTTGTCGTGGTCTTCCCTGCCCAGAGGGAACTCCCTTGTTCAACACCGCTTTAAGGTGAAGATACTGTTGTTGACGAGTGGTGGCTGCTTCTTTCCACTCGCGGTAGTTGCGGGGGTTATCAAGGGTGTAGACCTTTTCGTACAGGTCCTTGGGTAACCCGCTCGCGAATAAGTCGAGCGTTTGCGGATCGTCAAGCCTGTACTGAGCGCGGCGTATTAACTGTTCGAATTGGGTGCAATACTCATCTAGATTGCCCCCAATCATTTTGACTCCTTTCTTGAGCTCGTATTGAGCTTGTTCTTGTTCCATCGTATTGCGGAAGCGCTGCATAAAGCTGCGCGTGACTTCGTTCCATAACCCTTCGCTAGTTCGGAGTATGCCGGCTTGTATCTGGCCGTTAAGCCAGGTGAGCATTGCCAATACCCATTCGCTGACGTTAGCGCCTTTGATGTAAGATAGAAAAAGGAGGGCACGTCGATATGGAATGGCCATGATGCTTTCATCGGCATTCATGCCCCAGTAGACGTGCCATTGAGTAAGGAACGCCTCGACTTTGGCGCGTTCTCCGTCGAATACTGTGGGTGCTTCGCCAGCTAACTTGTTACTTGGAGGGGGAACGATAGGACCTGCACCTGGTAATCCTCCTCCCGGAGGTCCTCCTCCTGGAGGTCCGCCTGGGAATCCCCCAGGGAACCCCCCAAATCCGGGTTCTCGATATGGAGGTCCTCCTCCTCCTCCTGGTAAACCATTAGGAGGTCCTCCTCCTCCGCTGGGAGGGTCAGCGACATCGGGTCCGATTGCGCGATGGAGTGCTACGTCATCATCGGTCATTCGGTGACCGGTATAGGGATGGATGGGAGCTAGATTAGCTCTTGATTCTTCGGCGATGTGTCTTTGTTCTTCTAGGGCTATTTGATCCCTTGCTTCCGTGGTAAGCTGCGGCTCTTCTTGCGTGATAGTGGCAGTTGCCATTGCGACTGCCGGGCTGTGAATGTGAATTACTTCGGGTTCGGGTTGGTGAATGGTAAGGGACTCAGTTCGCCGTATAATATGATCGCCAATTGCTCCTAGGCTGGCGTCTTCTGCTGGTGTTGTTCCTCTGCTTGGTGATTGACTTTCTGATGCTTCTTCTCCGCTAACCCCTTCGTCTGTATGTTCTTGTGCTTGTCCGTCAATAGGACCGTAATCCGCGCGGCTGTTAAGCTCTCGCGCGTCGATGTCGCAATTGTAGTTTCTCCCTGCTGGTCGTACGATGTCCCAGCGATGATCTATGGGGTTCCAAGTAACCTCGGTCCAACAAAGGTGGTCGAAATTGAACTCAACGGGTCGGAAACGGTTGGGACCGTTAAACTCTACGAAATACCCGGTGTCTTCTCCTCTTTCTCTCCACTGGGCCGCTCCTAAGAATCTTGTTGGTACGTTTCGGTCTCCTCGTCGTTCAATGTGGTAGGGACGGAAGGACGTCCACTGGTCTCTGGTCGAGTACGCCACGATGAGGATCTTGGTCTTAATGTTACGCTCCACCGGCGTTAGTCCGACTTGGACTGGAAGAAGGCGTAATCGACTTAGCAAAAGTTGGGCGAATGGGGATCACGTGTCAACCCAACGCGAGCTGAACAGGGGCACCTCGGCACACACTGCAGCGAAAGTGAAGAAGTGCTATCCCTTGGTGGATAGAAGTGGAAGCACACTTAGTCCGAGACTAAGGCAGACAAGAGACGAGTCAAATGGTGGATTGAAGAAGACCAAGATGGGGACTCTTGGTCTTCTGAGTCGACTACTTATACAGATACGCGCGGGCTTTAAAGCGCCGCTGGAATGATAGCTAACCAATAGCGTAACTAGCTCGAACCCTAGTACAGCTATCCTAGGAATGAGTCATACATGAGTCACAATCACGTGTGAGCTACTATGCTGACTGATACGATGTAAGAGTCCATGACTAATACTGCTGTCGGACCGTAGTCATAACCGGTCATGAGTCATATACAACGAGTCGTCAAGTCCGTACCGTAACAGACGGTGTCGACTACGACGACACGTTCGCACCGGTCGCGAAGCTCGCGTCGTCGCGCGCGATCATCGCGATGGCCAACCGTCTCGGCCTCGTACTGCACCAAGTCGACATAAAGGGTGCGTACCTTAACGGCGTGCTACGGGACGACGAGGTCCTGTACATGCGACAGCCTCCCGGTTACCCAGCGCCGGCCTCGGGGACGAAAGTCCTTCGTCTGCAGAAGGCTTTGTATGGCCTGAAGCAGGCCGGGCGCCGCTGGTACCAGACCTTCACAACCATCCTATCTACCCTGGGGTTCGCGCAGTGTTCCGTGGACCAGGCCGTCTATCACAAAACAAACGCGAAAACGCGCAAAACCGTCGTCATCGCCGTCCACGTCGACGACTGCACGATCGCGGCCAGCGATTCGCGCCTAGTCGAGGACTTCAAGACTGGCCTCGGCAAGCATGTCGAAGTCACCGACCTCGGCGAACTTCACTGGATGCTTGGCATCGAGGTGAAGCGCGATCGCGAGGCCGGCACCACCCACCTCTCTCAAAGGGCGTACATCGACGCCATCCTCAACCGCTTCAACCTCGCCGACCTCAAACCCTTATCCACCCCGATGGACGTGCAGGTCAGGCTCACGACGGAGCAGGCCCCTGCGAGCGCGGCCGAATTCGCGGCCATGCGCGACGTCCCCTACCGCGAGGCCGTCGGCGCCCTCAACTGGGCAGCACTCGCGACGCGCCCCGACATCTCATTCGCCGTGTCCACCGTGGCACGCTTCGCGACGAACCCAGGGCCCGTGCATTGGGAAGCCGTCAAGCGAATCTTTCGCTATCTGGCTGGCTCGCGCGACCTGTGGCTCTCGTACGGCGAGACGCGACGCGCCCTCACTGGGTACACCGACGCAGATGGCAGCATGGCTGAGGATCGCCGCGCCATCTCCGGTTACGCGTTCCTCATCGATGGCGGCGCCGTCTCGTGGTCCTCGAAGCGGCAGGAGATAGTCTCCCTGTCCACCACGGAGAGCGAGTACGTCGCGGCGACGCACGGACTGAAGGAGGCGCTCTGGTTGCGCAGCCTCCTCTCCGAGCTGTTCGGCCCCTTCAAAGACTCGACCACGATGCTGTGCGACAATCAGTCGGCCATCGCGCTCGCCCGCGATCACCAATACCATGCCCGCACGAAGCACATCGACGTGCGATACCACTTCATCCGGTGGGTCGTCGACCAAGGCGTCGTCCGGCTCGTCTATTGCCCGACCGCAGACATGGTAGCGGACGTACTCACCAAGGCGCTTCCATCTCCCAAGGTTAAGCACTTCGCTGCCGGACTTGGGCTACGCGCGAAGTGAGGGGGAGTGTTGAGATCCAGCGCGTCTACAGACTACGTACCCGCATTTCCGCTTTCTTTCCGCTGTCTGTCATTCTGTAGTTTCACTCTAAATTAGAGCATTCCGTACCTTAACTAACGTCGCCCCTTAATTTTCGTCTCGTAGTTAAATACCCTCGCTCGCTCGCACCGTCCACCTCAGACATCGCTCGTACACGCGCGATACTGAGGTGAGAATACTTTACATTCGTTTACCTTTTCATAACGCTCACGCCTAGTAGTACTTTGTGATCTATCTAGGTGAATACATTGAGACATCGCTCGTACACGCGCGATACTGAGTACTTTGTGATCTATCTAGTTCGCCTCGCGCATGTCCCGAGCTCCCGTGACTTTCCCATAACCTACACCTCGTCCCTGTGCAAACCAAGCTTATGGCCACCATCGTCCTCGGCGACAACACCCATATCGGGTGCAGACGTTGGCCCTGGAGAGGCACTAGGAGCAGCTGTGACCATGATCGAGTGACGTGATCCTGAGAAAGACAGTGAGGGTAAGATAGGTTCATGAGTAAGAGCGAAGACGCCAACGCACCTGTAGGAAGTATATTGTCAAGAACTGGGGTAGAAGCCGAATGTGGGGGGGTTGGTTCATCGGAAGGCGCCGGGACGTCTTCGTTGTCCTGGAGGGAAACGACAGCGGGTGGCGAGATAGAGGAAAGAGGTGGGATGGATATGGAAGTTTCGAGAGTGGAGTGCGGCATTGTTATTCTTGATATGACGATGTCCTGTACTGCCCCACCGGTGGCTGGATCTGATGAGGTAACAGGAACGGAGAGGCTTTTGGTGATTGTTTGATGAATGGGGTGGGAATTGTTAAGCGGTGGCACATCCATGAGGGCTTCGTCGACACGAAGTAGGGAGGGTGTGGACAAGGAAGGCGACTCAGCAATGGCGGGATAAGCGGAAACCAGTGCAGCGTTACCAGGCAGGACAGCGTGTGTAAAAGTGGTGGAGGCAGATTCGTCATGGATGTGATGTGGTGAGTCGGGACGATGGCCAGGGACGGTACATAATGGATATGCGGATGACATCCACAGTGGCCAGCCAAATACGGCAGAATCGGTGTCACAATGAAGAGCGATGTAGACGTTTCGAATCGGTCTGAGGACATCTCGCGTCATCTCCCGATCATCACTGTCAAATACGACACTTTGTACCAAGCTCTGTGCTTTGAGAACAATTTGGTTCCAGAGAGCACAGAACTCGTGCTGCAGTTTCGGTGACGTATCTTGCGCATCGAATTTCGAAGCCGCTTCTAGAACGTATGAGAAGTCGTAATCTGGCCAGGTCCCATCCCCGAAATGGTTATATTGTTGGCGAGTGATGTGGATCAAGATGGCAAGTGACAGGCTATCACCATGTGTGGCATACTCTCGGAGGACGGGTTCTTGGATTCCCAGTTCATTGCAGGCGATATTAAACCAAGAGTCATCGCGCTGCCGTACCCTTGCGACAGCCATGCGGACTGCGGCTACCAGATCAGTATTATTTCCCCATCCAGTCATAATCCGCACAATTTCGGCGGAGATCGGACCACTATATTGGTATCTGGACAAAATCTTGTTAATGACCCCAAATACCCCGGGAATGTGTACTGGATCGCAAGCCTTCGCGCAGATGATGGCCCGCCGATCTTTGACAGTGTCAGGCAGCAAATCGGATGAGAATGTGACGTGCAACAACCCCATTAATCCTGCCGAAAGCTTCGACTTTTGCTTTCCAGTGAGATGGGGCAGAGGATCGTCGACGACATTTGAGCTGCGGAAGTCAGGTAAGCCAGAAAAGAAGCGCTCCAGTTCGTGGTCTTCGTCCAAACTGTCAAACGTCCACAGAAAGGCACGAGTATCGATCTCCGATGGTGCATTTAGAGCTGTTTCCTCAGCCGTCTTCTGCATTCCCTGTACCAACATTCTGCGATATTCTTCCTCCAGGTTTTTAAAGCGAAAAAAGGATCGAGGAAAAATATAGTTTGACATCGTGAGCCTCCGAAGAGCACGAAAAATGAAATATGATATCCCAGTGGCAATGTGCCATGCTGGTAATGAGAGTGGGGTGTGGTATGGGCTGTCGTGACGAAAGATTGGGACGACCGTGATGCACCCGTACAAAGCAGTGCAAATGCCGATCCACGACAGCACCAATTTGAAAATCGTCAGATTAACGTTCCACAAGAATACAGAGATGCCGGCAAAGAACAGGAACAGGGAAACATGTAGCAGCGTGGGTAAGGCCTCGACCGCCCACGGAAGGAGAAACTTGTCGACGCCTTCGAAAAAGAACGCACGAATCCATGCTCGCTTGTGTGGACTGTAACGTGGCTGAGTGACCTTGAGGTATCTCCGTGCCCATTGCTGAAGTAACGTCGCGAGTAGTGCGCAGCTGATACTGATGACCAAGCTCAAGAACCAAAGCGCGTTCACCCAAATGGCATAGTTTGGCGGAGTAAATGGGGGTGGGGAAGCAGGGAGGGAGCTAGAAATGTTGGATCCAGGGTCAGCGAGAGTCTTATAGATATTTGCGAGGTAGAAGTTGGAAGTATCTTGTGGGTTCGGTCGAATATCCTGAACGGATACTGAGATCAAGGATGCGACCGCAGCAGAGAATAAACCAGTCTATAAAAGATGTGAGGTACTGCAAAGCATTCAGAGGTAGTGACGCACAAAGATGAGAATGCCATCGGCGTCCGCTTTCCATCCTTCTACCATCTTCTTGTCTTCTTCCGTCGCCATTTCTAGATACATGGAGAAAATAGGTCCTGATCCATCGACAAAGTTAGACATTCCCCGTGGTTCATGAATCTGGGCTGACTGGGGTGGATATGAGTGGTTGCCTATGGGAGTGGGTGTGGCAAGTGGGAATGGCGAAGATAGAGACAGGTGGGAGCACGGTACCTCTACCCGGGCCTATATCTACCCCGGTCATGTTGACACTCTCGAGAACTTGGGACATTGAGTGGTTATGGAGTGAGTTGATTGTCGAGAATAAATTTGGGAAAGATGGATCGCGTTGAGCTCGTTAAGATTGGCCGCTCTTCGTCAGTTGTACTCTAAGCCACCATGAGGCTTACATGAGGTACGGGAACGGCCGAACTGCAAGCGCTCGATGATCGACGTCATTGTCTTGTCAATTCCTCAGCCATCCTCCCGTCGCCTAAATAAGCCACTGCAGTGGAAAACTTTTGTTTTCATACGTCAATGATATACGCCCCATGGAAGTGCAAGACCAAAGAAATATAAATGGTATCCGTTACACCGGCGTCACCCGGATCCCCGCTTTTTGCGTCTGATTCGTTCTGTCACGTCTTCTCATCCTCAATGTTTCGCTTCATGCACGCCATGCTCAAACGCTTTCCCGGCACCACTTACTTCCGACTCCTAGGTCCACTCACGGTTCTATGTGTCTCCAATATTCCGCGATACCGTATTGGGATCGAAACCGGCGCACATGCACAATTTGGAATCTACTCGCAGACCCATTTTACTCTCCTTCAACCTCGCTACCGATTACGGCCTACCCATGCTCCGCGAAAAAATCACCGGAATGAGCGTCCGTTGCGCCCTCCTTGGACACCAACCCCCGCATAGTGCCGCGCCTCGCTTTTTACAGCGTGTTGGCGACACCCATTATGAATTCGACATGGCGAAGTCCATCTGACGTTAATGGCTTTTGTCACCCACTCATTACCTAGATACTTCGCTCAGGTCTACTCTCCAGAATAAGAAACATGTGGCCGACCCCTCGTCAATCGTCATATCCGCGACTAAGGAGCCCACGATCAAGCACCGCATGTACGTCCTTGCCTCATCCCTAGCTCTCAATTATTCATCCACTGAAGCCTGACGAACGTGTTTAATATCCCCGCACGAAAGCCTTCCCACTATCTCCAGGTTTATATCTCGCGCTCCTAGACCTTGTCAACACAAGCCGCGCGCTGCACGTTCTGCAGTTCACCTGCGCAAATGCAAGAAATGGGAGATAATGCCGTGGGAGAAGTACAATTTCTTGGAGCACTTTGTCGATTTCAAAGCGGAGCAGCAGTATATCCTCTGCCTCTTTCCATGTCTTACCTGCTGACATGCCCCGCTCCCTATGCACTTGGAGAGTCACAGCCTACCACTGCAGGCTCGCGCACGCCCGATCGCTAGACCCAACATAGCAGGCGACACAGCTCGCCGCACTCGATGTGATCTCCACGGTCCTGTCATCATTAAATTTGACTGGCTCGCTCTTCAAGCTCGCCATGCAAGCGTATCCAGGGTTCTCACACCTTGGGATATTCCGAATTAGCGGGTTGGACAACATGCGTGCCTTGAAGAAGCACTCGCATGCAGAAACCACACCGCATCACTCCCAGGTGTGCTCATCGGCCCACAATGGGTCAAGATGGAGATTGAGACCCCTTGGTCACATTTTTATCGCTCTACTTGAGTTTACACGTTTTCATCACGGTATTTTTAACTCGTAAGGTACGTACACAAAAACGTGAAAAGGCATTGAATGATGATATGTTCACATCGACAACCCGACAGAAATATATACCCTGTCACGTGTACATCTAAGAAATCAGGGGACGCGTCAAACAATATCGTACGGGAAATGTGAAGGATGTGGAAGATAGTCTCCTGTATGCTCGGTATTAGGTTCCTGCTGCGAAGGACCCGCAATGGCTACGTCTGAGTCAATAATCAATGCTAGTGACGGGGATTGAGGTAGAAGACCTAGGGTCACATTATTTGCGTAGATCGTGTGATTCACCAAGGGTGGGTCAAGAGCGTCAGTATCCTTATGTGAACCGAGTTTCAGGCTACCATTGTTTTTGGCAGCAGTTCCGAGATCAGTTGCAGAGGTCAGCCGTTGAAAGGCACTGGGAACAGTGGTAACCATTATTTGGTGAGTCGGAGGACGCCAAGAGGTCTGGGTTGTGCTGGAGGTCATTGGAAGTGGATGGAGAGGCAGAGGAAAGAGGGGCGCATGTCGAAGTTGCGGAAGTAGGGGGCATCATTAAACCAGAGGTGACAGGAATGGAGGGACTTTTAGTGGCCATCTGATGAGAGGTCTGGTGGTGGACGTCGTCAAGTGGTGACACTCCTGTGAGGCTTTCGTCAGCACAAAGTGGGGTAGGCACAGACAAGGAGGGCGCATCGGGACTGGAAACGGAACTATAGAGGATGGCTACCCAGATGGGCGCAGAAGTTTCCACGTCACTTTCAGGCAAGTTCACTAGCCCGCAGTGGATCAAGGCAAAAGTCGAGACTCCTCACTCGCACCACCCCATCCTACTCGAGCTTACACATATTTCTCCACGGTATTGTATCGCGTAATAAGACAGTATACACGCAAGACGAGAGAAGCTATTGAACGTATGGATGTAGCGATATAGAAGTCCCAACACGAATATATGCCTTATCACACATGCACATCTAAGAGATTTTGGGGGTGCGTCAAACAATATCGTGTCGGCCGTGCGAATGATGTAGGAAATTATCTCCTATACGCTCGGCATTTGGTTCCCACAGTGAAGGTCCCGCGATATCTATGTTCGAGTCAGTGACCGACGGTGCCTAGGGTGGGCATAGTGCTCCCGTGGATCGCTCGATTCACAGAGGGGGGGTCAAGAGCATCCTTGTTCTCGCGTAATCCAAATTTCTGACTAGCATCTCCCTCGGTAGCAGCACCTATATGTACAGAGGTCGGTTCCGATGAAGCGCTGGGAGCATTGACCATTACCGAGCGACGAGATTCTGGCAAGGAGGTGAAAGATGGGATTAGGTCAGCGATGGGTGTGAAGACGGCAACGCACCTGCAGGAAGTATATTGTCAAGGACAGCAAAGACAGCGGGTAGGGTAGAGGAGATAGGTGGGGTGGATGTGAATGTGAATGTTTCGGGAGTGGAGTGCGACATCGTTGTACCTGAGGTGGCTATATCTGACGAGGTAAAAGGAGTGCGGGAGCTTTTGATGATCGTCTGATGAACGGAGTGGAAGTTGTCGAGCGGTGGCACATCCGTGAGGCTGTCGTCGATATGAAGTGGGGCAGGCACGAATGAGGAAGACACACCGGGACCGGCAAGAGAAGCAGGGACCAGCGCAGCTTTATCACGCAGGTCAGTTCGGGAAGAGGTCGTGGAGGAAGAGTCATTATGGATATGAGATGGTGAGTCCAGAGAATGACCAGGGACGTTGCACATCGGATATGAGGATGGACTCCATAGATCACTGCCTATTGGGGAAGAATCGGTCTCTTGATGTAGAGTAGCGTAGACGTTCCGAATCGGTCTGAGGAGAGTCCGCGCCACCCGCCAACTGTCGTCAGTCCGCGCTTGGTTCCAGAGAGCACAGAACTCGTGCTGCAGTTCAGGTAATGTATCTTCCACATTGAACTTCGAAGCCGCTTCTAAAACAGACGAGAAACTAAAAATGGGCCAGGCCCCCCATAAATGGACAAATTGCCAACGAGCGATGTGAATCAAGATGGCAAGTGACAGGCTGTCACCTTGTATGGCGTAGTCTCGAAGGATGGGTTCTTGGATGCCCAGTTCATGGGAGGCGAGAATGAACCAAGAGTCATCGCGCTGTCGTGCCCTTGCGATAGTCTCGCAGATCGTCGCTACCAAATAAGGATCATTACCCCGATCATTGCTTCATCCGTTCATAATCTGCACAATTTCGGCAGACACCGGACCACTAGATTGACATCGGGACCAAATCTTGTTAAAGACATAATATACCCTGGGAATGTGTGCTGGGTTGCAAGCCTTCGCGCAGATGATGGCCCTCTGGTCTTTGACAGGTTCCGGTAGCAAACCAGACGAGAAAGTGACATCCAACAACCCCATTAGTCACGCCGAAAGTTTCTCTTTTTGCTCTTCAATAAGACTAGGCAGGGGATCATCTGATAAAACGCAGCGGGCTGGCACCGTTGTCAGAAACGACTGAAGTACCAGGTGCGCGTAAGGCGACTTAAGTACACTGAAAGGAGCGTAACTACACGTGAAATAAGATACACTAATGATATCTCAACTAAGTAGAGGCAAAGGATTGTCCCTGATCATACTCATAAAGTAAACTCCGAATCGTATCTAAGGATCGTGATGCGAGACTACACCTCGCGTTTCACTCATGCCCGACGCCGAGGTAACTCGCGCATGGACGCACTCTCTCATTTCAACATCATCTACGACATTTGAGCTACGGAAGCCAGGTAAGCCAGAAAAAAAGCGCTCCAGTTCGCAGTCTTCGTCCAAACTGTCGAATGTCCACATGAAGGCGCGAGTGTCGATCTCCAATGGTGCATCCAGAGCAGTTTCCTCGGCTGTCCTCTGCATGCCCTGTACAAACAGTTTGCGATATCATTCCTCCAGTGATTTAAAGCGATGGTAGGATCGAGCACTAAAATAGTCAAGCCGATAGAGCCTCAAAGTGAGTCTCTGAAGAGCCCAAAAAATGAGATATGATATCCCAGTCACAATGTGCCGTGTCGGTAATGAAAGTGGGGTGTGGTATGGGCTATCGTGACAAAAGATCGGGACGACCGTGATGCACCCATACAGAGCTGTGCAAATCCCGATCCACGACAGCACCAGCTTGAAAATTGTGAGATTAACATTCCACAGGAATACGGATATGCCGGCAAAGAATAGGAACAGGGAAACATGTAGCAGTGTGGGCAAAACCTCGACCGCCCACGGAAGGAGAAACTTATCGACACCTTCGAAAAAGAATGCACGGATCCGTGCTCGCTTGTGTAGACTGTAGCGTGGTTGAGTGACTTTGAGGTATCTTCGTGCCCACTGCTGGAGCAACGTCGCGAGTAGAGCACAGGTGATACTGATGACCAAGCTCAAGAACAAAAGTGTGTTCACCCAAACAGCATAGTTCGGCGGAGAAAATGGGGGTGGGGAAGTAGGAAGGGAACTCGAAGCGTTCGGGTCAGCGAGAGTCTGATAAATATTTGCGAGGTAGAAATTGGAAGTGTCCTGGGGGTTCGGTCGAATGTCCTGAATGGACACTGAGATCAATGATGCGACCGCAGCAGAGAATAAACCGGTCTATGAGAGATGAGTGTGAAGCAGTGCACAATATTGGGAAATAGTGATGGACAAAGATGATAATGCCATCCCTTCTCTTCCTCGTACCACCACCATCTCTTTTAAGCGCTGGTTTTGGTATAGCTACTCATCCTAATAACACCCTCTGCAAACAGACAAGGAACACGCCTGGTGTCCTCGCGACCCTTGTCCAGCAATGATCCACCCGGATCCACCGCCCAACCTCCCCCCCGACGCTCTCGACGAAAGCAACCTTTACTTCGACCATTTCTCCACTCCTCCACTCCACAACCCCGACACATACACAGCGGTGGACTCTACAGAGTCGCCCATCATAACGCCCCTTGCTGAAGGGATCCCTGGCTCTGCCCTCAACCCAATCACCATTGCAAGCACCAACCCCTCTCAGGAAGGGGACACCGACTCGAAAATGAACTCCCCCGAATCGGAGGAAAGCACGCATCCGGCAGTTCCACCTGCAGGCACACACACCCCCCCCGATCTTCCAGAACAGCCGGAAGAAATCATTGTCAGGGGTCGAAACACCTCCCGAACGCCTCGTGCTAATGCACGCCGCCTTTCTAACGCCTCAGTTTGGTCCCACATTTCAGAAGAACCCGCTTCATCCCATTCCCGATCGCCCACCCGCTTCTCCTCACCTCCCCCCGCACGCGTTTCTACTAACATCCAGGATGCAGTAGCTGGACGGGCCCTCCCACCCCCAGTCTCTGTTCACACCTCCAACGCCAAGTATGGTACAGAGCTAACCAGTTCGCTAGATGTAGACCACGAGGATCAAATCGTGGGCTTCGAAGCGAACGATCAAACCCTTAAAGAAGAATTCGCAAGAGAAATTAATGACGTAGTGATGGGCTTCTCCCAATACTACCTCACCGGTCCGCTTCAGTTCCGGTTTGATAACGATTTCTCCTTTAGGCAGGAGAACCTCCACACCGCAGTTTTACTTACCATCCAGGCGCTTGACACCGGTGCAGCCTTCAAGGAAGGCGAAACCGCGGTCTCAATGCTTACCCCTCCAGCATGGCACCGTCTTGTCATGGCCGTGTTAGCAGCCACCATAAGGGGCCATCTGCGCTCCCCCAGCAGAGCCACCAATGGTAATAAGTCCCTTAACTGGACCGTGGACTCCTTCATCGTTAGTAAGGATATCCCAAAACCCCTGACCGAAGGAGGAGCCATCCGCTCCATGGCACTCCAATTGGCAGGGTATTACAATACCACCCGAGTTAACCCCCTGCACACCTCACCTGAGGAGTTTTTCGATTCCTTGATTACTAAACAGACTAACACCCTCCAGCGTATCGCTAACCGCATCGCCCCTGACACCCAACCCATCCGTGAAGAACTCATGAAAGATGAAGATACGATGGCCCAAATCCGAGAGGCAGTCAAGAAATCTATCTTCGACTCCCTCAACGCTGAAGCACTCAACGATCTCGACACCTGGTGGGGGATTTACCGCGATGAATTCAAGGAGGTCATGCAGAAATACATTGCCGCCAACAACTTTGGACAGATCGACCCGGTCTTTCTCAAGAGCAATCACAAAGGGAAGAAACGGGCTAAGTCCGCCACGCCGGAACTGGAGGCGGATATGGAACACATTGAACGTATGATGCGTGCTGACACACAGATACAAATCGACTCTCTACGCAACAACATTCTCCTGACCATGAAAGTGGAAATGGAAAAAGAAATCGCTGACTTACGCAGAGATGAACTCACCAGAGCGCAAGCTGAAGCCCTTCATCAAGTCCAGGCAGAAGTCTGTTGATAAGTGACCCCTGCGCACTTAGCGGCTCGTACGGACCGGACTTGCAGCATGGACTGCTTTAGATTAGATATACAGGACTTGTAGATTAGATACTGTTTGATCTGTACAATCTGGACTTATCATTGCATCACATATGACATCACTGTACTTCTAATGACATCATACATCCGGACTCTGCGTTGTATAACGCCTTTGTACTTTCCTTTGTTCCGTACTTAGCTTTATCTTTATTATGATGTCACTATGATATCATTTGCTTCTGGACTCTCCTTATTCTTTCTTTCCTTGTTCTCAGAACGTCCACTCCTTTGTCCGTTTGTAGAACAATACTTCCTTGTACTGCGTGACTTAGTGTCACATCCCTTGTACAGTGTCACTACCTGAAAGTGTATAAGTAGAGTACCATGTACGCTCCTGGTCCACATCAGTTCTCACTGCTTGTGTGCCAGGTAAGCTCTCTCCTCTCCAATGTAACAACATCAGTTCTCACTGCTTGTGTGCCAGACAACCTCTTGCTTCACCTTTGCTTGCACTCCCTGTTGCTGCCTTTCAGCCACCCTTGATATCTCACCACAGTCTCCTTTGTCACTGTGAGTATCATCTCTATGTGTGCTGTTCATCAGGTTATGGGCCCTGGTGCCCTAGCCACTCCACTTGGCTGGTCACTGTCTTCCTAGGAGGACACACCAGGCTAAGGTCTGTCTGGGGCCTTACCAGCCTTGCCCAAGGCAGAGAGCAGTGGGGCGCCACTTGTCTCTGCTAAGGAACCTCCTGTGTATGTACTGCCCAGTAGTCCTACTTTCACCCCTACTGTTTTCCTAGCCCCTGCGCTATGCGCAAGGAGACTGGGTCTGGTAGCCCCTTAACTTCAAAATATCCAGGCGTGCATGGCCCACTGGGTTGTGTATTGTGGAGCTTAGCGCCAGCTGTCTCTGGTGCTCCACACTGGGCGCAGGATCTCCTCACCATGGGAGTGTAAAACCTGGTTCAGGCTCTGGGGGGTGTTCACCACTATGGTGTTCTGCAACCAGATACCTGCCTTGTAGCGGCAATGGGAAAGGATTCAGTAAAGCCACTTGTGGCGATGAGGCAACCAACAGGCCGAGGAGGCTGAGGTAGACAGCCTTGGGCTCTGAAAGCATTCCCTTCACCTTCCCCCTGACGCAAACCATTTGAGCTGTGTCTTAGACACATCCTGGCTGGCAGCTAGCTCATGGTATGGCAAAGGGACTCTCCCAACCTGGGCCTAGCCCTTGTATCACTGGCATACTATCAGGAGGCAGGACGCGTTAGCGTTCTGGCCTTACAGAATCACAGACAGGAGTGGTACCCCCTCTATCTTTATGTCTTGCAACTATGAAGCACTGTTGCTGACTGCTCCTCGGCGACAGATAAATCATCCCAATGTCTGGTTCTTCATCTACCCCTGCTGCTGGTGCTGGTGCTCCTCCCAGCCCCACCGGTGGCTCTGCAGGAGGCTCACTCCCTCCTCCTTCTGGGTCCACACCCTCTACACGTCTCTCTCAGGCCCACAGTGCCAACTTTGGCATGCCATCTGGCATCCATCTCACCCAGTTTGACGGCACTGGCTGGAACGAATGGTCTGGGACCATTGAGGCAATCCTCACGCTGCATGAGGCTGAAGATGTGTTCACACTGGACACACCCCCATCTGGTATCACTACCGATGAGTGGGACTCAGTCCAGCGTCGTTCCAAGGCGTACCTCCGCCTTTACTTAAAGCCAGATGTCTACTCCCTCGTGGCGGACAATATTGTCTATGCCACCTTCAAGGCGAAGTGGGACAAGCTGAGAGACGTATACGCTGGTGCTTCGGGCAGCACCACCATCTTTAACTTGTGGATCCAGTTAACACAAGCCTGCCTCGACGACTCTGCACCCATGGCCGCTCAGCTGGCCAAGCTCAATGAGCTAAGGGTTGCCCTTTCCAACGCGCAGATGGGTGTCTCTGACGTCCAATACTGCCTCATTCTCCTCCATGCGCTGCCGCCCTCTTATGAGGTGTTGGCCTCAACCATCCTTGCCAGTGGGGCCCCTTCCACACTTAAGCACGCTGAGATCATAGCGCGCATAGTGTCGGAAGAGGCTCGCCGCGCTGGGCCCTCTGGCTCTTCCCTCAACAAGGTGGCCCCCGTCAAGTCGACGGGCAAGAAGGGCAAGAAGGACCACTCTGGTCTGACTTGCCACTATTGCAACAAAAAGGGCCACATCAAGCCTGACTGCAGGAAGAAAAAGAAGGATGAGGCTGACGCAAAGGAGAAGGAGAAGGCAGGCAACAAGGCCGCAAATAGTCACATTCTTGTACCTACCACCGCCTCCATTAAGGAGGTCGAAGAACCCGCCATAGACTGGGCCTCTCAATCTATTTCTGTTGCCTTGTATGCTGCCTCGCGTGTGCGTTGGATGATGGACAGTGGTGCTACACACCACATTACACCACATCGGTCTGACTTCAAGGACTACACCCCAACTAAAGGCACTGTACGCCTGGGTGATAAGTCCACTATAGACCAAGTGGGTGTCGGGTCTGTCGTTTTTACTACGAGCCAGGGTACCTCTATCACCCTAAGCAATGTGCTACACCTACCACAGGTGAAGACGCGCTTCTTGTCGACGCGCGCCCTAGCACAAAAAGGTGCTGAGATTGCCTTTGATAGTGGCTCATTTAAAATATCTATCAACCAAAAGTGTGTGGCCAAAGGCTACCTTGAGGACAACCTTTACTGGTTGGACGCAGCCAGCGTCGGCCTCAACGCCCACACAAAATCAAGTGCTGCCACACTTGATATCTGGCATCAACGCATGGGACACATCTCCTCTGCGGCGCTGAAGGCGCATGGTCCCTCTGCCACTACTGGCATGGACATAGATAGCTCTACCACGACCCACACAGTCTGCCGTGGGTGCGAGATGGGCAAATCCACTCGCCAACCCTTTTCTGCGTCCTCCAACAAAAGGACAACTCGTCAATTTGAGATCGTGCACAGTGACCTCGCCGGTCCTATGCAGACTCAGTCCTTGCAAGGCTCGACCTACACTGCCACCTTCATAGATGACCACACTAAGTTCACTGTGGTACACTTCCTTAAGTCAAAGGACCAGTTTGCTAAGTCGCTGCAGATGTACTTGGCTTGGGGTGAAACCCAGTCTGGCCATAAACTGCGCGCTCTGCACTCTGACCGCGGTGGCGAATACATGTCGAGTGTCACGCAGGACATTCTTAAGCAGAAAGGGATAGAGCATCACCTCACGATGCCGGGTTCACCACAGTCCAACGGAAAAGCCGAGCGGTTTAACCGCACCATTATGGATAAGGCAATGTCCATGCTCCACACAGCTGGCATGTCTAAAGGCTTCTGGGAGCATGCAGTGTGCGCAGCTGTGCACATCTATAACCGCTTTCCAGTCCGTGGGCTTAAATGGCGCACTCCTTATGAGCTCTGGCACTCTGGCAAAGTGCCTGATGTTTCACATCTTCGCGTCTTCGGATGCAAGGGGTACATGCACGTACCCGCTGATAAGCGTCGCAAATTGGATGCGAAGGCCATTGAGGTCACGCTTATCGGGTTTGAGCCCGAATCTAAGGGCTATAAGCTCTGGGACCGCTCAACCCGCTCCATCCGAGTGTCCAGGGATGTGACATTCGACGAGAGTAGCTTCCCGTCCCTTCAGGGTGTTGAGACACACCCCACACCTTCACCACCAGTCGTGCCTAGCACAACAGTGACTGCCGTGCCTCACCCGCCGGCGTTACCACCAATGCGAGCCCCCTCCCCTGCACACTCCAGTAGTAGTGAGGAGGAGGATGTTGAAAAACTCTTAGACCCCCCACAAGTCCAACCACGCCCCACCACTCCACCACCTGCTCTGCCAGCTCCGCCCACCACACCTAAGCGTGAGCAAGCCACTCCCACTTCACCCCCGCCACGTCCTAGTGCAACGCGCATTATGCGCCATGTCCCTCCTCCCTCACCAGAAATGCCTGGGGGATTTGAGGATCGTGCACAGCGTAGTCAGCTGTTGCGCGAGATGGACAATGCACCAAGGCGCAGTGCCCGTGCCCCTGTCCCTAATCCGCGTTACTTCAATGCGGACAATGCGGCATGGCGCGGCAGGCGTCTGGGGTATGCGGAGTTATTGGCTGCTGCCTTTGTGGGCCGAGACCCTGCAACCTATGCAGAGGCCATGCGGTCTGCAGCTGCAGAAGAGTGGACTAGGGCGTGTCAGTATGAAATGGACGCCCTAGCTAAGAATGGGACTTGGGAGTTAGTGGATCTCCCGCCTAATCGCAAGGCAGTAAAATCCAAATGGGTCTTTAAGCTCAAAGCGGATGGCCGCTACAGAGCTCGCTTGGTGGCTAAGGGATTCACGCAGATCCCTGGCATAGATTTTGATGAAACCTTCTCTCCCGTCGCACGATTTGAGTCGCTACGTTTACTTCTGGCGTTGGCCGCGCTGGAGGACTGGCACATCCATCAGATGGATGTTAAGTCTGCTTTTCTCAATGGCGTGCTTGACGAGGAGATATACATGGAGCAGCCACAAGGTTTCACTGTCACTGGCTCTGAGACGAAGGTGTGTCGCCTGGTTAAGGCGATCTATGGTCTCAAACAGGCCTCCCGCGCATGGAACTTGCAATTCCATGGAGTGCTCACTGCACTCGGCTTTAAGCGGACGTTTGCTGATGCTGGCATATATGTGATGCCTCAACGGGAGGGGTATGATCCACTCTTCGTTATTGTCTACGTTGATGACATCACTATACTGGGTCCCTCGCTGAGTGGTATCAAGCGTTTGAAGTCAGATCTG
Organism: Lactarius indigo; assembly: GCA_025766275.1. Taxonomy (NCBI): domain Eukaryota; kingdom Fungi; phylum Basidiomycota; class Agaricomycetes; order Russulales; family Russulaceae; genus Lactarius; species Lactarius indigo. The sequence continues at coordinate 562,060 of JAFKAC010000030.1, forward strand.
TCTGAACGCTATGAGATGACAGATCTCGGGGAGATAGAGTCTTATCTTGGTATGCGCATTGTGCGCGACCGCTCCCTTAGACGCATCGAAATAGATCAGTCTGGCTACATCAAGGATGTCCTTGAACGCTTTAGCATGTCTGATGCCACACCACACAACACACCCTTGCCCGCTGGTGCTGACGAGCACCTGGTTAAATATACGTCGCAGGCAACTGCCTCAGATATCTCTCACTACCAGTCTCTTATTGGGAGTCTGCTTTATGTGCAGATTGGCACAAGGCCAGATATCTCCTTCGCTGTGTCACGTTTGGCGCAGTACGCAGCGAACCCTTCACCACAACATCTGCGACTTGCGCAGTATGTCCTGTCCTACTTAGTAGGAACTATGGATATGCGTATTGTTTATGATGGCGCCAATGGCGATGGCCTTCACGGCTACACTGACTCCAGTCTGGCTGATCAGACTGACGACCGCCACTCCACCTCTGGTTATGTGTTCCTACTAGCTAACGGTGCAATAAGCTGGTCTTCGCGCAAGCAAAAGACTGTTGCCCAAAACACAACGGAAGCGGAATACATGGCCATGACTGACGCGGCTAACCAGGCTGCGTGGTATCAGAGCTTCCTCACGGAACTCGGGTACGAGGTCGACGACCCCATCCCACTTCATGGTGACAATAAGGGTGCCATTGACTTGGCCTTGAACCCTGTCACTGGGAGACGGTCTAAGCACATTGCCATACGGCATCATGTCATTCGAGAGTACATCGAAAAGGGGACCATCACCCTCATCAGAACTCCTACTGTGGATATGGTTGCGGACGGCTTCACAAAGTCACTACCGCGTGTCCTGCTGCAGAAGCACAACGATGACATGGGACTTGTGTGCACTTAGATTGTAGATCACGGGGAGATGTTGATAAGTGACCCCTGCGCACTTAGCGGCTCGTACGGACCGGACTTGCAGCATGGACTGCTTTAGATTAGATATACAGGACTTGTAGATTAGATACTGTTTGATCTGTACAATCTGGACTTATCATTGCGTCACATATGACATCACTGTACTTCTAATGACATCATACATCCGGACTCTGCGTTGTATAACGCCTTTGTACTTTCCTTTGTTCCGTACTTAGCTTTATCTTTATTATGATGTCACTATGATATCATTTGCTTCTGGACTCTCCTTATTCTTTCTTTCCTTGTTCTCAGAACGTCCACTCCTTTGTCCGTTTGTAGAACAATACTTCCTTGTACTGCGTGACTTAGTGTCACATCCCTTGTACAGTGTCACTACCTGAAAGTGTATAAGTAGAGTACCATGTACGCTCCTGGTCCACATCAGTTCTCACTGCTTGTGTGCCAGGTAAGCTCTCTCCTCTCCAATGTAACAACATCAGTTCTCACTGCTTGTGTGCCAGACAACCTCTTGCTTCACCTTTGCTTGCACTCCCTGTTGCTGCCTTTCAGCCACCCTTGATATCTCACCACAGTCTCCTTTGTCACTGTGAGTATCATCTCTATGTGTGCTGTTCATCAAAGTCATCCTATTTAAGGATCTAGAAACCCAACGCCTTCGTCAAGAAGCCCTCAAACAGGTAGACGACGATATTGCAGCAGTCAGACGAACCTATCGGGCAGAACACGAGGCATATGTCCGCACACAGCGGAACAATGTCCGTGCAGCTCTCAAACAATGGAAGATCCGTCATCACAATTCGCGCAACCTGGAGTTTTTAAAGACGGAGGCGGCCAAGCTCGGGTACGCTCTCTCTCCCAACTCCACTGACGCTTTCCAGCCGAATTCCGACCCCGTTGAGGCTGAGCTGGACTGGCTGCCATCCTCGCGCGCCTCCTCCCGTGCCCCCTCTCGGGCACCATCCCCTGCACGGTACCCGACCACACCACCAAACCGCCCTCTGCAGGTAGACACAAATGTGACCCCGACCCCAGTACGCGTCAAACGCGTCCGTACTGACGACATCGACCTTCGGGAGCCAGCTACAGACTTCACGGTGGAAGTGCCCTCACCAGCGCCCTTCCCGATCCCGATCCCACCTTCCCCCCTCCCCAATTCATCACCTATGTCCCCGTCGCCCATGATGGAGGATCATCCCATAGACGCCCTTGCCGAAAGACTAGATGCGAACGGCGGTGTAGGGGCTTCAATGCACGCGATCTCCCGCGATACTGAAACCCCGCAGACACCACACCAACCATCACTCCCGGAGGTTGACCACGAACCTCCACTGCATGCGGCTGTAACCCGTGCAGCCCCTCTCCCGGTGTCCTTGCCTGAGACCACTCCCGCATTGGCAGCTCCTGTTGCACCCGCTACCCAAAGCGGAGACAGTGAGCTCATGCAGATGTTGCGCCTCATCCAAGGCACCATTTCTCGGTTGGAAGAGAAAGTAACAGCACAAGATGCACGCATAGAGTCGCTCTCTTCCACACCACCAACTGCAGGACGGAAAACGGCTAAACGGACCGAGGCGGTGGCAGCCCCTCCGTCCGCCAACACCGCGAGTACGTCGGCCGCCGCAATGGATGAGGCTCTGAGCAGTAATGCCCGAGCTAATGACCCTGCGGACGCCATGCCCACTGCAAGCAAACCCCCCCCTGTCAACCGTGCCACAAAGCCCATCCCCCAGGCGAACCTCCCCCCCTCCTGGTCGTCGATAGTTACCCAGAAGGCGGTTAAGCAACAGAACACAAACGCCGCACTCGCCAAGACCACCATGGCCTCCACTGGCCGGGGTAACAACGGCAAAAGTAGCGGGGAAGCGGCCATTCGTCGCAACAAAGCCAATATCACCGAAGTCACGGTCATACGGGGTCAAGGGGTAGACAACGCCGAATTGGAGGCTGCTCTGTACGGCACCCCGCCCTCAGTCATCGTCGGCTCAGCCCGATCTGAAATTGAACGCCTCACATCCACGCCCATAGTCTTATTAGACGGCCGCTGGTCCACCAATGCGTCGTCACACAACTTTGTTTACCGAATTGCAGGGTCCATCCCGTTCCGCACAATCCACGCTTTTCGTAACGCCCTGGTGGGACCCCTGAAACAGGGCAATCTCATTCCAAACGATGGTTGGACATATGCACAGATCCGGAAGACACCGACCACCAGCGCCGAAGGAGTGGTCTACGATAGCGACGAACTCACTGCCGAGCTTCGCCGTAACCCCGCTTTCAAAGACGCCATCCTCTGCATCGACCCCTTCTGGCAAGGCAGCCCCCAGAATGTCGGCCGCAACCCCCACGGCACCGTCAAGCTAGCCTACGTTGACGAAGACGGCCAAATAGCCCTCCAAGTCAAACGCGACGGTATCTTCATGTTCAACGAGTCAACCAATTTTGTCATCACCGGTGACAACCCGACAATCCAGATGTGTGGACGGTGCCACAGAGTCGGTCACACCACCGATTCCCCAGCATGCCAGGTACCACGCAACTCTATTGTCTGCCACATTTGCGCAGGAAGTCATCATCCCTCCACCCACGCTTTCCACTGCCCCTTGTCCAATCAACACCAGATGGCTGGCGTCTGCCGATGCCGCTTCACCTGTATCAATTGTAAAGGGAACCACAATGCCCGCTCCCCCTTCTGCCCGATGAAGAAGTCGTTTGCCCCCCCCCCCCTCGCCACCGTGTCATCCGCCTCCCCAGCCGCCCACTCTCAGCCCTCTGCCAAGGGTAAAGAGAAGGAACGCGCTCCCCCGGTCTCCGCCACTCCGGCGCCGGTGACGTCCGCAGGAGAAGTTCCCCAGGCTCGGGTGGACGATGACGACGTCGGTTTCACAACCGTCTCGCGCCGAACCAAATCACAGAAGAAATGGGACAATCGTCAGCGCGCCAACAGGGCCATCCCGGGTGCCCCGAACTACGATCCGTCCTTAGTGCAGCCACGCGGACAAAAACTGACATCTAAGGTCCCAGCTCGACCTATAACGAAATCCTCCCCCCAAGCTGCGGCTCACACCGCTGGCGGATCATTTGGCGACCTCGTGGTTACCCCGGGAGTTCTCCCAAACTGGAAACAAATACCGGTCTTCTTTGAACAACACGTCGCCTCCATAAAGGATACGCAAACGGCTTTCCGAAGGTTGGTGAACCCTGCCGACCCTGAAGAAGAAATCGCTGCACTCAACGATCTCAACCGTCAATGGAACGGCCAGGGCGACGGCAACTTTGTCGGCATTGACAGCATAGAAGCCCGACTAGCAGTGCAATTCCAATTCCCACTCCGTCGCGAAGACATCCCTGACCATATGCGACGCTTCCACCCGGAAGTTAACGTTGACGTCGAACTAGAAAGCATTGCATCACAGTATAGCGACGAACTTCCCCCCCCAGCACTCACCCCGAGATTGTATCTCCTCCACTCCATCCCACGTGAACAGCGACTCGCTCACCCAGGTGAGGTCTTCGTCCCCGAACCCACCCCAGAGGAGATGCGCAAGGAGAAGGAAATCAAGCTTAAGCTAGTAGAAGTACTGCTGGCGCTTTTCGGAAATGGTTCAGTCCTATCCCCGGCCCTCATCGACCAAGTAGCCAACATTATCAACCTCAAGTACTTTATGTCTCTCCCGGACCAACAAGCACAATGGCTCGAAATTCAGAACGTCCTCAAGTCTTTTAACGACATCAGCGGCAACCCTTCAAACTTCCTCTAACATGCATAACACAACCATATTATCAGTAAACATGCGTCGGCGCAATGCGGCGATGCATGCCCTTCTCGAAGAAAACAACGAACACGACATTATATGTATACAGGAACCATGGTTTGATACTATTGGCACCGCCCGCAACGACAAGATGAAAAGCGGGGTGGATGTCCTAGGCGGTGCTAGTCACCGCAAATGGAATATCCACTACCCTTTCTTCTCCTCTAATAAACGTGCTAAAGTTCTTATTTATTCCCGCAAACACAGCAGAACCGCCTCTAAGTACCGACGTCATCCAGCGCTCATCGTTCCTAGGCTGGACCTCTGCCATCATCCGTCGATCCTGATGGTTGACATCAGAATTGGTAAACATGTCACACGCCTGATAAACTTCTACAATGACACCGCGGACACCTCCGCACTCCATTCGTTACTTAACCTCGATCTAGACCCACTCATCCCCACGGTTGTGGTTGGGGACTTCAATCTCCACTCTCCGCAGTGGTCCCCCCCAGGACTCACCACCACTGCCAACTCTATCCGCCTTGAACAATGGGCGGCCACACAAACCCTAACTCTCACCAGTACACCCCAAATCATCACGCGACGAGGCATCGAAACCGAGCGGCCGAGCACCTTAGACCTAGTATGGTGCAATGAAGCTGCGGTCGACAGCGCGTCGTACTCCCCCCCGATTGTCGATTGGGACGCCTCCCTTGGCTCCGATCACGCGGGCATCCATTTTACATGGACGGTAACTGGCACCCATAGAGGAGAGAAACCAGCTCCCCGACGCACCTTCTCACCCGTTTTTCAGACTGAGGAACAGGAGAAAGCATGGCGCAACGACATTGCAGCCCGCTTACCGCCTGTCTCCACCTCACTCGACCCTGTCGACATTGAGAACTCAGCCACTGACATCCAGAACGCGCTAATCGAGGCGTGCTTACAGCATATGAAGATCAAGGGACCACAATCGTCACGCGGGAACCCGTGGTGGGACCAAGAATGCCGAGACAAACTGGCTGCCCTCCGGGCTACCACACACGACTCACCAGAGAGACGAGAAGCCCTTAAGACCTTCAAGCGCACCACGAAGCAAAAGAAGCGAAAACATTATGATAAGGTAATACGGGAAACGCCCCTATGGGAACTCGCAAAGTGGCGCCACGGGAGAAGAAAAGACGGCATCCCAGCCCTCGCTGACGTTGACGGCACTCTCCACTTCACACAGAAGGAGATCGGGGCCATCCTAGCCCGAAAATTCTTTGTCGAAGACCTCGGGGAAGTTGCTCACACACAGTTCGACGACCCACCACCCATACCCCAACGGGACTTCTACCCGGTAACCACAAGAGAAGCGGAGTCCCTCCTCCGGGATTGTAGCAACACATCCGCACCAGGAGAATCGGGCATCTCCTGGGCCATCCTCAAAATGGCGTGGGAGGTTATCGAGGAACATGTTGTCTCCCTATACCAACGAATACTAACCGCACAGTACCACCCGACGATATGGAAGTCAGCTACGGTTGTGGTTATCCCCAAGCCGGACAAACCCAACTACCTCGCAGCGAAAGCATACCGCCCGATCTCCTTGATCGAGTGCCTCAGCAAGCTGCTAGAGAAAATCGTCGCCAAACGCATCACGTATTGCGTGGACAAGTATTCCCTCATGCCAACTACTCAGTTCGGCACAAGGGCTTTCTCTTCAACCGTTGATGCGGGCCTCACCCTTGTTCATGATGTTCAGTCCGCCTTCCGTACTAACCAGAAATGTGCTGCTTTGCTTTTTGACATAAAGGGATTCTTCGACCACGTCCATTCAGGGCGTCTTACAGCCACACTCCGCAACTTGGGCTTCCCCCCACAAATCTATAACTGGGTGGCCTCGTTTCTTGACGGACGCCAAGTTAGGATGTCATTCAATGGTAGTACTGACACGTCGCGACCCCAACCGGTCAGGACCCCTCAAGGGTCGCCCATCTCACCAATCTTGTCAGCTATATACACGTCCACCCTCCTCAAACTTGCACCGACACACAACAACACCACTCTCGGTATGTACGTAGACGACGGCCTTCTATTTGCACATGGCAACTCTTGGCAAGAGGTAAACAACGCACTAAGGGAGAGGTATAGACTTTGTGAGGATTGGTTGCGACGCTCCAACCTGGAGTGTGAACCAGACAAAACAGAGCTCATCTATTTCTCCAAACCTTGGTCTAGGAATAAGACTCCGCCCCCAACAGTGCTCTACCTCCCCGACCCCGTCCACGCCACCTACTACGGAGTCACGCCCTCCGACAACATACGTTACCTCGGCTTCTTCATCAACTACAAATTGAACTGGGAAAATCACGTGAACATCATGTGTAACCGAGCACGGGCGTCGATCAAGTCCATTCAACTCCTCGGCAACACCCGTAAGGGGATCGCCTCAGTCAGCTGGCGCCTCCTTTTCAATGCAATATGTCTCCCGGTCCTATCATATGGATGCCAACTGTGGATGACCAAGAAACGCAAAGCGGGACTAATCCACAAGGTCCAAATGGTAATGAATGAAGGGGTAAAACTTATTTCCGGTTCCTTCCGCACTGCCCCTCGTGGCCCATTGCACGAGTTAACCCGGGTTCTCCCGGCCAAGCAGTACCTTGAAAAACTGATCGCAACCTCCTCCCTCAGACTGTTCCGCGTTCCCCAAGCCTCCCAACTTCTGACCCGCCTTGGGGAAGAGTGGGAAGGCGAGGTCCAGAGCGGCCCACACTCCAGCAATGGAGGGGTGGTGTGTAACAGATCATTACGGGTTAGGTCTGGAAAAACCCAACAGTGCCCCACTGCCTTGGAGGCTCTCGCCAGCAAAGTCGACCCCCTGTTGACTGCGCGGGTCGACGTCACAGCCATTGCCCCCTGGGAGGTCCCTAACTGGGGTGCGCATGTGAACTGTGAAGGGAAGTCGGACCCCAAGTCCCGAAAGAAGGCTGTCAAAGGGCTCTACGCCAACTGTCAGTCCTCGAGTAGGGTTATAATCCGACTGGCAAGCACTATATCAAATCGACACCGGTTCGACAACAAACACGTGGGCGGAGCTGCGATTGACGTTACATCTGGTCACGCGCCCCCTATAACGAGAAGTTGGGCAATGGGCACGGAGGTGGAGGATAACGACGTGGCATTATTCGGCCTCGCCAAAACGGTGGAGTTCATTGCAGCTGAGTACTCACGTGCGGCCCCAAAGTCCATTTACATATTATCACATAACGAGTCGGCCCTGGCTCACATTACGTCTTACCGCTCTTATGACAACCAGAAGGAGGTGCTCATGTGGCACCGTGCTCTCACTTCTTTCTTCGCACAGCCCAGGGACACGAGGATCACCCTTGTGTGGTCGCCAGTTGATCAGAAGAGAGCTCCCGATTCCCGCGCCCGCAAAGCAGCACTCAAGGCATGCCAACACCCGTCCCCTTCTGCCACCCAACCCATCCGCTCCACCTCTTGGGTGAAGAAACAGCTCAGAGGCGCCGCCTTCCGTTCATGGGCGGCGGACTGGCGCATCACCATATCCAAACCACACCGCCCCCGCGCCTACGGGCACTCCATTGACACCACCCGTCCACCAGACGGACGCAACCACCCCCTATGGCTGGCCGCCATACCCCCCAAAAAGCCCAGTGATGATTATGTGCACATTAACCGCCGCGCACACTCCACTGCCATGCAACTCGCAACACTACATTCATTTACCTCCGACTACACTCTTTCACACCGGCCCGACTTGCCGCCAAGCGACTCTCTGTGCCCAGCGTGCAAGGTGGCGAATTCATTTAACCACCAAATCCTCCACTGCCCCTTGTACGTCAAAGCACGACGGGAGGCGTTCCACTTCTACCTCGACCAATACACCAACCCCCTCCGCATCTTCTACGTGCTGGAGTACCATCTATGCCTCTTCCTACAAAAGTCAATCGCTGCTTACGCCCCCAGGCGCCCAAGAAACCCTGGATGAAAGAGCTCTCGGACCGCAACTGTCGCCCTGTACCCAGTACAGCCCCGTAAGTGCTAACCCCTTTTGTGCTCCGTGCCCTTATAAGGGTCCCTTGTGCTTCGGTGTCTTCACATTACATAAACCTTGCTTTACGAACCTGACCTGTCTCCTCTGGGAGGTGACATCTAGTTGAGTTAATTTTTTCCTTGACTATTTACCCGCTTCCGCCCGCACGTGAGTCTCGGCTTACATTACCTTACGAAATTTCTCTCGCTCCTGTGACAGAAGACCGGCTTTGTATTACGTACTGCCCCGGAATAAAATCGATCAAAAAAAAAAAAAAAAAAAAAGATGATAATGCCATCAGCGTCCGCTTTCCATCCTTCGACCATCTTCTTGTCCTCTTCTGTCGCCATTTCGAGATACATGGAAAAGATAGGCCCTGACCCATCGACGAAGTTAGACATCCCTCGTAGTTCTTGAGTCGGGCCCGACTGTGGCGGATGCGGGTGGTCGCCTATGGGAGTGGCGGTAGCTGGTGAGAAGGGTGAGGATAGATAGAGACAAGCGAGAGTAACGTACCTCCGCTCATGCCTATATCTACCCTGGTCATATTAGTACTCTCGAGAGCTTGGGGCATTGATGTTTATGGAGTGATCCGATAAGTGAGCGATTGAGATTGACTGCTCTTAGCTAGTTGTGAAGCACGGTAGTATATAGCAGTCAGCTCCACTGGCAGTGCAGCGGAATATAATTTGGCTTTGTTGTGTCGATGTTCGAGTCTACACCACCCGCAATCGCTACTCTACATACAGCGAGAATAGCTGCCGTCGTGATATTCGCGGAAGATACACAAGATCACGTCCATGGGTGCTTGACTGTGCTTTGAGCGAGATACAGATTGCCAAACTCGCGAGGTACATCTCGTTGTGCAGTCCATGTCTAGAATCGGGACGTGCACCTTATGTCCAATCGATTTGACAGAAGCTCGTTGTCGAGGACGGTCAGATGCCCCTATCGGGATGATTCCCGTAAATATCGTCGCATTTGAGAACGTCAAGGGCATAGTTGAGGGCAGTGACCGCGGTGTGTGGCAAAGTTTTCTCCTTTGATGCCCGTCTCACTACCATCTTGCGACAGAGATCGAAGGGTTGTTCAGGACTTCGACATTTTTATGTCTACCTACGAAGCGTATGGCCGATCTATCGTTTCTCTAGAAAAAGCCTGCGGTCGTGCAGCTGCCTATCGTCATACAATGGCCCTCGTGTTGAAGTTAGGGAGACAACTCGACGCCTCCGTCAAGCGCTTGTCTTACGCTTATTAACATCGTGCACTCCCGATTTCCCGCCGCCGAACTCGCCTTCCTCTACACCTGCCATACAACTCAGGTGACGAACGGAAGCGCCACCCACGAGGCGCTCTGACTCACGGGATCCCGAAGCGTGGGTTGGGACGATGCAGACAATAGCGGACGTGGACGGACGGGACTCGCAGAGCGCTTCTCCACGTTGATTTTTCTGCCTCAACAGGTAAGGCGTCGTTTCGTATGAGAAATCGGCAGAGGTGCATCGCGACGCTGTCTAGGGGCTGAGGAAGGCGAGTTGGGCAGGAGCGTTATGTGAACACCGTGCATTACGGAGCGCGCTCGATGGTGGGTTATACAGTAGTAGGTACCTTGTGAGTGGTCCGGTCTTTTGTGGGCCTTGTTTGAAGGTTTAACTACCACTTATCACCCACACTCAAACAGGCGAAGAGCGGGTCTATGGGACGCGCCAGCGGGATGTCTGACGCCTCAGAAATTCAATGTCGACGATTTTAATTCAGCCCATCTATCTCAATCAATGGACGTACGCCTGAGGGTCTGGGAGAACCTGGTAGATATTGGCGAAGGAGAACTTGGAGGGATCTGGTGGGGGTCGTGGTTTGATACGAGCACAAGGCTGCGAGGGAGCGGAGAGTTGATTGGCGCATCAACCTGATGTTGATGCAACATCCTCTGTACTGCGTCGCTCTGCCCTCAAGCTCGGACATGGACAACACGAAATCGTACTCCTGTGTTTCGTGTCGCCCCTCCCTTCGACTAAGGGCTTGCCCGGAAGTCCGCCTGTGGGCTACGCGTTCGACCACTGGTGCGCTAATACTTCGAATTCGTCCCAGGAAGGTCGGGGATGTGCAGAGCTGGTTAACGCGAAGTCCTTCCGGAAACCATATATTTATGAACCAGGAGATACGAGAAAAAGGAAGTGGAGAACTAGGGCGGGACGAGTTGTTGGAAATCGGTGATACAAACAGGGACAAATGTACACAAATATTACTATACCTATCCAGCATCGTAAAGTACAGTCTCATATGCAGGCTCTCGCCAAAGCCCTCCAGTAAGCACTCGGTGTCGTAGCTTACTCTAACCTCTAAAAATGTCTTTTTCATGTCGATGGCCCGCTTCTCGGAATTCTTCCCCGCCGACTCTATCGCTCAACACCAGTTCCCTAATCCGCCGCGGAAAATGTCGATAGTTTTTCCAAGAGTTTTTCTCTATATCTCCGGCTCTACCCTGCATACGAACCAAATAAAATCAAGAGAGATGGACAGTCTAAGTTCTTCCATGGGAGCGCAAAAACTAACTAATTCAAAGCGTGTCACTTGTCGCCCTGGTCGGAGCGCGAGTCGATGACTCTGACTGACTGGAGCGAGCAAGCGAGCAGGTTGGGCACTATAATTTGTGCGTTCTGACACTTCCTTCTCTACCACTTATCCTGCTGTTTCGTGTCGCCAATTATTCTCTCAACTGTGACACAGGAATCGGTACTACGGAGTCTTCTCCCGCATCACCATCAACGTCTCGCTTCCAGCATGCTGCGTTCGAACGGTTTCCTCAGCATCATTCATCACACTTTCCTCCCCTGGGCCCATTTACGAGTCTTAATGTGTCCAATTCTTCCAACTTGGGCAACATCTGAAGCGCTTAACCCCATCTATATCCTCACGAGGCCATGTTAGCACCAAATTGCACACCCACTAGTCAATATTGCAGACCCATTCCACTCTGCGTCAATTCTACCATCGACTGCTGCCTACCCACCCGCCGCAGGACGACTCTCGAAATGAGCGCCCGTGCATGTTCGGCGTGTCGCCTTCAAACTCGCTCCGCATGGCTATATTGCGCACACACATTTTCTACACTACGCGATACCTGCTCTCAACCTAACCTCGATCCAGATACCTGCCTGTGTCTTGATCACATCGTGAGCGCATACATGAGCGCCGGCGCGCGTATCGTCTTGCACCCTACTTTGCGCACTCAAACGATATGCTCTCCCTGCACACCCACATGCGTTCTCCTGTTCACTGAATACTCTGGCTCGTGCTATCCGCCACCTTATGTACGCACGGGCGCACGGAGCCTCCGAGGCGGCCTGCGGTACGGGACGGGGATGGGAGCGGCGACGGGGTGAGTCCTTCTCTCAGCCGAGAAGTAGCAGTATAATAAGCCTAGTCCGTCTAACATTTATCGTCGTGTCACTTGCACCTCATTATAATGTGTAGTCGGTACAGTTCTGGGGAATGAACCGGGTGGATAAACGGAAGACACTATCAATTTTCGCAGAGGATACTTCGAGGACCAGGTAAGTGGATACTCCGCCGTTCTCTGCATCTACAGATTCTGGGCGAAGCCCAGGTCCCCAGCTCGCAGGGAGCAACTCGTTGGGCAGACTGGAATCGAAACGTGTACCTCGTTTCCAATCGATCTGGCGTTGAGGGTGCTTCAATTTCTCTATCTGATGTCGCGGGAGCAGCAGTGCGAAGAGATGATTTTTCCGTCGTAGTTGGAATGTCAAGGGGCGAGGTGAGGGGTGCGTGCCAGGGTTTGTCTCCCATGGCCCTCTCATCTTACTACCGTCTTGCAACAGAGATCTCAACCTTTTTCGCTTCCACTTATTGAACCTGTCGCCAGCCCATTTTCCAGAGATGAGAATGCATGTGGCTGACCTCTTGCTTATCGTTATATCCGTGACCGCAGAGTCCGCCACCAGGTACCTCATGTGCGTCTCTGCCTCGCCCCTACCCCTCATTAATGCGTCATTACTCATCCACAGAAGCCTGGCGAACTCTTCAACGACAATCTGCCCACCGTCTCCCGGTTTATGACGCGCGCTCCGAGACCCCGCTGGCACAAGCCACGTGCTGCACATATCACGTGTCTCCAACCCTGACGTTGAGACGTGGCAAATGGAGTGGGAGATCACGGCGTCAAGGGTAAGCGCTTCTTTGCGGCTCCTTGTTGATGTCTTCAGATTTTCCAAATTGGGCAGCAGTATGTTCTCTGCCTCTCTCTCTGCCTTGCCTGATACGCTTCGCTCTCCATGCAAAGCCACGGCCTACCACTGGAAGCCCCCGCATGCCCGATCACTGGAACAGGGTCGCAGGCGAGACAGCCTACCGTGCCTGACGCGATAACCATGGCCCTGTCGACTCGACCATTTTTGACTTTGACCCCCTTGCTCTTCAAGCTTCAAGCTCGATGTGGTCCTCGCCGCACAAGCGTACTTGTTCGTGCACCCTCTGGATATTCCCAAGTAGCGGACGGGACAACCTGCACGCCTCGGAGAACTCGCATGTAGAAAACACCTGGGGAATACGGACGTATCCGTGACCCAAGTCGGAAGGATCATCGATGGTAAGTACAGTATCGACTCTGTGAGTTTCTCGACGCCTCTCTCAAAAAGAGACTCAAGCAGTCAGTATCGCAAACACTGTCGAAGCCTAGGAGATAGAGATAGCTACCCAGAGGCGCACAGAGGCTTGCGTGTCCTTTCTAGGCGGGTTCACTAGCCCGCAGTAGGTCAAGGCGAAATTCGAGACTCCTCACTCGTCCTACTCGAATTTACACATATTTCTACACGGTATTGTATCGCGTAATAAAACAGTATGCACGCAAGACGAGAGAACGTATTGAACGCATCGATGTAGCAATATAGAAGGCCCAACACGAATATATACCTCATCACATACGTACATCGAAGAGATTTGGGGGGTGCGTCAAACGATATCGTGCCGGCCATGCGAAGGATGTGGGAAATTATCTCCTATATGCTCGGCATTTGGTTCCCACAATGAAGGACCCGCGATGTCTATATTCGAGTCAGTGACCACCGGGAGTGACGGGGCTTGTGATGGAAGGCCTAGGGTGGGCATAGTGCTTTCGTGGATCGCTCGATTCACAGAGGGGGGATCGAGAGCATCCTTGTTCTCGCGTAATCCAAGTTGGCTAGTACCGCCCTGAGTAGTAGCACCTACATCAGGTACAGAGGCCGGTTCCGATGAAGCGCTGGGAGCAGTGACCATTATCGAGCGACGGGATTCTGGCAGGGTGGTGAGAGATAGGATTAGGTCAGCGATGAGTGTGAAGACGGCAACGCACCTGCAGGAAGTATATTGTCGAGGACCAGATTAGAAGCGGTTGAAGATGGCAGGTTTGGTTCATCAGAAGGCGCTAGGAGGACTTGGTTGTGCTGGAGGGCAAAGACAGCGAGTGGGGTAGAAGAGAGAGGTGGGGCGGATGTGAATGTTTCGGGAGTGGAGTGTGACATCGTTGTACCTGAGCTGGCTATATCTGACGGGGTAAAAGGAGTGCGGGGGCTTTCGACGATTGTCTGATGAACGGGGTGGAAGTTGTCGAGCGGTGGCACATCCGTGAGGCTGTCGTCGATATGAAGTGGGGCAGGCATGGATGAGGAAGGCACATCGGGACCGGCAAGGGAAGCAGGGGCCAGCGCAGCATTATCACGCAGGTCAGTTTGGGAAATGGTTGTGGAGGAAGGGTCATTGTGGGTGTGAGATGGTGAGTCCGGAGAATGGCCAGGGACGTTGCACACTGGATATGAAGATGGGAACCGCAGATCCCCGCTGATTAGGGAAGGACCGGCCTCTTGATGCAGAGCAGCGTAGACGTTTCGAATCGGTCTGAGGAGATTCCGCACCATCCGCCGACTGCCTTCACTCCGCGCTTGGTTCCAGAGAGCACAGAACTCGTGCTGCAGTTCAGGTAATGTATCTTCCACATTGAACTTCGAAGCTGCTTCTAAAGCGGACGATAAAATGGTATCGGGCCAGGACGACTTCCATAGGTGGCTAAATTGCTTGCGAGTGACGTGAATCAAAATAGCAAGCGACAGGCTGTCACCGTGTGCGGCGTACTCTCGGAGGACGGATTCTTGGACGCCAAGTTCATTGGAGGCAGAAATAAACCAAGAGTCATCGCGTTGTTGTGCTCTTGCGACGGTACCACAGATGGCAGCTTGTACAACCAAATCGGTATCCCGGTCATTGCCCCAGCCTCTTGAAGTCCGCACTATTTCGGCGGATATCGGGCCACTATACTGGTATCCGGACAAAACCCTAGTAAGGACATCAGGCACCTTGGGGATGTGTGCTGGATCGCAAGCCTTCGCACAGATGATGGCCCTCCGGTCTTTGACAGCCTCCGGTAGCAAGCCGGACGAGAAAGTGACGTCCAACAACCCTATTAACCCCGACGAAAGCTTCCACTTTTGTTCGCTAGTGAGACTGGGCAGAGGGTCGACGACGACGTTTGAGCTACGAAAGCCAGGTAAGCCGGAGAAAAAGCGCCCTAGTTCGTGGTCTTCGTCCAAACTGTCGAATGTCCACATCAAGGCGCGAGCAACGATCTCCGATGGTGTACCCAGAGCAGTTTCCTCGGCTGTCTTCTGCATGCCCTGTACAAACAGTTTGCGATATCTTTTCTCCAGCGATCCAAAGCGATGGTAGGTTTCACCACTAAAATAGTCAAATAAAGTGATCCTCCGAAGAGCTCGAAAAATGAGATATGATATCCCGGTGACAATGGGCCGTGCCGGTAATGAGAGTGGGGTGTGGTATGGGCTGTCGTGACAAAAGATCGGGACGACCGTGATACACCCGTACAGAGCTGTGCAAATGCCAATCCACGACAGTACCAACTTGAAAATTGTGAGATTAACATTCCACAGGAATACGGATATGCCGGCAAAGAATAGGAAAAGGGAAACATGTAGCAGCGTGGGCAAAGCCTCGACCGCCCACGGAAGGAGAAACTTGTCGACACCTTCAAAAAAGAACGCGCGAATCCGTGCTCGCTTGTGTAGACTGTAACGTGGCTGAGTGACTTTGAGGTATCTTCGTGCCCACTGCTGGAGCAATGTCGCGAGTAGAGCACAAGTGATACTGATGACCAAGCTCAAGAACAAAAGCGCGTTCACCCAAACAGCATAGTTCGGTGGAGAAAATGGGGGTGGGGAAGTAGGGAGGGAGCTGGAAACGTTTGGGTTGGCGAGAGTCTGATAAATATTTGAGAGGTAGAAGTTGGAAGTGTCCTGGGGGTTCTGTCGAATGTCCTGAATGGACACTGAGATCAACGATGCAACCGCAGCAGAGAATAAACCGGTCTGTGAGAGATGAGCGTGAAGCAGCGCACAAGATTGGGAAATAGTGACGGACAAAGATGATAATGCCATCAGCATCCGCTTTCCATCCTTCGACCATCTTCTTGTCCTCTTCCGTCGCCATTTCGAGATACATGGAAAAGATAGGCCCTGACCCATCGACAAAGTTAGACGCCCCTCGTAGTTCTTGAGTTGGGTCTGACTGTGGCGGATGCGGGTGGTCACCTATGGGAGTAGCAGTAGTAGGTGAGAACGGTGAGGCTAGAGCAAAGTCGGAGTAAGGTACCTCTGCCCGTGCCTATTTCTACCTCGTTTAAATCGGCATTCTCGCGAAGAGCTTGGGACATTGAAGGCTTTGGCGTGAACAGATATTAGTACGATGTGGAGGACGAAGCGTGTTGAGAGTGACTGCTCTCGGTCAGTTGTAAAGGGCACCGCGAGAATGCCACGAGGTGGTGACGGGATCAACCGAACAGCAAGCGCTCGACGCCCAACAATTTGTGATTGTCATTTTGTGCGCTTTCTAAGTCGTTTCTACCCAACCGCGTCCCGTCTCCCATCAGGCCGACAACGCGCACACTCTATTCTCCCACAATATGCTTGCTGTTCGGTTGCCTTTCCACCCCGAGTTCTATACCGATCCTATTGAGACACTCAACAAAGACCTCGTCCTGCTGCTCGATACCCAAGTGCACTTAGACACTTTCGTTTCACTTCCAAGCACGTTCATCAGCCCGCAATTGCTCAAAGCGAAGGATTGAGACCCTCGCATCACACACACCTCCTGCGCCACGTATAGCTGTGATTAAGGCGTTGTAAGCTCCTCTCCACGCAGTCTACCATCGTTTACCCAATGTCAAGCGGCCACCCGTTACCTATTACTAATTCTCCAAGTTCAGATCCCAGTATTCCAAGTCTCCCGCCTCTATCATGATGCCAGTTGAGGGTACTCCAGACCGAACGTTCTCAGAATTTTTCGGGTTTAGGAACATTTGTCCTATTCGTAACTCGCCTGGAAGGGCCTCCCAAACAGGTCCGCCTTTCGTTCATCCAGCTACCTCTTTACAATTTTCGCCTGGAGCCTGCAGGTATTTCACGGGAAGGTGCATTTAGGATGACAACGGGACTGGCGGCGGATGCGTGTGTTGCGACAAGGTTGATTTGGCCGGCATCGTCTAGGTTCTTGCTCAAGGAGCATCTGCCCGAGGAAATTCTGGTAGTGGTACGCACACATTTGTATCCGCGCTCCTGGCACAGCTGAACGCATCGCTGCCTGCAGGTCTCATCAATACTCTGTCCCATGTGTGCCGCGCTCCGAAGATTACCTGCATGGTTTACCGGCCCGGCTTGGCCTGTTAGCCGTGGCTATTGGCCCGTCTTTCCAGGGCCCAGGATGTCCTGTGCTCCTCTTGAGAATGTTAATATAACCGAGGCAGGTAGCTTTCAGGTTTTCCAAAGCAGAGCAGCCGTACGTCCTCTGCATCTCTCCGCTTCACCTGCTAACGTGCTTCGGTCTCCATGCAGAGATAAGGACTACCACCACAAGCCCACGCAGATCCTCTCGCCAGCCCTGCATCTGGAGCGGCACAGTTTGTCGCACCCGAGGCGATCGCCATGGCCCTGTCCGACCCGACCGTCTTCGACTCCGACCGCTCTTTGCACTCCACCAGGCGTTCTCAACCTCCACAACCGCTACGGTACGGTATAAGAAATAATAGCGACAGACCCCGTCGCGATATTTGCGGAGGATACTTTTGAGGACGACGCACGTGCTGCGGGTCTCCTGCAGATGAGTGCTTCCTTGTATCCCTTGACTGCGTCTTTTCCAAAGCGGGGCAGCTGAATGTCCTCTGCCTTTCTCTTTGCTTCCCTTGGTGACGTGCCTCGCTCTCCATGAGAGCTACGGCCTACCACCACGAGCTCACGCACGGCCGACCGCTAGTCCATACTCGCAGGTGACTCAGCCTGTCGTGCTTGACGCAGTCACCGCGGCCCAGTCCGACACAAGCAGCTTTGACTTTGGATGATTTTCTCCTCAAAATAGATGTGGCCCTTGCTGCGCGAGCACACCCACTGTTCGTACAGCTTTGGGTATTCCTAAGTAGGGGGCTGGGCGGCCTGCACGCATCGGAGTACCCGCACGTAGAAACCACTGGGGAATACAGGCATATCTGCAACCTAAGTTGAAAGGATTGTCGATGGTAGGCACAGTGTCAACTTTGCAAGATCCTCGGAGCTGCTCTCAAAAGAGACCCAAGCACCGGGTATCGCGGACACTGTCGATGTTGAGGAGATAGAGACGGGTACCAGGGTGCGCGCAGAGGCTTCCACATCACTACCCGGTACGTTCATCAGTCTGCTGCGGGTCAAGGCGAAGATTGACTCCTCGCTCAATTTCCCACTCTGCTCTAAATTATACACTTTCTCCACGGTAGTTTACCTCATATTAAACCGTATACACAAGATGAGAAAGAAAAACTGAATAGTTCCGGTATAGTGATACCGACAATTCAACAGGAATACATGTCGCACGCTCATAAGAGATTCAGGAACACGTCGGACAATATCGTATGGGCAATGTGAAGGATGCGGAAGATGATCACCTGTATGCTCAGTATTAGGTTCCCGCAACGAAGGACCCGCAATGACTACGTCTGAGCCAGTGACCAATGAGAGTGATGGGAGTTAAGGTAGAGGATCTAGGGTCATAGTGTTTACGTGGGTTGCGCTATTCACCGAGGGGACCAAAAATGTCCTTTTCCTGGCGAGAACCAGGTTTCGGGTTCCCGATGTTCTCAGTAGCAGCACTCAGATCGGGTACTGGAAGTGGCAGTGGAGGGTTTCTGGGAGCAGTGGTAACTATTGACGAGCGGTGAGATTATGGGTATCACGATGAGTGGTCAGATCGGGTCATGGTCAGGCGTGAAGACAGCGGCGCACCTGTAGGAAGAGTGTTATCGAGAACTGTATTGGAAGGCGCTGGGAGGTCAGGATTGTGCTGGTGGGAAACGGCAACGGACGGGAAGGTGGAGGAAAGAAGAGGGGCGGATGTCGAAGTAGCGGGAGCGGTGTAGGGAATTGTCATGCCAGAGGAGACAAATACATCAATGCGTGCTGGGTCTGGTAAGTTAGCTGGGTCGGGAACGCCTTCCATAGTTGTCTGATGGGAGGGGTGGAGGTTGTCGAGCAATGGGACATCTGTGAGGCTTTCTCTGACACGAAGTGAAGTCGGGGCGGATGAAGAAGGCGTATCAGGGCTGGCAAGGGAAGCAGGGACCGGTATGGTTTTATCATGCATGTCAATGCGGGAAAAGGTGGAGGTAGAGTTGTCGTGAATATGGCCAGCGACGTTGCACACTGGATACGAGGACGGCTCCGACAGATCGTCCAAATTGCCGATAGAGGGGGATAAATTTATGCTAGAATCGGTGTCCCGATGCAGAGAGATGTAAACGCCACGAATGTGTCTGAGGATAGACCACACCATCGCCCGAACAGCGTCTTTCTGCGCTTTGAGAACGACTTTATTCCAAAGAGCACAAAACTCGTGTTGTAGATCGGGTGACGTATCTTGTGCATCGAGCCTGGAAGTTATGTCTACTAGAACCTTCGACAACTTGTACGACGGCCAAGACCATTCGTGGCAATGGTTAAATTGTTGGCGAGCGATGTGAATCAAGACGGCAAGTGAAAGGCTGTCACCGTGTGCTGCGTACTCTCGGAGGGTGGATTCTTGTATGCCTAGTTCATGGGAGGCGAGGATGAACCAAGAGTCGTCACGCTGTTGCACCATGGCGACAGTCGCGCATATCGTGGCTATCAAGTTAGTGTCATTGCCCCTATTATCGCCCCATCTACTCATAGCCTGTACAATTTCGGCGGACATCGGACCACTATATCCATATCTGGACAAAATCTTGTTAAAGACATCAGATACCTTGGGAATGTGCGCAGGATCAGAAGCCTTTGCGCAGATGATGGCCCTCCGGTCTTTAACAGGCTCGGGTAGCAAATCTGATGAGAAAGTGACATCCAATAACCCCATTAACGCCATTGAAAGCTTCCACTTTTGCTCTCTAGTGAGACCAGGTAGAGGATCGTCAACGACTTTTGAGTTGCGGAAACCGGGCATGCCAGAAAAGAAGCGCTCCAGTTCGTGGTCCTCATCAAGATTGTCGAACGTCCACATAAATGCACGAGTGTCGATCTCCGATGGTGAATTCAGAGCAGTTCTCTCCACCGTCTTCTGCATTCCCTGCAAGAGTAATCCGCGATGTCTTTCCTCCCAGGATTGGAAGAGACGATAGGCATTTTCAGCCAGGCGAGCGAGAGAAAGGGGCCCAAAATAAATGCACGGAGAACAAAAGGCCGTAAAAATAATGAGCCACCGAAGGACCCGAAGTGTGGCAAATGATATTCCGGCTACAATGTGCGATGCTGGCAACGAAAGTGGAGTGTGGTACGGACTATCATGATGAAAGAACGGGAGGAATGTGATGCATCCGTACAAAGCAGTGCAAACGCCAATCCATGATACCGTCGACTTGAAAATCGTCAGATTGACGTTCCATAAGAATACAGAGATGCCGGCAAAGAACAGGAAAAGGGAAACGTGAAGTAGTGTTGGCAATGCTTCGACCGCCCACGGAAGGAGAAACTTGTCGACACCTTCGAAGAAGAACGCACGGATCCGCGCTCGCTTATGTTGACTGTAACGTGGCTGAGTGACCTTAAGGTATCTCCGTGCCCACTGCTGAAGCAGCGTCGCGAGTAGAGCACAGCTGATACTGATGACCAGACTCAAGAACAAAAGCGTGTTTACCCAAACAGCATAGTTTGGTGGAGAAAATGGAGGCGGGGAAGCAGGGAGCGAGCGTGAAATATTAGATCCAGGGTCGGCAAGAGTCTGATATATATTTGCGAGGTAGAAGTTGGAGGTATCCTGTGGGTTCGGTCGAATGTCCTGAATGGACACTGAGATCAACGATGCGACTGCAGCAGAGAATAAACCAGTCTATGAGAGATGAGTGTGAAGCAGCGCACAATATTGGGAAATAGTGACGTACAAAGATGAGAATACCATCAGCGTCCGCTTTCCATCCTTCGACCATCTTCTTGTCTTCTTCCGTCGCCATTTCAAGATACATGGAGAAAATAGGTCCTGACCCATCAACGAAGTTAGACACCCCCCGTGGATCTCGAGTTGGCGCCGACTGTGGTGGATACAGGTGGTCGCCTATGGGGGTGGCAGTGGTGGGTGAGAACGGTGAGGATGCAGCCAAGTGGGATTAAAGTATTACCTCTATCCGGGTCTCCGGTCACAATGACATCCTGTAGAGCTTGGGACATTAATATTCTGGAGTGAGTTGATTATGAGGAATACAATGTGTGAGTGACTACTGCCAGCCAGTTGCAGCTTCAATGAACACGACGTCAGCCGCAAGCGCTCGATGATTCAACGAAGTCTCGATATTATTTGGTCTTGTTGTGCCACGGTCCACGAAATAGCAAAAACAGACGCCATCGCAATACAAACATTCACAGAGGGAACTTTTGAAGACTCAGGTACGTGCATTCGGTTTTGTTCTGTGTATAATTGATGGCGGAGGACAGGTCGACAGGTTGCCGATCTCGCAGGGTAGGTACACCTTGCTGAGTGGACCAGAAACCGGCACGCGCACCTTTTGGTCCGATCGATTCAGCTGAAGCTCATAGTCGAAGACAGTCGGCCACCTCTATCCAATCATGTGTGGCGAAGGGGTGTACCTTCTGTCATATTTTGGGATATCAAAAGAGGGTAGGCCCAAGAGAGGGCACTGACCGCGGTGCGTGCATCAGCTTTTTTCTTCTTCTTGTGACAGATATCGATGCTTCTTATTGAAGGATTCTTCGACCTTTCATGTACCCATGTATTTAACCTCTGGCCAATCTATTCTCAAAATGCCCTATCATCACATCAGTGACCACAGAGTTTGCGGTCAAATACCGCATATACGTTCCTACCTTATTGCTCGTCCAGCTCATACACCAACACGCTCCTGCTTGCCAGCATAAACCATGGGTTTCACGTACCGTAGATCTCCCCTCCAACTCTAATCTCGAGAAGTGGCCGAAGGAGAAATAGACTACGCCCTTAGAGAAGGGTGCTCGTTTGAAGCGCCTTGTCAAAACCTTTAGAAATCGGGACAGCTGTATGTCTGCCACCTCTTTCTTCTTCGCCTGGCCTGCCGATGCGCCTCGTGATCCGTGCAGATCCTCCATGGTCTACCACTACAAACTCGTGCGCTTCCGCTCGCTAGAACTTAGCATGCGGGGCAGTGGGAGCAAGGGTCGTGGACTCGTGGGGAGAGCTGTCGTGGGTGTCAGCTATCGAGTCAGGATGGTGGCCAGCAACGCTGCACAGTGGAAACATGGGTGATTTCGATTCAGGATGATAGCGCACACTTTACTAGGGGAGGGGACGAACCATGTCGGGGTATGCTCCGAATCGGACAGAGGATATACCGCAATCTCCTTTCTGTTGTCATTCTATGCTTTGAGAATAATTTGATTCCAAAGTGTACCGAACTCTTGCAGCACCTCAGGTGACGGTGACATCTCGTACATTGAAATCGGAAGTTGCTCGTACAGTGGAACCCTTGAGAAACCCACGCGTTGGCCAGAGCCATTTCCGGAAACGGTTAAATTGATGGTGAGTGACGTGAAATTGTGAATCAAGACGGCAAGTGACACGTCGAAGAAGCGCGTTATGCAGTAGCCGCACGCGAATGGCTGGAGTTCATCAAAAAGTGGGAGCCCAGAGATGGTGCGGTTGACCTGTGACTTACGGATTACCTTCCCATTGCTTGTACATTTACACGCACACAAAGGCTATCACACCACACCCACGCATCCACGCGGTTTCTCTCTTCAATGCTCGACCTCACAGTCTGTTCGATCCACATTGGGTATTCAACACGTGGAGAATTATATACCATATGCGCGTCGTCCGTTCGTCCCTCTTATCCAAGTCCCACCTGCTGAGACCGGAAAACCATCACAATGGGGGACTTTTTTTTCATCTGACCTTTGGTTCCCCCACCACGTATAGCGCGTCGATACATTGGGCGACGGAGAGAAAACCGCGTGGCCATGACGAATGCGTGGATTTTTCCTTCGGTCTGGTTCATTTCATCCACCCCCCCCCCCCCCCTTTTTTCCTCCGATTCCGCGGAGTGGGTTCACTTTTTCTCCTCTCGATTTCATAGGTATCAACGGCGATTCTTCACTCGAATCGACACTGTCGAAGCACGCGCCGTCTTGTGAGGTCTAGGAATATGACTATAGCGTTGACAGTGGCGCTTGTGTTCTCTCCTCCCTCCCGCCTCTTACCTGCTGAACTGGACAAGTGAGTGAGTAGTGGGGATCCGAGATCATCGATCACCAGAAAACTGAAACTGCTGAGGGACCGGGCCAATTTTAATCCCTTTTCGCTTGACAAGAAAAACAACCTCGACGAGAATGACGACTCCAAGTACCGGACGCTCGACTCGCTCATGGATCTAAAAGGTGCACGCACATTCTGCGCCCTCCGCCCCGCCGCTGAGAGGGACAACAACAGGTCTCAGGACACTCGTTCGTCGACGCCCTCAAGATCTACATCGACGGCGGAGAAATTGACGCACTCACGGCGTTCCTCTGCACACGTGTCGCCAACTTGGGGAAGGGCTTCCCGCCAAGCCAGTTCCAGCTCGAGACCCACGCGAAGTTCGCGGGAACTCTGAGTACTTTGCGCGCTGGAGACGACAGGTATGCGGCAATTCTGGACGGAGCCCGGACCCGGGCCGAGCCTGGCATACATCAATATTTGTGTGCGGCCAGAGCTGGCGGAGATTTGTTCTTTCGTCCTTGGTTCGAGACTTGCCGTTTACATTCCCCGTTTCCCCTTCATGTAGTGCTCGTTTATTGAAATTGTGTACTCGTCAAAGAGGTGTTCGGTTGAACCGGCCCGCCACCAACTGCTTTTCACGTTTGGTAGGATCGTCGCAAGTTCGAGCTTTGTAACATTTACATGATCATGCTTCTGCTTGCACGCTAAAGGCAGGAAAAAGAGCCCATTGATAATATACCATATGATCCTGCTAGCTTTCAGAGATTACATGTATCGTAAAATTCCATGGCCTAGACTTGTGGACTTACAGTAATCGTTATCACTGAACGGACGGACACGAATTAGATAACATCAGACCCTTTGGTAATAGAAATAAGCATAGTACATGGAGCTCCTTTTCAGGTTTCGCTACATAAATGCACGCCCCTCTCCAACTCTATTGGTCGATGTCCTGCAATTCCAGGCGTCGAATGACCGGCAGGGTGTAAGGTTGGTCTTGTAGGCGTTAGGGTGTGGTCTCAGGTCCCTCGCACACTTCAGTTCCTCTCCGTTCCACTCTTGTCTCCTCCCTGGCCGTGACACATCTTCGTACCTTGCAACGGGTGACATACGAAGTGAGTTATCTCTCTTATGTGTCTGAGAGGGTCAAAAATCTATGTATACTAAGCATCGTAGCGAGTAATAGTAGATTTCGACCCGAGGAGAAGCGTGGATCGAACTCAGTGAATAGGAAACAATTGAGACAGACACGGATACGGAGACACGGACACGCCGGGCGCAGATGGGGTTGTTAAGGCTAAGATGAATTAATAGTAGTACCGTGATGGGCTGTGACATAATCCGTACAAGTCTTGGTACACGTACAATTCGAACACTGTAAGAAAGAAATAGATCGCCACAGCGGTTCCATTTTCTAGGAGCCAATACAACTCGTCCAACTACTTCCGTGGACGAAATTCGAAAGATCTAAGCGGGTTTCGTGTGCGCCAGTGACCCAAATATTACATGGCCGATAAAGACCGGTCCTGTGCGCCGGTGGGATCCACATTAAAAGTTCGCGATTATCACCACAAATCCATCCGTCGTCGTTTATTGCAGACCGGTCCGTAAAGCAGACCTGTATGGTAGCCATCAGGATTTTTGTTGCAGCACCCAATACAAAGATTGACTTATCTCCTGATGAGACAACCCGCTGGTCATCTGATGAGGGTACTACGGACCTGGTTGAACCTGTCTCTCCAGAAAATGGGCGTGTCTCCGTGTCTCCAGTTGAGGCGTTCCACACACGGATTGTTCCATCGTCCGAGCCCGAGGCGATCCGGTGGCCATCTGGCGAAAATCTCACAGAGTAGACCGGTCCCGTGTGGCCATAAAATGGGCCTGCCACCATGTCTCCTGTCGTGGCGTTCCACACGTGAATTGTTCCATCTTCCGATCCTGAGACGATCCGCTGGCCATCTGGTGAGAATACCACGGACCGGACCCAACCTGTCTGTCCAGAAAATGGACCAGTCTCTGTGTCTCCCGTCGTGGCGTTCCACACGCGAATTGTTCCATCTTCGGAGCTTGAGACGATCCGCCGGCCGTCTGGCGAGAATCCAACAGACGAGACCTGTCCCATGTGCCCAGAAAATGGGCCTGCCACCGTGTCTCCCATCGTGGCGTTCCATACACGAATTGTTCCATCAGAAGAGCATGAGACGATCCGCTGACCATCTGGAGAGAATCCCACAGACCAGACCCAATCTGTATGCCCAGAAAATGGGCCTGCCACCGCGTCTCCCGTCGTGGCATTCCACACGCGAATTGTTCCATCGAAAGAGCCTGATACGACCAGCTGGCCATCTGGCGAGAATCCCACAGACTCGACTGAGTCCGTGTGCCCAGAAAATGGGCCTGCCACCGTGTCTCCTGTCGTGGCGTTCCACACACGAATTGATCCATCTCTCGCACCTGAGACGATCTTCTGGCCGTCTGGAGAGAATCTCACAGAGAAGACCCAGCTCGTGTGCCCAGAAAATGAGCCCGCCTGTGTCTCTCCCGTCATGGCATTCCATACGCGAATCGCTCCATCTTGCGAGCCCGAGACGATCTGTTGGCCATCTGGCGAGAATCCCACAGACCAGACCCGACCCATGTGCCCAGAAGAAAATGGGGCTGTCCTCGTGTCTCCTGTCATGGCGTTCCACACACGGATTGCTCCGTCGTTCCCACCTGAGATGATGCGCTGGCCATCGGGAGAGAATCCCACAGACATGACCCGTCCCGGATGCCCAGAAAATGGGCCTGCCACCGTATCTCCTGTCATGGCATTCCATACACGAACTGTTCCATCTTCTGAGCCAGAAATGATCCGCTGGCCATCTGACGTGAATCCCACAGACCGGACACAATCCCTGTGTCCAGAAAATGGGCCTGCCACTGTGACTCCCGTCGTGGCGTCCCACACACGAATAGCTCCATCGGAAGAGCCTGAAACGATCCACTGGCCATCTAGAGAGAATCCCGCAGTGAAGACCTTTCCCACGTGCCCATAAAATGGGCCCGCCACCGTGTCTCCCGTCGTGACATTCCATACACGAATTGTTCCATCGGAAGAGCCTGAGAGGATGCGCTGGCCATCTGGAGAGAATCCCACAGAGAAGACTGGTCCCGTGTGCCCAGAAAATGAGCTTGCCTGCATGTCTCCCGTCGTGGTGTCCCACACACGAATTGTTCCATTTTCCGAGCCTGAGGCGATCCATTGGCCATCTGGCGAGAATCCCACAGACTTGACCGGTCCCGTGTGCTCAGAAAATGGGCCTGTCTTCGTTTCTCCTGTCGTGGAGTTCCACACACGGATAGTTTCATCTTCGGAACCTGAGACGATACGGTGGCCATCTGGTGAGAATGCCACAGAGAAGACCGGTCCCGTGTGCCCAGAAAGTGGGCCTGCCACCATGTCTCCCGTCGTGGCGTTCCACATACGAATCATTCCATCGTCCGAGCCTGAGACGATCCATTGGCTATCCGGCGAGAGTGCAATGCAATTGACACAATCTTCAACAGAAATCACCATCTCCGATGACGGCCAATCAGACAATCGCCCATATTCCATACGCAGGGTACGGGG
Source organism: Lactarius indigo (assembly GCA_025766275.1). NCBI lineage: Eukaryota > Fungi > Basidiomycota > Agaricomycetes > Russulales > Russulaceae > Lactarius > Lactarius indigo. The sequence continues at coordinate 589,141 of JAFKAC010000030.1, forward strand.
AAATAAACTGGAATAACGCATAGAAACAAGCGAATTTGTCGGCGCAAATGGTAGGGCAGAAACATAGACATGTGGTGCACTCTTTGCCATCGCCATCCCAAAATGCCGCACAAATAAAGAGGCATCGTTGATGAACGACCTCAATCTATCTAGCTCTGCTTGAGAAACCTGCCGCCATCAGATCTATTAGTTGTTTGTTCGCGTCGTCGAATTAACAGTTATACTCACACCTTCACCGGAGGCTAACCACACCCTTAGAGCTAAAAGTGCTGGTGAAGCAAGACCCACATCACTCGTCAAGCTAAGGGCCTCCAGCCAATACAGAAATTTGTCTTCGAAGAAATGTTGAAGTTTCTTGAAGAGATCGGCTCCGAAATCAACGCGTTCCAAATGATCGTCCCAAAATCGACATGAATACGACAGAGAAGGTGGCAGGTGTTTGACAATCCGCGACTCAAGGTCTTCGACATCTTTATTGGCAACGTGTGACGAATCGAGATTGCAGATGTTGAACTTGAGGTCACTGAGCGCTAGACTGAGACAAGAATGCGCCAATTGGCTGTGGGCGACACGGAGATCGACATAAAAATCGCCGCTTCTCTCTTTATTCGTCACAAAATCGCGGAATGAGGTATGAAGGGGAACGATCGGAAGCGTATCGTCAGACGAAGTGACATTACTCAGCAACGAGCCGAGGTGACTGAGCGCTTCAACAACTGAATTCGGAGCGTTGTCGTCGCTGAAGGCGTGTCGTTGGAGTGTGATCAGGGAGCGGATGGAGAGAGGTTCGAAAGCGGCGAGCAGCTGTCCCACCAGAGAACGAAATAGTGCCTCTTCGTCCTTGAAGTGTGCCTCAAGCACCCCTTTGTATAACTCGTTCAGCGGGTCTTGTCCATGGCGATTGGCACCCAATATCAAGAGCTGGTCGATTCGCTCCTTTTTCCTACCAACAGACTTGGGCTCTCGGATGTATCCACAGGCAACCGCAGCCCATTGGAACAAACCCTCTGCCCTCCTTGCCAGCGCCTCGCCATGCTGCTCGAAATCGTCTGAAGCGAGCCTCTTCCGTAGAAAGGCGAGAATATCGTAATGCGTTGTAACCCCCAGCGCATCATCGTTCATGTATTTGATCATCACTGATTCCGCTTCAACGAACGCAGGCTCGATCTCACCCTCCGGCCGCGAAGTGATCAGTATACGGAAGTTCGGCGGCAGTTCGGACAGGTGATTAGCGAGGAATCTGTGTAGCCCATCTTCGCCAGTTGTATCCCCACTCTCGTCCAAGGCGTCGATAACAACAAGGATCGGACCGACGATGTGAAGATCCTTAAGAGGTTCCCGGATAAGGCGTTGGAAGAGTGTGCCATAGTCACGTGTGTCGAGTCGAAGCGAGGTATTGTCCCTTATGACCCTTCCAAGCGCGATTTTGAACAACGGATAGCGGTCGGCGAGATTTCGAGCAAGATTCGTGAAGAGTTGATAAGCCTTGGTCTCGGATTGCTCCTGCCGTACAAAGATAAAGGACGAGGTGAGACGGCCGATTTCGTCGAAGCGACGCGCAATCTCATGTGCGATGGACGACTTTCCCGTGCCTGCCTGGCCGAAGAGAATGAGACTACGCTCGGAAACGGGATTGTTCACCCAATCAACAATGAAGTCGAGGAAGGCGGTGCGGGTTCCCGAAAGGCAGCCCTTGTCTGGTTTGAAGCGCGAGCCTGTCGCATATGGGATTTCTCGGATACTCGCATCTAGCACTGGGACGATTGTCAGTTTGATAACTCCCAGGTGTTTACAACTACATACCAGCGTCAGAGACTTGGCTCGACACCCACTCAAGCTTGGCTGAGATGGTTCCCACATCGTTTAGAATTTGGAATGCAGTGATTTCTGTGGTGATGGCGGCTTGATCGAGAAAAGCTCTTCGATTCTCGACAAAGGCGGTGGATAGCTCTTGAATTTTTTCTTCCACTCCGGCGCCCATACTCTTCACCATCCGCGTCACTGAAAGTGGCACGTTCGATTTGGCCAATTAAATAGGTGAAGAATACATACAGAATTGGGAATCGTTGATATACGACTGGATGAAGTCACTGCAGATACAGACATTCCGCAACATAAGAGCGAGGATGTCGGCCTGCTTCGACTTGGGTTTAATGGACCTCAAAGTTTCTTCGTGGTTTGTGAAATCAAATGCATCATGCATGCTCTTGAGTAGGGTCCGGACGTTGTCATCGCGTTGATACTGTTTTGAGAGTTCCTGATATCCAAATAATCATAGCATATGTGTTTCTTTCCATCAATACGCAAATAATTTGAAAAAAAAATAGGCGTACCTCGGGGATCACTGAAAGCACTTTATGCACCATCTGTGCAATTGGATGGAGCTGAGGGCGCAAGTCGGTTCAGTCGAGGACAGGCAGAACAAATACCGCACGCACTCCTGCAACCGGGCTCAGAGTATCCATCATCCACTTGATCTTCCCGACGACCCCTTCCCACGTCTTCGATCCGTCGATCGACTTCTCGACTTCATCGGCGCGATCGAGATCGATCTGAGCCTTCTCGGCAAGGGACATATCCTGCGGCATAAGAGAGCTGCTCTGAATGGGAATGCGATCTAGTGGAGGTAAAAGGTGGTCGGGAGCAGAGGATCGATCAGGTCCCCTGGAATCTGAGACGATAGTGGGTTTAGGAACTTCTTCGGTGCGAGTGCCGCCTCCTTCTGTCGGTATATTTGGAGGGTCGCTCGGAGGTGTCCTGTTCGCTGATACGGTGATCGCTAGGTCGAGTATGACTGGCGGCATCGATTGTCCAGCTTGTCCATTGCCATCGTCGAGAGTAACGGAAATGTCTACATGTGAAATGTTTCCTTAGTCGTATGAACGAGAACCTTATAATGAATTGACGAACTACTCTCGGATTCGTCGGGAATCACCATCTCATGCGTTCCGATGAGGATATCACTTTTTGTCAACCGCTTGGCATAAAGACTCAGAATGAGACGCGAAGATGGCTGTGCGAAACTGATAGGAACCTTCAGCCGAAAAATGGGACTAAAAAGAATAAAGTCCTACAAAGCGTCAAGCCTCTGGTCCCACACCGCCGTCTGTCCGTCAACATGAACGCCTTTCGTCTTCTTCTCAGTCTTCTTCTTCGTCTTCTTCGTTGTCGCCCCATACGCTATAGTGACGAAGAACTCCCTCTTCCTGCAGAAGGTAGTCTTGATATGGGGAACGTTGCGTGCTCGGATAACTACCAAAGAGATTAAATACATATCGAGGCTTGAACGAGTTGGGATTTAAGCACGCACCAGTCACCGCCACACTCATTAGCTGGGATTGACTTCCTTGAGACTCGGAAACCTGAGTGCTGTCCATAGACGGTTTTTGACCGAACATCGCTCATAATGGAAGGGATTGACTGACCTTATTCCAGAGGGTCGAGATGCTGTGGAACCGGAGCTGGTGTCGAGGGTGATTATCGGGAAAGTTACGGATCAAGAGCGATCTACTCACGAATTCGAGATAATTTGCCTCAATTGCCTGTACGCCATTTCTGAGGAGAATGGGAGAGTTTTTCCTACGTACAGACAGACGAACGATTAGGGTTAAGGGTTCGAGTGTCAATGCGTGTTGTCCAGATTGGGAACTGCATGCGTGTTGTTTGCACAAGTTTTGTTTGCACAAGTTGACAATCTCGCTGCTCTGCCGCCGTTCCCATTCCCATCGTCTTTGCCTCGTCTCATCGCATCAAATTCGTTAGGTGGTGCTACAGCATCGGCCCAGATTGCCGTTTCTATTCCTCAGTCCAGACCATGACGTCGGGGAATATGCTAAGTAACTTTGGTCGTTGCCAAACTCAAAAGGTTTTTGAGACGCGACTCGCCTGCAACAAGAAGCGTCAAAAACAAACCCCGATGCGTTGTCTGCAGAGGGTCCCTTTCTTGACCGCGTACGTGTTTGTCAATTGTGCTCTGCATCTAATCCTTCAGGAGCCGAGCTTGCAGGGTACATCTCGCTAGGTAGACTAGAATTTGAACGTGCGCCCTACGTCCGATTCGATTCGACAGTAGCTCGCAGTTGAAGAGGGTCATATTCTTATATCTGATGACGTCGTGCGGTAAAGAGGGGTCTTCTCTGTCATACTCGTGGATATCAAAGGACTAGGCGACGTCACTGATCGCAGTGCGTACCTTTTTTTTGCTTGACGCTTTCGCCTCGTCGCCATCTCGCAACAGAGATCGAAGGAATATTCGCCCTTTCATGACTTACGCCCATCTGCTAAACCAATGGAAAATAAATCCTCCAGAAATGAAAAGGTGATACCTTGCCTATCGTTACGCCGTCGATCACAGAGTTCGATCAAGTGCGTGTGCGTCTTCGCCTTATTACGATGTCCCCTACTTATCCAAAATTTCTCATTTATTGAAGCTTGACATACTTTAACACGCTACCACGACAATCACCTCTTCGTCTCCCGGTCAACAACGTGCTCCCAGACTACGCCAACAAAAACTATGAGCTGCAAGTGCTGTGGATCTCCCGCGCCAACGTCGAGGAAGAGGGCGATCACGCCGTCAGAGATTTTCGGGAGAGCAACCCCGTGGGTTTTCAAAATAGGGAGATCGACCCCGCTTGGTGCTGTCATAACTAAAAAAGCGATCTGTGTTGGTGTGCTAGCTGGTGGGCATACGCAGATGTTGCTCATATTCGGTCCGCGGGGGTGAGCGCTGTTTATCAGGCGCCTCACAGAGTGGGAGGTGGTCTGTATTTTGGGTGTTCTCGACGTCGTTGCTTTCGCTCGGCACTATAACGGGGCAGTCATGTCGACGGTGGCGCCGGCAGCGAAGCGGTCTGAGACTCTTGCAGTGGGATGGTGTTCCCACGCCAGTTTCGAACGCACACAAGGATCCGCTGTCCTCCATGGCGACGGCAGCAGCGTTCTCTCGACTACACGTTACGTACGTGTCGACTCGTACCCACTGACCCCTTGGGTAACTGGTAACCCACTACAAGTACCCTGTGACTCACACTGGCTCTACCCCTCCTGCAAGGTCCCTGTCCCTCATCTCGGAACGGCTCCATAGTATCTGCTCTGCAAGATACTTGACCAAACGCCCAGTATCCGCCGAAACTTTCGAATCTGAAAACCTAGGAACGCGCAGAGGCTTCCGCGTCACTTACAGGCCTTCATCCACATATCATATTTCGCCATAGTATTGTACCGTATAGTAGGATACTATACACGTAAGATAAGAAATGGTATTGAATATATCGGTGTGGCGATATACTGTAGAAGGTCCAACAAGAATATATGCCATATCACATACGCACATCTAAGAGATTGGAGGACGGATTACACGATATTGTACCGGTTACGCGAAGGATGTGGTGGATGATTTCCTATATGCTCTGTAATTGGTTCCCACATTGAAGGTCCCGCGATGGCTGTGATCAAGTCAGCGACTGACGGTAGTAATGAGGGTTACGGTAGAAGACCTAGGGTTGGCATAGTGTTGCCTTGCGTCGCCTGATTCACCGAAGGGGGGTTAAGAGCGTCCTTGTTCTCGCGAAAATCAGGCTTCTGACTACTATCGTCCTCGGCAGTAGCATGTAGATCAAGTATAGAGGCCGATATTGATGAAGCGCTGGGAACGGCGGTGACCACGATCGAGCGATGGGACTCTGGACAGGAGAGTGAGAGTTAAGATCGGGTCATGGGTGGGTGTGAAGACGGCGGCGCACCTGTAGGAAGTATATTGTCCAGAACCGGATTATAAGTAGCCGAAAATGGTAGATTTGGTCTATCGGAAGGCGCTAGAGGGTCTTGGTTGTGCTGGAGGGGAAAGACGGCGGGTAGGGAGATAGAGGGAAGGGGCGGGGTGCGTATGGAAGATTTAGGAGTGGAATACGGAATTATTGAACCTGGGGTGGCTGAATCTGATGAGATAAAAGGAGCGCGGGGGCTTTCTATGACTGTCTGACGAGTGGAGTGGAAGTTGTCGAGCGGTGGAACTTCCATGAGGCTTTCGTCGACAGGAAGTGGAGCGAGTATGGACGAAGAAGGTGACTCAGCAATGGTAGGGGAAGCAGGGACCAGCGCGGCGTTATCATCTAGGAGTGTGCGATCAATGGTGGCAGGGGCAGTGTCGTCGTGGATGTGAGGTACCGAGTCCGGAGAATGGCCAGGGACGTTGCACAATGGATAAGAAGATGGGACCCACAGACCCCCACCGATTGCGGCAGAATCGGTCTCCGGATGTAGACCGGTGTAGAGGTCGTGAATCGGTCCGAGAATAAACGCCACCATCCACTGGTTGTTGGGACTCTGCGCTTCGAGGACGATTTGGTTCCAGAGAGCACAAAACTTGTGCTGAAGTTCAGGTGACGTATCTTGCACATTGAATTTCGAGGCCGCCTCTAGAACCTTCCAGAACGCGCCCGTCTGCCAGGAGTCTTCCTCTAAATCTGGCTCGAAATGGCTAAATTGCTGGCGTGTAATGTGAATCAAGACGGCAAGTGACAGGCTGTCACCGTGTGCGGCGTACTCCCGGAGGACGGGTTCTCGGACACCCAGTTCATCAGAGGCGAGAACAAACCAGGAGTTATCGCGCCTTTGCACCCTTGCGACGGTCATGCAGATCGTAGCTACCAATTCGGTATTGTTCCTGTCGTTGCGCCACCCACTCATCACCTGCATAATTTCGGTGGATACCGGACCACTATATTGGTATCTGGACAAAATCTTGTCAAAGATATCAAATACACTGGGAATGTGCGCCGGGTCGCAAGCCTTCGCGCAGATGATGGCCCTCCGGTCTTTGACAAGCTCCGGTAGTAAATCGGATGAGAAAGCAACGTCCAACAACCCTATTATACCCACCGAAAGCTTCGCCTTCTGCTCTTCAGTGAGATCAGGCAGGAGATCATCGACGACTTTTGAGCTGTTTGTGATATCTTCCTTCCAGGGATTGAAAGTGAGCGTAGGATTCAGCACTTAAATAGTCTAATAAGGTGAACCTCCGAAGAGCCCGAAAAATAGCATATATATCCCAGTGACAACGGGCAGTGCTGGCAGTGAGAGTGGGGTGTGGTATTGGCTGTCGTGACGAAAAATCGGGACGAGTGTGATGCATCCATAAAAGGCAGTCCAAATGCTGAAGCAACGTTGCGAGTAGAGCGCAGGTGCTGATGACCAAGCTCAAGAACCAAAGCGCATTCACCCAAATGGCATGGTTTGGTAGAGAAAAGGGGGGTGGGGAAGTAGGAAGGGAACTCGGAACTTTTGGGTCGGCGAGAGTCCGATAAATATTTGCAAGGTAGAAGTGGGAAGTGTCTTGTGGATTCGGTCGGATGTCCTGAATGGACATTGAGATATCCTGTGGTATTTGGGGATATCAAAAGGGCTAGGCCCAAGAGATGGCACTGACCGCGGTACGTACATCAGTTTTCTTTTTCTTCTTGCAACAGATATCGATGCTTCTTATTGAAGGGTTCTTCGACCTTTCATGTACCCATGAATTAAACCTCTGGCCAATCTATTCTCCAGAAGCCCTATTATCACAACAGTGACCGCAGGGTTTGCAGCTTGGTTTGCAGTCAAATACCTCATATACGTTCCCACCTTATTGCTCGTCCAATTCACAAACTAACATGCTCCTGCTTGCCAACATAAACCATGGGTTGCACGTGCCGTACTAGATCACTGGCACCCTCTAACCTTAATCTCGAGAAGTGGCTGAAGGAGAAGTAGAATACACCGTCAGAGAATGGTTCTCGTTTGGAGCGCCTTGTCAAGACCTTAGAAATCGGGACAGCTGTATGTCTGCCACTGACACCTCTTTCTTCTTCGCATGCGCCTCGTCCGTCGTGTGGATCCTCTATAGCCTACCGCTACAAACTCTTACACTTCCGCTCGCTAGAACTTAGCATGCGGCGCAGTAGGAGAAATGGTTGTAAAGTCGGGGGAAGAGCCGTCGCGGGTGTGGGCTAACGACTCAAGATGATGGCAAGCGACGTTGCACAGTGGAAACAAAGGTGCGTTTACTAGGCATCATAGCGAGTAATAGACTTCGACCCGAGGAGACGCGTGGATGGAATACAGTGAATAGGAAACAGGAAACACGATCGAGATGGACACGGAGACACGGACACGCCGGACGCAGACGGAGGTTGTCAACGCTAAGGTAAATTAATAGTGGTACCGTGATGGGCTGTGACATAATCCGTACAAGTCTTGGTACACGCACAATTCGAACACTGTAAGAAAGAAATAGATCGCCACAGCGGCTCCATTTTTTAGGAACCAATACAACTCGTCCAACTACTCCCGTGGACGAAATTCGAAAGATCTAAGCGGGTTTCGTGTGCGCCAGTGACCCAAATATTACATGGCCGATAAAGACCTGTCCTGTGCGCCGGTGGGATCCACATTAAAAGTTCGCCGTTATCACCACAAATCCATCCGTCGTCGTTTATTGCAGACTTGCCTGTAAAGTTGACCTGTGTGGTAGCCATCAGGATTTATGTCGTAGAACCCAACACATAGATTGACTTACTCCTGATGAACCGATCCGCTGATCTTCTGATGAGGATTCTACAGACCTGATTGAATTTGTCTCTCCAGAAAATGGGCGTGTCTCCGTGTCTCCAGTCGTGGCGTTCCACAGACGAATTGTTCCATCGTCCGAGCCTGAGACTATCCGGTGGCCATCTGGCGAGAATCCCACTGAGTAGACCGGTCCTGTGTGGCCATAAAATGGGCCTGCCACCGTATCTCCCGTTGCGGCATTCCATACACGAATTGTTCTGTCGTCCGAACCTGAGACGATCCGCTGGCCATCTGGCGAGAATCCGACGGACCGGACCCAATCTGTGTGTCCAGAAAATGGACCAGTCTCTGTATCTCCCGTCGTGGCGTTCCACACACGAATTGTTCCGTCTTCCGAGCCTGAGACGATACACCGGCCATCTGGCGAGAATTCCACAGACAAGACGTGTCCTATATGCCCAGAAAATGGGCCTGCCACAGTCTCTCCCGTCGTGGCGCTGCACACGCGAATTGTTCTATCGTGCGACCCTGAGATGATCTTCTGGCCATCTGGTGAGAATCCCACAGAGAAGACACGTCCCGGATGTCCAGAAAATGGACCCGCCACCGTCTCTCCCGTCGTGGCGTTCCACACACGAATTGTTCCATCAGAAGATCCTGAGAGGATGCGCTGGCCATCTGGAGAGAATACCACAGACTCGACCGAGTCCGTGTGCCCAAAAAACGGGCCTGCCACCGTGTCTCCTGTTGTGACGTTCCACACACGGATTGTTCGATCGTCCGAGCCTGAGACGATCCGCTGACCATCTGGCGAGAATCCTACAGATGAGATCGACCATGTGTGACCAGAAAATGGGCCCGCCTGTGTGTCTCCCGTCGTGGCATTCCACACACGAATTGTTCCATCTTCCGAGCCTGAAACGATCCGCTGACCATCTGGCGAGAATCTCACAGAATAGACTCTTCTCATGTGCCCAGAAGAAAACGGGCCTGTCCCCGTATCTCCCGTCAAGGCATTCCACACACGGATTGTTCCGTCGTTCCCACCTGAGATGATGCGCTGGCTATCTGGAGAGAATGCTACAGAGAAGATGCGTCCCGGATGCGCAGAAAATGGGCCTGCCACCGTGTCTCCTGTCACGGCGTTCCGCACGCGAATTGTTCCGTCTTCCGAGCCTGAAATGATCCGCTGGCCATCTGACGTGAATCCCACAGACCGGACACAATCATCGTGTCCAGAAAAAGGACCTGCCACCGCGTCTCCCGTCGTGGCGTCCCACACACGAATTGTTCCATCGGAAGAACCTGAGACGATCCGCTGGCCATTTGGAGAGAACCCCACAGAGTGGACATGTCCCATGTGCCCAGAAAATGAGTCCGCCTTCGTGTCTCCCGTCGTGACATTCCACACACGGATTGTCCCATCTTCCGAACCTGAGACGATGCACTGGCCATCTGGAGAGAATCCCACAGAAAATACTGGTCCCGCGTGCCTAGAAAATGGGCTTGCCTGCTTGTCTCCCGTCGTGGCGTTCCACACACGAATTGTTCCATCGTGCGACCCTGAGACGATCCACTGGCCATCTGGCGAGAATCCCACAGACAGGACACAATCCGTGTGTCCAGAAAATGGGCTTTTCTCCGTTTCTCCTGTAGTGGCGTTCCACACACGGATTCTTCCGTCGTCCCCGCCTGAGACAATCCGCTGGCCATCTGGCGAGAATCCTACAGAGAAGACCGGTCCCGTGTGGCCAGAAAATGGGCCTGCCTGCGCGTCTCCTGTCGTGGCGTTCCACACACGAATCATTCCATCTTCCGAGCCTGAGACGATCCATTGGCCGTCCGGCGAGAGTGCAATGGAATTGACATGACCTCCAACATTTGAAATCACCATCTCAGATGACGGCCAATCAGACAATCGCCCATATTCCATACGCAGGGTACGGGGAAATAAACTGGAATAACGCATAGAAACAAGCGAATTTGTCGGCGCAAATGGTAGGGCAGAAACATAGATATGTGGTGCACTCTTTGCCATCGCCATCCCAAAATGCCGCACAAAAACAGAGGCATCGTTGATGAACGACCTCAATCTCTCTAGCTCTGCTCGAGGAATCTGCTGCCATCACATCTATTAGTTTTTTGTCCGCATCGTCGAATTGGCAGTTCTACTCACACCTTCACCGGAGGCCAACCACACCCTCAGAGCCAATAGTGCTGGCGAAGCAAAACCCACATCGCTCGTCAAGCTAAGGACCTCCAGCCAATACAGAAATTTGTCTTCGAAAAAATGTTGAAGTTTGCTGAAGAGATCGGCTCCGAAATCAACGCGTTCCAAATGATCGTCCCAAAAACGACATGAATACGACAAGGAATGTGGCAGGTGTTTGACAATCCGCGACTCAAGGTCTTCGACATCTTTGTTGGCAACGTATGACGAATCGAGATTGCAGATGTTGAACTTGAGGTCACTGCGTGCTAGACTGAGACAAGAATGTGCCAATTGGCGGTGGGCGACACGGAGATCGACATAAAAATTCCCGCTTTTCTCTTTATTCGTCACAAAATCGCGGAATGAGGTATGAAGGGGAACGATCGGAAGCGTATCGTCAGACGAAGTGACATTACTCAACAACGAGCCGAGGTGACTGAGCGCTTCAACAACTGAATTCGGAGCGTTGTCGTCGCCGGATGCGTGTCGTTGGAGTGTGATCAGGGAGCGGATGGAGAGAGGTTCGAAAGCGGCGAGCAGCTGTCCCACCAGAGAACGAAATAGTGCCTCTTCGTCCTTGAAGTGTGCCTCAAGCACCCCTTTGTATAATTCGTTCAGTAGATCTTGTCCACGGTGATTGGCACCCAATGTTAAGAGCTGGTCGATTCGCTCCTTTTTCCTACCAACAGACTTGGGCTCTCGGATGTATCCACAGGCAACCGCAGCCCATTGGAACAAACCCTCTGCCCTCCTTGCCAGCGCCTCGCCATGCTGCTCGAAATCGTCTGAAGCGAGCCTCTTCCGTAGAAAGGCGAGAATATCGTAATGCGTTGTAACCCCCAGCGCATCATCGTTCATGTGTTTGATCATCACTGATTCCGCTTCAACGAACGCAGGCTCGATCTCACCCTCCGGCCGCGAAGTGATCAGTATTCGGAAGTTCGGTGGCAGTTCGGACAGGTGATTAGCGAGGAATCTGTGTAGCCCATCTTCGCCAGTTGTATCTCCACTCTCGTCCAAGGCGTCGATAACAACAAGAATCGGTCCGACGATGTGAAGATCCTTAAGAGGTTCTCGGATAAGGCGTTGGAAGAGTGTGCCATAGTCACGTGTGTCGAGTCGAAGCGAAGTATTGTCCTTTATGACCTTTCCAAGCGCGATTTTGAACAACGGATAGCGGTCGGCGAGATTTCGAGCAAGATTCGTGAAGAGTTGGTAAGACTTGGTCTCGGATTGCTCCTTCCGTACAAAGATAAAGGACGAGGTGAGACGGCCGATTTCGTCGAAGCGACGCGCAATCTCATGTGCGATGGACGACTTTCCCGTGCCTGCCTGGCCGAAGAGAATGAGACTACGCTCGGAAACGGGATTGTTCACCCAATCAACAATGAAGTCGAGGAAGATAGTGCGGGTTCCCGAAAGACAGCCCTTGTCTGGTTTGAAGCGCGAGCCTGTCGCATATGGGATTTCTCGAATACTTGCATCTAGCGCTGGGACGATTATCAGTTTGATAACTCCCAGGTGTTCACAACTACATACCGGCGTCAGAGACTTGGCTCGACACCCACTCAAGCTTGGCCGAGATGGTTCCCACATCGTTCAGAATTTGGAACGCAGTGATCTCTGTGGTGATGGCGGTTTGATCGAGAAAAGCTCTTCGATTCTCGACAAAGGCGATGGATAGCTCTTGAATTTTTTCTTCCACCCCAGCGCCCATACTCTTCACCATCCGCGTCACTGAAAATTGCGCGTTCGATTTGACAAATAAAATAGGTGAAGAATACGTACAGAAGTGCGAATCATTGATATACGACTGGATGAAGTCACTGCAGATACAGACATTCCGCAACATAAGAGCGAGGATGTCGGCCTGCTTCGACTTGGGTTTAATGGACTTCAAAGTTTCTTCGTGGTTTGCGAAATCAAATGCATCGTGCATGCTCTTGAGTAGGGTTCGGATATTGTCGTCGCGTTGATACTGTTTTGAGAGTTCCTGGTATCCAAATAAACATACCATAAATGTTTCCTTCAAACAATTACGTACCTCGGGGATCACCGAAAGTACTTTGTGCGCCATCTTTGCAATTGGATGGAGCTGAGTGTGCAAGTCGGCTCAGTCGAGGATAGTAGGCAGAACGAATGCCACACGCACTTCTGCAACTGGGCTCAGAGTATCCATGACCCACTTGATTTTCCCGACAACCCCTTCCCACGTCCTCGATCCGTCGGTCGACTTCTCGACTTCATTAGCGCGATCGAGATCGATCCGAGCCTTCTCGACAAGGGACAGATGCTGTGGTATAAGAGAGCTGCTTTGAGCTGGAATGTGATCCGGTGGAGATAAAAGGTGATCGGGAGCAGAGGATCGATCAGGTCCCCTGGAATCTGGGACGATAGTGGGTTTAGGAACTTCTTCGGTGAGAGTGTTGTCTCCTTCAGTCGGTATATTTGGAGGGTCGCTCGGAGGTGTGCTGTTCGACGATACGGTGACCACTAGGTCGAGTATCACTGGAGGCATCGATTGTACAGCTTGTCCGTTTCCGTCGCTTAAGGTAGCCGAAATGTCTATATGTGAGATATTTCCTTAGTTGTTTGAACGGGAATATAATAATGAATTGACGAACTACTCTCGGATTCGTCGGGAATCACCATCTCATGCGTTCCGATGAGGATGTCACTTTTTGTCAACCGCTTGGCATAAAGACTCAGAATAAGACGTGAAGATGACTGTACGAAACTGATAGGAAGCCTCAGCTGAAAAACGCGACTGAGAAGAATAAAGTCCTACAAAGCGTCAAGCCTCTGGTCCCACACCGCCATCTGTCCCTCAATATGAGCGCTTTTCGTCCTTTTCTCGGTTTGCTTCTTAGTTTTATTCGTTATCGCCCCATAGGCTATAGTGACGAAGAACTCCCTCTTCCTGCCGAAGGTAGTCTTGATATGAGGTACGTTGCGTGCTCGGATAACTACCAAAGAGATTAAATACATATCGAGGCTTGAACGAGTTGGGATTTAAGCACGCACCAGTCACCGCTAAACTTATATGGCTTCCTTGAGAGTCGGCAATCTGAGTGCTGCACATAGACGGTTGACAGAACACCGCTCATAATGGGAGGGTTGACTCACCTTATTCCAGAGGGTCGAGATGCTGTGGAACCCGAGCTAGGATCAAGGGTGATTCTTGGGAATGTTACAGGTCAAGAGCGATATACTCATGAATTCGAGACGACTTGCCTGTGTTCCATTTCTGAGGAGAGTAGGGGAGAGTCTTTTGTACGTAGATTAGACGGATGATTGGCTTCAAGGGTAGGCGACTATCTCGTCGGTTGTCAGACATTGTCCAGATTGGGCGTGTTGTTTGCACGAGTTGACAACCTGGCCAGATTTGGCGCTGTTCCCACCCTCCTCTCACCGCTACACCGACTCACCCCACGCCTCAGCCCCGATTGCCCTTTCAACTCCTCAGCCCAAACCATGACCTACTTCCGGATATATGCTAATTAACTGTTTCTGCCAAACTCAAAATTGTTTTGAGACGCGACTCGCCTGCAACAAGAAGCGTCAAAAACAAACACCGATGCGTTGTCTGCAGAGGGTCCATTCTATGACCACGTACGTGTTTGCCAATTGTGCTCTGCATCTAATCCTTCAGGAGCCGAGCTTGCAGGGTACATCTCGCTAGGTAGATTAGAATTTGAACGTGCGCCCTACGTCCGATTCGATTCGACAGCAGCTCGCAGTTGAAGAGGGTCATACTCTTATATCTGATGACGTTGCGCAGTAAAGAGAGGTCTTCTCTGTCATACTTTTGGATGTCGAGGGACTAGGCGATGCCACTGATTGCAGTGCGTACCTTTTTTTTGCTTGACGCTTTCGCCTCGTCACCATCTCGCAACAGAGATCGATGGAATCTTCGCCCATTCATGACTTACGCTCATCTACTAAACCTATGACCAATCGACCCTCCAGAAAAGGTGATACCTTACCTATCGCTACGCCCCTCGACCACAGAGTCCTCGATCAAGTACTACGTGTGCGTTTTCGCCTCGTTACGATACCTCCAACTTATTCAAAATTTCTCATTTATTGAAGCTTGACTTGCTCCCACGACAATCGTCTCTTCGTCTCCCGGTCAACAACGTGCTCCCAGACTCCGCCAGCAAAAAATATGAGCTGCACGTGCTGTGGGTCTCCCGCGCCGGCGTCGAGGAAGAGGGCGATCACGCCGTCAGAGATGAGCACCTTCTTGAAGTACTTCATCAACGTCTTTTCCAAAGCGGGCTGCCGTATGCCCTCTGCATCTTTCCCTGCTTTACCTGCTGACCCGCTTCGCTCTCCGTGCAGAGACGAGGCCTACAACTACAACCTCACGCAATTTCACTCGCTGGACCGCGCATTGCGGGCAACATAGCTTGACGCAATTGCTACGGCCTTGTCCAACTCGTCCATTTTCGACTCCGACTCGCCTTAAATCCCGACGCGATCCTCGCGTGCCTGCTCTTTATGCTCCTATGAACCCTCTTAAGTGGCGGGGCTGGACGACCTGTGCGCCTGACAGCAAGTGCCATGCACCTCGGAAATTTGGCACGTGACCGCGACCCGAGCAGAGCGCCAGGTAAGCTTCCCCCTACCAAATTCGTTTCATTTCATTCTCTCAGGAGAGCAACCCCGCGTGTTTTCAAAAGAGGGAGAGCGATCCCGCTTTGGTGTTGTCATAACTAAAAAAAATAAAATAAAAATAAAAAAGCGATCGGTGCTGGCTTGTTAGCCGGTAGGCATACGCAGATGCTGATCGTATATTCAGTCCGCAGGAGTGAGCGCTGTTTATCAGGTGCCTCACAGAGTGGGAGGTGGTCTGGATTTTGGGTGTTCTCGACATCGTTGCTTTCACACGGCGCTGTAACGGGGCAGTCATGTCGGCGCTGGCACTGGCAGTGAGGCAGTCTGAGACTCTTGTGGTGGGATGGTGTTCCCACACCAGTTTCGAACGCACACAAGGATCCGTCGTCCTCCATGGCGATGGTAGTAGCGTTCTCTTGACTACATGCTACATGCGTGTCGAGTCGTACTTACTGACCTCTCAGGTAACTGGTAATACACTACGAGTACCCTGTACCTCACACTGGCTCTCTGTCACATCTTGGAACGGTTTCATAGTATCGGCTCTGCAAGATACTTGACGCTGCTGATAGCAAGAGACCAAACGCCCGGTATCCACCGAAACCATCGAATCTGAAGACCTGGGTACGCGCCGAGGCTTCCGCGTCACTTACAGGCCTTCATTCACATATCATATTTCGCCATAGTATTATACCGTATAGTAGGACAGTATACACGTAAAATAAGAAATGATACTGAATATATCGGTGCGGTGATATACTGTAGAGGGTCCAACAAGAATATATGCCATATCACATACGCACATCTAAGAGATTCGAGGACGAATTAAACGATATCGTACCGGTCACGCGAAGGATGTGGCGGATGATCTCTTATACGCTCTGTAGTTGGTTCCCACATTGAAGGTCCCGCGATGGCTGTGGTAAAGTCAGTGACTGACGGTAGTAATGAGGGTTACGGTAGAAGACCTAGGGTTGGCATAGTGTTTGCTTGGGTCGTCTGATTCACCGAAGAGGGGTTAAGAGCGTCCTTATTCTCGCGCAAGTCAGGCTTCTGACTACTATTGTCCTCGGCAGCAGCACGTAGATCAAGTATAGAGGCTGATATTGACGAAGCGACGGGAACGGCGGTGACCACTATCGAGCGATGGGAGTCTGGATAGGAGAGTGAGAGGTAAGATTGGGTCATGAGTGAGTGCGAAGACGGCGCCGCACCTATAGGAAGTATATTGTCGAGAACCGGATTAGAAGCGGCTGAAAATGACATATTCGGTCTATCGGAAGGCACCAGGAGATCTTGGCTGTGTTGGAGGGGAAAGACGACGGGTAGGGAGATAGAGGGAAGGGGCGGGGTGGGTATGGAAGATTTGAGAGTGGAGAACGGAATTATTGAACCTGGGGCGGCTGGATCTGATGAGATAAAAGGAGTGCCGGGGCTTTCGATGACTGTCTGACTAGTGGAGTGGAAATTGTCGAGTGGTGGAACTTCCATGAGGCTTTCGTCGACAGGAAGTGGGGCGGGTATGGACGAAGAAGGCGACTCAGCAATGGTAGAGGAATCAGGGACCAGCGCGGCGTCATCATCTAGGAGTGTGCGATCAATGGTGGCGGGGACAGTGTCATCGTGGATGTGAGGTACCGAGTCCGGAGAATGGCCAGGGACGTTGCACAATGGATAAGAAGATGGGTCCCACAGACCCCCACCGATTGCGGCAGAATCGCTCTCCGGATGTAGACTGGTGTAGAGGTCGTGAATTGGTCCGAGGATAAACGCCGCCATCCACTGGTTGT
This sequence comes from Lactarius indigo, assembly GCA_025766275.1. NCBI lineage: Eukaryota > Fungi > Basidiomycota > Agaricomycetes > Russulales > Russulaceae > Lactarius > Lactarius indigo. Next base: position 606,313 of record JAFKAC010000030.1, read on the forward strand.
TGGGACTCTGCGCTTCGAGGACGATTTGGTTCCAGAGAGCACAAAACTCGTGCTGCAGTTCAGGTGACGTATCTTGCACATTGAATTTCGAGGCCGCCTCCAGAACCTTCCAGAACGCGCCCGTCTGCCAGGAGTCTTCCTCTAAATCTGGCTCGAAATGGCTAAATTGCTGGCGTGTAATGTGAATCAAGACGGCAAGTGACAGGCTGTCACCGTGTGCGGCATACTCCCGGAGGACGGGTTCTCGGACACCCAGTTCATTAGAGGCGAGAACAAACCAGGAGTGATCGCGCCTTTGCACCCGTGCGACAGTCATGCAGATCGTAGCTACTAATTCGTTATTGTTCCTGTCGTTGGGCCACCCACTCATCACCTGCATAATTTCGGTGGACACCGGACCACTATATTGGTATCTGGATAAAATCTTGTCAAAGATATCAAATACACTGGGAATGTGCGCCGGGTCGCAAGCCTTCGCGCAGATGATGGCCCTTCGGTCTTTGACAGGCTCCGGTAGTAAATCGGATGAGAAAGTGACGTCCAACAACCCTATTATACCCACCGAAAGCTTCGCCTTCTGCTCTTCAGTGAGATCAAGCAGGGGATCATCGACGACTTTTGAGCTGCGGAAGCCAGGTAAGCCGGAAAAAAAGCGCTCCAGTTCGTGATCTTCGTCCAAACTGTCGAATGTCCACATCAAGGCGCGAGTATCGATCTCTGATGGTGCGTTCAGAGCAGTTTCCTCGGCTGTCTTCTGCAGGCCTTGCACAAGCTGTTTGCGATATCTTTCTTCCAGGGATTGAAAGTGAGCGTAGGATTCACCACTAAAATAGTCTAATAAAGTGAGCCTCCGAAGAGCCCGAAAAATAGCATATGATATCCCAGTGACAATGGGCCGCGCTGGCGATGAGAGCGGGGTGTGGTATGGGCTGTCGTGACGAAAGATCGGGACGACTGTGATGCATCCATAAAGGGCAGTGCAAATGCCGATCCACGACAGCACCGACTTGAAAATCGTCAGTTCAATGTTCCATAGGAACACAGATATGCCGGCAAAGAACAGGGAAAGGGAAACGTGCAGCAGTGTCGGCAATGCTTCAACTGCCCACGGAATGAGAAACTTGTCGACACCTTCAAAAAAGAACGCGCGGATCCGCGCTCGCTTGTGTGGGCTGTAATGCGGCTGGGTGACCTTGAGGTATCGGCGTGCCCATTGCTGAAGTAAGGTTGCGAGTAGAGCGCAGGTGATACTGATGACCAAGCTCAAGAACCAAAGCGCATTCACCCAAACGGCATAGTTTGGTGGAGAAAAGGGGGGTGGGGAAGTAGGAAGGGAACTCGAAACGTTTGGGTCGGCGAGAGTCCGATAGATATTTGCGAGGTAGAAGTTGGAAGTGTCTTGTGGATTCGGTCGGATGTCCTGAATGGACACTGAGATCAACGACGCGACAGCAGCAGAGAATAAACCAGTCTACGAGAGGTGAGTATGAAGCAGCATAACATTAAGAGATAGCGACGGACAAAGATGATAATCCCATCAGCGTCCGCTTTCCATCCTTCGACCATCTTCTTGTCTTCTTCCGTCGCCCTTTCGAGATACATGGAAAAAATAGGCCCGGATCCATCAACAAAGTTAGATACCCCTCGTGGTTCCCGAGTTGGTGCCGACTGAGGTGGATATGGGTAGTCACCTATGGGAGTGGCAGTGATGGGTGAGAACGGTGAGGATGGAACCAAGTGGGACTGAAGTACCTCTACCCGGGCCTGTATCTACCTCAATTACATCGACATTCTCGTGAAGAGTTTGAGACATCGAAGACTTTGGCGTGAGTCGATTAGTACAATGTAGGGGGTGGAACGTGTTGAGAGTGACTGCCCTCAGTTAGTTGTAAAAAAACACCACGAGAGTACCATGAGGCGGTAACGGAGTCAGCCGAAGAGCCCGAAGAGCAAGCGCCCGATGTTCGACGGTTTGTCCATTGCAAATAATTCATTTTTTGTGCTTTCGGAAGTCGTTTTTACTCAACCGCGTCTCATCTCCCATTGAAACAAGCTCACTCTACTCTCCCACAATGTCTGTTCCACTTCCAAGCATGCTCATCAGCTTGCATCAGCTCAAAGTGAAAGATCGAGATCCCCACATCATACGCACCTCGAACCCGTAATCAAGGCAATGTTAGTTCCTCTCCATGCCATCTCCCATCGCTTACCCAACTTCAAGCAGCCGCCCGTTGCCTATTGCAATTTCTCCAAGCTCGAATCCTATTATTTTGAGTCTCTCACCTCTACGCCTGTCAAGAATAGTCCATCAGACTGGAGATTCTCATAAGGTGCGTTGAGGACGACAATGAGATTCGTGACGGACGTATGTGGTTGATTGGACTGGCATCGTCTAGGTTCTCACTCTGGGAGCAACTATCTTTGGAAATTCTGGCTGGTGGTGGTGGTACGCATATATTTATATCGTGCTCCAGGCTCAGCTGAGGGTCTCGCTGCTTGCAGGTCTCATCAATATCTCACCTCGTCCATGCCACGTTCTGAAGATTACCTGCGCTGACTCCTGTTCCCATGGGTGGATGACTTTCTGCCCGTGCCATACATGTACTAGCAATTTTACCATGGATCAGAAATGCTGACTTCGCTGCTGTACTTCCATCCTCTTCACTGTATTGTGCCACATATATGTATGCTCTCCGTGCCAATCCTGCCTTCATACTATGTCTTAGATGATCTCACACTACCATCCGTTAAACAATATCATACTGGTCATGCAATGGGTATGAAACGTGGTGTCCTGTATGCTCAGTATTTGATTCCTGAGCTGCGATGGCAATGTCCAAGTCAGTGACCAACAGTGACAGGGGTTGTGATGGACAACCTAGGGTAGGCATAGTGTTTGCATGGATCGCCCAATTCACTGAAAGGGGACCAAGAGCGTTCCTGTCATTGCGCAAACCAGGCTGCTGGCCACCATTGCCCTCGGCAGTGGCACCCAGGTTAGCTACAGATGTCGGTCCCAGAGAAACACTGGGAACAGTGGTGACCATCATCGGGTGATGGGATTCTGAGAAGACGGTGAGTGGTAGGACCGGGACATGGGCAAGAGTGAAGACAGAAGTGCACCTGTAGGGAGTGTATTGTCAAGAACAGGATCAGAAACTGCTGAAGATGGCAAGTTTGGTTCATCGGAAGGCACCAGGGAGTCTTTGTTGTGTCGAAGGGAAAGGACAGCGGGTGGGGAAGTAGAGGAAAGAGGAAGGGAAGATATGGAAGTTTTGGGAGTGGAGTATGGCATTGCTATTCCTGAGTTGACCATGTCCTGTGCTGCACCACTGGTGGTTGGAACTGCTGGAGTAACAGGAGTAAGCGGAATTTCAATGATTGCCTGATTAGAGAAATGGAAGTTGTCAAGCAATGGTGTAACGTTACAGTAGGAACGTTCAGCTTGGCGTGAGCAAGTCTGGTCTTTCTATGTCAATGAGCGAGGGTTCAGCCGATAATGGCAAGGTTTAAGTGGTTAACAAGGATCTCAGAGTATGACACAATACTCAAGATGTCACGCCCACGTGACATCACGGTCACGGGTTGACACGTCAAACGATCGATTGCCAGCGGTCCGAGTTCTTGCCAGCTGTATGCCACGTATCATGTAGTTCTGCCAGCTCATCTGAAGTTCGTGAAAGTACCAGAAAATAGTCCCGAAAAACAACAGTATGTACGACTATATAAAGAGTAGTTCAGAGTAGTACAATCCTTGTCTACTCTTCGTTTGAATCCAGTGTTTACCCTCTCCCTTGCGTGCTCTCTGAGTACTCCAAGCAGCATCTTCTTTGCTTGTATATAACGCAGGCCTTCGACTTCGCTCTCGTCACGGAATGGTCCGCTGGTACCGTGACATAAGAGTAGACCCCCTACTCCCTCGCTAGACGACACAGCGCACAAGTGTCGTACGAACGAAACTGGCGGAAGCCCCGGACGGACAGTTTGCATATATCGAACCCGCAAACGACTTAAACGACAGTACCGAAAAACGACTGGTACTCCGACGAACGGTACCCAATCTCACAGATCTCGCGGTTAAAGGCCTCGTGTGGGAACACCACAGAGGATACACACTCGAACGAACACCGGATCCGAGCCTCGACGTCGAATACTTTGAAAACGAAAACGCGTGGTACGAAGTACTACTTGATTACCCGGGCTGGGCGACATATAACAGCGCTCGCGTCGAACAACCGCACGACTGGGGACTACATTTAAGATCTGACATCCAAACCACCCCAGTTTACGACTGGAATACTCATAGATTAGCCGTCGCCTCATTAAAACGAAAAGGAAAGCGTCGCTCACCACAACAACCCCCACCGTTCACGCCACTCCCGCTTCCGACCGCGACTCCACCCACTCCAATGGCAAGTGGATCTGGTAGTACACCCTCGACAACTACGACCAATGGACCCCTCCAAGGGGGAGCGCCCACGTACTTTAATGGAGATAGAGCAAAAAGCGCTCAATTCCTACACGAGTTCAATCAATATCGACGAGTAAATCGTACGAACGAACGAATGGTTTCACCATACCAACGAGTAGCTCTGGCGTTAACCCTTATCCGGGGACCGGACGTAGAAAACTGGAATCAGTCACAGGATAAAAAGCTAGACGAGAAAATTAATCACGTCACGCACCCCATCGCCGAAACCGACGAACGACTGTGGAACGAATTCATCGTCGATTTCAAAAACGCCTGGACAGACACGCTCAGCAAACAGACCGCCTACGCTAAACTCACCGCCCTAACGATGAACGGAGAGGCCATCGACGAATACATCGCCCGATTTGAACAGCTTGCGGAGGCGGCGGGATGGGACATGACTGCCATTGGCACAGTCGACCTGTTCCGGCGCGGCCTAAAGAAAGGACTCCTAGTCGCCTGTTTAAAACGAGGAGTTATGCCCGTCACTATGGACGACTGGAAAATCGCGACACGAGAGGAGGTTCAGCGATTCCGCACAATCACCAACTGCGTGGCAGCCTTGGGAAAAGGGGCGGTACCACCACCAAAACCTGTCGCACCCCGCCCCGCCCCACGAAACGACGTGGTACCAATGGACGTAGACTCAGTCAATACCTTCACGCCATGCCAGCGCACTCCTCAAGAACAGGCGGAATGGGAACGTTGCAGGAAAGAAGGTCTCTGCTTCCGTTGTAAGCAGTCGGGACATCTTTCCCGCGATTGTCCGAAGAAGCGGACAGGTTCTAGCCGTGTTAACGAGATTGCCACTACACCAATACAACAGCCAACGGTTGCACCCGCACCGGTGTTGGACAAACAAACATTAATCTCCGGACTACTGGGGTTATCAAATACCGACCGAAAGCAAATGATCTCGCAAATGCTTATCGAAGCTGGACTTGACGACGACGACGACCTAGACGGAGATAGTACGACCGAGATTAATGTCCTATCATCGAGTGACAACGCAACCCTCATCATATCGGTTGACGTCGAGAATGAAGACAAAGTACCGGCGCTGCTCGACTCTGGAGCATCGCAAAATTTCATCGATCCTGTCCTCGTCCGGCGACTCGCAATGACCACGATCAACGTTCCTGCACGACAAGCGTATAACGCAGACGGGACCCCTAATCAGACAGGTACCATCACCAAGGCGTGCCCCGTTACATTCGCCTGGGAAGGGCACGAATATAACACTCACCTCTACGTCACTACCTTGGGTCAGCCACGCATCATACTGGGCCACACATGGTTTAAAGACACCAATCCCAACATCAACTGGTCGAAAAATCAGTTGCTTGGGGGAACAAGACGACTTACCTATGAACGATGCGACATGATCGACACCATCGCACAACAAATGGCAGAGAAGTTCGGTTCGAGCGGAGCGGAAGCACTGCCACCCCAGTACGAACGATACGCTACCGTCTTTTCGGAAGAAGCCGCTAAACGATTCCCGCCCGAACGAATCGATGACCACGTAATCACAGCTCAGTCCCTGACGCGCCATCTACGCTTCAATGCAAAATATACCCGTTGAACGCGAAAGAGATGGCACACTTAGACGAATTTCTACAAGGAACACTTGGAGAAGGCTATATCCGTGAATCAAAATCGCATTACGCATCGTCATTTTTCTTTCTAAAGAAAAAAGGACGGCAAGTTACGACCCGTTCAGGATTACAAGCCACTGAACAAAATCACTGTTCAGAGATACGTATCCTGATTCCAGCTGATCTCTAATATTCTGGATCGATTAGCCGACAAAACCCTCTTTCACGAAATTCGATATACGCTGGGGATACAACAATATCCGAATCAAAGATGGAGACCAGTGGAAAGCCGCGTTCAAAACCCCACGAGGGATTGTTCGAACCTATGGTCATGTATTTCGGGACTAACCTAACTCGCCAGCCACGTTCAGTACGCGCAATGAACCGCATCTTCCAGTCCCTTCTCAACCAATTTCCGGCGGAGTTGTTCATCTATATGGACGACATACTCATTGCCACTATCCACGATATACAAAGACACCGCGCTATTGTCGGTAAGGTCTTGCAAGTCTTACTCGACGAAAGCTACTTTTTGAAGCTTTCCAAATGCAAATTTGAGAGTACCGAAATCGACTATCTAGGAATGACCATTGCCAACGGCTCGATCCGCATGACCAACGACAAAATCTCGGGACTACACGATTGGCCACGACAACTAACCACGGTCAAACAAGTACGCAGTATCCTCGGCGTACTCGGATATCAACGACCGTTCATACCGCAATACGCCCATCTGGCCCAACCACTCACTCAACTCCTTCGTAAAAACGTTCCATTTGCTTGGACATCCGAACACTCTGCCGCTCTTGATACTCTTATCACGCTCGCTTGTTCGCGACCGGCACTCAGACAACCAGACCCTGACCTCCCTTATTCCCTCCAGACGGATGCATCTCTTAATGCCATGGGCGCCATCCTTACGCAACCAGATGCTCGAAACAAAGCCCAGGCCATCGGATATTTCTCCCAGGCCTTTTCACTTGCCGAACGGAATTATGATGTTTACGATCGCGAATTTCTCGCTCTCGTCCGCGGACTCGAGCACTGGCAACACTTACTCATCGCCGCGCGACATCCCGTCACTGTCTTTACTGACCATGCCAACCTTCTTCACTATCGATCACCACAGCACATCAATCGGCGCGTCGCCCGCCTTGTCAACATCCTCGCCGACTACGACCTCCGTCTGCGACATGTTCCGGGCCCTTCCCTCCACGCTGACGCCCTGTCACGTCACCCATCTCTCACGCCGCCTAACGACGACAACGTTGGCGTCACAGTTCTTCCTCCTGCGTATTTCCTCAACACTGCACAACTCGTCTCCCTCGACGACCGCTGTCGCCAGGCCCAGCTCGGCGCTCTCCCCACGGACTGGGTCGAACGCTACCACCTCGATCGCTCCCCAGCCTCCCCTTTATTCTTCCACCGCGACCGTCTCGTGATCGTGGACGATCTCCCCCTGAGGAGGGGGGTGATTGAATCCTTTCACGATTCAATTTCCGCCGGCCACCCTGGCCAAACAAAAACCACTCAAGCGATACAGAAACATTACTGGTGGCCGAACATGACGCAGGACATCGCCGACTACGTCACAGGGTGCCACGTATGTCAAGCCAATAAAAACATACCTGGACGCCCCAAACCTCCGATATCACCCATCTATCCAACAGACACAGCATTACCCTTTCATGTCATCGCACTCGACTTTATAGTCAAACTTCCGAAATCGATCAAATACGATACGATCCTTACCATTCACGGACCAAGGATGCTCAAAGGCAAGCATCTTCATCCCTGTAAAGAGACAATCGATGCCACGCAGACCGCTGCCCTCTACCTCCGACACGTGGTGCCACACTACGGACTTCCCACACGGGTAATATCCGACAGAGATCCGCGATTCACCGCTTCATTCACTAAAGTGTTATGTACGGCACTGAACGTAGAACAAAACATCAGTACCACTTACCACCCACGCACCGACGGGCAGTCGGAGCGCACTAATCAACGCCTTGAGCAGTACCTGCGGATCTTCTCGAATTACCAACAAAACGACTGGGCACGATGGCTTCCGATAGTGCAATACACTCTGAACACCTGGACTTCCGAAACTACTAAGAAGGCCCCATTCGAATTACTTCTAGGCTTCACCCCGCATATCCACCAACCAGCATCGGTCGCCACCGCATCGCCTACTGCTACCGAAAGAATCACTGCATTACAGGAAGCTCGGAAACAGGCGAAAGAAGCGATGAGGGCAACTCAGCTAAAATGGGTAAAAGATACGACCTATCGCCCTTACCACATCGGCGACAAAGTATGGCTGGACGCTACTAATCTGAAAACAACCCACCCTACAACGAAACTTGCACCGCGACGATACGGACCATTCGTGGTAGGAAGGCGGATATCCGATGTCACTTACACTCTTCAGCTACCAGCAAACTGGCGCATCCACAACACATTCCACGCAGGACTACTAACCCCATATAAAACGACCAAGATCAACGGCTCCAAAGAAGAGCACCCACCACTGGACATAATAGACAGAGAACCGGAATGGGAAGTAGAACAACTTCTCGATTATCGACTCTTCGGTCGTCGGAAAACGCCACAATACTTAGTGCGATGGAAGGGCTTCTCCGCAGCACACGACAGTTGGGAACCGGAGTCTAATCTCCACGCCCCTGACCTCATTCGCGAGTATAAAGCCTCCCGGGCTACCACCATTAACCACATCGTACTCATGGATAACGACCCTCCTCGCCATCCACCACAGTACCCATGGATCTCAGATCGCGAGACCCCGCAGTGGCTGCGAGCACAAGTCAACCGAGAAGTCGAACGATGGGCAAACGTCGGACCTACATACGACGCGCGCTGAGAATTCCCCACGTTCACGCGAGGACATGTGGGGCCTCAGTACCTATATCACCCCGCAGGGCATTGCACCTGTCGCCATTCTCAGGCACGAACTAATCGCCGACAACGCCTACTGAGAGAGGCATTGGAGCAGATTGCCCAGGGAAGAAGAAGACGCGCCATGGGAAGGACCACAGTCACCACTGACACCAGTGCGCGATATACCTCGCCTAGCTTCACCATCGCCAATCATGCCTTCCCTTGCCCTTCGCATCACTAATCCACCGTCTCTTCAGCACCACTCATTGCCATCACGTCCCTGCGAATCCGCAAGGCCAGAACCCTTCCCCGACCTTGCTTGCTAACATCGAGCGACCAGACCGGCACTGGACTATGACTCTCCCCACTAACGACTATCTCATGGAGATACCTCTCGCTAATGGAACACGAGGGCGTGCTCCATTCGTCCAGTTCCTCATCGACCAACGAGACCGACCAGTAGTCATCGCAACCGAAGGACAGAATCAGCCGATCTATTACGGACCGTTATTCGCTAAACCTCGTACAGAGCCTAACTCTCCATCCGATCCCCCGGACACCAGAGACATATTCCGCTCCGATCACCCCGCGCGCAACGAGGTTGACCAGGCCTTATATCTGCTTGCTGACCCCGGGGTTAGCGCAGACGTTTACTGTCTTCGCGCATCCCTCACCAGGCGAGAGCAGCTCGTCGCGCGCATGAAGGAAACGGAACGTGCTTGGAGCGAATGGAGTACAGAGGCCGAGGAAATCGACCAACGATTGGCCAACGCTCGAGCAGCCTCACGCTTGAGACCGTACTTGTCTGACCCCATTCCCACGATATTACCATTCGCCGCCATTCGCATGAACAATACTGACAGACGCCTCGACCACCACCGCGTCCCCATCATCGGATCGGCCATTGCCTTGCCGGTCCCACCTCGTCAACCCCTACGTACTTACGCTCAGACAGCACAGATTTCACGTCACACTCAGTTCCCCGCGCTTCACGACGAAGCATCAATCGCGAGTCAAATTGCCAAAGAAGATCGACGAGCGTCGCGCCACGACAGACACGGGTTACCAGCGTGCAGCCATTGCGACGACGGAGGACATCTCTCGTTCGAGTGTCGAGCGCCTCACACCAAGTGTCCGAACCGTCGCATTTGTCACATCCCCACGACGCATGCCCATGCTCGCACGTATTGCGCGTGGCTTGCTATGCTCAGACACGCGGTCGACCGCGAACGTGCAACACAAGTCACAGCCCGACTCCGCGCGCAACGCCGAGGTACACCGTACAAACGGCCAGTCCATTTCATCTTTCGACACGATTACGATTTTTCACGCGCGCTCGATAACGATCGGGACGATCGCGCTTAGAAGGGGGGCTATGTCACGCCCACGCGACATCACGGTCACGAGTTGACACGTTAAACGATCGATTGCCAGCGTTATGAGTTCTTGCCAGCTGTATGCCACGTATCATGTAGTTCTGCCAGCTCATCTGAAGTTCGTGAAAGTACCAGAAAATAGTCCCGAAAAACAACAGTATGTACGACTATATAAAGAGTAGTTCAGAGTAGTACAATCCTTGTCTACTCTTCGTTTGAATCCAGTGTTTACCCTCTCCCTTGCGTGCTCTCTGAGTACTCCAAGCAGCATCTTCTTTGCTTGTATATAACGCAGGCCTTCGACTTCGCTCTCGTCATGGAACGGTCCGCTGGTACCGTGACACAAGATGTGAGAGGAGTTCAGGGGTTCAAGAGGTTCGACAGTTCAGCAGAGAGTTACCCCAAGGGAATGGGAAAACAATGTATACTGTGATGGTAAAGAAGTCGAGTCTAAGGATACAAGCTACCTAGGGCCACGACTTATATAGAAAAAGGTTTGTTTGTGCGGAACAAACAAATGGCGCAATCCGCAGCAAGTGTGAGAAGTAACACAGCAATCTGCAGCAAGCGTGAGAAGAAAGTACAGCAATCCGCAGCAGGCACGGGAAAAAGAAGAAAGTGTGCACAGCTATCCGCAGTAAGTGTGAGAAGAAACAAGGATATAAAAGGCAAGTGAGACATGTCTCAGTTTTAACAAAAGTGAGACATGTCTCAGTTTTAACAAAAGTGAGACACCTGCCATAAAAGGGTGCATTTAGCCCGAGTATAGTAGTAATAAAGACTTATAAGGACAATGAGTGTCTCATTGTCTCACTTTGCACTAGGAGAGAATCTTAAGGCTCCTAGTGCGCAGCAAGTCCAAGAAAGGGAAAGCCAAGAAAGGAAAGACTTTCCCACGAATGCAAGTGTAAGTAAGAAACTGATAGTAAAGTCAAAACAAGTCCAGTCTGTAACAAATGGTACATCCGCGAGGCTTTCGTCGACACGAAGTGGGGCGGGTATAGACAAGGAAGGCAGCTCGGCACTGTTAGGGGAAGCAGGAACTAGCGCAGCGTTGTCATGCAAGGCAGTGCGAGCAGAGGTAATGGAAGCAGAGTTGCCGTGGATGTGAGGAGATGAGTCGGGACGATGGCCAGGGACGTCACACAATAGATATGAGGAGGGGTGAAACACATGCTCGCCTATAGGGTTGTCTTTATGCAGAGTGTTGTAGATGTCGCAAAGTGGTGAGAGAAAACACGTCACAAGATCCCAAACATGACCATTCAAGTCATCGATCTGCGCTTGGTGGACGATCTGATTCCAGAGAGCACAGAACTCATCCTGGAGATCGGATAATGTACCTTGCACATTGAGTTTTGAAGCCATAATTCGAAACCCCATGGAATAAACATCTGACCAGGACTCTTCCCTGAAATGGATAAATTGCTGGCGAGAGGTGTGAATCAAGACGGCAAGTGAGAGGCTGTCACCATGTTTAGCGTACTCTCGAAGGACGGGCTCTTTGACACCCAGTTGTTTGGAGGCAAGAATAAACCAAGAGTCATTGTGTAGTTGTATCCTTGCGACAGTTGTGCAGATCGCAGCTGCTAATTTAGTATGATCGCCCCTGTTTTCGCCCCATCTACTCATAGAGTCCACAATTTCGGTGGGCATCGTCCGACTACTAGACCAGGATCTGTACAAAATCTTGTCAAAGTCAAATACACTTGTAATGTATGCTGGATCGAAAGCCTTCGCGCAGATGATGGCCCTCTGGTCTTTGACAGCCTCGGATAGCAAATCGGATGATAAAGTGATGTCCAACAACCCCTTTAATGCCGTGGAAAGTGTCTTCTTTTGCTCTTCAGCGAGGTTGGGCAGAAAGTCCTCGACGACTTTTGAGCTGCGGAAGCCAGGTAAGCCGGAAAAAAATTGCTCCAGTTCGTGGTCTTCGTCCAAACTTTCGACCGTCCACAGAAAGGCACGAATATCGCGCTCCAATGGCTCATGCCGAGCAGTTTCCTCGGCTGTCTTCCGCATGCCCTGCACAAGCTGTTTGCGATATGTTTCCTTCAGCGATTCAAATCGACGACAGAATTTAGTACTAAAATAGTCCAAGAAAGTGAGCCTGTGAAGAGCCCGAAAACAGAGATATGGTATCCCAGTGACAATGTGCCATGTCGGCAATGAGAGTGGGGTGTGGTATGGGCTGTCGTGACGAAAGATCGGGAGGAAGGTGATGCACCCGTACAGAGCAGTGCAAATACCAACCCATGATACCACCGACTTGAAAATCGTGAGATCAATGTTCCATAGGAGCACGGATATGCCGGCAAAGAACAGGAACAAAGAAACGTGCAGCAGTGTCGGCAAGGCCTCGACGGCCCACGGAAGGAAGAACTTGTCAACACCTTCAAAAAAGAATGCACGAATCCGCGCTCGCTTGTCCTGGCTGTAATGTGGCTGAGTGACCTTGAGGTATCTTCGTGCCCACTGTTGAAGCAACGTTGCGAGTAGAGCGCAAGTGATACTAATGACCAAGCTGAGGAACAAAAGTGCGTTCACCCAGATTGCGTAGTTTGGTGGAGAGAAGGGGGGTGGGGAAGTAGGAAGCGAACCCGAAGTGTTGAACCCAGGGTCGGCGAGAGCCTGGTAGATATTTGCGAGGTAAAAATTGGAAGTGTCCTGAGGGTTCGGACAAATGTCCTGAATTGTCACTGAGACCAACGATGCAACGGCAGCAGAGAATAAACCGGTCTATGAGAGATGAGCATGTGAAGCAGTGCATAGCATTGGTAAATAGTGACGTACGAAGATAAGAATGCCATCGGCGTCCGCTTGCCATCCATCGACCATCTTCTTGTCTTCGTCCGTCGCCATTTTGAGATACATGGAGAAAATAGGCCCGGACCCATCAACAAATGTAGACATTGGCACCCCCTGTGGCTCCTGGGTCGGCGCCGACGGGGGTGGATACGGGTGGTCACCTATGGGTTGGCAGTGGTGGGTGAGAACGGTGAGGATAGACCTTGGGATAGATACAAGTGGGAGTAAGGTACCTCTGCTCAGGCCCGTATCTGCCCCGGTTACATTGTCACCCTCGAGACGGGTTTGAGACATTGAAGGCTTTGGCGCAAGACAATTGTGGAGAGTAAAATGAGGCGGAGAGTGTTAAGAGTGACTCGGTCAGTCGTAATGAGCACCAGAAGGCGATGATGGAGCTATTCTATTTGGCTTTGTTGTGTCGAGGGCCGAGTATCCACAACCGTACAAGAAACTACAAGAATGTCCCTGCGTTGTGGTGATCACCAGGGTGATCTGGGTGCCCGTGACTGGTAATGTCGTGACCCACCATACGCAAGTGTAAATACACGCGTGGTGACGCCACCTCTGGGTGGAGTACACCATGTATGGTGTGCGGACATCAGCCCTTGGTCCAAAATCAGTCTCACTGTACCCACAAAACCCGTCAATAGACTTGAAAGTGTAAAAACATCCAATACACTGATACCATTAACCATCCTTGATCATCAGAGAACACGTCTAAGATGTTGCAAGTGCCCAGGCGTGATGCGGCGCAAGTGGGCGCGCAGGCTTCCGCGGGGCAAGAGATGTCGTATGTAGGTCCGTGGCAGTTGTGGCCGCGCCCGTGTTGAATAGCTAAGCCCGCACACGAGTGCTGCAGGGTCGATAAAGGGAATGGTGAGCTACATGGAGCCCCGCTGGATTGGGTGGTTGCAGGTGATCGGAAACAGTCGTGCATGCTTCCGCACAATGCAAGACTTCACAGACGTGGGTGCCTTGGTCGTAGACGCGTCATGCGCAATTTCCTAAGGCCGCGCGCAAGTGTGGCGAGATCGGGAATATGAATAGTGGGCTATGGTCAATAGTGATCGGAAATGGTCATGCACGCTTCCGCGGGACGCGAAACTTCGCGGAGATAGCCTCCTCGGTCTTTGATGGGTCGCGCTAGAGTCGGTAAGGCCGCGCGTGGGTGCGGCACGCTGGGGAAACCGGGGAACGCGAGGGGGAAAGTTAAAAAGTCGAAATGTGCAAAGAGCCCTAAGGGCGCTAAGGACAGTCAGGACGAAAATGGAAAACGTTCGAAACGTCCTAAGGACGCTAAGTGCTGAGCATGCTATCATAAGCAAAGGCTTGGGTGCGCGTATCTTAGGGGTCCCGCGGTGGTGACCCCCCGGTGACGTGACCGCCCGTCACCAGCGCCGTCACCAGGCCCAGCGACCGACCGGACGTACACTCTATATACGCCGCCACAATATTCGCGGAAGATATTTTGAAGACTACATAAGTGCTCGGCTTGCGTGAGATACAGTTTCTGAGTTCGCAGGGTACGTCTCATCGAGCCGGCTAGAACCGGAGCGTGCACCCTTGCGTGCACCTTCTCTCCAATCAATTCAATTGAGACTTGTAGCCGATGACAAACAGACGCCTCTATATGGATGCTGTTCTGTAGAAAAGATAGTCTCATCGTACTGGAGGATTTCAAGGGTCGGGTCGAGGGCATTGACCGCAGTGCGTGCAAGTCTTTCTCCCTTGTCGTTCTCGTCTCACTACCGTTTTGCTGTAGAGGTCGCGCTTGAACAGGGCGAGGAGAGGGCCTCTGGGACATGCTGCGAATCGTCTGGCACTTCAGAAACTCGACGCTAGCGATGGCGTTAATTTAGCACATCCATTTCAAGTCAATGAACGTGCGCCTGAGGGCCGTCGAGAACCTGGTAGGTATTGGCGAAAGAGATCGCGGAGGGATTTTGCGGGGTATGTGGTGGATGTCATAAGTTGAGCGACGAACAAAAAGTACGTAAGGAAGCGGAGGATTGATAGCTCGTGAACCTGAGGTCAATGCGGGAAGGGAAATGGTGTAGCATAGCTCGTGAGGCAAAGATGCTACCATCCACTCTCTCATACAATAACGTGGTTCCTCCTACGTAACAATACATCGCGCAACTGACTTTGGGTTCGCCGTTTTCGCCTACACATCTTTTCGCCACGGTATTTGGATTGCGTAATAGGACGGCATATACACACCAGAAGACGAGAAATGCTTTGAATAGTACCGCGTAGTAACATAGAGAACCCTACAGGAATATACATCCCATCGCACTCGTACATCCAAGAGATTTGGGGGACGCCTTAGACGATATCGTGTCAATACCTGCAATGTCAAGGATGCGGAAGATGATCTTCTGTACGCTCAACGTTTGGCTCCAGCAGCGAAGGAACCGCGATGGCTAGTTCCGGGTCAGGAACCGATGGTAGTTCCGGGGATGGTGGCGGAAGATCGGAAGATCTAAGTAGCTTTGCGTGGTTTTCCTGATTTATCGAAGAGTTAAGAGCGTCCTATTTCTTGCGCAAACCAGGCTCCGGTCTACCATTGTCTTCGGCGGCAGCAGCAGGCAGATCAGGTGCAGACGCCGGTTCTGGAGAAGCGCCGGGAACAGTAACTGTCATTGTGCGGTGAGATTCTAGGTAAGATAATGAGAGGTCGGATGGAGTAACGGGCGAGCGTGAAGACAGCGGCAGACCTGTAGGAAATATATCGTCGAGAACTGGATTAGAAGTCGAAGATGGGAGGTTTAGTGCGTCAGAAGGTGCGCGGAGGTCGGGTCTGAGGGCGGCAGCGGCAGCAGGTGGGGAGGTAGAGGGAAAAGGAGAGGCAGATGGGGAAGTCTCGGGAGCGGGGTAGGTAATTGTGATACCTGAGGTGTCAACGTCTGGTAGTGAGGCTACAGGAATGTGGAGGCTTTCAATGGTTGACTGATACGCGGGCTGCAAGGATGCCGGGACAGACATATTGTCATCGAGCGACAGCACATATGCGAGGTTTTCGGAGATATGAAGAGGGGTGGGTATGAATGAGGAAGGCGCATCGAGAGCACTGGAAAGGGAAGCTGGGGGCAGCACGACGTCATGGTGGAAAGCAGCGCGGGGAAAGGTCATAGAGGTAAAGACCTTGTGGATGTGATGTGTCGGGTCCGGATAATGGCCAGCGATATCGCACAGAGGATACGAGGTTGGGTCAAACAGAATGTCATCCAGAAGGCTAGTGGAGGTGGAGAATCGTGTCGGGGCAGCATCGGTATCTTGGTGTATCGCGACGTGAACGTCGCGAATTGGTCCCAAGATTTTGGATGCCATCCACCGACCGTTCGGGTCGTCATTCTGCGCTTGAAGAACGACTTGATTCCAAAGAGCACAGAACTCATGCTGCAGTTCAAGCGAAGTGTCTTGTGCGTTGAATTTCGAAGCCGCTTCTAGAATGACCGAGTACTCGAATGGCAGCCAGGATGGATCCCGGAAATGGTTGAATTGCTGGCATGTGACATGAATCAAGACGGGAAGTGACATGTGACAGGCTGTCTCCGTGTGCGGCGTAGTCTCGGAGGACAGCTTCTGGGACGCCCAGTTCACGGGAGGCGAAAATAAGCCAGGAGTCATCGTGCCATTGCACCCTTGCAACGACGCTGGTACATATGGCTTGTATAACCGACGCGGTTTCTCGGTCTCCGCCATCGCTCCAATCTCTCACGAGACGGCCAAATTCGGCGGTTTGCAGTCCCCTACATCGATCGTCGAACAGGAATCTCCTGATGATCTGCCGATAGTCAATGGGAAATGTTGCCGGATCGAGGGCCTTCGCGCAGATGATGGCCCGCCGAATATCCTGAATAGACACCGAGATCAACGACGCAACAGCGGTAGAGAATAAACCAGTCTAAGGCCGTTGAGTTGATCGTGACGATACTGGAAGAGATAGACACGCACAAAGATGAGAATCCCATCCGCGTCCGCTTTCCAGCTTTCGGCCATCTTCTTGTCCTCATCCGCCGTCATTTCCAAATATATCGAGAAAATGGCCGGAGCCATCGACAAAGTCGGGAACTCCCTGTGATTCTCGGGACGGCACTGACTGGGGTGTATTCTGGTGGTCACCTATCAGTGCAGCAGCAGTGGGTAAGAATGGTAAGGATAGAGTTGAGATAGAGCCGTGTGGGGGGGTACTGTACCTATGCCTAGGCCCGTACCTTCTATGTTGACATTCTCGAGAGCCCGGGACATGGAAGGTTATAGCGTAGGTTGATGATGGGGAGTACGATGTGTGAAGTGAAAGGCGTTGTGCGACCGACATCTAGCTGGTTGTTAGGCGCTATGAAGCGATACGTCGGAGCAACAACCGCAAGCGCACGGTGATCAACATGTTGACGTCACGAAAGCGCACGTAACGAGTTGAGCATCGAGCGCTTGAGATTCGGTCAACCCGGCATTGCATTGCTTGGCCGAGAACGGTCACTACTTTTGCGGTTGGGTCGAAACGCTGAAGTGCTGACGTTTCGGCAATGGGACGAGTTCCCTCACCAGGCTATCACTGTGCATACCGCCGTATTTTGTATGCGCCATGCCAACTTGACATATGCGCGCGTCCTATACAACTCGAATTTGACGCGCTCGACCCTCGCTACTCGTCCCTACTGCACCCATACTATCTCCAACATCAATTTTCACTGTCTGCCTTCCGCCCATTCGGTCGCCTCTTGGCGAGTCCTGGCTGTAGGCCCGCAGATCTCACTGAGGAATGCCAGTGGACAGGCGAGGACGACGAGGAAGGCGTTTTACGATATGGCTTATTGGAAGAACAACAAATCGGCTCTCACCCCGTCCTTTCGCTTTCCGGCGTTCCAGTGTCGGGTACACAACATCGCTGTGATCGTTGGAGGTAGAATGGCGATGCATCTGGCGGTTTCCCACGCGCTCCCAGGCCTAAATCGAGTCCCTTGCGGCAAGTGCCGACGCCTTACCTCGCGCGCCGCTTTCAACTTGAAAAAAAAGTGACCACAGACTCCCTACGCCATGCACCCGCTTCTGAGGACAGTTAACAATCCTCTGCGGCGCCCCAGCACGTTCACGACCCATCCGAAGCGCCTACACTATATCATTTCATAGCTCCTGTCCGCGCCGCGTTCTTGCCCCCACATGATCGATGCATGATCACACACACATTTTCCACACGTCCCCGACCCTCCTACAACCAAGGTCCCGCTCCCCACTTACCCGACATTCTGCTATCCTTAACTCTCCACTTGTCCCGGGTCATAAGTGCGTGGGCCCTCTTTTACGTGGACCTCTCCCGTCTGGCATCAAAAAGCGCTGTTGTTCCTCTTTCGCTTGGCCGTGTGCCTTCTTCCCCCCAGTTCCCGCAGTTTTGGATGCAGACCATTTTGAAAACCACCGCTTCCCGATACACAAGCAACGAATACCTACGAAGCCCTTACCAGCGAGGCACAGCACAGTGAGAGCCATTATGATATCGCAAGTACGCAGTTGGATGTCCGCTCTATGTTTTCCTTAGCTCCCACGATAGTTCGTTGCGCACCATCGTCTGAATGGGGTCACAGCGTGTCCCCACCTTCCGTACGCTCTCTGCTCACGGTAATCTCATACTATTTTGCTACACTATCCATATCTTGTAAGTATAAGGCTACATACATCCGAAAGTTCAAGGGCAGAGTATCATAATGGTGCAACAGAGGATACGTACTAGTACAGAGAGACGTGTTAAACGATATCGTCCTGACCATGCGACGGGTGCAGAGAATGATTCCCTGTATATTCGGCACCAGGAGAGCGCCTTGAAGGACCCAGAATGGCTTCATCAGTAATTGGAGGGAGTGATGGCGACAAAGGCGGAAGATCTGGCGCAGCCGGAATGTTTTCCTGGATCGCCAAAGGGGTGTCAAGAGCATCCCTTTCCTTGTGTAATGCAGCCCTCGCGCTACCTTCTCCCTCAGCACCAGCGCCCGGATCAGGTGCAGGAGGCGGGCGTGGATGAGACGGGCGAGGGGAAGCAGGAGTTAGCATTGACGAACGAGTTTCTGGGGAAGGAGGCGCGTGTTCAGATCGGGCCACGGCAAAGTCCGAAGAAGACAATGGCGAACCTGTAGGGGGCCTATTTCCGAGAGCCCGAGTGGGAGAAGGTGACGACGGAACATCTGGAACATTTGAAGGAGTGCGGCGATCTGCGGTGCGCTGAACAACAATGTCATCTGGTGGAGAGATTGAGGTCTTTGGCGTAAGAGGAGTGTTGGGTGTCGAAGGTTCCGGGGTGGAGACGGGCACTATTCTCGCAAAGGTATCGACGCCTCCTTGCGTCACATGAGCGGTGGCTGGGTCCGATGGAGTGGTTGGAATACGACTCTCTATGGTCGTCCCATGAGCGAATCGCGTAGACACAGGGGCAGATATGTCGTGATCGAGCTGCGGCACGTCTGTGAAGGTTTCATTGACAGTGAGTGGTCCGGGTAGGGAGGATTGGGAAGGCGCATATAGACTGCTGGAAAGAGAACCAGGGGGCAGTTCAACGACGTCATGCAGAACGGTGTGAACAAGGGTTGGGGAGGAAGAGATGTCGTGGATATAAGGCCTGTGAGGTGTCGAGTCCGTACGATGGGAGGGGACGTTGCACGATGGATACGAGGATGGCTTCCATAGGATGTCGTCCAGATCCTTGGTATAGGCGGAGAACTGTCTTGGGGCGCAATCGGTACCCCGATGTAGAGTGACGTAAATGCTCCGAATCGGTCTCAAGAGTTGGGTCGCTATTGATCGATCGTTGTCGCTCTGCGCTTTGAGAACGATTTGATTCCAGAGGGCACAGAAGTCGTGCTGCAGTTCAGGTGACGTATCTTCCACATCGAATTTGGAGGCTGTTTCTAGGACCTTCGAGAACTCGAACCCCGGCCACGACCCCTTCCGAAAATGGCTAAATTGCTGGCGAATACTGTGAATCAATACGGCAAGTGACAGACTGTCACCCTGTACGGCGTAGTCTTGGAGGATAGTTTCCGCGATATCCAGTTCACTGGAAGCAAGATCAAACCAGGAGTCGTCGCGCCGTCGCACTCCTGCAACTATACCGGTAACCGTGGCCTGTATGGGTAAAACGGTATTTTCGTCCCTACCGTCGTCCCAGCCCCTTACAACACGGCCAAATTCGGTGGTTTGCAGTTCCCTGTATTGAGATGCGGTTTTGAAGAAGATACGACTATATGCGTTAGGAAATTCAGCTGGATCAAGGGCCTTCGCGCACGTGATGGCTCTCTGGTGTTTGACAGGCTCGGGAAGCGAATCGGAAGTGAATGTGCGGTCAAGAAGCCCCATCAATGATTCAAAAAGCTTCTGTTTTCCCTCTTTTGTGAGACCAGGTAGAGGGTCGCTCACCACTTTTGAACTGCGGAAGCCAGGTAAGCCGGAAAAGAAGCGCTCCAGTTCGCGATCTTCGTCCAAACGGCCGAATGTCCACATGAAAGAGCGAGCGTCGATCTCCGATGGTGAATTCACTGCAGTTCCTTCGGCTGACTTGTACATGCCCTCCGAGAGCAATTTGTGAAAACGGTCCCTCGAGATGCGAAGGGACACACGACGGAGATGCGATGAGTCGAACAACCGGCGAACCAGAGTAGCGAAATATAGTATCCCAATAACAATGTGCCAGACTAATGTTGAAAACGGCGTAGAGTATGGGCAGTCGTGATGCAAGATCGGAAGGGATGTGATACATCCGTAGAAAGCCATAAAAACACCGACACATGACAGCACCTGACGGAAAATTGTGGAATCAATGTTACAAAGGAAAATAACCAGGCCAGCAAAGAACAGGAACAGGGAGATGTGTAGGAGCGCAGGCAATATTTTGACTGCCCGTGGAAGAAGAAACTTTTCGACCCCTTCAAAAAAGAATGCACGGATCCGTGCTCGCTTGTGTAGAGTCTGTAGACTGCCACGCGAGTGAACGACCTCGAGGTATCTTCGTACCCACTGTTGTATCAAAGTCGCGAATAGGGCACAGGAAAGACTGATCACCAAGCTCATGAACCAAAGCGAGTTTACCCAAATTGCATAGTTTGGTGGGGAGAATGTGGGTGGGGAAGTAGGGAGAGAACTCGGAATCTTGGATCGATTTGGCTCTGCGAGAATCTGATAGATATTTGCGAGGTAGAAGTTAGAGGTGTCCTGTGGGTCCGGTCGAATATCTTGGATCGACACTGATATCAACGACGCGACAACAGCAGAGAACAGACCGGTCTGTGGCCATTGAGCCGACGTGAGCACAAGATCAGAAGATAGAGACCCACGAATACAAGGACCGCGTCAGAGTCTCCCCTCAAGGTCTCTACCATATCCCGGTCTACTCGCTCCGCTATGTCCAAGTACATTGAAAAAATAGGCCCAGACCCATCGATAGAGCTAGGCTTTTCTGATAAGGGTGGGTATTGGTCGTCGTCTATGCACGCGATACGGTGAAAACGAGGAAAATAGAGCAAGTAGAGGTCAAGTAGCTGTACCTATGCCTGCGCCGCGTACGTTGATAGCCTCATGAGGAACTCCGGACATTGAAGATTAGGCAGTATGGGGAGTACGGTAGGATGTGGAAGGCGTTCAAGTTGAGAGTGACTCGGGCTGTGCCACCTTATCGTTGGCGAGTTATAAGGGGCCATGAATCGGCATATACAGGATCAATCAGAGCGTAGCTGTAGTGATTTCACTGCCCCGGCACGTGGACGGAAGGCGCTGGCTTGCTAGTGCGCTGAGGGAAGTGACAATTAAAAGTGATAAACCCGTTTATTTTGTTGCGCCATTTGGATAGGAGCGCACCAAGGGATTCATTTTCCAACCCCCGCGACATGCATCGGGCAGCGAATTCGCCCCTCAGCGCACGGTAGGAGCAATGTCTCTTCTTTGGCAGGTGCGCTTGGTACCACCGCTTATATCATCAGCTGATCTAGAGGCGTGGTCCTCGGGCGCCAAGTGCTGGACACGTTCTTCACTGCCACTCTCCCTCTACACCAGTGCTGTGTGCAGAACCTGGGACTTGTGTGGAGCCGAATCCACTCCGACGCGCTTAACTCACGTACTCTCGCCTCACGGCGTCCCTACTGTTTCCGACTTCGATTTTCAACTGACGCGCAGTGGCACCCGTCCTCGATTTCTCACACGTCCCGACATGGCTGTAGTGTCTCATCTTGGTGCCCACCCCTTCCCTCTTACCCTAGCACCATGCAACGAGTCCCACTCCGCCTTCTGCCCGCACAATACTTGGCGCTACTGATTTCTCCACCTTCAAGTTCGGATGATGACCCTCAGAAAGCCACCACTTCCTGCTTCTCTGACATCTGGCGCGACCGTGGAAATAGCACAGCTGTCCAATTGTTCCATGCTTTCCCCGAGTACCATGATGGTTCGCTCGTACCCGTCCGACTCTCAATGGCGGTTTCAGCCCTCGTGTTTCCAATACTATTCATACTTACACATATCTTCCGCATTACCCGTATTTTATTCTGCAAGTATGAATTTATATACACCAGAAAAACCCGAGACAAGGGCACCATGATGGCGGGAAGGCCCAACAAAAACCATACCAGTATAGGGTGATACTTTATAAATTCTGGCTGTGCGAAGGATGTAGAGGACCGTCTCCTGTGTGCTCTGCACTAAGAGAGCGCCACGAAGGACCTGCGATGGCGACCTCAGTAGGCGACGGTGACGGCGACTGTGGCGGAAGATCTGGATTAACCATGGTATTTTCCTGAATCGTCGAAGGGTGGCCAAGCGCCTCTAGCAATACAGCCTTCGCACCACCCTCTTCTTGACCCTCTTCCCCAGAAACTGCGCCCAGATCAGGTACAGAAGATAGCTGTGGGAGAGCCCGGCCCGGAGAAGCGGGAGCTGGCAGCGACGTGGTCAGATCCAGTCACGGGAGAGTCTAAAAGACGACAGCAGACCTGCAGGGAGAATATTGTAGAGGACAGGAGTGGGAGAAGGTAGCGATAAAACGTCCAAGACATCCGAAGAAGTATAGTGGTCTGCGACGTGCTGAACGGCAACGGCATCAGGTGGGGAGGTTGTGGCCATTGAGGTAGGAAGGGTGGACGGAGAAGGTTCAGGGGTGGGAAGGGCCGTTGTTACGGAGGCGTCAATATCACCTCGGACCACATGAGCTGTGGCTGGTTCTTCGGGCTGGGAAGTGATGGGAATGTGGAGGTGTTCAATGGCGGTTGTCTGATGAGCGGGATGGAATGGCCCTGAAACATGTATATCATTGTCAAGTGGTGGCACATCCGTGGAGCTTTCGCCGACGTGATGTGGGGCGGGTACGGACGAGGAAGGCGCATCGAGGTTAGCAAGGGGAACATGGGGCAGCGAAGCATTATCGTGCAGGACAGCGTGAGCAACGGTCGTGGAGGAAGAGTCA
The DNA here is from genome assembly GCA_025766275.1 of Lactarius indigo. Classification (NCBI taxonomy): domain Eukaryota; kingdom Fungi; phylum Basidiomycota; class Agaricomycetes; order Russulales; family Russulaceae; genus Lactarius; species Lactarius indigo. The sequence goes on from JAFKAC010000030.1 coordinate 629,905, forward strand.
TCGTGGATATGTGGTGTCAATACCGGGTGATGATCAGGGACATGGCACAATGGATACGAGAATGGCCATAACAGAATCGACGTTTCATCGGCAGTGAATGCGTTGAATAGTATTGGGGCCGCGTCGGTACCTTGGTGTAGGGTGACGTAAACCCTGCGGATCTGTTTGAGGATATACCCCGCGATCATGCAATCGTTGGTATTCTGCCCTTTGAGGGCCACCCGATTCCAGAGCGCACAGAACTCGTGCTGCAGCTCAGGTGACGTATTCTGTGCGTCGAACCTCGAAGCTCTTCCTAAATGGATCCGTAGCTCATTCCGCGGCCATGTTGGCTTCCGGAGATATCTTAATTGCTGGCCAATAATATGAATCAAGATGACAAGTGACAAGTCCTCACCGTGTGCGGCGTAATCTCGGAGGGCGGGTTCTTGGATGCCCAGTTCTTTGGAGGCGAGAATAAACCAAGAGTCATTTCGTCGTGGCGCGCTTGCGAGAGTTTTCATGACTGTAGCTTCGATAAGCGAAACAATGTCTTCGCCCGCTCTGTTGCCCCAGCCCCTCACAGTCCGCACAATTTCGGCGACCAACGGAATATCCTCTTGGTAGCGAGACAAAATTATCTCGAGAATTTTCAATGCCCCGGGAGTGTGTGTTGGATCGATAGCTTTCGCGCATATTATGGCTCTCCGCTTTTTGAGAGACTCCGGAAGCGAATCGGATGAGTTTGTGCGGTCGAGGAACCCTATCATCGTTTCAGAAAGCTTCTTGTTTTCCTCTTCGGTGAGGCTTGGCAAGGGATTGTCGACCACTTTCGAGTATCGGAAGCCGGGTAAGCCGGAAAAGAAACGCTCCCTTTCGTCGTCTTCGTCTAAAAGGTTGAATGTCCACAGAAATGCGCGAGCATCAATCTCCGATGGTAAGTTGAGAGCGGTTTCTTCGGCTGTCTTCCGCATCCCCTGCTTGAGAAATCTACGATATCTTCTCTCCGAATCCCGAAAGCGATGGTGGCCATTGGGACCAAGGAACTCTGAATCGATGAGCCTCCGAAGACCTTGAAACGTGACAAATGATATTCCAGTAACAATGTGCCACACCGGCAATGAGAGTGGGGTGAGGTATGGGCTGTCGTGACGAAAGATTGGCACAATTGTGACGAATCCATACAGAGCAGTGCAAAGGGCGACCCATGACAGCACCAACCTGGAAGTCGTGAGGTCAGTAACGTTGTATAGGAACACAGACAGGCCGCCAAAGAACAGGAATAGGGAAATATGTAGCAGCATGGGCAATGCTTCGACCGCCCACAGAAGGAGGATCCTCTCGACACCTTCAGCGAAGAATGTACGGATCCGAGCTCGCTTATGCAGACTGCAATGTGGCTGAGTAACCCTGAGGTATCTTCGAGCCCACTGTTGTAGCAACGTCGCGAGCAGAGCACAGGAAACACTGATGGCTAGGCTCAAGAACCAAAGTGAATTGACCCAGATGGCATACGTCGGTGGAGAGAATGGAGGTGGGGAAGAAGGGAGGGGAGTATTGGATTGATTCGTGTCAGAAGCAGTCCGATAGATATTTGCAAGGTAGAAATTGGCGGTGTCCTGTGGGTTCGGTCGAATGTCCTGAATGGACACTGAGATTAACGACGCGACAACAGCAGAGAATAAACCGGTCTACGATCATTGAGTCAGCGTAATCACGGGATGAGAAGACAGAGACGCACAAAGATTAGTATCCCGTCAGCGTCCGCTTTCCAGTTTTCGGCCATCTTTTTGTCTTCTTCCGTCGCCATTTCTAAATACATCGAAAAAATAGTCCCAGACCCATCAACGAAATTCGATGCACCGGACGACGCTTGACACTGCGCCGACTGGGGCGGGTGCTGATGGTCACCTACTTTACAACAGGGTAAAGTGAGAACGGTCAGGGTACCAAAGTCATGGGGGAGCAAATTACTGGTACCAACTCTTGCGTTGTGTACGTTTATTGCCTCTTGAGGGGCACCACCAGCAGACATCGAAGGTTATGGCCTAGGTAGAGCACACCGCAATATGGTGGGGTGTTAACAGTGGCCGCTCGTAAATATTAAACGTATAAGGATGTGAAACAAAAGGCCGCCAGAACTGGACACAGTCGATGCCTACTGCAACCGTTGCGAAATAAGCTTCAAATCACACACTAAGGACCCAGAGTTCTCAGGGATTGTCTCAGGGGTGCCCCTCGTTGGGCAGACCAGAAGCGGGACATGTATCATATGTCCAGTCTATTTGGCAAGAGCTCGTGGTCGAAGTGGCATGTGAGGGCGAAGAGACATCTTCTCCGTATACTTGGCAATGCCAAGGATCTAGGTGAGAGCACTGACTGCAACGATCGCCCCTGATGCTCTCGCTAGTATCTCATGAAAGAGACTTAGACGCCCATAGATTTCCTTAGAAACGAAAAAATCCCTCGTGTGGAGTTACACAGTCGGTCAAGGTTGGCGTGGTTCAGGAGTTCCGAGTTGGGTGGCACTTCGAGTGGCGGTCCGGTTTCCGGCTAGTTGTTTTGGACACAGCGCCTTTGCACAGCACAGCCCTTGTCACAGCACACTCACAGCACGTCACAATACAGTACCCCGCGTCAATGGTCTTTCGGCGAAAAAAGCTGTGAAAAAAAACCAACTCAGACATAAAATTCGCACAACTGGAGGATAATGACAAAGGACCATGGGAAAATTAATTCTTGCCACCATATGGAAACATTTTAGCAAGCGTTTGAGTGTTTTTCTCATGAAAAGACTGCTCCCGTATAGCTGGCAGGTATGGGCCAAGAGGAAGGTCGAGACTCCACATTTCCCCGCTCTACTCGATTTTTACGCATATTTTCCCACAATACCATGTCATAGGACAGTATATAGTATATGCAGGACGAGAAAAGTATCAAATAGTACCAGTATGGTGGTATTGAGAACCCAGCAGGATTACATACCCTATCCCACACGCGGATATAAGAGATTGGGAGTCCCGTTAATCGATGTCATACAGCTAACGCGAAGGATGTGAAGGATGATCGCCTGTATGGTCGGTACTAAGAGAGCACCATAAAGAATCTGCCACATCAGGTACAGAAGTAGATGGCAGCCATGGATGAGACGCGCCGGGAGCAGAAGGATGTTGTAGCGGCGAATATGATTCGGGTGAAGATGCATGGTCAGGTCCAGTCGTGTGAGGTTCTAAAGACGACTATGGACCCATTGGGAGTATAGTATCGAGAACCAGTGGGAAAAGGCGGCGACGAAACGTTTAGAACATCCGAAAAAGTGCCGACGTCTGCGAGGTGCTGAACAGCAACAGCACCAGGTGAGGAGCTTGAAACCAATGAGGTACGATCAAGCGTGGATGCCAAAGGTTCCGAGATGGAGAGGGCGACTGACTGTTCTTGTGGATGTGCCGTCTTGCACCATATGAACAGTGACGGGATCCTGGGAAGTGACAAGAATGCCAAGGCTTTCTCAATGGCTGTCTTATGAGCGGGGTATGACCCTGGGAAATATATATCGCTGTCAAGCGGTGGGGGCTGGCAAGGGAAACCGGGAGAAGCGTAGCACTACAATGGAAGATAGTGCTAACAAAGGTTGTGGAGGCAGAGTCGCTGTAGCATGATGTGTGAGGTGCGGAATCCGGATGACGGTCAGGGACATTGCATAACGGATATCAAGATGGTAAAGAATCGTGTTGTGTCGGAATCTGTATTTTGATGTAGAGTGATGAAAATAGCACGAATCGGCCTGAGGACATACCATGCGATCCTCGGACCATGACCAGTCTGGGCATTGAGGATGATTTGATTCCAGAACTCGTGCTGCAGTTCAGACGACGTGTCTCGCACATCGAATTTGGAAGCTGCTTCTAGAATTTCGGAGAACTCATCCTCTGGTCACCGCTGCTTCCAATAATAGCTAGATTGCTGACGAGCGAGGTGGATCAAGATGGCAGGTGACAGGTTCTCACCATATGTAGTGAAGTCAGGGAGGACAGATTTCGGGACGCCTATACCATTGGAGGCGAGACTAAACCAAAAGTCATCGCGCCCTTGTGCCATTGCGACAATACTAGTAAATATGGCTTGTGTAGGAGTGCGAGAATGCGCGACTAAGTACACAGTAAGTAAAAGTACCATAAGACGGAATAGAGTAAACTACTAACCTCAGCTGTTTGGGAGAAAAAGCTGGGGTTGTACTACGTGAGCTGCGAAGTATTTGTGTAGGGGAAAATTATTTTTATAGAGTAGATTTTGAGTCCGCGGTCGAGCAACTGAGCCCGACCTAACTGTTGCCGGTCCAGCCGGCCCGAGACTGTCCGACGCTGGTGCGTCGTGTGTGGCTGAACACTCCAACAGCTTGTACAACCAACGGAGTTTTTTTGGTCTCCGTCATCGTCTCAACTTCTCATGACACAGCCAAATTTGGTGGTTTGCAGTCCCCTATATCGGTCTTGAGACACGACTCTATGGAGGATGTATCAATGTGTATAAGGAATTTCTGCCGGATCAAGGGCTTTCGCGCAGAATTTGGCTCGTCGGCCCTTGCGTCGGCCTTTGACAGGTTCTGGAAACAAATCGGACGAGAATGTGCAGCCAAGCGGTCCCTCGAAAAAGCTCTCACTCTTCCACCCCAACCCTTGCACCGGCCTTCTTCACTGGGTAGTAGAACCGCTCGAGTGCCCGTGATCCACACTTAGTTAGCATATATGCCATTCTTTGCGAATCGCTTACCTTGGCTTTCCGCGGGAGCATGCCCGTGTGGCGCTGGTTGAGGAAGCGCGGCCCGGGAGACTGGGGGAAGAAACCGGCGCAAAGGCACGGGGAGAGAGGAAGCAGAAAAAACGCGTAGCATTTCTAGATCGTTGGAGGTATACGGGGAGTAGCGAGAAATGGAAAGTGCATGTACATGGAGACGAATGACTAGATAGATGAGCGAGGGGCTGGTAGAGACTAGGCGGAAGCACGAAGTGCTTCTCGATCGAAAAAAAACAGATGTTTGTGTCCGAGGCGAGGTCACGACGTTCGGGTGAGAAAAACCCGAGATGCGCCAAAGAGTGAAGGGTGAAAAAACGCTGTTTCGTCGACCTTTTGGTGTTTTCAATACATCAGGGTGCAGCGGGCGGGAGAAATAAAAAGACATGGTTCTTTGATCCGGCTGGGAATATGGGTGGACAGTTGGCGGCACAGAGGAAAAGGAATGAGCACGTGCCACTGGCACCCGCGCAACGACTATGCTCGCCACTGGAACTGGGAACACTGGAACTTGCACTTGCTAATCTACTAGGTAAACACTAAGAGCATCCTTTAAGAGTATCATGTAACTTCATACTTCCCTCCTGCGACTTCTTTTTCGTTTCAATCGACGCTACCTAGGTGATTTCCATGATGACTTCGCCGCCGCTCTTGACAAGAGAACCAAGCAGCCGGTTTTCGCAAAAGCTACAGTGCTGTAGAAATAGAGGTCGGTACCCAGGTGGATGCAGAAGTTTCTGCGTCACAGCCAGGTACGCTCACCAGTCCGCGCGGCAAGGGACGGTTGAGGTGTTTCCTTGCTTTACTTGAGTTTACGCATTTTTCGCCACATTATTAGCACCGCGTAATGGGTCGGTATATACACGACATGAGAAAGTATTAAATCGTAACAGTACGAGCACGCAGATATCAAAAACCCAACAGGAAGGTATATCCTATCGTACAGAGACATCTAAAAGATTGGGAGACTCGGACGCGTTAAACAATATCATATGAGCAATGCGAAGGGTGCGAAGGATGATCTGTAGGCTTAGAAATTTGCTCCTGCAGTGAACGACACGAAATGACTACGCCAGAGTCAGTAATTGACGACAATAACGGGGATTGTGGTGGAAAATCTGGGGTAGCCCTAGTGATTGCGTGGACTGCGCGAATCACCGAGGGGGGGTCAATTGCGTCCTTTTCCTCGTGCAAACTAGGCTCCTTGCTACCATCGCCCCTGCCAGCAGCTCCTAGATCAGGTGCAGAAGTCAGCCCTGAAGGAGCTCCAGGAGTAGTAATTGTTATCGAGCGATGAGATTCCACTAGGCGAGATGGTGAGAGGACGGATTGAGTCATGGGCGGATGTGAATGGCCTGTAGGAAGTATATTGTCAAGAGCTGAATTAAAAGAAGCCAAAGACGGGAGGTTTGGAGCACAGGAGGGCGTCAGAAGGTCTGCGTTGTGCTGGGGGGAAACGGCAGCGGGACCGGAAGCAGAGGTGGGAGGAGGGGCGGACGGGGAAGTTTTGGGGTAGGGCACTGTTATATCTGAGGTGGCAGGAACGGGAAGGCTTTTGTCGACATGAAGTAAGACAGGCTTGGACGAGGAAGGCGTATTGGAACAGACAGGAGAAGTAGGGGGAAGAACAACATTGTCATGTGGGGGGGTAGCGCAAGTAAGAGTCGTAGAAGAGGAATCATCGTGAATGTGAGGCGACGCGCCCGGATGATGACCAGGGATATCGCACAATGGATACGAGGCTGGGTCAGACAGAATCCTGGCCCGGTCGCTAGTGGTTGCGGAGAATCTTGTCGGGGCTGCATTAATACCTCGATGTAGAGCGAGGTAAAGGTTGCGAATCGGTGCCAGGACAGACCTCGCGATCGTCGGATCGTTGCGGTCACGCTGCGCTTTGAGAACGATTTGATCCCAGAGGGCACAGAACTCGTGCTGCAGTTCGGGTAACGTATTTTGTACATCGAATTTGGAAGCTGCGTTTAGAATCTCCGGGAACTTATCCCTCCGGTAGGACGAAATCCGGTAATGACTAAATTGCTGGCGAGTGATGTGAATCAAGATGGCAAGTGACAGGCTGTCACCCTTGCTGCTGTAGTCTCGGAGGACAGTTTCCGGGACGCCTAATTCATTGGAGGCGAAATTAAACCAGGAGTCATCGCGCTGTGGCGCCAGTGCGAGAATTTTGGAGACTATAGCTTCTGCAAACGCAACGGTAATTGGGTCCCCGATATTGCACCAGTCCCTCACAATCCGCACAATTTCGGGGAGCAGACTGCTCTGTCGGTAGTCGAACAAAATTTTGTCAAGGATTATCAGCGCCTTGTGAGTGTATATTGGATCGATGGCCTTAGCGCATATTATCGCTCTCCGCTTTTTGTCGCGATCAGAGAGTAAATGGGATGAGAATGTGCGGTTGAACAGCCCTATCAATCCCGTTGAAAGCTTCTCCAGTTCCTCTAAGTTGAGACTGAGCAAGGGGTCGCTGATAACTTCCGAGGTGCGGAAGCCAGGTAAGCCGGAAAAGAAGCGCTCCAGTTCTTTGTCTTCGTCCAAGATTTCAAATGTCCACATAAACGCGCGAGAATCAATCTCCGACGATGCGTTAAGAGCAGTTTCCTCGGTTTTCTTCTGCATGCCCTGCATAACCAATTTGCGACAACCCTCCTCCCAACGACGAAAGAGCGCGAAGGCTTTACTACCACGGCGTGTAACCCTCCGAATAGCTCGAAATGCGACAAATGACATCCCAGTGACAATGTGCCACATTGCCAATAAGAGGGGGGTGTGGTATGGGCTGTCGTGACAGAAGATCGGCATGATCGTGATGCATGCGTAGAAAACTGTGCCACCGCAAACCCACGCCAGCACCAAACTGAAAATGGTGCGGTTGACGCTGGATAGGAACATGACTAGGCCGACAAAGAACAGAAACAGGGAAACGTGGAGAAGCGTGGGCAATGCTTCTACGGCCCACGGAAGAAGAAACTTGTCGACGCCTTCGGCAAAGAATGCACGGATCCGCGCTCGTTTATGTAGACTGCAACGTAGCTGGGTGACCTTGAGGTATCGTCGTGCCCATTGCTGTAGCAACGTCGCGAGCAGAGCGCAGGTAAGACTGATCACCAAGCTCAAGAACCAAAGTGTGTTCACCCAAACGGCGATTTTTGGTGCGGAGAATGTGGGCGGGGAAGAAGGGAGAGAACTTGGAATATTTGTTCGATTTGGGTCGGCAACGGCCTGATAGATGTTGGCAAGGTAGAAGTTGGACGAGTCCTGTGCGTTTGGTCGAATGTCCTGAATGGACACCGAGATCAACGACGCGACAGCGGCAGAGAATAAACCGGTCTATTACTGTTGAGTGAGCGCAAGGCACGGGATTAGGAGATAGAGAGACCCACAAATATAAGGATTCCATCGGCGTCCTCTTTCCAGTTTTCGGCCATCTTCTTGTCTTCTGCCAAAGCCATATCCAAATACATAGAAAAAATAGGACCGGACCCGTCGACAAAGTCAGACGCTCCCCGCGGCGATTGAGTCGGTGTAGACTGGGGCGGATACTGGTGGCCACCTACGGAAGCGGCATTGGTAGGTAAGAACGGTGAGAATAGAGCCAAATAGGATTAAGGTACTTGTGCCTGGGGGTGTACCTGCTTCTGGTACGCTGATATTTCGGGAGGAGTTCGTGTCATTGAAGAATATGGTTATGGAGATCACAATGTAATAGTGGGGTGGAATGAGTAAAGATTGACCACCCCTTGGCTAGTAGTAAAATAGCAAAAGTACCACTAGGCAATACAAGAGACCAACCGTCGAGCCGCGGGCGCTCGATTCCCAGTCGTTTTTTTCTGCGCTTCCGTAAGTGTTGGACGGAAAAAAACAAAGGAGGTGAACCTGACGTGAAGACGTCTCCTATCCATGTGATTGTTCCCTAGCAGCTGGACATTGTCACAAAAAACGACGACGTATAATATTGACAGCAGCGTTGTCGATTGGCCCTGCAATGGCGTCAGTAGTATCTCCGTTTGGTTCTCTTGAAGACATCATGGTCTAGGTCCTACCATGGGCCGTACAGACAAAGACGCCGCCGACTCGGAACCTCAGACCTGGAGACGATCTTACGTTTTGGACTCTGTCATGGCTGTAATAATGTCTGAGACATTCACAGGAGTCACTGTCTGAGAGAGGCCAATTGTCCAGGGCACAGAAGTTGATCAAGAATCGACACAACGGAAACTGTATACTATATGCTGTGATTGGCGGGATGAAGACGGCATTGTTTGGCATTGTTGTGTCGAGATGAGATTCTCTCACTGAAGATTGCCGTCACCCGCAACCGCAACAAAAAATGGCAAAAACAGACGCCATCGCAATTTTTGCGGAGGGTACTTTCGAAGACCAAGTGCGTGGATATATAGTCTCCCTGTACCTAATTCATGGCGAAGCGTAGATCGCCGAGCTTGCGGGGTACATCTCATTAAGCAGACCAGAACCGGAACGTGCACCTTATGTCCAGTCGATTCGACAGAAACTCGAGGTCGAAGAGGGTCAGACACCTCTATCTGATGATGTTTCACGGAGAAGAGAGGTATTATCTGTCGTATTTGGGGACGTCAAGGGGCTAGGCGAGGGTACTGACCGCGGTGCGTGCCAACTTTTTCTCCCTTGACACTCTCGTCTCACTACCATCTCGCAACAGAGATCGAAGGATTCTTCAATCTTCTATACGCCCATCTATTAAACCTATGGCCTATCGATTCTCCAGAAACAAAAAAGCATGTGACTGACCTCTTACCTATCGTCACATCCGCGTCTGCAGAGCCTGCGATCAAGTACCGCATGTGTGTCTCCGCCTCTCCACCTCTCTGTGATACCTCATAGACCTCATTGCCTACCCACTAAAGTTTGACAAACTTCTTCAATACGCTCCCACGACAATCTTCCCTCCGTCTCCCGGTCTACAACGCGCTCCTAGACCTCGCCAGCACGAATGACGAGCTGCACGTGCTGCAAGTCTCCCGCACCGACGTCGAGCAGTGGATAAAGGAGTGGGAGATCACGCCGTCAGAGAAGAGCACATTCTTAGAGCGCCTCGTCGATGTCTTTTCCAAAGCGGGCCAGCGGTACGTCCCCCGCCTTTCTCTCCCGCTTCACTTGCTGACGTGGTCCATGTGCAGAGACACTGCCTACCACTACAAGCTCGCGCATGTCCGCTCGCTAGACCCCACATCGCAGGCGACACGGCTCGTCGCGCTCGACGCAATCGCCACTGCCCTATCCGATCCGACCATCTTCGACTTTGACCCGCTCTTCAAGCTCGACGCAGTCCTCGCCGCGCAGGCGCACCCGCTCTTCGCGCTTCTCCGGATATTCCTCAGTAGCGGGCCGGACGAGTTGCACGCCTGGCAGAACGCGCACGCAAGCACCGCCGGGGAATTCAGTACGTGTCTCATATCAAACGCGCGGTTCTCTAATGACAGTGAAAAACGCAGGTTTGGACGCCGCACAGCTCGAGCGCAAAATCCGCCTGCTCGCCCTCGCCGACCTCGGTTTCCAAAATATCGGGCAGGACCTGCGCTACGCGCAAGTAGCCACTGCGCTGCAGGTGCCCGTGACCCAAGTCGAGCGTTGGGTCATCGACGGTGAGCTTTCTCCTCCCCCCTTGGATACCTTCGAACAAACGCTGTTATAAATCAAGCGATCCGCGCCGGGTTGTTAACGGCTAAGCTCGCGCAGCCTGCGCAGACGTTGCGGGTGACACGCGCCGCCGCACGTGTATTCGGTCCACAGGAGTGGGCTCTGTTGGTCAAGCGCCTCGCGGGGTGGCGCGCGGGACTCGCCGGCGTGCTCGATGTTGTCGCTGCTGCCCGGCGCCGTAACGAGGCTGTCACGGTGGCGGTGGCGCCGAACGAGAAGCAGACTGAGACTCCTGCGGAGACAGACGCCACGGCGGCCGTGGAGGCTACTGCGTGATGTACACGTACCTCGCTACTTGACATTTGTACGTTCGGGAAGTCAGCCATCAGTAGCAGTAGTTGGCGCGATGGCCAGAAAAAATGTCCTTCTATCATTGCAATGGGACGATATAGTTGATCCAAGGGTCTAATATGCGCTGATATCCGATATCCGGTGTACTATGATATGAGGGAGTCATCCCGCATTATGGTGAGAGGCAAGGCCTTCCGCAACCCGTCTACTAGTAGCCACCATCCGTCTCGTCACTCCAGTTGCGCCTACCACTCGCCATCGAATCCGTTGAACCCTTTCGGAAAGTGAGCAATGGGAGCAGGAATGGTGTATGGGGGTGACGTACCGGTAAGCAAGAACACGTGGAAGTACCGCTTCTTCTCGAGCGACGAGCACCAGTTCCACGCGCTGGTGAGGCGTCCGTCGATGCAGCTCCCCGCGTCATAGAAATTATCCGCGCCGCTCCCGTCGAACGCATGGCGGAAAAAGTCGCCAAGGATATCGAGGTAGAGCGCGTCGAGCGAGCCAAACTCCGCGTCGATGTATGCGCGCAGCGCGGGCGTGCCGTACAGCGTCGGCAGCTGCGCGAGCGTATTGCATATTGGGAGGAGGATGCGGTAGATCTGCGAGTACTTGTCTGCGCGCGGTCAGCAAGCCATCCATCTCGACGGGAAAACACGCGCGCTTACCGATGAACATGAGCGCGTTGGGCACGTTGTGGTCGCCCATATGTATCACGGACGAGCCGACCCAGCCGCCGAGGCCCTTTTGTGTGCGATTGAGGATAGCGTGCATCATGCGGGATGTCTTGTGCGCTGCCTGTACGCGGTTCAGGCCCTGGCCCGTGTCGCGCAGGCGGTACGAGACCGTCTCGGAGAGCAGGTCCTGCTCGGTGAGCGACCAGAGGTGGAACATGTCTATTCGGTGCATGAGCATATACGAATATCGGGCGGAGAGAGGGAGCGCACCGTGCAGGATTTCGCGCCATAGCGCCAGACTCTGCATCACGTAGGCATATTGCCGCGCGTGGTCGTGCGAGAGCCGCGAACCGCCGCGCCCGCTCCGGATGGCGAGGCTGTCTGCAGACTTCTTGTCCCGCACCTGCGTCGGGTGGAAGTACTGCTGCAGGTACCCGATCATCCGATCGCACGGGTCGCGGTTCGTTCGCAGGAATGCGTGGTTGTCCCCGATGCTGTACAGCGCTTGACGCACGCTCTCCTGAGAGAGCTCCGAGCCCCTGCTGTACTTGGCGGAGAGCGTCTCGATCGCGCGTTCCTTGGCCCTGATGTCACGCTGGATCTCCCGCCTGCTCCGCTTATCCGCAACGATCTCCTGCGTGGCGACCGTGATGACAGGGTCCCGAAGCAGGTCGAGCATGCCGTGTGAATCGAGAAGCTCATGCACCGTCTTGATCGGCGCGACGCAAGAGAACCCTAGCATTTCACGCACTTCGGGGCTCTGGCTGTCCTGCAAACGGCATAAGGACACGCCTCCCATATTTCTATATCTCGGAAGGGACGCACCTGCAGCAGATAGATCAACTTCCCGTAGGTCGTGCGCATCTTGTCAGGGTTCATGATTTTGTGCCGCCGGCCCATCTCAAACATCTTCTGATAGAAGTCGGCATTGGAGGCAAAGTCGCGATCCGTGAAGAGCTCTTGACCTTGCTTGTAATCGGCGGCTAGAACGAGTCCAGAGAGAATCGCGCAAAGTTCGCGGATCTGGTGTACGATGCGCTTGGCCTTGCTCAGGCCAAAGCCCAGGGTATCGATTTTGTCCGTGTATTCGGAGACTTGAAGCGCCGCATCGAGTAGGCGCAAGTACTTGCGCTCCCCGAGCGTTAAGCGTAGAGGTATATACTTTGATCGCTCAACGAACCATTCACCCGGGTCAGAGCCCAGAGCTGGTTGTGAGCTGAGCACGATGTCGGAGATCGGTGCGGATGGCGAGACCGTATCCACCTCTCCTTCCGCATCACCATCCTCCATCTCCACCTGTTTCGGGCGTCAGAGAAGTTTGAGAAGGATACGATGGGCGTACCTCTTGCCCATTTGGCTCGTCATGATCCACCCCGTTCTGGGAAGATTTGCTTGGCGCCTTCTCCCCAGGTACTAGAGGCTTCGCGGTATGTTTTTTGCGGCTACCCTTTCGATGCTGTGCTGAAAAGCACACATCACAATAATCGTCCATGCATGTTTCGCAGCGCACTTCTGCAGGTTGGTCTGGAATGCGTCATCACGTAAGTGAATGGTCAGAGAAAAATGAACGCAACCACGCACCTTCACACTCGACGCAATACCCATGTGCTGCTTCCCTCTCCGCACCCTCCTCGTCCCAGCCTTCCGGCCTAACATCTGGATGTTCCAACTTCTCGTGATCATCGCCGAGGATATTTTCTAGAGAATATAGCGGGCCATTGCTGTGAGATTCGGTCCCCGACAACCCGGAAGACGTCATTGTAGCAAAAACCGACCAAAAGCGTTGAATTTTGAGAGTCTGCGGATGAAAATAGTGCTATGACCAGCACGTCCGAGTCGATCCTGCGGATTTTCAGCGAAACGCAGCATACGCGCCTTATACTCATTTTTATTACATCATCAATCGGTCTTCTCGGTACGGTCCGCTTCGGCTCGTTCTTTTCACGGTTTTCACTTACGGTGTGCTTTTAGCACGTATTTCGAGTTGACACTTGGAAAGAGTACACATCTAAACTTTCAAGCCAGTGATGGATCCATTCAAACTAGCTCTTTTCTCCCGTGATTGGAAGGTTCCACCCTCCAGATGAGCAGACCGTGCGAGTCTGAACAACGTAAGTGCCATGGGACCATGGCAACTGGCCATGGCCACCAATGATTTACTTACTATAGTGAATAACGCGTACGTGCTGTGTAGGGGACTGCCCCATCACTGCAGACAACGGATCAATCATCTATTGGGGGGAGCGCATCGATGGACGCCCGGTGCCTTTGTCGAGGGTGAACCAACCGCCGAGATAAAAGTCATCAGACTCAAAAGGAGCAATCCTGCCCACCGATTTCCCGGAACCCGCTGCACAGTAGTTCGGAGTTCCAGGCCAGTCGGAGGTGCGCGGGAATATACGATAGGTCCATTGGGCTTTTACAATGCACCTGTTCTATTGTACTATAGCCGAGATATGCTACAGGGGCTCCTTAACTCTAAAGACGGTTCACTTATACAGTCGTGAATAGATGCACCCAAAGATTCTGTTATTTGTTATTCAGCATTGACAGACACCTCGAAAAGAACACACAGCCACTGCAAAGTCCATACAGTACCATAAACCACTTGCGATTCCTGAGTTCAGGGGACGTAATAGTACGAGTCATTATCCCACAATAGTATGAAAGTAGCAAGACAACAAAGTGGGTGAGTAGTTAGATGAAAAGCAAAACGATTGGTATATCAAGAGCATGCACGGTAAGGAGCGTAAGATTACGATATACGATAACGTGAAATCAAAAGCAAAATACGAATAGTGAAGACAACAAGTCGGGGCGATCATTTGGGCTCAGGAATAGATGCCTTGCGGCCGAGCACATAACCGATGGTCCGGTACCAATGGTCCGCAGACTTCCACGCCGTGACGAGCCAGATCTCATTGTTGCGAGCCATTCGAGAGCGAAGTTTCCAGGTGCGGAGCTTATTTCGGATCTCAGAAAAACGAGCAACGACCTCATCCATGTTGGGGCGCTTCGTTGGGTCTTCATGGACCATATCAGCGATAAGTGGTTGCATAAACTCGAGGCCTAGGTATTTCTGGTTCGTAGAAGTCAAAACTTTTTTTTCTCAAAAGGAAAAACAATTCGAACCCCCATATACTCTTCTCGTACCAAGTTTCCTAGGTAATACACATCGGTGGGAAATGGATTACACCAGGTTACCCTGTCCTGATGCTCAGGTGCGGACTTGTCACCACCACGAAGCGGCTTATCGAGTGGTGGCCCGTTGGCAGGGTCATAATACCGAGAGAGACCCAAGTCGATGAGAAGGTATCGTGTGGGACGTCGGGTGCGCGAATACCCTTTCGCCTTTCGACGAAAATCCTTGCTTTTCCTCGGATCCACCGGATGGAAAGAGTTGGGATACATACCGGATGGATCGAGCATGATGTTTTCATACGTACAGTCACTGCCATGGGTCAGATCGAGTACAGTATTTATATGATGACGAAGATACCGATGAGCAACGTGATTTTCGTGCATGAATTTCACTCCCTAGTCAAGTCAGCCGCTCGCACTGCACCATTCGAAACCATGCAAGTCGCACCTCACATATTTGCGCAAAAAACGTGACAAATTCCCCGATAGTTTGAAACGGGGGATCACGATGGTGACGTAGCATGGGATGGACCAAGATTTCTGGGTCACCGGGCAACTGGATGACGTCGAGCAAGCGTGCACAATGATTTCGGGGGTTCGAGGCAAGGGGCTCGGTGGAGAAACGCTTATTGATTTGGAGTTCATACGGTCCTTCCTCGGCCAAGAGCCTTTTCAACATCACAGGTCTCCCATCAGAGATTCGAGTGGCGTCCATACCCAGGCGCATCTAAGAATGCTTTGTGGGCATAGATACTAGGCAAGCGTAGAATGCACTTACCTGTATACTGAGACCATCTTCGACATCGCGAAAGAACTTGTTGGTACCACGCCATGATGGTATCCAGCCAGGACGATAACGGGGCCGAAGCATATATCCGGCGGCCTCTAACGCATGTTGACGCTCAGCCCACCAAGTCTCGCGGACGTCGAGATCCCCTAGTTGTCTCCCTGGTTGCTCATCGTCGAGAAAGTCTATATATTGCTGATGGGACATTCAGAATGTGGAGTACACAACAGAGGAGTGAAAGGAGTGGGAGGGTCAACCTGAGAGAACGCGATGTCGCGTGTCAACGAACTTTCGTCGTCGTTCACTTCATAATTTCAATATCATATATTATATAATATTCTTCCACACGCTCAGCTACGGACCGGCCGGCACTGGCACAATCAAGGCTTTTCAATGCCGACCAGGTGGAGCAATCGGAGCGATTGCTGGTGTGAAGTTACCGAGCTTTTGATAAGTTAAGAGGGAAAACAAAAGGTGTGATGTAAAGCCATCCTGTCATTAATACAATAGTCTTCACTGACAATCCACTTGTTCTCGAAACTGACGGAGACGACCGCCTTCCTTCCACCTATGGGATGAAAGCTCCAGCGTCTTGTCAGGTTTCATATTTAGTAAATGTAGCTGAGTTTCGTTGATTGCCCTACAATTTCTCCCTCCTTTACCCTCTGCTGGTCCAGAGTATTCTTCCGCTCGACTCAATGACCGATTGTATTCCTCCAAATTATGCTCAGATCTCTGGCGAAATCTCCCATGTCGCTAATACTATCGATAAAGCTCGCCTTTCTGGTGGTGTCCGGACATTCCTTTCCAGCGGACAAAAAAAACGAGGCGAAGCCCTCATGGATGCGTCACGCATCATGCTCCATCAATGCGGCTCGTTGATGAATGAGGCCGAGCAGGCAACTGTCCGAGACAGGTATGATATGTGAGTTTGCATGGGTACGCAATGTGTTTATTTTTGCTGAGGTACAGCGAAACAGTGCGAAAGTCGCGAAGGCAGAGCTGGACGCTGGCGGTATGTCTTGGTACCAGGAGTTTTGGAAGGCCAGAGAGTTCAAACGTGTGGCCAAAAGGGGTTACCAAGCAGCCAAGGTGCAACCTTTACCACCGTAAAGTGGGGCTGTCCTAACCTTATGATAGGCTGCATCGGATCGAGTTCTTGATGATAACATTCCAAGACCACGGGACGGAACCGATCCGCCAGGTAGGACGAGTCCATTTACTTCGTGCGTCAATTCACTGATTACGTCAAGCCGGATCACCACCTGCCACTCCAGAAGAGTCCGATGGGACAGATCCACCAGGTAGGACGGGTCTAGCTACTTTTTGCGTCAACTCACGGAATGTTTGAAGCAACACCCCCAGAAGAACTCGATAGAACCCAACCACACGACCTCGGCACCGACTCATACGCGACATTGTCACCAGGAGCTACTGGTATCGGAGGACCAATGGACGAATTTCACGAGACCTACTCTTTCATATACGACCCAGACTTGGCAAGAACTGAGACTAGTATCGCTTCGTATAAAACCGATAGGACTGTCAACTCCCGCAAGAGCCGATATAATGCTCTCCCTCGACGCAAACACGTTGATAGTGGCCACTTGGGGATCACAGAGGGCATCAAATCGTTAAATGTCGATGACGTTTCAGCTCAAGGAAGTGAGGTCCCCGCTGCGAGACCCCAGCCTGGGCCCTCCCCGGAGCCGGACCAATCGTGGATGTCGGACATGGCACAGGAAGGCGAGTCTTGAAGCTCGTTCAACGTTGGAACATTGGATAGGGGCTGACCTTTTGACTAGCTGATAACCTGAGTCGCATTTCAATTGAAGATCTCACTGGCGCAGATGATCAACGACGTTGGGAGTAGCTCGTGTTCGAATCGAACGCCGCATCACATTCTTTCATTATCCCTGTGTACATCCTACCAGTACATTTACATACTCCCGCTCCCGCTCACCAGACGGTGTTAATTTGGACCTATACTCTGACGATAAATTTCCCTGGAGTGATCGCATACGCACCTGAAGTCAAACCCCATCAAAACCTGCTGCGACCTTCCGCCTTGTCTTTTACCAGGCCAAAAATGTAAGGAGAGCCACCTTTTTGACGCGCCGCGTATATCGTGTCAATGGTGGAAAAATGAAGAGACGAGATCGATGAGGGTTCAACAAAGACGTCTCCCGGAATTAAGCCCGGAATCCAACGCTTTACCGAGAAGTTACGTACGGCCCGGGCAACAGTTGGGTGTTGTCGGACGTTGGCGAAATTTACTGGGAAAGTCATTGTGAGAGTCTGTTGGGCTCCGGTGGGGGTGCAGCAAGGGGGGAGGGGGGACACGGGGAACGCTGTAGCCACGCCATTCGCTAGTCAATTTTCACACACGCCGCAATTTTTATTTTCGTTTGTATTTTTTCCTCAGCTTACTGTGATGAGAGCGCACGTTGCACCTGCCCCATGTCGATTATGACTGAGTTCCCTGTTCTCTCGGGGGTCTGATTGAGAGAAATCTGGAACCCGCATGCGAGAGAAGCGACCTGTGCGAGTCTATGTCCATTGTCCAACGAGTTCTGAGCGCCAAACCAAGCCGCCGACCACTGGCAACCAGCCCCGAGCGAGTTTCGTGAACATTATTACGTGACATATATCACAACGGCATGGGCATCACATCGACGGGAACCTGAGCGCCTTCTCGTCCCCGTTGTCAGACTCGAAAGGAGCAATTCGGCCCACCGATCTCCCGGAAACCGAATATATTCCGGAGTGCTGTACCCGTCGGAGCTGCGCGGAAATAGAAAACAAAAGACTAGGCGAAGACCAGCAGGTTGGCTCGGCAATGCCAGGGTCATGATCAATTTTTTTCAGCAGCCAGTCAGTCGTACACATAGCATGTTCTCATCTAACTTAGGAAATATACATTGCAAGCCGTCGCCACAACAAACAGCTGCCCATCAGGCCCCACAGGTAGGCATCGCTCTTGAATCCTTCGGCGACCTTTTTGAGGTCATTAACAACAGCCTATGCGATTTGATCGTGCTCAACGGCGAATGTTGACTGCAACATACCGCGAAGGAAACCGGCATGCGTAGTATGTCTGGGAGCTGATCCACGTGTCAACGAAAAGACAATAACACCAGATTGTTCTTTGACGAATCACTGGCACCTACAAGCGCCAATGTCGGTGTTTCTGTCACACCATCAAGCCTTTCGGGTTTTTAGAGTTCTGTTCGTCTCTAAGTTAGGTCGATCAATTGTGAGTCAACTGCGCCAGTCCGTGGAAGGAAAAAAAAACAGCATACAATGAGGAGCACAGGGCTTTCGCTGTCAATTTCATCTGTCACTGACGTGTTGCTGTCTTTGCGCAATTGAAACCCGAGGAAACAAGGGAGGGTTGTTGTATTGCACACAACGCCCTCGTAGTTTCCAGGATGAACAGTGATCAAACGACATACTCAAGTGCCTGTGAATGGATTTGATTTCTAAAACACGTTGTGATCCGTGAGGCCGTGTTCGCTACCACCGGAGGGTAAGTACGGGTTGTCTTTGGAGAGGCCATCTGATAGGCGCCAGAGGCTGACGCAACGATAGGGGGGGAAAAAGAATAAGCAGCGTTCAAGTCGCATCCGGAGCGGCAGACAGCGCACTGGAGAAGATCCATCGGGGAGTCCAAAATCCCCATCAGTTCGTCCCAAGACGCTCTGGGCAATCAGTTTTTTGGCCACCATACGGTACGGTATCATAGGACTTACAGCCATGCCATACCTCCCGTCCGAACCTGGTGCGAGGTCGTTACACCAGCCCGCATATCGATTGGCATTGTCTTTCCTGCCTCTTGGTCCCCAGAAATCCAACCGAATCTTCGATCACTCATGTATCAATTACTCTGTACCACCCGGTCATTTTTTGGCTGGCGTGGTTCCCCATCTGTTGCGTTTGTGACGGGCACTGCACGCTTCCCCAAAAGCGGATAAGAGTAGACAAAAAAAAAAACTCGCAAGCCGTCTCGTACTCACATATTGGTACGTTTCCGCGCCATTCAATATACATTTTGACAAGCTATTGGGGCCGTGGGCCCCGACGCGTTACGTTGAGCCTATGTGAGATCAGTTGTGCGAATGGGAAGAGGGCTCTTTATTTGCGACGTCGATAAAGGCCTGGTACTGTGCGAAAGAAGAAGAAAAAAAGGGGGGGCGCGTTTGTAAGCGATTTACCGTGGCGAGGGTCAGGCCGCCGCCCAGGTGGGCACAGGGTTCTCGGCCCTCCCGCAACCCACCTCCTTGCACTACGTATTCGGGACGACACTGATTCCACCATTTACTGCAGGCCCAACGATACCAGCCATACGACCCTTTGCCAGATTTACCAGCTCGACTCTTACTGTATTCAACAGCGTTCGTCCCAGCAACCTGTCCTCACGGTTCCACGCACCTGGCGCTCAGTACATTTCTTTGACTGGCCGTCTTCCTTCCTTACCCTCGTACTTTCGTCGGGTTTACTATCTCACGGGAACCATCGCTCTCTGGCCACATTGGACTCATGTTGGGCGTTCGTCAGTGAAGGGAGAGATGGGTATGTGGGCTAGGTGGTCAAATCCCGCAGGTGCGTCTACTACAGTAGTTTATGTTACTCTTCCCCCCTACAAGCAAGACAATACACTGGCGAGGGTATGAAATACCAGCACACCAAAAAAAATACATCAAGTCGCGGTACAAAACCCGCACCCGTCGTCTGCTTCTCTCATCGTCCCGCCATGAATATCCAAGTGAATATCTGAACGAGAGCCAAGGACATCACGGCCAGAATGGATTGGGACCAATACCAATTCACCTGGTCAACCAAATTCAGCCTATTAAAAACGGTTTATTTTATACTAAGTGAGGCCCAGCTCACACTCTCTGTCGCTCACAACAACCTCAGGTGGAAATGTGACAGTGACTTGCTGTGTGAACACGTCCCGACCATGCAATTCTAAATGCGACAGCCGCTTCTGGATCACCAACGCTATGAAAGAGATCGTAGACGGACCTCCTGTTTGTTCCAACCGGATTGAAGGCGTCTCTACCAGGTTCGGGTTTCTGACATCTGTTGGCGCGGGCGCCGCATGGGGACCGCTGAAGGGGTTTCTAGGGGTGGTGGCGGCTCCTACTGGGGGCGAACGAATGACCAAAAGGGCGTTAACCCGTTGAAAATAAGTGCGCGAGCGAGAGTGAGTACCTCCCCCGCCCCAATCTTGCGCAATAAGATTGTCGTCAATAGCTCGACGGCAAGATAGCTACGAAGAATCAACCCGCATTACCGCGCTAGCGACAAAGAGTTACCTTGGCGATTTTTAACACTTCTTTAGAGACAGACTTGTGCTTCTCTTGCGGTAGCGGTGCATGACTTAGTTGACGCAAATCATGCGATCGACTCGTGAAGTAGTAACGTAGAGCAACGCCCGCTGCAATGATCCGAATAACGTCGACAAGGCTCCTCCGGACACGATGACTCGTCACTCCAGAAACACCATTGCTGATCTGAGGGGAGCAGTCCGTGGTAGACATCGAGGCGATATAGTGATCTGGGCCCAGGCCTACAGAACTTTAAAATCAAAGAGGGGAGGGGAGGCAGGGTACCCAGTAACACTGAGGTTGTAAGTCTTAAATATGGCGAATCAAGTAATGCTAGTGTCGCTGTCCGTAGTCTCAAATGCTGGGGATGTTTTCCAAAAGATAAGGTAACCTTCACACTTCAGAAAACCTGGTACCAGTCCCGCCAAAGCTGGGCGCTTCCGTTCCTGAGATTGAAGGAATAAGAGGATCGACACAAGAGGAACCTGAACGACTCAATGTACGTGGTGAAGACGAAGACGACTACTACAAGACATGAACGAGAACATTTGTTGCTGATACTGTACTCGTGCCCTATCGATGGGTTAGTCCCGTCTGTCACCCACCATAATCATGGCATCGGTCGCCTTTGCACGCAAAAAAACAAAGTAGTAAGTGAAAAGACAATTGGTACGGGCCTTATGTGAGACGGCTCTTTGTTGTTTTCCGACGAGCTTTGAGACGGTCAACACCGACTTTGCATACGAAAATAAGAGAAAAGTGACATAACTCGTAGTATGGGTTCTGTAAATCTTCGACAGGGTGCGTACAAGGACAGCCATCAGCACAGAGAGTACGCATACATTAGTATACGTCGGTAGGGACAAACCCCGTCTGGTCACTGGCAAAAGGTCTGGCATATTGCCAATTGAAGTTATTGAAGGCTCGTTGCACACCCCTGGCTAGTCCAGAACGCCACATTGAGCCCAACAAGGTGAAAACCCCGACGGGCGACGTCTCTTCGCCCCACAGTCCTCGCTTCGACGGCCCTTGCCGCCTGCCTGGTAACTTGTGCACAAGAACGGGGTATGAGCTCGAGCCGTGATCGAAACCCAACGATGAGGAACCCGGACCACAGCAGCAACAACTTCCCCGTTCATCGAATATGCTTGCTACAGCCTGGTTCACTGGCGAGCGGTTTGTGAGGACGTAACAAGTCGACAGAAGTCGCAAGCGAGTAGCATTTTAAGATAACCCATGTAGACTTGGTTTGACACGCCCACCTGCCTCTTGGAAAGAAACCGATGTGCGCTGCGCTGTGTGAGTGGGCGATGCGGGATTGGTTTTCCAGCTTCGGTCTGGAGCGGAGTTTGAATAAGTTTGAATTTCTAATCAGAATTCCTATTACAGTAAAGTCTCTCATCGGGGTTGCACGGAAATAGAATTAAAAAAAACAGTGACCAACAGGTTGGTTCGACACTCAAGCAGGCTGGTGGTTTTTTACAGTACGATTTATTTTTTCAGCAGCCAGTGATACACACTCGTGTTCTTATCTAGACACAAAGACATGCACACGGTATACGTCGCCACAAGGAGCGACGGCTGCCTCGCACCGCCCTCTCATCAGGTCGCTGGCAGGCATCACCCTTGAATGCCTGCTTATACAACGCCACGGTGTATTTGATTGGGGAAGAGAGACGGAGAGTAGCGCGACAACGGAAGTTGACTGGTACTCACCGCAGAGGAAACCAGAGTGCGTAAGATGTCCAGTAGCTGATACACGTATCAGCGAAGGAGAGTGTACACAGATCGTCTTTCGACGACCTATGGAACTGACGAAAAACGGGGCATGTTATAAGCCCTCGTGGTCGGAGGTCCTGTGGCGACTATCGGCCCTGCAGGTGTTAGTTTTGGTAGTTTTCAAGTCGATCGGTGTCGGCGGGAGGACGGGTAGGTTGACCGCACCGCTCTGCAGGAGTGTTTTGCAACTAACAAAAATATAATCAGGCCTTCAGGTAGCCACCGCGCCACCTTTATCTGTCACTGACGTACCGTTGTGTCGCCCATTTTGCAAAGGAAACTATTATATCAGGTGCAACGCCCTAATGGTCTTCGAGGACGAGTATCGATGAATCAATGAGCTCTGGTGCCAGCAATCTTGACACGTAGTGATCCGTCAAGCCGAAAAGGTGTTAGCCACCACGAGAGGGTAAGTGTGGGTAGTTCTGAGGAGTCGTGATCTGGCAGGCGCTAGAGGCTAATGAACGATACGGGAAAAAAAAAATACAGATGGTGGCCGCAGTGTTCACGTCGTCGTATTTGGGGGGTCGACAGCGCAGTGGGGGAAGTCCATCGGAGTCCGAAATCCCATCACTGGAAACGAGTTGGACAAGGCGCTCAGCTCTGCGCTATCAATTGTTTGGCTACCATAGTACAGTACGTCTTATCGTGCCATACCTCTCGTCCTAAATGTTTCATCACTTGGTGCGAGGTCGTTACATCTCCTCGCACGTCGAATGGCATGGTATATTGTCTCTCCTGCCTCGCAGCGCCAGATATCCCACCGAAATCTTGAATCAATAGCATTAGCATCGGGTCATTTTTGGTTGGCGTAATTCCCCATCAGTCGCGCTTGTGATGGGCCCAAAGCGGACAAAAGTAAACAAAAAGATCCAAAGGTTTTACTGTATCGGTTACAATTGCCCACTCTGTTCAATATGCAGTTGCCAAGACAGTGGGATTGTGTGGCTGATACCCGCCTATGTGCCCTCCTTGCTGAGCCTTTCGGTGGAACCAATTGTGCGAGCGGAAAGAGATCGCTTACTGTATTTGACATCGTGAAGGGCTTGATACGGGAGAAAAAAAAAGGGGGGAAGGGGGGGCGTGGCGAACTACTAGGGTACACTACAGTAAGACCGCCCTGGGCATGAGTGTCTCAGCCCCCCTCCCTATCTCTCTTTGATCTCCCTCCCCCCCAAACTTTACTCCCCTGGTGCTACGAACAAAGTTCGGGCTGACGCATGCCCAAACATACCAGTGACGTGACTACAATGTTTCCAAGCTTTATCAGCTCGAACCTCAACGGCATCCTAGTGGTTAGACTCGACGGCCACGCGCTGGAAGTTCAACACATTCCGTTACTCATTCGTCTCTTCCTCTTCCCACCGTACTCTTATAGCATTTCCCAAATAGCAGGACCCGATGCATATTGGCCCCATGGAACTCGGTGTTCGGCGTTGGTTGGTAAAGAGAGGGTAGTGAGTAGGGGATCAAATACAGCGGGGACGCATGTACTGGTCCGTGGTTCTTTTTCTCTTTTCCTGTGATTATAAGACTATCACCCCACACGACGGTGGAAAGGATATATCTATTACACCCTAGCAAGGTATAATGTGCTAGCACAAACAAAACGTCGCTCTGGGCAAGACCCACTGCCCGCTCTATTTATCGACCTGCATCGTCACCGGCCTCTGAGCGAGGTCCATAAATTTCAGTGCCAGAGTGGATTGAATTCGATTCGCCTGTCAACAAATCAGTGCCAAATCGTGTTTTCAAAGGAGAACGACTCGCCTTCTCTTCGTGTCTCGTCGCCCACGATGGTTTCGGGTGAAACTGTGGTAACGACTTGCCGTGTAGATGCATCCCGACCGTGCAGGTCCATGACGACAGTCATTTCTGGTGACACGATCGGCGTCACCACCGACGCTATGAAATCAAAAGAGTCTAAACCGACCTCCTGTAGTTGCTGACCGGTACGTCTCCATTCTAACGCTGTCCAAATTGTGAACATTCACATCAGTTAGCGTAGATATTCCATGGGAGTCGATAAAAGGGTTGCTCGTAAGGTGCCCTGCTGCAGATGGCTGAGTGACTCATTAACTCTTCGAATGTGACCCAGTGTTTACCTCCCTCGTCCGCGGCTTCTGGGATCTGGCCCATGAGGTCATCGTCAATAAGTCTGTTAGAGGCACTCTACAGTGAATTAAGTTGCGTTCTTTGTTCATTACCATGAAGACTTGCCTCGATGACTTTGAATGTGTATTCTGCGATTTTCTCGTATCGCATAGCTAGGATAAATCTGTTAAGTTTAGAGATGTTGCCACATCCTAATTTTGCCTTTGCCTCTCTTGCCCTGTTCCACGGCACATAAGCGATGTCTTAATACTGTACACATACCCGTCAGACTTACTCATGAAATTTCTGTCGGATAAAGTGTTGTTCTTCGAGTGGTAGTTGCCGAAGGTGCTGCTTAAGCAAGTTCCGCGATCGTTTCATATCAATGTCTCCGCGTTTTATTCTGCCACCTGTAAAGCTGTTCTTGATACAGGCGACAAGGCCTCTCCCAAGATCAACGCTCGACACTTCGAAGTAACCATTGATGACTTGAGGAGATACGTCATGAGAAGCCATATTAGACGATTAGACGGTGATAGGGATGAAGTTTGTGCCGCTGGCACAAGAAGATCAAAGTATTTTCTTGGGGTATAGAGGACATTGTAGAGCAACAGTTCTTAAATATGTCGATAAAGGAGAACACAAGCACTTCTGTCGGTCACCGTCTTGTTCCCCCAGAGGAAAGCAGGAAACGGTGACAAACACGTGGGGTATCGCCATGGGACCTCACTCGAAGTCCAATTGTGATACGTAAGTAGCAAGAACAAGAACGGCACAGACGAGTGGTAACAATAAGGATGTCCGAGTGTGCACGGGAAGGTAAGTTACCGTGCAGGGTATAGCCGTCCAACGTAACATCCTCGGAAATCACCGAAGAGATTACGTTATCAGCGAACAACACAACACCATTTGGTCTGGTCACCCCACCCCCCTCGAATAAGTTCGCAACTCACGCTTTGTTGGTTACTAAGTGCTAGATGTCGCAGCAGTCTCTAGATTCGTTGGACAGACCTCTCCAAACAGAACCCGGGGAAATTGGTGCTCATGAAACTTGGTGGGTTGAGCGGCAAGAGGCGTTGGAGCGCGCTGGATATATGCTTCGACCTCGTTACCGCCCTCAGTGGAAACCTTCGTGGGCCGGCACCAACAAATTTCATTTCCTCTTTGAAGATGGTCTGAGCCAAACAGTTAGTTTTGAGACCCTTCTCTCCACTGCCTGCGTTTATGATTTTTTAGCGACGGTTGTGCATGGATGCAACACGAATTTCTGATGGAAGACCCGTGATGTTGAAGAGACTCGTCAATCAAGAGGGTCCTTATGAGCTTCAGATCAATAAGCTTTTCTCCACAGAGCCCTTTTCGTCGGACCCTCGAAACCGTTGCGTACAATTGCTAGATGTCATCGTCGATCTGCCAGATGATCCTCCCATCATGGTGCATCCTCTGCTGCGTCCATTCTATGACCCTCCACTTCAAACGTACGGTGAATTTGTCTCTTTCTATGAGCAAGTCTGTGAGGTATGTCCCCTTTTGTGATGTGGATCAAATGACTCAACCGAGAAGGGGGTACAATTCATGCATTTGAACAACGTCGCTCACCGGTATATTCATCGTCTCACTTCCTAGTTACTCTTTCTAACGTGACCTGCACAGAGACTGCACATATGAAAACATCATGCTTGATCCATCAAATATGTATCCCGAATCTTTCCACCCTGTTGAAATGGGGCGAAGCAAGGACTTTCGCCATAAGGCGAAATGGTATTCGCGGACCTGGCGCCCTACGAGATACCTTCTCATCGACTTCGGTCTTTCCCGCCGTTATGATCCCGCCAACGGGCCACCGCTCGACGAGCCGCTCCGTGGCGGTGACAAATCTGTGCCCGAGCACCAGGACGGCAAGACGTATGATCCATTCCCCGCCGACGTATACTACCTTGGAAACCTGGTCAGAAAGCATTACATCAAGGTCTGCCATTTCGTTCTTTCTTGAGGTACCCTCAGTCACGAGAGTTAGGAATGTCATGGTTTCGAGTTCATGGATGCACTTGTTGCTGACATGGTCCAAGAAGATCCGACGAAGCGACCTAAGATGGACGAGGTTGTTGCCCGCTTTTCCGAAATCAAGTCAAAGCTCGGCACCTGGAAGCTGCGTTCTCGCATATCCCGTAGGAATGAGCTGTGGCCGATTACGGTTTGGCGGACCATGGGCCATTGGTCCCGGACTGTGGCCTACGTCGTCACCCGCAAGGCGGCCATCCCGGAACCTAAATGAGTAGCCATAACGTCTCATCCTTGCCGTGTGTGTTTTTACTTATTGTCGCACCCACACTCCTTGTTACATCCGTATCCTTATACCCGCTGTCGTACCCGCTATCTAGTTCCATCTACTCTTCTTAGCCTGTCTCCCAGTGGGCTGCGTCGTCGCGAACAAAGCGGCTATTCCTGGGTTCGAGTGAATGGTCTTTCATATTCACTACTTGTTCAAACTACACACGATCTATTTGTTCTACGTTCTTCGTAGTACACCGCACTCCTTATTGTGCGCGTTCCCTCTACTTGCTGTCATTCCTGCTATCTAGTTTGATTTGTACATCTCGACCAGTCACTCGTTACTAGGTATTGTTTTTCTGTCATAGTATCGCATAAGGGTGGGATAATACGTACAGATTTCTAAAAACCCGATTGACCTGCAATAATAGCGGTGATGAACCAGTGAAAATTTTGGGACGGATTTCGAAGACACCGCAATAGTAAAAAAGCAAATTTTACGTGATTGATGCATCAGGAAGAACAGAGCCCCACAGTGACGCGTTCACGATTGTTTGCACCCATGATCGGAGAGCGTCCGAGCAGGTACCCTGAAATTGATGATCGGTTCCGTTTGGACGACACGGGTAACGTACTTGAGAACAACTGTACAGCCAATACCTTGTACATCTGGAGAGGAGTGAACTTGACAGCGTTATATAGTATGCACGTCAGCCATACTAATCATAACATTTATAATCTTTGACAGGGAAACCAATGACAGCTATCAGTGCGGGAGCAATGAGTGCAGTGTCGAATCAATAGAGACGAACCTGTCATGTTCATTGGTGCACGAGTGCCATCTGGCATGCTCCACCAGAAGGCTCGCGGTACACCCCTGGTCCGCCGTATGCCTCGTTGCACCTAACAAAGTGAAACCCTGACAGGTAAATGCTCCTTCGCTCCACAGTCCTCCATTCGACAAATCGAGAAATTAGGAAATCCTAGAGAACAAGAGAGCAACTCCGGCCCTTGCTGCCGACCCGGTAATTTGGGCACCAGGACGCGGCGCGGGTTCGAGTCGTGATCGGAACCAGACTATGAGGAACCCGGGAACGCAGTGGCGATAATCTTCCATTCACGGAACATACTGGGTCACTGGCTTTGGCATGGTTACATTCAGAGAGGTGTAGGACCGAAGTAAAGTGAATAAATATAGGATGTTAGTATAACGTGTGCGCGGCAGTGTCTGTACGAAGAGACAACGCTCTGCTTCTGCGCACAATGGAATGGCAAAGCTGAGGTGTTACTCTACGAAAGCAAGACGTTATATAGCTCGTGAATATATAAATATACAGTACGAAATTTATGCTCTGCTTCCCTTGGGAAACGAGATAATGAATCCGCGGGCGAGGGTACGACCGGGAGGGGAAACGGGACAGCGTACCGGGCGTCCGAGTAAGTACGAAACTACAAGTCGAGACTGAGTGCGAAGGAATCGCGCGGGCTTGCACAACGCCCGCATGGAACGTGAAGGTACGGACAAGTTAGAAATAACATCTCACAAAAAACATATTCAATATACATCCGTGGGGAACCTGAAGGAAGTAGCAGGAAGGTCGCACGTATCTTGATATGTCACCACCTGCTTCTCTGAAGCAGCTAGTATTCACTGTCTGCGTGGGCGAATGGGGCAAGTATTTGGGTCCGATATCCAGGAACCGCCTGGTGTAGGACAGGCCGGACCGTCGGAGTATCATGTGAGACCTCCCTTTTACAGTAACCGCCCATCTCCGGGACCGTGACGACCCATGGCAAGTCCAGGGCATCCCCCACGATATTTGCGATTACTTTTACGTCATCATCAAGTTAATGGGCTCTCATTGAGATACCCTACATGATACCTATCATGATGTGTCTTCTCCGGAACATCAGCACATGGAAAATCCATCCAATTCGTCCAAGAACTCGTCTCCAACTGACTCACACGATGATTTTGAGGAACAGTCCCGAAGCTGCGTCTTCTCATTGAGCTCAATCAATGAAGAATAGAAGTTCGGTAGCCAACCGTAAGTTAGATTCGCTCACTAGGTACCTATCCCCAAACCAAAATGAATGTTTTCCTTTCCCTCTATTCTCGTGCCGCCACACATCTCGTGCTCCTTGTTAAACCTTCCCCCGGTATACCTGCTGTCTGATCTTCTATCTAGACCATATCTTCCAGGAGCCCTCGTTTTCTCTACAGCCGACTGGACAATCTCGGGAAGGACCTTCACATGATCGCGTGCTCCGTTCATGTGAATTCCTATTGTTACGTCTAGAAACTTACCGTTCAGCGAAGGAACCCCGCTGGGAGGCGTATCCATTCATCGCAACAATATCTCCCAGAGACCATTTCGTAACGTCAGTCTCTGTAGGTAGACTTTCCCAGCTCCTGGGTGATACGATCAGACAAAACAAGGGCTGTACGAGATCATTTGACTGAGTGACAGTATCACCGCCCTCAAACCTTGAGGGCGGTAGGGGTGTTGTATTGCCTCGTTGTGGAGCTCGGCGGACCCGTTTGTTCCTGTGCGGCGCGGATTGGCACCATTCTGGGCGTCGTGCTCGTGTTAGAAGGGACAATACTGTGCGCCCGCTGTCGGGACTCAAGTAAACGTGGGACAGGTCGAAGACAAAGAAACGGTACGAATAAAGTCCTTGAATTACTTGTTCCCAAGTCGACTACTGACAAGGCACACAGTTAAACTCGCGAACTTGAAGGCCTCTAACCTGACACGTTGCTTCTCAGATTACCGTATTTTGTATGTAAGCATGCGAGAGAAGGGTTTTGCATGCCGAAACAGCGCAAGGAACTTTCTTGACAAGCACTTTGGGTCCTGATCCCGTCTGAAGCTCTTTGTCAAGACGGCGTACCTGGGTCCAACCTCGTGCAATATTGGAAATCCATGACAAGACCGCTACCATTCTTAGGAAAAGCGCTACCATATCTCCCTGGAAAGAATATATGCCGCGTTATTGGGCCTTCCCGTACCCCTCCGACGCCGGCGCGGTCTGCGCAACCATAGATTGGACGATCGGAGGTATCCGTGTCACAAGTCCCATGTTGTGTCTCGGCTATCCTCCAAGTTGGGCTTCTTCAGGGTCGTGGTTTCTGAGGGCACATTTGATCGCCGTGAGACACAAGAATACGCCAGCTAGGCGACAAGAGTAGCAAATCGTCGCAGCATCGATCCTACCCCATCTTTTACTATTTCCAAGTCTAGCTAGTTCGTCCCATATGTGGTACGTATTGTGTCGTAAAATTCCAAAACACTCTCACGAGCACAACGCATGTCGCTACGTGTATAGCGAGCTGATGGTGTGCTTGTTCTGCCCTAGCCCCAGTGAGATACCCTGAGTCGGTCATTCATGCGTCATTAAGTCTGCGAGGATGGGCATGGTACACTATTCACTGCACCGAGTAGAGGGCCCAACGTGCGACCTATAAAACACCCCCATCACCGGAAGCACAAGTCCAAATGGTGAAATGACTGCCAGTGGTATCGTTGGACACGTGGTCGTGTATCATGGATGTGCCTAAGTTGGTTAGAAATTTGATGGGCGCACTGTGTCTTGATGACTGGGGCCGGCCTGGGGGCTCTGTGACGCCTAAACACGTAAATATTCGGTACAACGCACGAGAATGGAATATATTACATGTCTGCCACGCCACATCAAGATGGAGTACTGCTACGATGATCCAACTGTCGCCGTGAAGAAGGGCCACTGCCAACACCGAATAATGTATCCAAGAGATCTATATGTCAACGAAAGACAATAAGCACATAGCCTTCGCAAGTGTTACCCGGTTAGTGTAACACGAAGTCTGATTGGTGTCGCGTTGGGCAGGACAATTAGTAGCTGACCATGTCAGGATGACGGGGCTGGTACCGCGATGATGCTCTGCAGGGGAACACTGACCTATTATTAGGTAGTACTGTCGACAATAGGACCTTTCAGTTTGGTATTTGGGGATCGGTTTCCAAGAGACGACTCAGGGCCGCATCAGAGTCACGGGTCACGGCACAATGCGCAAAGTGATGGATGTAGGGCACGCATGCTGAAGTTCCGCCATATGTGCTTCAGGAATACTCAGTATGTTTGTAATTCGAGGAATCAGAGTCAGGGGGCTATAGCGGTCTTGGTCATGAGAACCGCGCGATTCGAATCTGGAATGGTCGTGCGCATACTGTACTCGAAGGTCGTCGGATGCCGGGACAAAAAAGAAGCCCCAATCATTGGCGGCCCCGACAGTACAGTACATCATCGCCTAGTTCAACATCTACGGTAGTAGTCGGGGTGTCGGAGCCAAAGCTGGCATTCGCTGCTAGGATACAGCAGAGGCGGGGCACAAAATGCATCGGAGTCCGAAGCGCGCGGCGCAGCGTCGACTCCGGTTGACTCCGGTTGAGTACAAAAGAATTGAACCGAGGCACGAACGAACAAAGCATCCCTTGGCGCTGGCTATTCTTTTGAGTGAGGTTCAGTGAGTAGGTTGAATTGACTTGCCTGACGCGTGCATCAGTTCATACATTATCCCATTGGTCATCTGGAGCGTTGCACTGTCAGTTGACCATAAAATTGGCTAGTGCTAAGGCTAGCGCATTGACGTCAAGCACGGCGTACCATTTCTGAGCAAGATCATATTGTTTGGCACATCGCTGTAAACTGTCGCCCGTGTCGATTTGTGTTTGTTTAATTGGGTTTTCACGCAAGCTACGCCGTGTCGTGTCATACCTCTCGTTCGAATATTCCCGCTACTCGGTGAAAGGTTCTTACACCGCCTCACACATAGAAATTGAATGGCACGGTATTGTCTTGGTTGCGTCCTGGCGCCAGAAGGCCACTGGTGTATTCAACCGAATTTTCGATCACACTATGAATGACATCCGGTCGTTACTGATTCTCCCTGCTTCCCAAAGCAGACAAGAGTAAACAAAAAACGACCGAGGTTGTATCGGCTACAACAGCGTCTCGCGCACACATCTGCACATTTCCGTACCACTCGAAATCGAAGTTGCCAAGCCGGTGGGGATGTGGGTTCGATGCCTGCATATGTGCTCCAAGTCACCTCCCTTTCATCGAGGCTGCGGGAGTTCGGGTGGCTCAACTGTGCGAGTGTAAAGAAGGGAATCGATGGAGGGAGCGATACGAAGGAAAGAAAAAAAAGGTGGGGCGCGTTTGTACAGAAATGAATGAATTACCATGTGGCGAACTACGGGGTCAGACCACCCTGTTTGGGCGTGGGGTTCTTACCCCCCCGTATCCGCCCTCCCCAGAGTCCCCACTAAAATTTGCGTCTCCGGCCCCTGCGCTGCGAGCAGGTTCGAGCAGACGCATACCTCAATTCAGCCCAAATGTACCAGTGACACGACCGTTTCCCAAGTTTATCGGCTCGGTCCTCAACGACGTCCCAGCACCAGTCGCCAGACCCTACTGGCCCACGCCCTGGGCGTACAGCACACCCCGCTGACCGTTCGTCTTTTCCCTTCCTCGCCGTACTCTCGTGTCGTTTACCGGCTAGTAGATGCCTTGGTGGGCACCCTTGCTCACTGACCATATTGGACTCAGTGCCGGGTGTTCCAAGGGTTGTTCATCGGTAGGGTACGACTGCGGGTCAAAATCTAGTGGGGAGCATCTACTAGTTCGTCCTTTTTTTTTTTTTAATACTGTAGTCACTGGCATACTATATTATAAAGTCCATTATACACTGGCAGGGTATGATGTGCTAGCACAAAAAATACACGTCAGGTACACGCTGGGCAAGACCCGCTGCCTACTCCATTCATCGACCCGGCGCATCGTCACCTGCGTCTGAATGTGGGCCAAAGAGACCATCCCCGACTGTGTCATATGAGGATACCGTACGCGTTTCGGCTGGCCAACGTGTCAGTCGCAAAACCAGTTTAACACGCGGAAGCATCTCACCTTCCTCGTCTCTCCTTTCACCTGAGACGGCCGCAAGTGGGAACTGGGCAGAGACTTCCTGAGTAGTCCCGTCCCGACCATGCAGCTCTAGGACGACAGCCGCTTCTGGGGGCACGATCAATCAGCCTCGTCACCAGCGCTACAAGAGAGACCATAAACTGACTTCCACTAGCTTCGGACTCGAATGTGGACATCTCCACTTGGTTCAGATTGTCAACGTCTACATCGGCCAGTGAAGATACTTCATGGGTATCGCTGAAGGGGTTGCTGATGGTGCTAGTGGTTCCAAGTGGAGGCGGTTGAGTGGCTAGTAAATTGGGATTACTCTTTGGCATTGAGCAAGTAAGTGAGCAAGCGTACCTCTTGCGGCAAGGGCCTCCGAAATCTGGGCCATAAGATTTTTCTCAGCTGCTCGACGAGAGGCAGTCTACAAAAAAACAAGATCAAGCCCTGTTTTATGACCACAAGAAGTCACTAACCTCGACGACTATGAATAGATGTTTAGCGACCCGCTTGTAATCTTTGGCTAGAGAATACTTTTGAAGCATAGAGCCATCGGTGGTTTCCATTTTTTCCCGAGCAAGGCTCGTCCTGTCCGGTCTCAGTTACGCACGCCCCCAGATGAGGTTCCCAGAACTCACTGAGTGAATTCAAAGTCAATAGTGTTTTGATCATCGGGTTCTAGCCGCGCATAATGTTGTTGAATCAGAGGATGCACTCGACCGAAATAGTAGTCGCCGCGCCGTATTTTTCCACTCGTGAAACAGTTCCGAACCACGTCGACAAGGTTCTTTCCGACATGGTGACTCGCCACTTTGTAAATGTCGTTGATGATAGGAGAGAAATCCTGGGGCTGTACAGCAGACATGAGACGGTATGTGTGGAGGAGTAATCTGAACCTGCAGAAATTTAAAATCAGAGAGAGGAGTAGGTAGTAGTAGGGAGTTCAATACTTCGGGAGCGGTAAGGCTTAAGTATGGTGAATGAATTTGGGTTCTCAGTCGTCAAGTGCTGTATTGTTTTCAACGGAAAGGTAATACGAGATAGATCACCCCGGAAACCCGGTTCTAGTCCTGTCACCAAAGGTGGATGCCGGCCTGGGTGCCGGTAGGAAAATTTTCTTTTCCCAGTAGCGACATAGAAGGAACAAGAGCAACGTGTGCGATTTTACCAAGTTGGTGGTTGGGGTCTGGGTGAAGGCGAATACTTGCGTCCCATTGGTGGCTGTCCCCATCAAGGTTCCCATTGTCACCCAATGTCAGTGTACGCCTGGATCGGTTGTTTTTGCATACAAGAACAGTGCAGTGCCGACTGTAACAATTGTACACACTTAAATGAGACACGAGACAGGCTGCGCTGGCAGATGCCAGTGGGTATTCACAGAGAGATTACGTCATGTTGCACCGAAATCCGAGGGGTGGTCCAGATGGGCACCGACAAAACAACCATGACCTTGATTGGCAAGTTCAACTTTACCCCCTGCACCTCTCCATCCTTCATCTCCCCCCCCCCCCCTTTATAGATGCCACCACCGTCTACAGGCTTTCTGGGAAATCCTAGCGGAGGGCTTGGGGAAATAGGTGGCCCTGAACTTTGGTGGGCCGCACGCCAAGAAATCCTGGAGCGTGCTGGGTACATGCTCAGGTCTCGCTACCGACCTGGTTGGAGGCCGTCGTGGGCCACAACTGGCAAACACTATTTTAATTCTGAAGATGGCCAGATTCAGTCGGTCAGTGTCGAGACCCTCGCTCCGGTTGCTCGTACTCATGTAGTACTACTCTCAGCTGCGCCTATGTATGGATGCAACTCGGATCTCTGACGGTAGACCTGTAATGTTGAAAAGGCTCCTTAGCAAGGAGGGTCCTTACGAGCTTCAAATCAACAAGCTTTTCTCCACGGGTCCTCTTTCTTCGGACCCCAGAAACCACTGCGCGCAGTTGTTAGACGTCATTCAGCTCCCAAACGAGGACCCTATAATGGTGCATCCCCTGCTGCGTCCTTTTGACGACCCTCCGCTCCAAACGTACGGAGAATTTGTCACTTTCTTCGCGCAAATATGCGAGGTACGTTACTCTCCGTGGTGTGGTCCAGATTGCTTATCTTACAAGGGCGTACAATTCATGCATTCAAACAACGTTGCCCATCGGTATATTCTCCGTCGCATCCCCCCAGCTGCTCTTCCTGATGACATTTCGATAGGGACTGTACGTGGCGAAATATCATGCTGGATCCGACGCATATGTATCCCGATTCGTTCCACCCTGTCGCCTTGGGGCGAAGCAGAGATTTCCGCCACAAGGCCAAAGGATATTCACGGACGCAGCGACCAACCAAATACCTCCTCATCGACTTTGGTCTTTCCCGTCAATATGACCCCGCTAACGGGCCACCTCTGGACGAGCCGCTACATGGCGGCGACAGGTCCGCACCAGAACACCAAGACGAGGAGACACCACGTAACCCGTTTCCCACCGACGTGTACTACCTCGGAAACTTGGTCCGCCAACATTATATGCAGGTCCGCGTCGTCAGCCTCTTCAACGAGATATCATTCTAACCCAATTCCTAGAAGTACAAAGGGTTCGAGTTCATAGAGCCGCTGATCACGGACATGGTCCAAGAGGATCCAGAAAAGCGCCCTAGCATGGATGAAGTCGTTTCCCGTTTTTCTGAGATCAAGAGTAAGCTCGGTACATGGAAGTTGCGCTCCCGGATCGCCCGCAGGCATGAGGTTTGGCCCGTCGCGGCGTGGAAGTCCGTCAGCCATTGGTACAGGACGGTGGGCTACGTCGTCGGGCGCAAAGCGGCCATTCCCGAGCCGAGTTTCCAGCCGAGCTGAATGGTTTACTGCACACGGCTGGGTTCTTTTTCTCTATGTTGTTCTTCGTACTCCACACTCCTTATTGTTTTACCATACCCCGCCGTCGTTCCTGCTATCTAGTCTAGTGTGCTCATCTCGGCCAGCCACTTTCGTTACGTAGCATTTGTCTGATATTGCACAAGGGCATAATAATATGTACGAACACTGATCTGCAACAATAGAAGGGGCAAATCACCAGTAAAAGCTTTCGGGAATGGATTTCGAAAACGCCGCAGCGGCAGGTGGTGGTCGGGCGCCAAGTCGGGCACTGCGTAGCGATGGATCATACTGGACATGGACTATGAGCCTCCTCTTCTTTTCGGCACTTGCTGCCGCGATGCTGCGCGCTGATGCTAGCGACGAGTTGTAAGACTTACAATCAGAGGACGATGAAAACGCCTGCCCGAAATCTGGAATGCCACGAGCGCCTACGCGGAAGTCGTCGACGCCGCCGGAGGAAAAGAAGCCCTCCCTGGTCAAGTAGCAGCTCCCACAGTTCTTTTATACCATCCCTCTCGTCCAACTTCCTACGTCGGTGGTCGGGGTGTCGGAGCCAAAGCTGGTGTTCGCTGCCAGGGATACGACAGCGCGGGAGCACAAAATTCATCGGAGTCCGAAGCCCGAGGCGCAGCGTCGACTCCGTCGACTCCGGTTTGGGTACAAAAAGGATAGCCCGAACTGATGCCCGAACGCACAAGGAAGATGCTCAATTAGGCGTTGGTGGCTGAAGCACCAGCCTGCCAGTGACTCCGTCCATTTTCCTGTTGATCCTCGTCAGTGTCACCTGAAAGTATGCTGGACCTCACCTGCTCATCGGTTGGTACCGAGACCAACACTGTCCCCATGATTTCCTGTCACGTCGCTGTTCCCCGTTTGCAAGCTGCGTCTTGTCAAATTGGGTTTTCAAGTATCGAGGGCTTTCAGGGTTCTAAAAAAAAAAAACGAACAATAGTGGTGGATAAAGTAAAGAAACGGCGCCTAGGTTTATCCCCAGCCGGGTATTCGCCCTGCCGCACCAATGGTCATCTGTAATGGTCCTTCAGGAAAAAAAAAATTTGTAGGTCGAACTCACGAGTCAGAACCCGCCAACTCAACGCGCAGTCATGGTCAAGGATCAAGCTCAAGGAACACGTGAAATCCTTACCCCGTGTCTTCAGCGTATCTTCGTCCTCCGTCAGCAGACAAGGGCTTTTGCATAAGCTTGACAGACGCGCAGGGCTTTTGGGTTGCACTTTTTTTTTAGGTTTGATGAGCGTGCAAAGTGATTACGTGACACACGCGTTCCAGGCTGCCCAGGAATGGGCGGTATAATGTTTGTTCTTGACGTGTCAGTGGGGGTATGCAGCTAGTGCGGCTGCTCACTTATTTGGGGACCATAGGAGCACTCGCGATGTCCAAGCTAATACATGACGCACTCCTCCTATTTACCTGCTCAAATCAACATTTCCCTATGCTCATGTCTAAGTCACAGTGCGCCCTACTCGCAGGCGGACCTTGTACTAATTCTGACCTACTGCGTGGATAATCGATGTGAGACATGACAAGTAATAAAAGTACGTTGTCCGATCTGAAAGGTCGTAACACGTGGCGGGGAATAATGTACACGGGGGTAATTAAAAGCAATAAGAAGTAGGGTGCTATACAAAAATTACTGCTCTCCACTTGGTGGGAGACTTTCATCTGAGCGAGAGCCGAGGATATCACTGTCGGCGAATTCAAACTGTGGATGGCGGGAAGAGACGATTGATCCCATTTCACCTTCCCAACATGTCAGCCGCTGGCGGGTCACAACACGGCGAACGAGGTATCTTACCTTCCCCAGCTATCCTATGGTCCTGTCGGGGATCAAGTGAGAATGCAGCGAGGTAGTGTAGTGGGGGATCATCGCCCTGTCGGCGAAGACGCAGGAGGACAGCAGGTTCTAGATTACGACTCAGGTCAACGTTGGAGATACTCTGTGAAAAAAACCATGACCAACCTCCGGTCGTTTGCGATTGAAGTGCGGTCATATCCACACTGTCCACACCGCTAACCGCTGCATCTGTCAGAGTTGACGATGGGCGTGAGTCGGCGAATGGGAGGATAGCGAATGGATCCGGTGAGACAGGTTGGACCGTAATCTGCTCTGCAAGGTCTGCCGGTGGCGCTGGAGGGGGTGGGGAAGTGGGAAAACCTCGTGAGCTAGAAGCTTCCCTGAGCTTATTCCTGATTTGCCGGTCGATGGCCCGGTCGGATGCGTCCTACATGAGGATCAGTTATACACCCTTCACGTTAGAGTGCAGGGGGGATTGACCTTGATCACCATGTACGTCGTCTTGGAGACACTTTTAAAGTGCATATTGAGAATCCATCTTTTGAGTCGAGACTTGGTCTTCTCCAGTCTCGACTCGAGGTCTTCTAGGCTACTCAGTTCCACCAGTAAATACCTTTACTGGGCATGTGAGTTAGCCACACTGACTCGTCGTATAAAAGCCCAATCACTTCTTGATCTTCGACCTCGATCAGGTGAATGTGCTGCTGCAGTAGGTTGCGCGCTACGTCCAGATCGCGGTCAGCACTTCGTAACTTGAAGTTGACAAGGCTTTTCTGTAGATCATTGACGGCGGCCATCCTAGTTGAAAGGCTCGGCGATTCGATACCACCAAGGGCATTCTGTTGGGAATGGTGCCTTTGAAAAAATACGTCCGGCATCGGGGAGGGCTGTAGGGTAAACTACGTAAGTTCTGAGCCAGCAGATACTGAGGTTTAAGGAGGAAGAGGAGGAAAGCCGACTTGGCCATGGTACCGGGCCTTATAATCAGTGGGATTGCCAGTGTACCATTACGGTTGCATTGGAACCTGTGCATTCAATAGGCCTTGACAACAAGTGACCTACCAGGCGTTCAAGAATCGTGACAGGTTGCGTTCAATGAAGATCCCGGCAGCCATACTTGGCCAGAGGAGGAACAAACACTCCCATAGAAAGACAAGATTGCGTTCCGATGTGTGGGATAGAAGGAAACGAAGGGTGTGATAATAAGAACAATAAGTTCGAGGAAGAGAAAGGGCGGTGAAATTACGTTATGCCATCAAACACGGTGGGATTTCTCAGTTGCGGTAAATACAAGCTCGCAAGTTGTTACGTTCCCACTCTTCTCTCTACTCGTACACAGGATGGAGTCTCGAGATGGTAGGGACCTCCTTGGAAATCGCCCCCGAAAAAAACTGGGAGAGATTGGTGGCCCCGAAATCTGGTGGGTCGAACGGCAGCAAGCTTTGGAGCATGCTGGTTACATGCTCCGTCCCCGATACCGCCCCGATTGGACCCCGTCATGGGCTGGCACCGACAAGCTCCCTCTCAATTTTGAAGATGGCCATCGACAGTTGGTAAGTATGAACACCACCA
Source organism: Lactarius indigo (assembly GCA_025766275.1). Classification (NCBI taxonomy): domain Eukaryota; kingdom Fungi; phylum Basidiomycota; class Agaricomycetes; order Russulales; family Russulaceae; genus Lactarius; species Lactarius indigo. The sequence continues at coordinate 668,936 of JAFKAC010000030.1, forward strand.
CCTCGACGATCGTGCTCATGACGTGTCGTCTCAGCGGCGCCTGTGCATGGATGCTACTCGAATATCTGATGGCAAGCCCGTTATGTTGAAAAGGCTCCTCGAGAAAGAAGGTCCTCACGAGCTCCAGATCAACAAGCTCTTCTCCGCTGGATCCCTCGCCTCTGACCCCCGAAATCACTGTGCACCCCTTCTCGATGTCATCGAGCTACCAAACGATCCTCCAATTATGGTACATTCACTATTACGCTCGTTTTATGACCCCAAGTTCCAAACATTTGGGGAGTTCGTAACATTTTTCGCGCAAATTTGTGAGGTGAGCTGCGTGCAATGTCGAGTGGTCGGGTCGCTCATCTGCCAATCCAGGGTGTAGAGTTCTTGCACGAGAACAGCGTTGCTCATCGGTGCGGTGTTGCCCTTTCCTCCTGTCCTCCCTCGTGTCTGCCCCTCGCTCACATTTTTGTCTCTAGGGACTGCACGAGGCAAAACATCATGCTCGACCCGTCGAATATGTACCCTGAATCCTTCCACCCAGTTGTGACCAATCGAAGTAAGGATTTCCGTCGAAGGGCAAAAGCATATTCGCGAACCTGGCGTCCTACACGATACCTTCTCATCGACTTTGGCCACTCCCGTCGGTATGATCTTTCCAAGGGGCCTCCACTCGACGAACCTCTGAGAGGAGCCGACAAGTCCGCACCGGAGCATCAGAATGGCACGCTATGCGACCCATTTCCCACCGACGTGTACTATCTCGGGAACATGATTCGGGAGAACTACTCGCAGGTCAGAAGTCCCACTCGTCCACAAAAAAAAAAAAAAAAAAAGTGTCCTGACTTGTACGAGCCAGAAATACAAAGGGTTCGAGTTTATGGAACCTCTCATCGCTGACATGACTCAAGAAGACCCCTCACGACGTCCCACCATGGACAAGGTCACCGCTCGTTTTTCGGAGATGACGAAAGGCCTTAGCAATTGGAAGTTACGCTCGAGAATGGCACGCAAGAACGAGATGTGGCCGGTTACTGCATGGAGAGCCGTCAACCATTGGTCCCGGACGGTGCGCTACGTCCTCGCCAACAAAGCGGCGATTCCCGAACCCAGCTGATCCACCGACTCATTTTCGCTGTGTTATATTTTTACTCTCCGCGCTCGTTGAGTACTGTACGACTTGTAAACTTGAATACCCACCGATCTACCTGCTATGTAATTCGATTCACTTTGTCTCATCCAGATATACTCGCTATATTTTTCCTGTTGTTGAAGTGACACGAGCAGCCTGGCACCCGGTCTACCATTCTGTTCCTATCTACGCATCCGCAGGATCATTCGTGAAACGGGCTACTTATCGTGATAGAGTGGACTTCTGGGCGTCCGTGGAAAATATGTATAACTGTTTTGTACACGTGGCGGTGAACCAAGAGGAAAAAGAAAAGTCCTTGGTGATTTGCAAACGTCCCCACCTGTGTTACATGCTACAGTCTATTATATTCCCTGATAGAGGTTGGTCAACGTCAACGCACAAAGGCGAAATGGTTCAGTTGTACAATAAAGCGAAAGGCATTCGGCTTTCCAGGAGACTGACTCGGGCACATTCGGGGGATGGATTGGATAAAAGTTCACGATAATTCACCTACAATCGCTCAATCAGGATCGTACAGCGTTCTCTAGGGCGACCCCGTTTTGATGGCCGTTCCCAAGTCGACACAAAATCAACAAGTACGCACGTGCACGGAGGCTGTATTTTCGTCGATGGCCCTCTGCTGCAGACGTCACCCAGAGAAGTGTCGTAGCTTTCGAGTCTCGGCCTTGTTTCTTTTACACGGCGGCCATCAGTTACCCCGAGAGTGACAGGCCCGTCACCAGATATGCCACCCTGCGTCTCATTGTGCTCTACAGTACGCCCCCGGCCGGTATTGTACGCTTTGTTACGCAAGTCGCACAATAGGACTTCTGACAAAGTGAAGACACGCTCCTTCAGTCCTCCATTCGGCATTTGAGAGCTGTGAAACAGAAGAACAACCTTATCCCTCGTTGCCCATGCGGAGGCGGGAAGGGGGCCACGATCATGACGATGAGTCGATGACGCGGCAGTACGAGTACATGAATTGAGTTGATGTGTTCTGACAGTGATCTAAGCTTGACAATAAGGAGGGCCGCCGCAGTGTCAAGGACTCCCCATCTATCGAACTGCCTTGCTACGTCCGGTTACGGCTGCAGGTAAGGCTGCAGGGCGCAAGGCAGGGCGTCTCTGAGGACGCGACAACTAGGACGCCACAGAAGTCACACCTCGGGAAATTCCACTAACAAGATACAGTACCACATATAGACTAAACGGTAGCACTCTCAGGGAAGGGGCAAGGATACTATGATCATCAGAAAGAAACAAGTCCAGCTACCAGGAATCCTGAGTGCGGAGTTCGGGCATGTCGGAGTTTCGCGGGGACACCTCGTCCATACCGATCGACCGGCCCCATTATTCGACCGTCCTCAGGCTGCTGATCCATCTAAGTATTTAAGGAGCATTGTAGACTCAGTTCGCAAGCGTTGAATATTAGGAAATACCGATAACCATGTATGAAACACATTGCCAGGCCATGCGTCGAGTCGAGAGTTGTCGGAGGGTTCGGCGACTGACATGCCCTGAACCTGCTGTCTTTGTCCCGTGGAGTAAACTGACAAAAGGCGGTCTAGTAAATTAGCAATTTCCCCTTACCTATGGGAACTTCGATATTCGGGGTATGCGTCCCAGCCAAAGACAATAACGGCTTTATCCAGTAGTTGCTCCAGGGGGATCAATAGGAGGGCAGAGTGGCACATGCGCTGTGCAGGACTTTATTAACGACAGACTCAAAGGACCTATCCGACTTGGCGGCTTATTGAATTGTCACGTTAGAGCAGGTCGAGACGGCACAAGTCCCGAGACATAGTTAGTGTTTGCTGCAGACGGAATACAAGAAGTTCAGGATCTGCGAGCGGTGTTGGTGTAGAACCCCATTTGTGCGCTCTCATTTTGGATGTGTGAGCGATACAGTACCACATACCTGAAGAGGCATGTAACAAACCTACGCACTGAATTACCAAAGGCATCGAAGTAGTCGTCTCTGTAACTGCCGCAGATCTGACTAGAGTAAAGGAGGTATCGTGACCTGTGAGCTTCTCGAAGGTTATGACTTGACAATGATGCTGAAAGCTACTCTGACAGATCGGAAAGATCGGTGCTACTGGGAGAGGCGAGACAAATGAATAAAGCATAGCCGGCCAGCACCCGTCGCGACATGTATAAGAGAGATCAGATGAACGTAATTGTTCAGTTTCGCAACAAGACACCCAAGGAGATACCAAGTGTCGGGAGAGAGGGAATCTAAGGAGGAGATATAGCCATTCAGGATTTCCCAGAGTCCCACAGAATTAAGGGCATGCGGTGACTCTGTCAAATGGGACTTTCTAAAGAAATATTTGGCGCTGGTTGCAAAGCGTGCTGTTGAACAGCACATACGGTAAATAAGACGTAATGAACAGCAGCGCATGTCATCAGGGAACAGTAATTCGTTCACCTACATGATGTGCTTGGCCAGGTCCATCGTGACGAACTGAGTCCCGACGCACTAGGAACTAAGAATGGCCCAGAGACTACCACATGCTATAGGGGTTCGACGGCTGACCATGGTGTACCAGATCCTAATAGACAAGGTGAGTGCGACAACTTGAAGCTGCTCAACTTTCTACCATTGGCGAACTCTGCTGTGTACTTGCGCAGGCTGGTCAACATTTTTGCACTTGGATTCGGTAAATCGTGCTTCAGTGGCTGATTTCGAGGGGAACAGGGGCGACAATGTTAGCTATGCTCTATTCTTCTACCGCTCCGGCGCTAATGAAGCCTCTACTGGGTGGTGGTCAACAAATGACTGGGTTCCTATAACGAGGTTTGTGGGTCTGGGATCTCACTAAGAGTCGAACTATCCGATCCTGGGGAGGGGAAGGAAGGCGACTCGAAACAGCAAGCTATAAAGTTCGGAGTAATAGGACAGGTTGAGCAAGGGTTCGTAGAGGCGACTTCACATGTTGGTATCCCAGAAAAGTAAGTCTGTTCAGCTGGAGGTCTGGCAACTTTTTGGATTGACCGAGCCCTAGGCCAGGATGAACGGGGCGGGCCGGGAAAAGGCCGGTTGCCGTCTGGTTGCGGGAGCAGCCACGGGCCACGGGGACGACGGCATCCCTCAACCATCCCTCTTACCCCCAGTACGAGTCGCATCCAGATCGAGGCCTATCGAATTATTTCGACCCCCCTGGTTTATAAATCACCACTTCCTAGACGTCTCGCCATCCGCAGATGTCGTCTGCTTCTGCACCCAACGCACCCACCCGCAGCGCATCTACCTCCAAGCCCAAGGGCATTTTGAAGAACGCCCCACCTGCTCCTGGGACTGCGGCACAACAGTGAGTAAGCCTTGTTAATTGATCCCAGCGCGGCATCTGACCATGGTCATATGTCTGTTCTGTCCACTTCCAACTTGCGCCCTCACGTGTTTCCTATCTTTTGCGATCGCGCCCGTTGACAATTCTGCGAATTTCACCATACTTCCTTCCATATCTGTTACTTTTGATCGCTTTCGCTGCTGCTGGATTGCTGCGTTGTTCTGCCTCTCAACGGTTTGAATAACCCTCGACCCCTCATCCATATCACGACGCTGCTTGCCTTATAGCAGCCTACAATGGGACGAAGCAAATCTAGCGCTAACGGAGATGCAGAAGGACAGCCAGATGAAGATAACGGAACCAAAGACGCCTTACGTGCGCTACAACGCTGAACTAGACGAAGTCGAAGGCGGTGCGTGCCCTCGGCCCACCTGGTGCCCGCTATTCCCGCTCACATGGCAGAATTCCTCCTAGAAATTCCGGCATTCGACTTGGGGAGCACATCCGCTCCCTCACCACCGCCCGCTTCCCCATCTCCGATAGAGCCTTCGTCCCCGCGCCGTCCGTCCTTCTCTACGGGGAAGCGGCCAGGGCGTTCGAGCAGCGGCAGCTCTAGCCGTAGCACAAGCTTCAGCATCCCCTCCGAAATTCCGCGAGGCGAGGTGGAGGAGGCAAGCAGCGACGAGGAGCCCATGTCACCTGAGGGTGCGTATCACGTAGCTCTATCCGGCGCAGAGGTTACTGACTCGGACTCTTGCAGCGGCCGCGAAGCACGAGGCTTTTCTGAAGGCGCGTGGGCGCCATTATTCGAATGAGGCGGAAGCGATGAAGGTTCGCACATGCACTTTCTCATTCTCTTGTCTCCGTATCCATCAATTTTTGTGCTTTACTCGCTGACTGGTGGGCCCCTGGGCTTGATCTACAGCGTGCGTCCCAGCTTTCGGATTCAGATGAAGATGAAGAGGACTCGACAGGTGATAGTGGAGTGCCACGTTTACCCAAGGCCAACGGCAAGGTTACTTCACCTTGAGTTGGTACCCATGAATTAAACAATTTGCTTATCGATGTGACGTTTGTCTGTCTAGTTATTTCTGATCAGTTTAAAACCTTTGTTGTACCCTTTTTCTATGTAATTTTTATCACCAACGACGCCTCGATTGATTGGAAGGAGCAATTCCGATTGCGATCTCATGCTAACTAGCTGTTCGCACCTTTCCTCCTTACGTCATCAGCAGACCCAACCTCGACGACGACAAGGTTCCCCGCATAACGGTCATCCGAGCCCACCTCTGGGGTATCAAAGCACTACTGGCTGATGCAATGATGATAAGAGCTGTCTTTCCGCTAAAGACTTCACTGGATAAACTTGGGTTCCTCGTACTTAGTCGGCTGGTAACTCCTGGTCAGCGCAGCTGGATGCAGGTGGCGCTACCAAGGACGCGCGACACTTGACAATTGTACTGGACTGCACTGAGAAGATAGATAGAGGAACAGGCCATTCTACGTGCCCCCTCTACCCATCTACCATCCTGTTGACTGCGACGGGCGGCACCACAGCGCCAGCGTGCGTCTTTACGAGTCACCTCGCGGAGGCCACCTCCGATACGCGCATCTTCTCATCAGAGGCAAGCTTTTCGTATAATGACCCAATGCACACATGGATTGTTTGATCTTGGTCTCCTTGGGTCCCTGGAAGTGGAAGACTATCATTTTGCGAGTTCTCTGAGGTTCGGGAATTTGCCGAACCGCAAACGGAATCAATGGTCCGATTCAAGAAAAACAGCGGACCGAACGGAACTCCTCAATTGGTGTCCGGCTCGGTCCGGTTCGGGTCCGGACCGAAGTTCGGAACCGAACTATATCACTGCGCATGGCTCCGTCTGAGCTTGACCCTGAGGTACAGGTGTATTGGTACTCCGATAGTACCCCATACAGACCTGCCCTGCACAAGTGTAAGTTTGGCGTGCGTGCTCCCACATCTCTGTTGTCATGTGGTCATGACGTAATGAAAGGACAGGTCTTGCTCATACGAAAGGTCCATGGCTTCCTGGGATCTAGTGCAGAACGAATCGCGCTGCTTGATCGCATAGAACGTATGGCACATGCACAGAAGTAAGGATTGTGGCTTAGAAAGATGCTACCAACTTCAAATTGTGCCGGTTGATGGGGTATGTACTGCTACGGCTGCTTGTTTTTGAAATCGCATTGATATGCGTTACCTACCCTAAGACGTGATGCCTCTGAGGACGCGCATGGGGTAGACGTCATAATAGCTCGCGACATCAGTTATCCAAGCGATATTCGTGCTCAATCAACCGTTCGGGGGCAATGGTGTAGTCACACACTTTCGCTTCACACGGATTGTAGATAGTTCACCGCAGATGCGTGAACCATATTTAATCGCGTTAAGGAGATTGATGGAGACCATCAATGTCTACTCCCACCGTAGTTAACGAAGAATACGATATCGTCATTGCCGGGGGTGAGCTTTCTCGGCTTTATACTCATCCCGCCTGCATCCCTTCCTCACGAGACTATGACAGGCGGTACGGCGGCGTGTGTCGTTGCTGGTCGTCTCGCTGCTGCCGACGCGAACCTGCGTATCCTCTTACTCGAGGCTGGTCCCACAACGTACAATGATCCTGCACATACACAGCCGTTGAACTTCTTGAGCCACCTTGCGCCCGGATCGCACACCTCGCGCGCATATGTCACCCAGCCGAGCGCGGCACTCGGAGGTCGCACTACGATTGTGCCAGCCGGGCAGTGTCTCGGCGGCGGGGGCAGCATCAACTGTGCGTCTCATGTTGCTTCTCCCGAGATTCACTCGTCTCATCGATCCCTGGCAGTCATGATGTACACGCGTCCGTCAGCTTCTGATTATGACGATTGGGAGACGGTGTACCAGAACCCCGGGTGGGGCTCGAAGGACCTCATCCCGCTCCTGAGAAAGGTGTGTAAAGAAGTGGGTTAGTGCTGTGCTAGATCCAAAATTGAGAGATTGTAGATCGAGACATACCAGGTTCCTGGCGGGGGGGCAACTCATGGCACAGACGGACCTCTTACTGTCTCCCCAGGAGGGTTTGTTACGGACCTCGCAGAGCAGTTCCTTCAAGTTGCGCGCACTCTCGATCCCGATCATGCACAGAAGCCGGATGATACGGATCCGAATGATTTGGAAACTATAAATGTATACACGGTGGGTATCTTTCGCCTGACTGTACAATTTGACCGTACAATTTGACCGACGGCTGAGCGGCGCACTGGTGACAGAGATGGCCCAAGTGCGTGCATGATCTGCACATACAACTTCCTGGCTTTGAGAGCACTGATTATCATCTTTCTCGGGATCAGATGGATCAACCCCAAGACGGGCACCCGCTCGGATGTGCCGCACAACATGATCTACCCGCTCAAGGACACACGGCCGAACCTGCACTTCTTGACAGGGGTACATGTGAAGCACGTTACGTTCGACGAGTGCGTTTTGACTTTTAACGTCTTCCTCTCTTGCATCTCTGGAATGTCTATGCAGTGAGAATCGTGCGACAGGCGTTGCATATTCTCTCAACCCGTTATTGCATCCTGATGGCCCTTGGGAAACACGTACTGTGCGAGGGACAAAGCTGGTCCTTGTCTCGTCAGGGACATTTGGTTCTCCTGGTATCCTAGAGCGTTCAGGTATTGGGGCCAAGGAGGTGCTTGAGCGGGTTGGGGTGAATCAGCGTGTTGACTTGCCTGGGGTTGGGGAGGACTATCAAGGTTTTCCATTGCAACCACCGCTTCTGATCTGGCGTTTCGTTTCTAACGTTTTTATGTGCATATGCAGACCACAATGCTATCTTCATCAAGTACTTTGCCGCAGATGAGGCGCAATCTCTGGCTGCGATATTCCGAAACGAGGAAGGGGCAATTGACGGTGTGTCTTTTCTCCTTCCTTCATCAAGAGGCATTTTTCAGTTGCATGCGCTTTACAATTGACCATGATACTGCAGCTGCGGCTGCGGACTTCGGAAAGACCAGGAAAGAGATCTCTACACACAAGTACATCATCACTTAGGTTTTAACCTCCTTCTGACTAAACGGTCGTCTGAATAGCTCGATCGATGCGGGGATCAAGTGGCGTCCTACACCCTCCGAGGTGGCGGAGTTCGGCCCTGAGTTTCAGGAGTATTGGGACTCCCACTTCGCTAATGCCCCAGACAAGCCAGTCATATGGATGGGCATTCTCTCGACGTGAGTTCTCCAACAATTCGATTATTGACACGCTCACCACGCTCCCCGTCGTTCTCGTCCAGGTTCGTCGGGGATCCTACTGTGGTCCCGCCACGCAAATACTACACCATGGGTCTATGTACTGTGAGCCACCTGTGCCCCATAGCTACACAGTCAACACGCCTGATGCGAACGCGCGCAGCAATATCCTCTCGCTCATGGGCGCGTGCATATCACACACGCCGACGATGTCTCTGCTCCCCCAGACTTTGTCCCCAACTTCTTCGAGTCGTCCGTTCCTCACTTCTTCGCTGCTCTCTTATCCAATTCTTATGCAAACAATTCTTCGTTTACCAGGAAAGCGGACGTGCGGCCCCTGACGTGGGCTTACAAGTTCACGCGCGAGATCGCGCGTCGCATGCCGCACTTCCGCGGTGAGCCTCCCGTGCTGCACCCCAAGTTCGCACCGGGAGGGCCCGCGTCTATCGTCGCGCACTCAGAGGGACCTGTCCCATTCGACTCGCCGCGCATCGTGTATTCGGAGGAGGATGAGCGTGCGCTCGAGGACTTCGCCCGTGCTCAGGGTATGTAGCTTCTTCCCTTCTCTGTCTCCCTTGCCTCTTAATTACTCGCTCACTCATCTTTCTTGTGCCGGGGGGTAGTGGCCACGACATGGCACTCGGTAAGTTCCTTCTTCCTCTACAAATCTCGGAGCGTCTGCAATTGACGTGTACCTTTGCATCTGCGATCATGCATTAGCTTGGCACGTGTGCGATGAAGCCGCGCGAGCAGGGGGGTGTTGTCGATTCGAAGTTAAACGTGTACGGCGTGCGTGGACTCAAAGTTGCCGACCTGTCCATCGTTCCAGGTAACATCAGCGCAAACACGTACGGGGTAGCGCTCGTTATAGGGGAGAAGGCAGCCGTGATCATCGCGGAGGAGCTCGGGATCAAAGGGGTCGTCTAGCCCGTCGCGGTGGAGAGGCACTCGGACCAGTAATATGCTGCCACCGTCTACGAGGACTGATTTTCGGTATGCTATTCCTAGATAGTCGATAGAAAATGTAGACCTTGTACACTCACATAGCGCTAGAGGTCGTGCTTCAGATCTACACATTACTTGCATGTGTTCAATGTGTCGCACTTTCTCGGCTTATTGGAGAGTGCCTCAACTCGAGCTGGTGCCGTTCACCTATTTCTGGGGATAAGGTGAGGACAGACAGATGCATTCGAAAGAACACGTTACTACGATTAAAATATGCCGTATGGTCGGATAATTGACGGTCAGGAGTGTCGCATTATTGGGCATATAACCCCATCCCCAGTGTGCAACGTTCTCAAATTGTTCTATGTAAGTGATACATACATGTGTTCGATTGTCAAGGACCTATCATTTGGATCTTGCGACTTGTATTGCGAAGAACGATGCAAAGAACGATGGTCTTGAATCTTGGAAGTCCACTCACTGGCAGCCTGAGATAAACAGGTGCCCGTCGTTCTGGAATGCGCTATAGTACGTTATATGTTACCATGCAGTATGGCAGTGGGTTTACTTGCTGCAATCGCACTTACTAGGAGATCGACGAAAGCCATCAACCTGATCTCCTTCGTCGCTCCGGACGGCCGGACTGGCCACCCACCTTTCATAATTACGTCGTCCAGACCCAACCTCGAGTGACTCCGATCAGGCTCGCACGACAAGGTTCCTCGCACAACGGTCATCCGAGGCTACCTCTGAGCGTTACCATCTGGTGCAGTGAGAGCCGTCATCCCACCGCTTCTCAATGTTCGATAGGCAATATTACTTCCAGCGGGCGTTCCTACTCGGTCGAGGTCGAATGCATGTGGCGCTACACTTGAGAATTAAACTGGACTGAATTAAAGAAATATAGGGAGGCACGCTCGGAGGCACAGGGTCATTATACGTGCACCCTCTCCCCATATTCCGTCCTCTTGATTGAATGGATGTTGGGCAATGGCAGGCGGTACCACAGGGTGCGTCGTTGCGAGTCGTCTCGCGGTGGCGGCCTCGGATGCGCGCATCTTGATGCGGGTTCCTCGATGTACAATGACCCAACGTGCATACTGTTGATCGTGGCGCATTCTTATCAACTGTATGTTTGGAGGCTTGTCTCCGTACCTGTGCACATGAGTCGATTGCCCGATTGATCTTGGTCTGGCTGACTATTTTGCATTCTTGGTGGTCATGATTTCACACGTGCCTGGCGTTCGACTTTGACCACTGGGAGGAGTATTACCGAAATCTGGGTGGGCTCCAGGGACCTCGTCCTAAGGTGCTGGATAATACTCGGGTCCGAACCGATGGTCCGCTCGGGATCTCCCGCCCTCCCGTTCTTCACAGGTCTCGCACAGCATTTCCTTCACGTCACGACTGAGAAATGATCACGGTGGATGTTTCGACCACGCGGCTTGATAGGCGACAGGGTGGTTCACTGGTGGCGTCGGCAGAAGTCTCTCACTTGGGTGTCCCCCAGCGTTAACCAGGACCCAGAGAGCACTGATATTTGCGTTTTGGGGAGCAGGTGAGTTGATAACGAGAGGGTGCTCGCTCCGACCTGTCGAGCAACCTGATCTACTCCTTCAAGGATGCCCATCTGAACCTCTACATTAAATGTAAAGATGGCCGCGTTTTGACAGATTTCTCCCTTTTTTGGAAGGGCTATATATAATTCAAGAAATAGCCCATGCAGCGAGATTGCGCGAAAGGTGTCTCAGCCGATCCTTTGGTTGCGGCGTTCAGGATGGGGCGTTCGGGACCTGGCGCCCTCGAGTGCTTCAGAGCTAAGCAGCGTATTGACCTGCCAACAAAAAACGAATGGAACAATACTATCGCCGATGCCGATGTTTCTTTTCTGACATCGGTGCGCGTGCAGGGTACAATACCTTATCAGTTACATACTCTTTATGTAGACGAGGAACAAGCGGGTGACGCAAACTCCACGGCCAGGGGGAGCAGTGGTGAGTGCCACCTCAGTCATTGAGAGGTTCACCTGACTCTGCTAACGCGCATTATCATTGGCAGATCCCGAAGTGACGACAAAGAGGGATCTCCCGAAACACAAATTCACCGACACTTAGCCTTTCCACCCCTCTTATTTAGTGACCGCATGACCAGCTCCATTGATACGGAGATCAAGTGGGTCCATCGAGCTGTCTGAGCTCGGCCCTGAGGTACAGGTGTATCGGACGTCGACTCCGATAGCACCCTAGACAAACCTACCCTGTGCATAAATGTTGGTTTGGCGTGCGTGCTCTCACATCTCTGTTGTCATTTGATACAAAGAATGGACAGATCTTACTCATACTAAAGGTCCATTACTTCCTGTGATACGGGATCTAGCGCAGACCGAATCGGGCTGGTTGATCGTATAGAGCGTACGCGCGGCACTTTCATAGAAGCAAGGACCTTACCTTAGGAAAGGTGCCACCAACTTCAAATCGCACCATGCGCTACCGCTTGTTTTTTAAATCGCATTGTTATGTGCTACCTGCACTTAGACGTAAAGCGTCTTAGGACATGCACCGAGGTCGACGTAATTGCTCGTGACGTCATTTATCCAAGTGATTTTCGTACTCAACTAGGCTAACTGACCGGGAGCTATGGCTCTAGTTACACAGCACACACGTTTGCTTCACACGCAATGTAAATGGCTCTCCGCAGATGTGTGAATCATATTTAATCGCGTTGAGAAGATCGATGGAGACCATCAATGTCTACTCCCACTGTGATCAACGAAGAATACGATATCGTCATCGCAGGCGGTAAGCGTCTTCGACCTCATGCTCTTCCCATGTCACTCATCATCTTCCTTCCGCTAACGGGACTATGACAGGCGGGACGGCGGCGTGCGTCGTTGCCAGTCGCCTCGCTTCCGCCGACGCGAACCTGCGCATCCTCTTACTCGAGGCTGGTCCCACCACGTACAACGACCCTGCGCATACGCAGCCCCTTAAATTCTTGAACCACGTCGCTCCGGGCTCGCGCACCACGCGTGCATATGTCGCCAAGCCGAGCGCAGCTCTCGGCGGCCGCACTACGATTGTGCCAACCGGACAGTGTCTCGGCGGCGGAGGCAGCGTCAACTGTGCGTCTTACGTATCTTCTCCCTTCTGTACAAGATTCGGTCGTCTGATGGATCTCGACCCATGCGGGCCCGGGTGGACTATTTGATCTCTGGCAGTTATGATGTACACTCGCCCATCAGCTTCTGACTACGACGATTGGGAGACGGTGTATCGGAACCCCGGGTGGGGCTCGAAGGACCTCATCCCTCTCTTGAGAAAGGTGTGTGAGAAAGAGGGTTAATGCTGTGCTGGATCCGAGATTGAGAGATTGTAGATCGAGACGTACCAGGTCCCTGGCAGGGGGCCAACTCACGGCACAAACGGTCCGCTTGGGGTCACTCTAGGAGGATTTATTACGGACCTTGGGGAGCAGTTCCTCCAAGTTGCGCGCACTCTCGATCCCGAACATGCACAGAAGCCGGATGATACGGATTCGAATGATTTGGAAACGATTAACGTATACACGGTCGGTGTCTTTCGGCTGACTTTGAAATTTGGTCGACGGCTGAGCAGTACGCTGGTGACAGAGGTGGCCCAAGTGCGTGCATGATCTCCAACACCCGACGTCCTGGCTTCTGATTTTTTCTTTCTGGTGAGCAGATGGATTAATCCTGAGACGGGGACCCGCTCGGATGTGCCGCACAACATGATCTACCCGCTCAAGGATACCCGGCCAAACCTGCACTTCTTGACGGGGGTGCATGTGAAGCACGTTACGTTCGACGAGTGCGTTTTGACTTTTAACGTCTTTCTATTGCATCTCTGGAATTTCTATGCAGTGAGAATCGTGCGACAGGCGTTGCATATTCTCTCAACCCGTTGTTGCATCCTGATGGCCCTCGGGACACGCGTACTGTGCGAGGGACGAAGCTGGTCCTTATCTCTGCTGGGACATTTGGTTCTCCTGGTATCCTAGAGCGTTCAGGTATCGGAGCCAAGGAGGTGCTTGGGCGGGCTGGGGTGATTCAACGTGTTGACCTGCCTAGAGTCGGGGAGGACTATCAAGGTTTTCCATTGCAACCACCGCTTCTGACATTCATTTCTGACATTCATGTGCGCATACGCAGACCACAATGTCCTCTTTGTCAAGTACTTGGCTGCAGACGAGGCGCAATCTCTGGCTGCGATATTCCGAAACGAGGAAGGAGCGATTGATGGTACGTCTCTTCTCCCTTCTTCGTCCAGGGACATTCCTGGGTCCGCTTTACGATTGACCATGATATTGCAGCTGTGGCCGCCGAATTTGGAAAGACCAGGAAAGAGATCTCCACACACAAGTGAGCTAATACTTAGCTATGATTTCCTTCTGATTTAATGTCCATCTGACTAGCTCGATTGACGCGGGGATCAAGTGGCGTCCTACACCTTCTGAGGTGGCCGAGCTCGGCCCTGAGTTTCAGGAGTATTGGGACTCCTACTTTGCCAATGCACCAGACAAGCCCGTCCTGTGGATGGGCATAAGCTCGACGTGCGTTCTCTAACAATTTGATTATCAAAACGCTTATCATCACGCTTATCGTCATCATCGCCTAGGTTGGTTGGGGATTTTACCTTGGTCGCGCCGCGCAAATACTACACCATCGGCCTATATACTGTAAGCCACCTACCCCCCTCCCCCGTAGCCTCACGGGAAACACACCTGATACCGACACGCGCAGGAATATCCCCTCTCACATGGACACGTGCACATCACGCATGCCGACGACGTCTCTGCGCCCTCAGACTTTGTCCCCGGATACCTTGAGTCGTCTGTCCCTTTCCCTCGTCACTATCCGACCCAGCCCTCACGAGTACTATTTCTATTTACCAGGAAGGCAGACGTGCGGCCCCTGACATGGGGGTACAAGTTCATGCGCGAGGTTGCGCGCCGTATGCCGCACTTCCGCGGTGAGCCGCCCGTGCTGCACCCCAAGTTCCCACCGGGAGGGCCCGCGTCTATCGTCGCGGAGGCCGAGGGTCCCGTTCCATTCGACTCGCCGCGCATCGTGTATTCGGAGGAGGACGAGCGTGCGCTCGAGGACTTCGCCCGTGCTCAGGGTATGTAGCTTCTTGCCTTCTCTGTCTTCCTTGCCTCTGAATTATTCGGTCACTCATCTTTCATTTGTTTTCTTGTGCCGGTGGGATAGTGGCTACTACCTGGCACTCGGTGAGTTCCTTCTTCCTCTACGACGCTCGAGGCGTCCGTCATTGATTGACTTGTACTCTTGCGTCTGCGATCGTGCATTAGCTTGGCACGTGTGCAATGAAGCCGCGCGAACAGGGCGGTGTCGTCGATTCGAAGTTAAACGTGTACGGCGTGCGCGGACTCAAGGTTGCTGACATGTCCATCGCGCCAGGCAACGTCAGCGCGAACACGTACGGGACCGCACTGGCCATCGGGGAGAAGGCAGCTGTGATCATCGCGGAGGAGCTCGGGATCAAAGGGGTCGTCTAGCCCGTCGCGATGGAGGCACTCGGACCAGTAATTTGCTGCCGTCGTCTACGAGGGTTGATTCCGGTATGCCTCGATAGTTGATAGTAAATGTAGATTTGTACACTTCCATAACGTTAGAGATCGTGCTTCACATCTACATATCGGTTGCTTGTGTTCAATGTGTTGCCACTTTCTCGGCTTGTCGAAGAGTGCCTCGATTTCACAGGTTGGTGCCATTCGCTTGTTTCTAGGGATAAGGTGAGGACAGACAGATTCATTGAAAGAGTACGCTACCTCGACGGCTTAAACCAAATCAGATATGCCGTATGTCGAAGAATAGACGGTCAGGAATATTGCATTATTGTATCTATAGTTCCGTCCCCGGCGTGCAATGTTCTCAAATCGTTCTATTTAAGAACTACTTACACGTGGTCGATTGTCAGTGCCCACCATTTTGGATCTTGCGAAGAACGATGGTGTTGAATCTCGGAAGTCTACTCACTGGCAGCCTGAGATGCAATAAACACAAGTAAAAAGGTGCCTATCGCATGCGCTAGAGTACATTAGATGGTGCCCTGCGGCGTGACTATAAACACACTTACTATCATAGGAGATCGACGGAATGCCTACTTCCACTTTCCCACAGTGGCCAGCGATAAGTACGATATTGTCGTTGTAGGCGTAAGCCACCCTCAAGTTTCCGACTAAGGCTTATAGAGGGAATTTCGCTTTTGTAATTTTCTCCCCTCTCTGTCGCTCTCCCCATCTCTCCATAGGGGCGCTCGGCGCCGTCTGGTGGTCATGTACGTATGGGAACGGTGGCGTGACTACCGGTGAGGGGATGGGATGTGTGTGTGTGTAGTGGCACCCAGAGTCTGCTCGCCGAAGTCCGTGCGACGCTAGTTGCCGTGTTATACCCAGCCGCACTGTGCCCCAGTTTATAAATTTGTTATGAACGCCCGTTTCCGGGTCCAATCCATTTGGTCAGCTACTACATCATTTACTTTGACCTTCATACGTACTCAATCAGAAAAATCGGTCATTTCAAGGGTTTTCAAGTGTCCAAAATCGGTCAAGAAAACAGTCTCGAAGGGTTTCGAAGGCCCGGGCCTCCCGTTGGTTTTCTCGCGCGGTGAGTTCTGTCACGTGCAGGTACCCTTTCGGTCAACTCGGTCAACTCGGTCATCTCGGTCTTCCAAGCGACCGGGGGCTATCATATGATCAGTCACATACACACTTTTTTTCACAACATCGTAAAAAATCAGTTTTTATCCCAGGATGCAAGTCTGGGACCAAGACAGGTCGCGGTGACACTCCCTACAGTTTGTGAAAAGCCCGAGAGTGAGTCCAAATCTTGGCCCATAATATGTATATATATGTGAGCTGCCCTAATTCGAGTAGGTACTGAATTGCAACGTAACGGGAATCCCTGTGGGTCACCCCAGGTGTATATAGAAATCTGATGTAGATGGTGTCAGATGCCGAGAGTTCCGTGGGTTGGGACGACTTCCGTCGACCCCGCAGTCTCTCCTTGGTCTGCTGTACTCCTTACCAAGCTTCTCAATAGCCGAGGGCCGGAGGCCAGTTTCGGGTTTGGACGCAGCGCGCCTTCCCCGTAAGAACGAACTTGCGCACCTTCCATGCCATCGGAGGCAGTTGCATACGTTCGCTTCACACGCATTGTTGGTGGCGCTCCGCAAACGCGCGAACCATATTTAACCACATTGAAGGTGTCGATGGAGGCGATCAATGTCCACTCCCACTACCATCAACGAAGAATACGATATCGTCTTCGCAGGCGGTGAGCCGTCCTCGCCCCCCTACTCTTCTCGCTTGCCTTCCTTCGGAATCCTTCCGTTTCTAACCGCATGAATGCCCTATTTGACAGGCGGAACAGCGGCGTGCGTCATTGCAAGTCGTCTCGCGTCCGCTGATGCGAACCTGCGCATCCTCTTACTCGAGGCCGGTCCCGCGACGTACAACGACCCCGCACACACGGAGCCCGTGAAGTTCTTGAACCACCTTGCGCCCGGCTCACGCACATCTCGCGCGCATGTTAGTCAGCAGAGCGCGGCACTTGGTGGGCGCACTACGATTGTCCCGTGCGGACAATGTCTCGGCGGCGGAGGCAGCATCAACTGTGCGTCTCATATATTTTCTCCCTTGTACACAAAATCCAGTTGTCTGATTGACCTCGACCCATGCGGGCCCAAATGAACTATTTGATCTCTGGCAGTTATGATGTACACTCGCCCGTCTGCCTCTGACTATGACGATTGGGAGACGGTGTATCGGAACCCCGGGTGGGGTTCGAAGGACCTTATCCCTCTCTTGAGAAAGGTGCGGAATATGGGAGAGGGTTACTGCTCCACTGAGTCTGAATTTGAAAAAAATTGCAGATTGAGACATACCAGGTTCCTGGTGGGGGGTCAACTCATGGCACAGACGGACCGCTCGGGGTCTCACCAGGAGGGTTTTTCTCGGACCTCTCTAGGCAGTTCCTTCAAGTTACACGCACACTCGATCCGGACCGTGCGCAGAAGCCGGATGATACGGATACCAACGATTTGAAAACGATCAACGTGTACACGGTGGGTGTCTTGTGCTCGTGCTGCTCGATCAATAGCTAAGTAGCGTCCTGGCGGTAGAGTTGGCCCAAGTACGTACATGGAACTCTAGTGTGCACCTCTGAGAGTATTGACGTTTGTACTCCTGATGAGCAGATGGATAAACGCAGAGACAGGCACCCGCTCGGATGTGCCGCACAACATGATCTACCCGCTCAAGGACACCCGGCCGAACCTGCACTTCTTGACAGGAGTACATGTGAAGCACGTTACCTTCGATGAGTGCGTTTCGACCTTATCACATTTTTCTCACCCCTGGAAAGATTGTAACGTATGCAGTGAGAATCGCGCGACAGGCGTCGCATATGCTCTCAACCCGCTGTTGCATCCGGATGGTCCAAGGAATACGCGTACTGTACGAGGAACGAAGTTGGTCCTCGTTTCAGCGGGGTCGTTCGGTTCTCCTGGTATTCTGGAGCGTTCTGGGATTGGCGCCAAGGACGTGCTCGAGCGGGTCGGGGTGAAGCAGCGCGTCGACTTGCCTGGGGTCGGCGAGAATTATCAAGGTGCTATGATCATTTTTGACGTTTCGTCTTTTTTCTCACGTTTGCGTGTGTATATGCAGATCACAATGTACTTTTTATTAAGTACTTTGCTGCAGATGAATCGCAATCGTTGGCTGCGATATTCCGCAACGAGGAAGGAGCAATTGATGGTTCGTCGGTCCGCCCTCTTTCAGAGGCGTTCTTGCACGCGCTTTATGATTGACCATGATAATGTAGCTACGGCTGCGGAATTCGGGAAGACCAGGAAGGAGGTCTCGGCCCACAAGTACGCCAACACTTGGCGATGATTCCCTTCTGACTTGATGTCCATCTGACTAGCTCGATCGATGCGGGGATCAAGTGGCGCCCAAAGCCGTCCGAGGTGGCCGAGCTCGGCCCTGAGTTTCAGGAGTATTGGGACTCCTACTTTGCCAATGCGCAAGACAAGCCTGTTCTGTGGATGGGCATGCTCGCGACGTGCGTTCTTCAATAACTCGATTATCAAAATCCTTGTGAACATCCTCTTTCTCACCATCCTCCAGTTTGATCGGGGATCCTACCGTAGTCCCTCCGCGCAAATACTTCACCTTGGGTATATTCACCGTGAGCCACCTATCCCCACTCTCCCCTGTAGTCGCGCGCGCAACAAGACTGATGCCGACACGTCCAGGAATACCCCCTCGCTCGTGGACACGTGCACGTCACGCACGCCGATGATGCCTCTGCACCCATAGACTTTGTTCCGGGATACTTCGAGTCGTCCGTCTCTTTTCCTCGCTGCTCTCCCATCCAACAATCTTACAAACAATTCTGTTTACCAGGAAGGCGGACGTGCGGCCTCTGACATGGGGGTACAAGTTCATGCGCGAGGTCGCGCGTCGCCTGCCGCACTTCCGCGGTGAGCCGCCTGCGCTACACCCCAAGTTCGCGCCTGGTGGGCCCGCTTCCGTCGTCGCGCACGCCGAGGGACCCATTCCATTCGATGCACCGCGCATCGTTTATTCGGAGGACGATGAGCGTGCGCTCGAGGAGTTCGCGCGCGCTGAGGGTGTGTAACCCCCTCCCTTCTGTCCCCCTAAATTTTAAGTTCCTCACTCACTCGTCTTTCGTTTGTTTATTTTTTTTGTGCCGGGGGATAGTGTCCACGACCTGGCATGCGGTAAGCTCCCCCCTTCTCTCCAAAGCGCAGAGAGACCGTCATTGACGACATGGAACTGACGTACACCTTTGCGTTTGCGATTATTAATTAGCTGGGCACGTGTGCAATGAAGCCGCGCGAGCAGGGCGGCGTTGTCGATGCAAAGCTGAACGTGTACGGCGTGCGCGGACTCAAAGTCGCCGACCTGTCCGTTCCACCGGGAAATGTCAGCGCGAACACGTACGGGACCGCGCTAGTCATCGGGGAAAAGGCAGCCGTGATTATCGCTGAGGAGCTCGGCATCAAAGGTGTCGTCTAGCCGGCCGCAGCCGCGAGGTACTGGGATCAGTTGACGAGAAATACACTACGTGATAGTTTCGGAGGGCCGATTATGGTATGCCTAAGTCAAAGGACTGATTCCGGGACACCTAAGCAGTTGATACAGAAAACGCAGACCAAAACCGATGGTACTCTTGTAGCTTTTGTAAACCCCCAGAACGCCACTAATCACGCTTCAAGACTGTAAGGTGCCTGAGCGACCTTGATCTACCCTCCGAGCACAGGTTAGATTTCGGTGACCCGACTCAAGAACGAGCGATTCCATCAAGATGGAGTCCAGGTGGCATATCTAGGTGGGGAGAGTATGTGAAAGAGACAGGAACCAGTCAGACAGCTGAGTACGAAATATAACGATCACCTGGAAGGTGCCACGGATACTGTACACCGATTCTACTGGGAACCTGTCTTGAGCACGACGCACTCTCGGGCTGTCCCGTTGTAAGCCTGTGATGAAACGCAGATGCAGGACCCTCTATTCTATTACTCAGAGCATCCGGGTATACGACCCTGGTGGCTGGTGTCCCTCGTTCAAGTTTCCCGCGGCCCCCGCATTCCCCGCGTTCCCCCTCTGCCATATTCCCACGCTCTCCCCCCCACCCCGCCCCAAACAGCGCCGGGTTGTGTTTCAGCGCAGCAGGTTAAAGGGGGTTGGCTGGGACACCAAACGTAGCTTAAACGAATGGGGCACCAGGCGGTTTTTTTTTTTTTTTGAATTCATTGTGCGCCTGAGAACAATTGGCCCTATGTAGCTACCCTTCGAATGTAATGGCACCAGGCGTATACTACGCACTTTTAAGTACATCTTAAGGAAGCTAACTGCACGGAAAATACACCCGCACTCCGTTAGAAACGATCGTCAAATTCTCAAACATCCTAACCATAGATCGAGGAAGATCGGGGGATTGTCCCCGATCATGGCCCTAAAGGATAGTTGCGAGACCCCTCTTACTCATGCCTGACGCCAGGGGCAACTCGCGCATGGACGCATACTATCATTTCAACAGGGCGCAACCGGAAATGAGGCCAAGTAGCTCCATCAACGGGACGTAATCATCTAATTACATACCGTTCATCTCGTATGCATCAAAATCTGGCGCTCCACGGGCGCGGGTGAGTGAATCATATTTAACTGCACCGAGAAGATCGACGGAGGTCATCAATGTCTACTCCCACTGTGATCAACGAGGAATACGATATCGTCATCGCAGGCGGTGAGATGTCTTCATTCCCACACGCCTTTTTCTTCTTTCCACTAACACCGTGGGTGTCTGATTGCGAACAGGCGGCACGGCGGCGTGCGTCATTGCCGGCCGACTCGCTGCTGCTGATGCGAACCTACGCGTCCTCTTACTCGAAGCCGGTCCAGCCACGTACAACGACCCCGCACATACGCAGCCCCTGAGCTTCTTGAGCCACCTCGCACCTGGCTCGCGCACCATACGCGCGCACGTTTCCCAACCGAGTGCGGCAGTTGGCGGCCGCACCATAATCGTGCCGAGTGGGCAGTGTCTCGGCGGTGGGGGCAGCGTCAACTGTGCGTCTCTTGTCTCTTCTCCCTGATGCACCAAGCTTCGGCAGTCTGATCAATCTCGACCCACACCTGGGGTCTGGTATTTTCTCTGATAGTCATGATGTACACGCGCCCATCGGCCTCTGACTATGACGACTGGGAAACGGTGTACCAGAATCCCGGGTGGGGCTCTAAGGACCTCGTCCCGCTCCTGAAAAAGGTGCGTAAGGTGGGGGGTTAGTGACCCTACCGGGTCTGAATTTGGAGAACCGTAGATAGAGACGTACCAGGTCCCTGGTGGGGGACCTACTCACGGAATAGACGGCCCGCTTGGGGTCTCGCCAGGTGGGTTTTTCTCGGACCTTGCCGGGCAGTTCCTTCGAGTTGCGCGGAAACTCGATCCGGACCGTGCTCAGAAGCCGGACGACGCGGACACGAATGATTTGGAAACGATCAATGTGTACACTGTATGTATCTCGCGCTCGATTGTATAACTTTATCGGCGGCTGAGTAACGCACTGGCTGCAGAGGTGGCCCAAGTGCGTACACGCTCCCCGGCGGGCGCCGTTCCGGCACTGACCTTTGTATTTGTAGATGGATTAACGCCAAGACTGGCGCTCGCTCAGATGTGCCACACAATGTAATCTACCCACTCAAGGACACCCGACCAAACCTGCACTTCTTGACGGGAGTACATGTGAAGCACGTCACCTTCGACGAGTGCGTTTTGACTTTGATGTATTTCTCTCACCTCCCTGAAAAGGCTGTATAACGTAGTGAGAATCGTGCGACAGGCGTCGCATATGCCCTCAACCCGTTGTTTCACCCGGATGGCCCGAGGGATACGCATACTGTGCGAGGGACGAAGCTGGTCATTGTCTCATCGGGTTCATTTGGCTCTCCTGGCATTCTGGAGCGTTCGGGAATCGGGGCCAAGGACGTGCTCGAACGTGTCGGGGTGAAGCAGCGCGTTAACTTGCCTGGGGTTGGCGAGAATTACCAAGGTTCTTCCGTGCAGTGGCTAGCATCTTGAACGTTTATTTCTGACGTTTGGGTACGCATTTGCAGACCACAATATTCTATTCTTTGAGTACTTTGCTGCAGATGGAGCACAAACGATGGACGCGATATTCCGCAACGAAGAAGGAGCACTTGATGGTGTGTCTATATTTTCTCCCTTATTTAGAAGCGTACCTGCCCGTGATTTATGGTTAACATACCGCAGCGGTGGCTGCCGAGTTTGGAAAAACTAGGAAGGAGATCTCGACGCACAAGTGCGTCATCACTTGGTTTTTGACTTCCTTCTGACTTGATATCTATATCACTAGCTCGATCGACGCAGGGATAAAGTGGCGCCCGAAACCATCCGAGGTGGCCGAGCTCGGCCCTGAGTTTCAGGAATATTGGGACTCATACTTTGCCAATGCGCCAGACAAGCCTGTCTTGTGGGTTGGAATAGGCTCGGCGTTCGTGCTCTGACTGGCTCGATTAGTCAAGACACTCATTACCATCGTCCAGGTTTATCGGAGATCCCACCTTAGTCCCTCGACGGAAATACTTCACCTTGGCTACATTCACTGTAAGCTCACCCCTAGTCGTAGCTACACGCCACATTCTCTGATACCCACATGCAAAGGAACACCCCGCCGCACGCGGACATGTACACATCACACATGCAGACGACGTCTCTGTGCCTGCAGACTTTGTCCCCGGTTACCTCGAGTCGTCCGTTACCTTCTCTCTTCGCACCCCCATCCAGTATTCCCATGCGTTATCTTTAATTTGACAGGAAGGCAGACGTACAGCCCCTGACGTGGGGGTACAAGTTCACGCGCGAGATCGCGCGTCGCATGCCACATTTCCGTGGTGAACCGGCCGTGCTGCACCCCGCGTTCGCTCCGGGTGGTGCCGCAGCTGTCATCGCGGATGCAGAGGGACCCATCTCGTTCGATGCGCCGCGCATCGTGTATTCGGAGGAGGATGAACGTGTCCTCGAATCGTTCGCGCGCGCGAATGGTGCGTAGTTTTTTTCGCTCCCCAGTCTCCGTTGTTCACTTGTTTTTCTTGTGGTGGTGGATAGTGGCCACGGCCTGGCACTCGGTGAGCTCCTCCCTCTTCTACAGAGCGCAGAACGTCCGTCGTTGATAGAACGCAAATTTCCCGTGCCCTACTTTGCTCGTATTTGCGCATTAGCTCGGCACGTGCGCGATGAAGCCGCGCGAGCAGGGCGGCGTCGTCGACGCGAGGCTGAACGTGTACGGTGTGCGCGGGCTCAAAGTTGCCGACCTGTCTATCCCGCCGGCCAATGTTAGCGCAAACACGTACGGGACCGCGCTGGTCATCGGGGAAAGGGCGGCCGTGATCATCGCGGAGGAGCTCGGGATCAAAGGCGTCGTCTAACGGGCCGCGGTCGCAAAGAATGCGGATAAAGTTGGCCCGAAATGTGCTCTCACTGTGTATGAACGAGTTCTGACTGGTGTTCCTATGTAGTCGATGGATAACATTGGCTTGTATATCTCTAGAATACCAGTAATCGTGCTTCAGAACTTGCGTGGTTGTTGCCATTTCCCTGACTTTCTCTCAGAGAACACCCCCAACTCCACAGGTTTACTCAGGGTTGGCGCTTTTTAGAGTTGTGATAAGGAAGGACAAACGCATTCAAAGAGTACGCAGCATCGATGGCTTTGATGCAAATGGTGACTTACTAGATCGCATAGTACGGCGTACAATCAAACATTATGCGGAGGCTACCAGCAGCCCAGCAGTGAGAGACGGTTACCTACCTGTTCTAGTTCCTCTCTCAAACCCACAGCGTCCGCTGCCAGTGACATCCTCTAGTACATCGAAACCCGATATCCGTCGCATTTCATCTTGCATTTCATATCATATCGTATTGTATCGCCTCCGGCCCGGGAAACCCATACAATACGTTAGAAAGTACGTTATCATAAGATGCCACTTCAGATTGTTCGCGTCGGTGTCAATGCAGCGAGTGACGCGTCTTGGAACAGGCACCGAAAAAGGTGACATTATGCCAGCACATGACCGCCGCCGCAGGCGCTGTTGTCCAGTTACCTATACCGGCATGATCTGTTCGCTTCACACGAATCACACCCATGATACGTAGGTGGCGCTCCATAACGGTGTAAACAGTATTTAATTACACTAGTGACGTCTATGGGGGCTATCAAATGTCTAGTCCCACCGTAATCAACGAGGAATACGATATCGTAATCGCAGGCGGTGAGACATCCATAGCCTCCGACTCTTCCAACCCGCATTCCTTCGACTGACACCGTGGATGTCTGATTGCGAACAGGCGGCACGGCAGCGTGCGTTATTGCCAGTCGTCTCGCTGTTGCCGACGCAAGCCTGCGGGTCCTTTTGCTCGAGGCCGGCCCCACCACGTATAATGACCCTACGCACACACAACCTCTGAGGTGCTTGAGCCACCTCGCACCCGGCTCGCGTACCGTGCGTACACACGTTTCTCAGCCTAGCGCGGCACTTGGCGGCCGCACCACCATCGTACCGTGTGGACAATGTCTCGGCGGCGGAGGCAGCATCAACTGTGCGTCTCGTGACTCTTCTC
Organism: Lactarius indigo; assembly: GCA_025766275.1. Taxonomy (NCBI): domain Eukaryota; kingdom Fungi; phylum Basidiomycota; class Agaricomycetes; order Russulales; family Russulaceae; genus Lactarius; species Lactarius indigo. The sequence continues at coordinate 693,756 of JAFKAC010000030.1, forward strand.
ATTCGTGCACAGACTTCTGGCGTCTGATTTATTTTGGCCCACGCGCCCTGTCCAACTGTTTTAATCTCTAACAGTCATGGTGTATGCGCGCCCGTCTGCCTCCGACTATAATGATTGGGAGGCGGTGTACAAGAATCCCGGATGGGGCTCGAAGGACCTCATCCCGCTCCTGAGAAAGGTGCGTAAGGGGGTTAAATGTTCTGCTAGGCCAGGACTTGAGGGGTTATAGATCGAGACATACCAGGTTCCTGGCGGGGGGTCGAGTCACGGCACAGAAGGACCGCTCGCGGTCTCGCGAGGTGGGTTTTTCACGGACCTCGCTGAGCAGTTCCTTCAAGTTGCGCGCACACTCGATCCGGATCGTGCGCAAAGGCCGGATGACACGGACCTGAATGATTTGGAAACGATCAACGTGTATGCGGTGAGGGTCCTGTAATCGACCGTGCAGCTTGTTCGATGGCTGAGTACTACACTGGCGGCAGAGGTGGCCCAAGTGCGTACATGATACCCATCAGCAGCGTGCGCCTCCGCATTTCTAACTTTCTTTTTTGGCGGGTAACAGATGGATTAACCCCGAGACGGGCACTCGTTCAGATGTGCCGCACAACATGATCTACCCACTCAAGGACACCCGGCCGAACTTGCACTTCTTGACGGGGGTACACGTGAAGCACGTCACCTTCGACGAGTGCGTATATTTTTTTTTTTTTGACATGTTCTGTCTTGCCCCTCTGGAATGGCTATATAATGTGTGCAGCGAGAATCGCGCGACAGGCGTCGCGTATGCTCTCAACCCGCTGTTGCATCCGGATGGTTTTATGGACACGCGTATTGTGCGAGGGACAAAGTTAGTCCTCGTTTCTGCTGGGACATTTGGTTCTCCTGGTATTCTGGAGCGTTCTGGCATCGGTGCAAAGGACGTACTCGACCGTGTCGGGGTGAGGCAGCGCGTCAACTTGCCTGGGGTTGGCGAGAATTATCAAGGTATTTCTTTGTATCAGCCATTTCGAACGTACGTTTTCTGACGTTTGAACGTACACGTGCAGACCACAATGTCATCGGATTCAAGTACTTTGCTGCAGATGAGGCACAATCGTTGGATTCCCTATTCTGCAACGACGAAGGAGCAACCGATGGTGCGGCTCGGGCTGGTGTTCCTCCCACCTTCCTCCCACTTTGATCTTCGCGTGCTTTTCGACTGACTGAGCCACTGCAGCTGCGGCTGCCGAATTTGGAAAGACTAAAAAGGAGATCTCAATGCAAAAGTGCGCCAACACTTGGCTTCTCACCCCTTGGGACTCAATTATCATCCGGCTAGCCCACTCGACGCAGGGATCAAATGGCGCCCGAAGCCGTCTGAGGTGGCGGAACTTGGCCCTGAGTTTCAGGAGTATTGGGACTCCTACTTCGCCGATGCCCCAGACAAACCCGTCCTGAGGATTGGCATGTACTCGGCGTTCGTGCTCCGACAACTACGACTGGGTCGTCAAGACGCTCATCATCACCGTTGTCTAGGTTTTTCGTGAATCCCACTGCGGTACCCCCCGGCAGATACTTCACCTTGGCTATCTACACCGTGGGCCCACATAACCCTATGTAGACACACGTGCAACACTTCTGATATCTGTATGAGCAGGAATACCCCCTAGCGCGCGGACATGTGCACATCACGCATGCTGACGACGTTTCTGCGCCCCTAGACTTTGTCCTGGGGTACTTCGAGTCGTTCGACCCTTTTCTTTACCGCTTTCTTCCATTCCGGCATTCACACTATATTGTTTTGGCTTACCAGGATGGCGGACGTGCAGCCCCTGACGTGGGGGTACAAATTCGCCCGCGAGATCGCGCGCCGCATGCAGCACTTCTGTGGCGAGCCGCCCGAGATGCACCCCGCGTTCGCTCCGGGCGGTTCCGCGTCCGTCGTTGCGCGCACCGAGGGTCCTGTCCCATTCGATGCGCCACGCATCGTATACTCGGAGGAGGACGAGCGTGCGCTAGAGGCGTTCACTCGTGCAAACGGTGCGCGGACTCTTCTATTCTCTGCTTCCTTCGCCTCCACATTACTCGTTTACCCGCATTGATTTTATTTTTATTTTTCTGGGGGGAAGTTGGTACATGCTGGCACTCGGTGAGCCTCCCCCCTCTCCTATAAATTGCGGGGCGTCGTCGATGACGTGTATTCGATACGTATCTTTGCGTTTCCATGTGCGCACCAGCTCGGAACCTGTGCGATGAAGCCGCGAGAGCAGGGAGGCGTCGTCGATGCGAGGTTGAACGTGTACGGTGTGCGCGGGCTCAAAGTTGCCGACCTGTCTATCCCACCGGCCAATGTTAGCGCAAACACGTACGGGACTGCGCTGGTCATCGGGGAAAGGGCAGCCGTGATCATCGCGGAGGAGCTCGGGATCAAAGGCGTCGTCTAACGAGCAGTGGTCGCAAAGAATGCGGATCAAGTTGACCCGAAATGTGCTCTCACTGTGTACGAACGAGTTCTGACTGGTATTCATATGTAGTCAATAGATAACATGAGCTCGTACATCTCTAGAATACCTGGAATCGTGCTTCATAGCTTGCGTGGTTGTTACCATTTCCCTGGCTTTTTCTCAGAGAACGCCGCCAACTCCACAGGTTGACTCAGGGTTGGTGCTTTCTAGAGTTGTGGTAAGGAAGACAAACGCACTCAAAAGAGTATGCAGCATTGATGGCTTCGATGCAAATGACGGCTTACTAAATCACATACGGCGTACAATCAATCATTGCGAGTCGCTGTTACGCTTCTCCGATGAGATTTTTATGCCGCGTTGGACGGAGCGCGGTGTGATCTGGGAGATGCGGCATGAAAGGATAGCGCTGCTGGTGGGACAATGATATTAGATTTGTGCTAAGTAGATGACACGGGCGAAGCTGTGTATAGAGGGTATGTACGAGAGACCCGGCAGCGAGAAATGGATGATGCTTGAGAGATTGGGCGAAAGCGCGAAGCGCTCCTCGATTGAAAATGAGAGTCTATGTGGCCGAGGCGAGGTCGCGACGGGTGGGTGGGAACCTCCCGGAGCGACTTGATGAGCGTCGGTGGACACAGAGGACCTCATCATCGATCCAAATATTTAATGGGTGTGGTGGGCGGGTTAAAATGAAAGTAATCCCGGTTTTTCAGACTGGTTGAAAAGTAGGGCGGGCAGGTGGCGGCACGCAAGAGGAATGAGCACGTGCCGCTTCGCCCGCTCACTCAAAGACTGTGCTCTAAGGCACCGCTCGTTCCTCGCTTTGCTTTGGACCGGCTAACATTGTGCAGATGCTACCTGCAGCCCAGCAGTGAGATACGGTTACCTACCTGTTCTAGTTCCTCTCTCAAACCCACAGCATCCGTTTCCAGTGACATCCTCTAGTACATCGAAGCCCGATATCTGTCGCATTTCATCTTGCATTTCATGTCGTTTCATACTGTATCGTCTCTGGCCTGGGAAACCCACACAGTAGCTTAGAACTTGGCTTAGAAAGTACGTTATCATAAGACGCCACTTCAGATTGTTCGCGTCGGTGTCAATGCAGCGACGCGTCTTGGAACAAGCACCGAAAAAGGTTGACATTATGCCTGCGCATGACTGCCGCCGCAGGCGCTGTTGTCCAGTTACCTATACCGACATCTGTTCGCTTCACAAGCATGATACGTAGGTGGCGCTCCATAAGCATGTGAACAGTATATAATTACCACTAGTGACACCTATGGGTGCTATCAAATGTCTAGTCCCACCGTAATCAACGAGGAATACGATATCGTAATTGCAGGCGGTGAGACATCCCTGGTTTCCAACTCTTCCAACCCACCTTCCTTCCATTAACACCATGGAAATCTGATTTCGAACAGGCGGCACGGCAGCGTGCGTCGTTGCCAGTCGTCTCGCTGTCGCCGACGCGAGCCTGCGGGTCCTCTTACTTGAGGCCGGTCCCACCACGTACAACAACCCTGCGCACACCCAACCTCTGAGGTGCTCGAGCCACATTGCACCTGGCTCGCGCACTGTGCGTGCGCACATTTCTCAGCCGAGCGCGGCACTCGGAGGCCGCACCACAACCGTGGGGTGCGGACAGTGTCTCGGCGGCGGAGGCAGCGTCAACTGTGCGTCTCGTGGCTCTTCTCTTTCGTATACGAGCTTCGGTCGTCTGATTTATTTATACCCACGCGTCGGGTCCAACTGTTTTAAAACTGATAGTCATGGCTTACGTGCGCCCGTCTGCCTCTGACTATGATGACTGGGAGACAGTGCACCAGAATCCAGGGTGGGGCTCGAAGGACCTCATCCCGTTCCTGAGAAAGGTGCGTAAGGTAGTGTTGCCCTTGAACAAGACTTCAAGTTGAGGCATTGTAGATCGAGACATACCAGGTTCCTGGTGGGGGCACGACCCACGGCACAGACGGTCCACTCGCAGTCTCGCTGGGTGGGTTTTTGACGGACCTCGCTGAGCAGTTCCTCCAAGTTGCGCGCACACTCGACCCCGATCGTGCGCAGAAGCCGCACGACGCAGACCTGAATGATTTGGAAACGATCAACGTGTACGCGGTGAGGACCTTTTAATTGACTGTGCAGCTTCAAGTTGGTCGATGGCTGAGTAACACTGGTAGTAGAGGTGGCCCAAGTGCGTACATGGTACCCAGCACCGGGATGCGCCTCCACAACTCGGAGAGCACTGAATTTCTTTTTTTCTCGGGAGTAGATGGATTAACGGCGAGACGGGAACCCGCTCGGATGTACCGCACAACATGATCTACCCACTCAAGGATACCCGGTCAAACCTACACTTCTTGACGGGAGTACATGTGAAACACATCACGTTCGACAAGTGTGTTTTGACATTTTTACGTGTTTCTCTTGCCTCGCTGAGTATATATAACGTATGCAGTGAGAATCGCGCGACAGGCGTCGCATATGCTCTCAACCCGCTGTTGCACCCGGACGGCCCGGGGGAAACGCGCACTGTGCGAGGGACGAAGCTGGTCCTGATCTCAGCGGGGGCATTTGGTTCACCTGCTATTCTGGAGCGCTCAGGAATCGGGGCCAAGGACGTGCTCGAGCGGGTCGGGGTGAAGCAGCGCGTCAACTTACCCGGAGTCGGCGAGAATTACCAAGGTTTCCCCTTGCCACAGTCATTTTGAACATTCAGTTTCTGACATCTGGGTATGCATGTCCAGACCACAATAACTTCGACCATAAGTACTTTGCTGCAGACGAGGCGCAATCGTTGGATGCGGTATTCCGCAATATGGAAGGAGCCATCGATGGTGTGCCCCTGGCTTCTATTCCTCCCGTTTGAGAGGCGTATCTGCCCGCGCTTTATGACTGACTATGGTATTTCAGCTGCGGCCGCCGAATTTGGAAAGACCAAGAAGGAAATTTCAACGCAAAGGTACGCCGGCACTTGTATTCTGATCCCTTGGGACTCGATGCTCATCCAGCTAGCCCACTCGACGCGGGGATCAAGTGGCGCCCAAAGCCATCCGAGGTGGCCGAGCTTGGCCCTGAGTTTCAGGAGTACTGGAATTCTTACTTTGCCAATGCACCAGACAAGCCTGTCCTGAGGATTGGGATGTTCTCGGCGTTCGTGCTCCGATTATTGGGTTGTCAAGACGCTCATCACTGCCATCGTCCAGGTCTTTCGAGAATTCTACTGCAGCACCCCCGCGCAAATACTTCACCATAGCTATATATACTGTGAGCCTACCACATAACCCCCCGGCCCTCGGTTGCTGTACGTGCAACACTCCTAATACCCCAACGCACAGGAATACCCCCTTGCACGCGGACACGTGCACATCATGCACGCCGACGACGTTTCGTCGCCCGTAGATTTTGTCCCCGGCTTCTTCGAATCGTCCGCCTCCTTTCCTCCCCGCTCCTCCATCCCACCCTCACACTGTGTTTTTTTGGTTTACAAGGAAGGCGGACGTGCAGCCCCTGACATGGGGGTACAAGTTCGCGCGCGAGATCGCCCGCCGCATGCCGCACTTTCGTGGTGAGCCGCCCATGCTGCACCCCAAGTTCGCTCCGGGCGGTCCCGCGTCTATCATCGCGCATGCCGATGGTCCCCTCCCATTCGATGCGCCGCGAATCGTATATTCGGAGGAGGACGAGCGTGTACTAGAGGCGTTCGCTCGCGCGAACGGTACGTGGACCCTACATCTACGTTATTCGCCTACTCGTGTTCAAATTTTTTTCGCTGGGGCAGTTGCCACGGCCTGGCACTCTGTAAGCCCCCCTCCCCCCTGCAAACTGCGAGGCGTCGTTGACAACATACGTATTTTTGCGTTTGCTTCTGTGCATTAGCTTGGCACGTGCGCGATGAAGCCGCGAGAGCAGGGCGGTGTCGTCGATGCGAGGTTGAACGTGTACGGTGTGCGCGGGCTCAAAGTTGCCGACCTGTCCATCCCGCCGAGCAATGTTAGCGCGAACACTTACGGGACCGCGCTCGTCATCGGGGAGAAGGCCGCTGCGATCATCGCGGAGGAGCTTGGGATCAAAGGTGTCGTCTAGCCGGTCGCGATCGAGAACCAAGTTGGCCAGTCATATTCATGTTTTCACTTTGTACGACATAGTCTCGAAGGTCTGATTCCGGCATACCTGAATCATTGGAATCGTGTCCTTGTACCACTACTGAATGCCAGAAATCATACTTCTGTGCCACACACCCTCTGATTGGATTTGTCCGACAGTACCCCAACTCCCTTGACATTTTCTCTACACAGACTAAGTGCGGATAGCGGCGATACGACGGACGAGAGATAGCACTTCAAAGTGAGAAACACGAGAACCAGGGTTATATACATGGCGGACGGACCACAGGACACAGGCAAGACATAACACACGGGCGGATAGCAACGACTCGGATACGGACGCAATCTCCGGAACTGGAAACCGTGGCCGAGCCATTTGCGGGCGAACGAACGCGCCAAGCGGCGGAGGTTTGGCGTCGTTGCGCACGCAGCGCACTTGTCGACCTCACACCTGTCACGCTTAGAACAGAACAACCTGACACAGCCTCCACGCCCGAAACACCAGTCTAGTAAGCTAGAAAGGTCCTTCCGGTAGACCCACTATGCGGGGAATGCGAAGATTGATCTCCCAGCTGCTCGAGATCTTGGTACAGCCACGAAGGACCAGCGATGGCGATGTCTTCTGTTGGTGATAGCGGTGGCGACGACCATGGAGAGACAGTGTCCTGTGGTACTGGAGGAAAAGAGCGATCTGTCAGCTCGGTATCTGCATCTTGAGCTTGAGCATGTGACGCATGATGCGAGTGGTGGTCGGGTGTCCAGCAGAGCGGGAAGGAGGACGGCAAAAGGAAAAGGTGCTCGAAATCGGTAGAGGCAGCGAACGTTCTCGGGGAGAAGTCGGTGCCCTCATGCAATGCAAGATAAGCTTTGCGCAGACTCTTGAGGATTAGGATGGAAAGAGAGCGTGAAGTAAAATCTGGGGTGTTCCGTGCCTGGACAACGATCTCGTTCCATATATCGCAGAATCCGTACTGTAAGACGGGAAGGGTGTTTCGAATGTTAAATTTGGAAACGATTTCAAGGGTCTTCCGCAAGGTGGTGATATCTTTGATGTTAATGTGCTTGAAATGGACGCGAATAATGTGCCAAAGAAGGTGATTGAGATTGGCGAGCAGCGCACTATCTCCATGGGCAAGATAGTTCTGGAAGATAGGTGCCGATGTACCAAGATGGCTAATAGCGAGTTCGGACCAACGGTCATCACGGTTTTTGACCCTTGCAATAACGGCGGCAACCATGCAAGTCGAATAGTAGGCCTGGTACGGGTCGTTGTAATGATCCCTCCTGATAAAGTGCCCAAATTCGACGAACTTCAGGAGTCCGTCCCACTCCCCGTTGAAAATCCTCTCGCAGATGAATGGATCGATACGAAGGGTTGCTGAGTGCATCGCGTCGGTACAGATCTGGGTCCGGCGTCGCCTAACTGACTGGCTGATCAAATTGGATGTCAAAGTACGCTGCATCAGTCCGATCAGAGCTTCGGATAACCCCCCCTTATTTGGTCGTATAAAAAGCGTCCGGGGACTGGAGACCACGTTCGAAATACAGAAGCCAGGGATGCCCGCGAAGAAACGCTCCAGTTCGTGGTCTTCATCTAAAGAGTCGAATGTCCACTTGAGTGCACGAGCATCGATCTTGGATGAAATTTTCAGAGCAGTTTTTTCGGCCGTCTTCCCCATGCCCTCTATAGCACGACTGAGAGATAGTCTTCCCAGGTCGATTACGCGATTGCGTATTGTGAAGTCAAGACAGTCAATGAGGTCGTCGAACCACCGGAGGCTTTGAACGACCGCAAAAACTGCGCTGTTGATGAGGAGCCAAGCGGATGACGAAAGCGGTGCATAGTAGGGGCTGTCGTGCCGAAATATGGGCATAAGCGTGATGCATCCGTACATGGCTGTGCAAAACCCAATCCACCAAATAACGGTGCAAAAGACCGTATAATGGACGTTGAATAGGAATATGAGGAGCCCCGCAAAGAAAATGAAGAGGGAAAGGTGTAGCAGGGTTGGTAACGCCTCGACCGCCCAGGGCAGGTGCAGTTTCTCGACACCCTCAGCGAAGAAAGCCCGAATACGTGCCCGCTTGTGGGGGCTGTACCGTGTCTGGGTAATCTTGATATATCGACGCGCCCACTGTTGCAGCAGGGTAGCCAGTAGCCCACACGAAAGACTGATGGCCAAACTCAAGAACCAAAGCGAATTCACCCAGATGGCATAAATAGGTGGAGAAAACGGAGGTGGGTTGGCCAGCGCGGGAGGAATTGAGACGTTTGATCTATTGGGATCAGCAAGGAGCTGATAGATATTTTGAAGATAGAACGCAGAGGTATCCTGCGAGTTTGGCCGAAGGTCCTGTATCGAAACTGCAACCAAGGCCGCAACCGCAGCAGAGAATAGACCGGTCTAAGACCAAATTGAAGCGACATTTCTAGAGTAGTACTGTATAGGAACTCACAAATACAAGGATCCCATCGGCGTCCGCTTTCCAGCTCTCCGCCATTTTTTTGTCCTCTTCCTCTGCCATCTCGTTATACATGGCGAAGAGAGCGCCGGACCCATCAGAGAAGTTGGACCCTCCCTGTGACGTCTGGTTTTGAGTTGACTCGGGAGGGTGGCGATCACCTATACTTGGAGATTAACGATAGTACCGTATGATCAAGTTAGAGGTACGGAACCTGGGCCGGTGCCGACAAGGGTACTAATGCCATCTGACACGTTCTCGGTGTGTGGGAGAGGAGACATTGCCAGTAGGGTTTTCACAGGGTCGAGTGAAGTGGTATGGCTATATGGGAACTAGTACCAAGTACAGTACAGCAAATGCGATACAGAACAGCAATGCGATACAATACAGCAATGCGATACAGAACAGCAATGCGATGCTGCTCACAAATAAATTCGAGTCACGACGCTCGCACACCAAAAGAGGAAGGTCCTCACTACAAAATATACCATGTATAGCCTTGTATCTACTCCCAGTTACTGTAACCGGACTGAAGTGCTGTAAGTAAAACCGAATACGGGCATCCGCTCGGTACGTGCGCGAAGCCCGATGAAGCCGCGCGTGCGGGGCGGCGATCTTGACGCGAGGATGGACATATACAAGGTGACGGCGTGCGCCGCAGGCTCAAAGTTGCTGGAAAATGTCAGTGCGAACACGTACGGAACCGCACTCGCTATCGAGGAAAAGGCCGCTGACGTCATCGCGGTGGAACCCATCGTAAGGGCATCGTTTAGGTGGTAAGTGCGGTCGTCCCCGTTATGGACTTGTGTCCAGTGTAGGCTGAGAGCCTTGTAGTTCTAGCAAAATGCTAGGGCAGGGTGACGAATTTGTGTGAGTGAAAGTAAGAGCAAGAGAGGAACACAAATTCAACGATCAAATACTGTACCTATCGCGTTTTTTTTTTTTGCAGACAGCCTTGATCGAAACTGAACAGTACTGTACTTCGTTTCGCGCAGCAACGTTGGGAACATAATAATAATAAAAGGCAGAAAACTACGACTCATAAATTAAAAAACAAAAAAATCATAGAGGCGCAGCGCAGGGACGCAAGTAAGAGATCTATCCAATATGTTGAAAGTGGAAAATACATGTGAAGAAGACGGAAGGAAAAAAAAAAAGAAACATTGTGTGTGCATGCATGATGTGTTTGTTGCTTGTTGAGTGTTGTCGTCGTCCATGTACTATCAACCCAAATATTCTTAGCGCCCCGTTCTTCCTTCACTTCCACTTCTACGAATTTCACTTCCAATTTTTTTCCATTTCCATTTCCGTTTCCTCACTCAGTTCTCTTACTCAGCAGGCGCAGGCGACGACAGCCCAAGCCGCGGGTCCAAAGACACCGGAGACGGCGCACTGACCGCCATCGGCGCACCGCCACCTTCTACGCCAAGTGGCTCAGGCGACTCCGTCCGCAGCAGCGTCACATGTGCTCGAGGCAGCAGCGACTCTGGCGGACGCACACCGCCACGGCGCAGACGGGGTGTTGTGCGCGGGCTGCTGCGCGGGTCTGTGGGTGGCGGGGGCGGGAGCTGGAGAAGCGCACTGCTGGGTAGCCAAGAGAGGAACGTGCGCTGGTCACGCGGGGTGTCTGTGTGCGCCGCTGCTGTGGGGGCGGGGGCGGGTACAGGCACGGGCGCTGGGCTCGACCGCGTGCTCGGCATCGCGCCCGCGCCCGTAGCTGTACCCGCACCCGCACCCGTCACCAGGCCGGTCCCCGTGCTGGGGGTAGAGTTCGTGCTCGTACTCGTGCTGGTGCTTTCTGGAAGCGGGCTCCATGGCAGCTCTGGGCGGCGGGAGGGGAAGAACCGGCGTGGCGGCATCCCCATCGCGTTTAAGGGAGGGTACGTCGACGCGGACGTCACCGTTGCGGAGTCGTCTGTCTCTGCGTCACCGGCGGTCGCGCTGTGGTTGCCCTCGCGCCCGGACGAGCGTCGGCGCGACGTGAAATCGGTAAAGTCGACGGTCCGGGAGCGGGCCGGGACACGTCGAATGGATGGCTGGCGCGTGAGAGGCGGCGCTGACAGCACTGGTGCCGCTGTTGCTGGGGGTGGAGGAGGACCCCAGGCGTCTGGGGAGGCGTCACGCAGAGTGCCCCAGCTTTCGCGGCGTGTGGAACGCAGCGCATGGCGGAAGTGGGGCGGAGGAGGGGAGAAGTGTGGCTCGATGGTTGCTGGGGCGTAAAGTTCAGGACCAATCGCGAAGAAGAGAATCAAGGGACGAAAAGGAGGGGGAGAAAAAAGACGCACATAAGCCGGCCGAATTTGTGTACGCGTCGTATAGGTCGTAGTTTATGTGGGCACCCTCGACGGCGCTCTCTAGGCTATCGTTGTCGTCATCGAGCTCCATCTCTTCGGGCGGGACGACGAGGTAGTCGGTGAGATTTAGTGAACGGCGAGAAGCGAGACCGCGCACACCACGATCGCGGTAGACACGCTGCGGTGCGGCGAGGGTGCGCAGGCCCTTCGCTGTTCGGTCGGATATGAGCCGACGGTCGGCAGCCACTTGTCGGTGACGGCGCTCGGCCATTTCCTGCGACGAGAGCTCTGCATTCGATGAAACGAACGCGAAATGGACGGATACGAGACGCACCCTGACAAGCAGTTCCGTCAACGTGGTGGTAAACGAGTCCCCCGGATCAAGGTCTTCGACGAAAGCTTCATACGATATTGACGGCTCGGACTTCTCGAGTTTGGATCGTTTCACGGCACCCGAGCTATATTTTTTGAGGGAAAAAAAAGGATAGGGGATGACGTGGTCAGCACTGCTGGACACAGAGGGGGGCAAGCCACCGCAAAATGGCAAGCGTACACCAGACTTTTGATCTTAGCGCCGAGCACGTCGTCATAGTATTCTGAAGTCCTGCGCCGGTGTCAGGTGAATAATTGGGAATGCAGGGGGGACCCCACACACCATTTACCCATTTCCGAAAGGTATCAGGGGCTGTAGTCGGGAGGACGGACGGGTCGACGAAGGAATTGGTGGGACTCGTGGATGGAAACGCTCGGTCCTTCGGGGATTATTTGGACATGTTTACTCCTGTCTGGGAACAAAAATGTGGCGCTCATCAGAGACTCGGGCGCTGTTGGGCTCGGTTGCAGTGGTGGCATCGCGCAGAATACGCGCACCCAGGCTATTTTGCGAGGGAGGTCTCGTAGTAGTTGAGGCGGGAAAGTAAGGAAATACCGGTAAGTGACATTGCCCCTTGCGGCAAGGGTGATGGGGAAACTGCTGCGCTCCAACTGAATCTTGAGAAATCAGTGGCGGCGGACCAGTCGTATTCACCAGAATTGTCATGAAGGCCCTCGATTCTCCCTTCCGCCATGGTCTTGTCAAATGTAGAAACTGGGTCTCAGCTGTGGAGCTCGGCTAATTCGTATGTGCTATATCTGCAATGTAGGGACGAGGAGCGTTCCACTGTCCCTGGGACAACCTGACTGCTGAACGGGATCTGCTCACCGGTTCCTGTTCACGCTTAGACACGACCCTAGAAGAAGCCATCTTGAAGCGAAGAAACAAAGGCTGGGTTGCAAGCCACCCCCTTTCAATTCGACATCCTAACATGGAGGTAATTTAACGACCCACCCGCCGACCAGTTAGTCAAAAACGAAACTCGGGAGGTGCATCGTGCATCATTCATTGCCGTACGACACGCCGCGACTCACGGTGGGGCGGCGCACATCCATTTTTTTTTTTTCCCTAGAAAGAAATTCCGGCAGTAGGCAAGTCCCGAATCTTGACTCGCGCTCCTCCTAAGGCGGGGCGGGGAAAAGCCGTCCCCGAGTAAGTCGGCGATAGCGGCGCACGCTCGACCTGCAGACATCCTCATCCCGGTTTGTCTGATCTGCGCGTGGCGTGATGGGGGCTTCGAAGAAGCCCCGCCCTGCCAATTTGGTCTATCTTAGCTAGATTTACCCCGCCTCTCGAGGCATATTGTTCCGCGGAGGCCGCAAGGTAACGACGTTGCACGTGAACCCATCTCCCTGGCTTGCTTCACGCTCACCCTACGCGCCTATCGTTCAATACTGATGACCCTGCTGGACTGATATCCCTCCTGACCTACCCTTTATCTCCCTCTTTCTTGGAACCGATCATATCGGTTCGAGATCGTGATTTGTGAAAAGTATTTCATACAAATGAAAACTGCAAAAGTCGCTTTCGACAATCCCAGATGTTACCCTAGATTGTCCTGGATCAAGGGACCGCTGATTATACGGCGGCTCTCTTAAATAATTTTCCACGCTTGAGGATCTGAAGAACAATGATTTTATTCCATACACAAGGATCATAACTCTGCTGTCATTCAGTTTGCGGTATGTGGGGTGTCGCATACTATGAGGTTATGGAGTGGGTACGTCTGGTAATGACATGGTCGTGGGCATGGACATAGATGAAGAAAGATACGGATATGGATCCTTTTCGTTCGCGATACACGTTGAGCGGCGAGATCTAAAAAGATAATGGAGAAAGATGGAGAACAAAAAACCCTCTGTGACAGAATAGTACGTAGTATGCGTGATGCATGACAGATACAGGCAACGAACCTGTCGGAGCCAAGGGACCTGATAGAAGTACAAAAAGATTTCGACCACAAACACGTCAGTAGAAACAAAAAAAAAAAAAAAAATTAAAGCATTTTGAAGCACGTTCGTTCGTTCGTTCGTTCATTCTTTTTGTTTTTTTTTTGGCCGGGCGCCGGTGGTAGTTTACATACCGCCCTCGGCGCGGAACCGTTCGCGCACGCGCATGAGCGAGTTGCCGAGTTCGTTCCGACCGGCGCCGGCGCCGTCGCCCCAAAACGCGTCGCCCGACTCGACGTAGATGAGCTCGGCGGGGTACGTTCCGAGGAGCAGTGCGCGCAGGTCGCCATGCTGGCGGAACTTTCTGTACAGGACCTCGTCCATCTGTCCGTTCCCGTCCTATCAGAACCGCTTGCGCACAAGAAAAGAAGAAAAAAAAAAGACGCACGGTAGCGAGCGCAATGTTCCCCCAGTCACGCCGAGTATGGTCTGCGAACGTCCCGCTGATCGCGGTGACGTCCTCGACGCGTTCACAGAGCCTAATCTGTTCCGCGAGGTCCGGACGGCGCTCGAGGAACTTGAGCGCTTCGAACAGGTGCAACGCCGTCGGGTATAGATCGTCCTCATACATCACCGTATGTGGTGAGTGGTACAACAGCCCCGAGTATTCCCCGTACCCATTGAACCGCACCGGCGGCACGCCTGCGGCGCCGGGCGACGGCATGCCCATGCCCATCTGCATCTGCATGCCCGCCCCCGGCGCAGGCATTGACATGGGCCCCGCGGCGGGGCTCGCCCCAATCGAGACGTGCATCGTCTGCCCCGAACCCATAACGGGGCCACCTGGGGCGAGGCCGGGAGGCACGACTGCGGGTGTGAGCCCCGCGCCACCGATGAACGGCGTCGAGCCCGCCGGCGCGGGACTTGGCATCGACATGGGGTTCGGCGAGCCCGGGCCCATGCCGGGCGGGATCACGGGCGGCTGCTGCTGTTGCTGCTGTTGATCGGGTTCTGGCATGCGCATTGGCATCTGTGCACTCCCGGGGACCACAGACGGAAGCACGGGCGTCGTCGTCGGGTGCCCGGGAGTAGGCATAGATCCGGGTGGGGGTTGCGCGTCGGCCATAGGCATGGGCATCGCACCCATGCTGGGAGGGATGAATGGCTGCGCGGCGGCGGAGAGCGAGGGCACTGCGAAACGGGGGTCGCGCCTGCGACGGAAGAACCCGCCGCTGCGCTCCTTCCGCGACTGCTGTGGGGGCGGCGCAGGGTGTGGCTGCGGCATTGGAACCTGCGGAGGCGGCGCGGCGCCGTTCGTGGTGCCCCAGGCGGAATAGTGCGCGCTCGGGAGCTGGGAGAGTAAGGGACGGAACGGCGTCGACGCGAGGACGTCCTTGGGCGGGCGCGGGGAGTGGGTTGCGTGCGCTGCCGGAGCGGTGGTGGCGTTGGTCGCGTCGGGAGGCGCCGCGGGGCCGGCGATACTCTGCAGAGTCGTAGGAAGAGGGGCTTCCATAGGACGACGACACTGTCTCCGTTACGCTCGACTCCGTGGACGGACTCGGGCTGCGCCGGCGGCTGCGGTGGTGGGTGCGGTGTCGTTGGGACCGGTGGGTGCGACGCGGAAAGAAGGAGGCCATGGCACTGCGCAGGTCTGGGTAGTCCATCGTGGCAGGATATGCCATCGGTGCCATCTGTTGCGGGATAACTGGTACAGTTCCCGAGGCAGTAGCGGCTGTGGGTGCTGCCTGGGGATTACCAGCGGCTTGCATCCCCACAGGGGCCCCAAAAGGCATGCCTACTTGTGCGGTGTACCCATTGGCAGGTGCTACAGGGATGGCACTGTGTATCTGAGGGATCCCTTGTTGCACGAGATTATGTCCAGGTTGGGCAACTGTGTACAACATGTGTACATGGCTCTTATTCGACGACAGCACTGATGAGTTGGCGTACCTGTGAATGCATTTGGATATTGAAGGATCATAGGGGTCGTATAGAGATACTCTCTGAGCGCCTGTTCCCTTTTCTTCATTTTGTTCCGTTTGAAAGGGTTCCATGAGGACGATTTCGTGAGCTGAGTATAGCCAGGGTAGTTTGGGGGCATAAACCCCGGTGGTATTGGTAAGTGATCATTTCTAGATGAAGAGTTGCCCATAGAATAGGCTGTTCAAAGGCTGTGGAGCAAAGCAGCACGGTGAACGCGTGTTAGTGTCCCGCGTCGAGTCCGTGTGTCCGTGCGCGCTCAATTCGTCCAATGTTCAACTTAGCCGGTCCGGTACATCCGTCAACTAAATTTCAAATAACACACCCCACACAAAAAAATTACCTCCGACGACGGGGTGGTGAACGCGAACGAGACCTTGACGGCGACCGTCTCTGACCCCCGCGTTCTCGGTCACCCCATGGCGCACGCGGAGGCGGCGACTCTCTTCTGGGTGGCGGCGGACGCCTATCCCTATCTCTTTCCCTGTCTCTGTCTTCCCTAAACCGTCCTCCATCCCGCTCACCACGAGCGCCACCCCCACGCTCTCCACGACCACGTGCAGGCTGTGGTGGAGCATCAGACCCCCCACGCCAGTGGCCCCCTCCACGCCCCGTTCCAGGGGCCGCGCCGCCCGGCCCCGACGAGCCAAGCGCACCACGCCCGACGCCGCCAGCACCAGCATTTTTCCATCCATTCGCAGGCGCGGGGCCCTTCTGCAGCGAGGGCGAGGTGGCAGTCGACTCGCCAGGGAAGCTCGCTTGTACGTTCTTTGGGAGCATCACGGCGACGCAGAGGTAGTCGCCAGGCACGAAGCGCAGCTCGTCGAGCGTGCGCGCGTCCTTCTGCCGCGCCAACGTGCTGCTCTGCACGGCGTCGGCCCCTTCGCTCTTGCTGTCGTCGTTGGCATCGGCAGCGTCGGCGAGCGGGAGCTGCTCGACGGTGCCGAGGTCGCCGAGAGTGTCGCGCGAGTATACGACGCCGAGTTCCTTCTGTGCAAACTGTCCACGATTGCCCGCGTCTGCGTAGATCGTACGGAAGGAGTAGCGGGCGAGAGGGTGGCGGTACTCAGGTGTGTTAGGTGCCGAATTACGAATCGTCGTGAGGAGCTCATAAAGCGTCGCATCTTTCCTTTTTTTTTTTTCCGCGGTTGACAACACGAATCAGAAATGGAAAAAGAAAAGAAAAAGACACATACCAAGTGAATATCTGAAGCTCGTCTGCTATAGGTAGGGGCCCATCTTCAAATTGGGATATCCGATGGAATGAGGCCAGTTTTGACAAAGGCACGTATGAGAAAAGGTGCTGTCTTTTTTTGGCCGGTCAGGTAAGGGTGATTCCGTTTAGTGGAAAATCTAGCGTACCTTTTCGCGGTCAACAATAGGTTGACCTGAGGGTGTTTTGTCCTCCATTGCGTGTGTAGTGGTGTTCAAGTCCAGGTCCTAGGCCAAGGCGCGCAACTCATAGCCAGCTCTGTCCACGGAACAAACACAGCCAAATATTTCTCACAAATTTCACACGCAGTAACAGCGTCTTTGTCAATGGCAGTGCGAGTAAATTACACGTTAATAGCGGCAAGTTACCCATTGAGAAAGATCTTTGTTAAGTTTTTCCTTTTGTTTTTGTTTTCCTCACACGAAGAGTGCGAGTCTCCGTTGAGAACAACGCTGTATGACGTGAACTCTTTATCACGAGGACCCAGGACCGACGCGCATGATGCCCAAGTAATATTCACGCGACGCCTTATCGCCAGCCAGCCCCTAGCCTCCTATTTACAGTGAACATGAACTATGGACATCTTTTCTCCGGATCTTGATTGTTTATGAAAAGACCCCTATCCCCGCACTTTGATGGCGTGGTGAGAAATGCCTCACACCTGCAGCGTCGGACGTGTCCGTGACCGGGCAGGCTACACGCACTCGGATTCATTTCTCGCGGACGGACTGCGGAACCAGAAGACACAATAACCCGTGCTTTTATTCCCAACAGAAAATGTAAGTAGAACATCAGCATCAACATCAATCATAATAGTAGCACAGTTTGACAAGTGCGCCCACGTCCCCGGGACACACACACGTGTGGGCCGCTGTGGATAGTGGTGGCATGAGTAGTGAAAGTGGGGTTGTGCGATAGCGAGGTACATCAATACCCCGCGCACGAGAGAGCGTAAAGCAAAAAGACCAGTGAGCGTCTCCGACGCGTCATGCATATACGACCGGATATAGAGAAAGTGGGGGGGTCTCAGACTGAAGAGGTATACACAAGGAAGGAAGAAAAGAAGACTCAGGCAGAGACGAGACCGGAAACGATAGGCGAGGAAGAGAGGAGAGAAATCAGAAGTGGATGTTCGAGCCATGCCCCGCGCGCCGCGCGTGGTGCCTGCGGCGCATAGGCACGCTGGCGTTCTTGACCGTGTGGGTGGGAGCAGGGGGTGGCTGTTCGTCGCAGTCCTCCTCGTCCTCGTTGTTGTTCTGGTGCTGGTGCTCCTGCTTGTGAGGTGGTGATGGTGATGGTGGTGGTGGTGGTGATGGTGGAACTGCATAGACGGCTCTGGCTTCTTCGACGATACCGACGTCACCGACGACGAAGAATAAGGGCCCTTGGCAGGCGGTGTGGTCGTCGGCTTCGGCGAGACGGACCCCGGGTCCTTGCTTGCGGGGCCGCCAGACGTAGTGCTCGTGCTCGTGCTCGTGCTCGTGCTCGGCTTCCCATGTCCATCGCCACTGCTGCTGATGGGTGAGTTGACCGGTGGTGGCGGGGGGGAGCTCGACGTTACGGGCCCCGGAGGGGTAACGGACGGCGGGGCAGCAGGGGTAGTGACAGTGGTGGCGGTGGTGGTGGTGGTGGTGGTAGAGGAACTCGGAACCCCTTTGAAGGCGGCGGGCTGGGCAAAGGAGTGGGCACGGAGCTGGTCGGAGAGGAACCATTAACGGAAGTAGGCACAGGGCTTGGCGGGTGGACTGGCGGGAGAGATGGAAGGAGGGGGCATCGAGCTCGAGGTCGAGCTCATGCTCATGCTCGTGTTCTGCGGGGGGGTCGAAATCGGCACAGGGTTCCCGGATCCGGACATGCAGCCCGGGACGACGTCAGCAGCGGTAGCTGGCGCGGGGCCATTGGTCACCGCGACGCAGCCCGGGAGGTTCGGCAAAAGGGCGTTGGAAGGAGCAACCAGCTCATTGGGGAACGGGTTTGGCGCTGCACAAGAGTTCATGTCTGCGTTCGAGACAAAGCGACCCTCGTTCTGGAATACGGAGCAGTCCTCGATCACCCCCGAGTTTGCCGTGCATGTCTTCACCGCGCGCGAAAGCACGTCCTTGTCCCATCCGTCGGCAAAGTCGCCGTGCAACCCAAAGCCAGTCGGATCGCCATTCGCGAGCACGAACCGCCCGCCATCGTGCAGATTGTTGAACGGCGCCACGCTGAACCACCTCGAAGAAGATGGACACGAGGTGGTGTGGGTGCGTGTACGGGCATTGGCCGCCATCAACACCATCGGGTATGCCATGTGGGACTTGTGGTCCGCCGAGTCGAGGTTCACACCATCCCAGCAAGCAGGGAAGAATATCTGTGCTCTGAGGGCACCTGGGCAGTTCGTGTTGGCGAATCCTGACGTCTCCGGTTGATCCGGACCGTTAAAGTCGATGCTTATCGTCGTTGGTGTCAGTACAGTAGCGGTTGTTACAATGCGAGGTATGGACCGACCATTTCCAAGTGATAGCTCTAGCTTCGGGGGTGCCATTCGGTTTGCTTCGGAGATATGGGTTCCCTGCAAGCATACGCAAGCCGTCCGGGAAGGCTTCCACGGTTTCGTTGGCTGCGTTGCGCTGGAGATAGTACCTGGAGCACTTATCAAGGAAACTTCGCAGGCTGAGTCGCTTTGGAGACATACACTATCATTCCTCCATGGGTGACAACCTGGAATGATCCGTTCTTGTACTGATAGTACTAGAATCGGTAATAGTATTATTATATCTGATACTTTACGTGAAAGTCGGCTGCTACGTACCAACTCTGGAACCCAGTACGCAGATTTGTCGTCCTTGACCATGCACGTCGTGCACTCGGAATTACGCAGGTCGTTGAACGTAGTACTCAACCCAATGGCTAATACGAGAAATCAGATAAACGCTTGCCATTCAAATTTTAAACGAATGCGTACCGTTAGAGCCCATAATGGTGTGAGCATGGGAGCTCGCCTTGCCGGGGAAACGATCGGGTCTACACGAGAATCGAGAACCGGTTTGGCGCATGGTAAGCGAAAGAAGGCGTTAGAGGAAGGTATAAGCAGAAGCCCTAAGGTCAAAAGAGAGACTATCATCTTGTACAAAAGAAAGAGAAAAAAAAAAGAGTGACTAAAGGAGAGGAGGGAAGGGCACTGAATTGAAGGATGCAGGACTCGCCAGAGAGGACTTTATGTGATTTGAGCCTGCGTCAAAATTTTCGAAAATATTTTAATTGGGTGATCATTGTGTGTTAAATCGCTTCAGCAGCTGGTGAACGTAGGGTGTCATGTCCTTGGTCTACCTGGCAACGATCTTCGTGTCGCGAGGGGAAAGAAAAGTATAAACAAAGCCGACTTGTTGGCATTGTTTCTATCGCCGCATCTTCACCATTTACCCCCAAATGACTTGGTCATAAAATCAGTAAGGTACCACTTCCCCACTGTCTGTCAAACTACGGTCCAGGTCACCGAAGCCAAACAGACTGCCTTGTATAAGTCTGTGCTCGGGTTCAACAGTGCAGAAATGTACGAAGTTTCACGATATTCTGGACTGTATTGCACATACGCCGACAACGGAAGTGTTCGTAATATCGGTGAACGTGCTGATAGACGCCGTTCCCTTTCTGGAATCTCGCTGTCAAAATATCAGTGAGTGACTCAGTTTCAAGGACCGGGACGTACCGCGGCCTTGTCCC